>OY728148.1:1489337693-1490587693 GCA_963277665.1 Viscum album
AGACCCTTAATTATCATTTTCGTTGATAGTATAGTAATTATACAGTGACCATTAAGATTAGTATATTCAGGGTGTTAAAGAAATAATTGACCTAGAAGGAAGAAATGAAGAACTTAACTGGTAGGATCACACCCTATAAATCCAATTTGTCATATATTCTGAATTAAATGACATCACTATGATTTTATATTGAATTAAACTAATACAAGATTAAATAATTTAAATTCAATATAAATCATTTACAATATAATTTTAATCTTATAGAGATCACATCCCAAACCATGTTCGTTGAACCACCCCAAGAGAGTCCTATCATCACACACCATTCCCTTATTGAGTCAAAAGATTAATTTCAACACTTTAAAATATTTTTTTTGAAAATGACAATATAATTCCCCAAATTTTTTATTTTACAAACATTATAATTCCCAAGTCATTAGAATGTTTTGGTAAGAAAACCACTTTCATGTAGGTTGAATGATCTAACCATTGGATGAAACCTTTATTAGAGTTATCTGGATAGAAAAAATCAAGGGAACATTCCTTAGATGGTCAAACATGTTCTTTATACATTTTATAGATAGAGAAAAAGTGAAATTAATTTAGTCTTGAATAGTCTATAAGCCAAAGTATAATAATGTCTCATAGGATAAAATTTTATAAAGACAACCAGAAAAAAATCACTGGATAGAGGTAGACATTATTTACAAGAACTATTTTGTTATAAACCCTAAATAGATAGAAGAACATCATGCATTCTACTAGTGGGGAATTTATTTATTTTCAAAACTAATACTAAATATTTGTAATGGTTCTTATAAGAAGCCTATTGGATAATGTAATAATAAACATTTCATGAGAAGAATGAGTTTATCTAAAGTTGTGGAAACCACTTCTAAATATTGAAAAATATGACCATTGGATATTTTTTATAAATTAAATCAACATTCAAAAAAAAAGAATCTTTAGTATCAATTATGATCTTAACATTCATGTGATATTTTACTATAACATCTTGTTACATTGAGAGAGTGTAATTATAACACCTTAGTTAGCCCTTTTTAAGGAATCCACTGTGAGGATATTTTGTAAATTTGTAAATAATTTCTAGGTCTATATTTTTTTTCTGATCTAGTTTGATGAAGGGGTTATCTTTTTTTTAGGAATATGGTGATTATGATCACGTTAATTGAGGGTTACCAGGGCTTGGGAAACCTAATTTATTCTAATTTTAGTATCAATGTCTTCTTTGTTTAAGTAATGTATACATTTATCAATTTGGTTAAAACCATTCATATCTAAAGTTAGGGTTATTGAATTCTTTTACACAAATAGTAAATGTGAAAATATTCATTTTATAATGTTTCTATATGTTTATTTAGAAATTTATATAGTAGTTTTATAAATTTTTTTACATGAATATTATTTCATCTATTAATTTTTTTTGGAATGTTTCAGATAGTTTATTATAAAGATTTCCAATTTTTTTTGATAAATTATTGGTACAAAATTTTGTCTGATCATTTTCGTATAAATTAGAAAAAATATTAACCAAAAACATTGATGAATAGGATAATTTAGCTAATTAATATTCTATAAATTATAATTCACCCCTCTTATAGTCATAGAAATAATGTAGAAATATTATTTTTGGAATCAATGATGGTTCTAGTACTATATTTGTTAGTTAAATCTTTTTATAAACAACTACATTTTATATCAATGAAGGTTTGTTCTTGTTATAAATTTTTACACAAATTGTTTTTATAAAATAGTATTTTTATATAGGGTGGACAATTTTTACATTTGGAATGTAGATAATATAAATACTAAAAGGCCACTAATTTTTTATACTCCTAACTATGAATATTGGAGAGATAACATGAATCCTTTTTTTGATTAACACTAGAGTTATTAAATTTTTTAATTACTGAGAACTATGTTATCCTTAAAAAAGATGTTTCTACGTTCAATAAAGATGAAACTTCTGAATATCATCTTTACTAAAAAGCTAAAAAAATTCTCAATGTTTTATAATAAAAAATATACATTCATATTTTTTCATGCGGAATTAAAAATAGTATTTGGAATAAATTGGAAGTTATTCACTTTAGAACAACCAGTGTTATTGAAGCAAGAAGATCTATGGTATGAGTTGAATATCATGATTTTAATTTTTTACCTGGAGAATCATTTTGAAGATACCTCATTGATTCATGAACATATTAAATACTTTACAATATTTGTAAGATTAATATTTATCTAATGAATATTTGGATTAGAATAATATTATTAAAATTACTATTAAATGAGAATAAAAAAATAACTATTGATGATACTAATAACTTTACAAATCATATTATGGATTAATTTACTACAACTCTCATATATTATGAGGGTAGATTAAAAATTTATGCAATAATAGAAGAGAAGAAAAATTATGTAGCTCTTACCTCTACTTATATAATCGTTATGAAATATAGATTATGGGAGAATGTTTCTAAATCTTCTAAGAAGAAGAAAAATGTTGATATATAGAAGTAGTTCTTATGAAAAAAGTGAATAATATTGTAAAATATTCAAAAAAGGATGAACATAATTTTTGGGAAGAAATATATCTGATATAAATGAAAGAATGATTCTAAGGACAAAATTGATAAGAAATAGACATAAGAATTTGTTTTATGAAAGGAATAATATTAGTAATATCAGACCTGATTGTCTATGATTGAAGAATAAAGGTAATAAGTAAATAAATTCTAAAAGATTATAAAACGAATAAAGAAATGATAATATTGAATGAATCTAACACTTGGAGTGAAAATAGATGAGATAGGTCTTCTAAAAATTATTTAAAAATTAGTTATCACAGTCAAAAAAATATGTTATTATAAAATGGTAATCTGAATACTAATCATTGATTTATGGATAACGTATCTTTTTTATCCTTACACAATATTACATTAAATTACAATTATCTATATTCTTATTGTTAAAGTGATAATTTGTTCAAAAAAACCAGTACTCAAACTAGTATATTTGGGATAGGTTTTAAAAACACAAAACCAAAATTTCCATGTAACAATTTCGCCCCTAAGAATTCAACTTTTTTTTACAAAATTGAAACGTGGTGTACATTTAAAAAATAAATGTTATATAAATAGAGTTACATTGTTTGGATTCCATAAATAATAATATTCTAAATAAATTATTTCTAAATAAGACAATAAAGTTGGATATATGTGGATTCCTAAGGTTTGGTTTGCTTATAATTTTAGACCCAATTATGTTTTGGTGCCAAAATCCTATTTTATTATTTTCAGAAAACTAAGAAGAGTTCCAAAAAAAATTTGAAACATAGATAATATAAATCCCTTGCCTTAAACATTATATAATCTTGAATTGAGTTAATTATTTACATTTTGGATCTTTTTAGGTTTTTAGGTTTAGATAATGAAGCCATAACTATTACATTACATCCCAAAAATGACAAAATAGTCACTTCTAGTCTGTATCCATTTTTTCAGAAAATAAGAACTCTTAAAATGAAACATGTCTAGTTCCATGTTTTTGATATCATGAATTTTCCATGATCTCATATTTTAGTATATTCAACTTTATTTCTGGTGAAAAAAATTTCAAAAACATGGGATGAGAAAAAACCTCAATAACAGATACACAAAGAAGGGATATTATTGTTTTTTCAAAACAAAAATTATACCATGAATACTTTATCATAACTAGTACATTTCACCTTTATGAAGTAGTAAATACACTTCACTAAATAAAAGATCACTGCTTACCAATTTGTAAACAAAAAATTTCTATAAAACCCATAAAACACACACACAATATATATAGGTAACTCTGTACATAAACATACTCAAATTAAATAACCATATGGTCAAATTCCACACATATCACTAAATTGAAGTGCCATACGACCGACTACCATACCCAATTCATTGGAGGTTATAACATAACCACCCTTCATGGTTTATGACAACACCGCCCGTCATTTGTTTATCACATAACCATCCATTGAATGTCCAAGTATTATAAATAATAACACATAAAACAATCATGAAAGAAAGATAAAATTTCCATAAAGTATTCACAATATATCATTTCATGATATTGACGTAATCAATGCTTTACAAGAACCATTTAAAACATTTAATAAAGATATTTTTGAAATCCAAGTGTCACATACCAGATGGAAACATTTAAAGGTATTAAAATTTTAAAAAAGTAATTTAATTATAATGAAATCCTTAAAACCATTTTAATAACATTGAAATTAATGAGAAATATTTGTATGAATAAATCTTTGAAAAAAATATTTTAGTTAAGGAGTTATTATCCAAATAAGAGATGCTTGAATACAAATAATTGAGGAATAAAATTTAATAAACACTTTATAATATCTTGAAAAGAAGGAGATTAATGATATAATATTCTAAGGGATAGTATATACACCATATAAATGTGAATTGGTGCATAATAATAATGAAGTCTCAATGGAATGTAAATTGAGATGAAATCCCTTACAAAGACAGAATTCTTAGATTAAGGATAAATAAATTTCATAATTATGTGTGAAAAATATAAATACACCAAATATAAGTGTAAATTAAGTGTGAAAAAAGCATAGTTCATTCACATATATTTATATCACAACATAATCAAGAGTTTATAGTTTAACCAAAAGAATTGAAATTGGGTTAAGAAGTTATCTTAATGATATTTGACAGCCTAACGATATCAATTAAAAATTCTGAATATGTGTTGATGAGAGGGAAAAGGATCTCTAATCCCATGAAAAAAAAATTTACAACAATAAGAATACAGAAGAACATATCCCACCATTTGAAAATTTTATTTTAAAGACTTAACCTAAAAGAAGTATTTGACAAAAAGAGGTGGGTGAAAGGTTCCCTTACCGATTTGGTAATTTGTGAAACATTCACCACATTAAAGAAGGATCATAAGATAAAGATTCAAATACCAATAAAATAAATTATAATACAGAAATAATAAAATTAGGGGTAGTACATGCACCATAGAAAATGAAATAGTGGAAAATATATCATGAATCTCACGGGAATAAAAAGTGAGATAAAAACCCCTTACCATGTTGTAATCAACCGAATCATATGAAATAATGTTAATAATGACAAAATTAATCATAGGATACCATGAATATAAATAGAATCACGATAATATATATCAAATGGTAGCACACAATATAGAACAAGCAATATATAAGTGGTAGTCAATAGAAATCACAAGGAATTAAAAGTGAGATAAGAAAATTGTTACCACGTTTTAATTAATCAAGTCGTATGAACAGAAATTAATAATGATCAAATTAATCATAGATTAATATTAATATAAATATAATCATGTAAATATATATCAAAATTTAGCACACAATACACCACATTCAAGGAAAAAGTGGCAATCAATGGAAATCTCACGGAATTAAAAGTGAGATGAGAAACCCCTTACCTCAAGTACGACTTGTCTTGTATGTTATTTGTTATTTTTGAGTAATAAACATAAGATAATTTATAATTTATTAAGAAAAATTTTCAAGTTTTATTATTCTTTTTATATCACTCACTATCTTTCTATAGCAATTAATTAAATATTTGAGTTCATATCAGACTTTTTGTCGATGTTCGGAACTTGAGTCAAAAATGAACATTGTATAATTACAAATTGTCCTTGTGGTCAAAATTATACTCTCTCCAGAATCAAATTAAATAAATAAATATCATAAATATCATATATATCCAGTATATATATGTTTTTTAATATTACATAACATTTTCTGATAAAAAACGAAATGCATTGTTAATGGAGATGGTAAGCCATACATACACATGAACGCTACTTTCATTTATATTTTGTATTTTAATGGACTGAAAAATTAATTATACATAGGTATATTTTAATTCCATTATAAAATAATATATAATTTCCTTAAATCCATTTTTATACATCCTTCATATGGAAGGAATCAGTCATAACACTTTGAGGGGTGGTAGTCTTCACTTCCTCAAATGAAATTATTTCTTTTACCCAATATAGAAACCATAAAGGTATGATATAAATGAAAAATAAAGAAATAAAGAGACAATATAAATATAATATATATGACATATAAATAGAGTTCCATCATAATGGCCACCATAAGATGTGGTAGCAGAATATTAAACAATCGTCGTTTCGTGAGGCAGTACTTCACCGTCCACAGAAACAATATGTTCTTTACCCATTAGATGGAGGTGTGTGTATGTTTAGTTAGAATAATTCTCAGAAAAATAACCTAATATATCGAGGAAACTTTTTTTTATTATAAATGGAAGGAATAAAAAGAGTTTAGGGGTTGGATAAGTAAAATAAAATAAAATATCTTAAGAGAAGATATTACATTTAAATCGGGTAACTCCCTTTGGTTTGAACCAAAAAGCGTTCTTGAAGTTCATTCTGCCTAAGGTAAGGCTTTTAGGTGGAAGAGAGGGATTTAGGGAACTTAATTGGGTAGAGTTTAGATTATCCAAGGGGCTTGAGAGGTGTGTGTAATGGGTTATAGGTGAGGGATTTTTATAATGGGGGGAGGGGCTCTTTAGGAATGTTTGAAAATATTATTTTATTATATAATGATTTTTGGTTTATAAAGGCCCCAATGTCCTTAATACTGAATATAAGATGAATCTTATTAGAAATAATACCATACAATCAGAATTTGACTATTTTTGGATATTTTTTTTTTAATTTTAATAAACTTATTTATTTAAATAATTTTTTAATATAGTAAACACTACTTCATTATTGTGTGATAAATAGTTTTATTTATATGATGTCTAAAAGTTTTAAAAAAAATAAAAATACATAGGAAATTTTTGAATATTTCAAATTAATATTTATAGTCGAAGAGATAACGTATATTACCCCATGTAAAAATTGATTTATAAAAAGATACATGATTGTGTCATTTTTGTCATTACTTTAAAATAACTAATATAAAGTGTTATTATCACTCTTATGTGGCTCCATGGGGCCCCACAATTGACCCAAGGATGAAAAATATTAGACATGTATCAAAAAATTGGATTAGGACACATGTTACGGTAATTTAATATTAGTATAATATAATTTTTAACTTGAATTACACTATTTATCTTTAACTGTGGTAAATAAAAGTCCAAATTTACTATTCCCCAAAAATTATTTTCATCTTATTGAAAAAAAATTTACATACTAATAACAACAAAAAATAATATATTTTCTAAATTAAATTCACAAAAGTGGTAAAATTTCATCTAAATGAAAAATTCAGTTTTAACTACTACCGAGTGTTTTCACTATTCATCAAAAATCGATGTTTTTTAGAAAAACTACAAAACATTCAACCGAAGATATATTTGATATTCTGAATTCAAAAATGATGTGTATTTTACTAAATAAAAAACATATATTTTTAATTAATTAATTGAAAGTTAATTCTTGTCTTCAAAACAAAATGCATATTTTTTAAGAAATAATAACTATCCAAAAATTCACAAATGTTGATGTCTGATTTCAATGTGAAGTTACTAATAATGACAAAAATTTGATTAAATGGTAAAAATATATTTTAATTAAACTTTAAAATAATCTAAAAAGAAAATATAACCATATAAATAAATTAGATTAAAATGTAGTTTTGACTTAAAATACAGTATTTTTCACCATGCATTAAAAAAATGAATTTTATCAGAAAAATACTAAATATTTACCCAAAGTAAAATTTGATGTCCCGATTCTAAGGAATAATTTTTATTTTTCAAATAAAATATATTAATTTGAAAAAAACTAGATTTAAAAAGGGTTCTCCATTAAAAGGTGGTAAATCAACCTTTTAAAGAGTATTATATTATTTATGCTTGAAATTGAATTCATTCACATTTTAAGTCTCTAATATTTATTGGATAAATGTAAAAATATTTAACAAACATATATAATAATATTGTAGTTAATTCTATTCATTGTCTCCAATAAAACGACTAGGTGTTAATAACCATTTAAATTAATAATATTATTATAATTTTTTGGAATAACTCAACGTTTTGTGCAACGTAAGTTTTCAACGAAACCCATTATTGCGTCTCAGGTACACCATCGATCATAGAATCCCCATTAATGTAAAATTAATATTTAATTTTCAAATATTAATAAATATGAAAAATGTGTTATTATTTTTTACCTGGGATGTTACATCCTTCCCCCCTTTTGGAAATTTCGCCCCCACAATTTTAAAATTAGGATTGGAAACTTCATTGAACGTACTACATCAGAAAAAGTGCAAATAAAACTATCAATTTAAAAGAGATAATGATATGTACAAAGGTCACCAGAGATAACCCATACTAGGATTCCGTGAAAACATGGATATAGAGGAGATACTAAGTGTTATGTTCTGATGGAGAGTTATAGAAAACATGATTTGGAGAAAGTTAACAACCAGAAATTCAAAAAAATGTGACTGGTTAAATGATCATTGATTCCCCAGTAGGAAAAAATATTGGACAATGATTTTGTTTAAAGGTACTTTTCATAATGTTGAGGAATTTATTTTTGATCATAACTAAAAAATATAAGGAAACATACTTACTTGTCATGTAGACTTTCATCCTTTACTAAATTCCTACCACAAACTCATCTATTCTCCATACGATGAGTATTTAAGATGACTTGGTCACTCCTAAAGTGCTAGAATCAACCTATATTGTATCACATAATCTAAAGAACATAAACTATATATTTCTCTCATATTTAGACATCAACCAAAACCAAAAAGGATAGTACAAAATCAGATAATTCCCCAAAAGGGTAATAATTTGAAAAATGTAAATACTTTTCTTAATCTCCAAAATTCAACAAACAGTACCCAAAGTTCAATAAAGACCATTCAATATACAATTGTCCTTAAGATACATAAAAGTAATTCAAACTAATATTTAACCCCAAAATTCAAAAGGATTTAATCACATTGTCTTCCACATTAAATATTAACATTTATCTCCAAAAAACATCGACTACTCTTAATGTCTCATACTAAAGTCTAATTAACCTAGTCAAATATTTTCAATGACAGGTTAATCATTTCGTTAAATAACCTAAAACGTTTATAATTCTATAAAAAATAGATTCATCCAAAATAAAATTCGACCATTAATCCTCAATTGAAATCTCAATGTAATCTATTTTCCATAGGCATATAGTGTTTCTTCAATAGAGAGAACTTATTTTGACTGAAAATTAATTTTTTTTATTAAATCATAAACGCCCTTTTAAGAGATGAAGGGGAACCCGACATAACATCAATGACTTATCACAACCAAAACCACCATGCTACAAGATTTCAAGACAAAAAAACACATTCAATCCTACACGAAAGATCCCCTACCCAACATCATTCATTAAACCATAAACCATAGGGCCAAAAAGAGAGAACATCTCCCAAAATATCCTTTATCAGTTAATCACAAAATCATTTTCCAATACTAATGGTATCCATTTGACAAAACATAATTTCCCAAAATCAACTTATTCTAGATCCATAAAAATAATTTAACTAAAACGAATAAGCCTTTCTAAACAAGGACATCACGTAGGCTAGTGGTAGGTGATGGCCCTTGTCACCCTTCAGTTGTGGGTTCAATTCCTATGGCCTTTCCCGACGAGACGGGTTGTCTCCGATTTTACGTGTTGTCCTTTTAATGAAAATCACAAATAACCCTATCATGTTTAAACCTCAAAGGTTGTCTTATAGTTATCATTTTCATCCCAACTCATTAAGACCTCAACATCTTAATGAAGACTTATATATATTGTCATTTTTTATTTCACCTATATATGATAAAATAAAACTATTCCTAAAAGAAATAAAATCATACCTTGATCATGGCGTCAACATGGTTTCATTGTTATCTTGTTCACGTAGGTAGAAGGTCCATACATTTCAATAATGATTTAGATTTACTTTAAAATCATTTTATTCCTTCATCCAAATACACTATGTGCTACATGGATCATATAGGTGTTCATAGAATTTTTTTCTGGAAAATAATATGGAATAACATATAATTTCAAAACATCTGATAAAACCTTCTATTTTTAAAATAGCAGGACTGAGATTGAGTTGAAACATTCAATCAATGGTCTTTTTAAAATACCATCAGTATGTATTGAAAGAATAAAATTTAAATTCAAATATAAATAGGTTTCACAAGGCTCTCCTTCTTCAGTACCTTTTTCAAAATCACAATATGCTTCAAAATATTTTAATAAGGTAAAATATTTGAAAATGGCATGATAATATTTACCTTTCTTGAAAATATTAAAATATAGTAATAATAGGATTTGATTAAATACAACCCATGATCCATGATGATATCAACGTATAGTGGAGGTGTTTGATATCTCAAAAAACATCTTACAAGTGAGTTGTTTCCTAGAAAAAGTTTCACAATAATCTGAACTGGACTTTGCAATAATTATTCATAGCATGTCCTCAGGAAGAGATATGAATGTTTTTTTAGATCCTCTGTCTTCCATTTTTAACTGATATTCATTATTCTAAAAAGATATAAAACAATGATTTAACTTAAAATAGTATCCCAAGAGACTAACCATGTGTCTAATAAAAACTCACAATCCATATAGTTGTCTTAACCGACCTCTGATAAAAACTATAAATCCCCAACCTTGAACAATACATAATCTTGAATTATGTTAATGATTGACATTGAGGTTCTTTTCAGGTTTATAGTTTTATAGGATTAGATAATAACTATTACATTTCATCTCAAAAATTACATAGTAGTCACTTCAACTGAGTATCCTTTTTTTATAAAATAGAAACTCTTAAAAAGAAACATATCTAGTTCCCTGTTTTAGACAACATTATTTTTCCTTGATCCTATCCATGACCCTATTTAACTTTCTTTCATGTGAAAACATTTCAAAAACTTGGTATGAGAAAAAATCTCAGTAAGGGATAAACAAAGAAGGAAAACTTTTGGTTTATAAAAACAAGAAGTAATCCATGAATACTCTATGATAAGTAATACTTTTCACCTTTATGAAGCAGTAAATAATATTTACAGAATAAAAGATCACTGCTTATCCACTTGTAAGAAAATATTACCATAATATCTATAGAAAACACACAAAACATATATTGGTAACTTAGGACATAAACGTACATAAATGAAATAACCATACGACTGACTTCCATACATATCACTAAATAGCTTAGCCATACGACTGACTTCCTTACCCAATGCATTATAGGTTATAACGTAACAACACATCCTGGTTTACCATGGCACCACTAATAATTTGTTTATCACATGACCACCCATTAAATGTTCTTGTATTTTAAATCATAACAAATAATATATTCATGGAGGAAAGATAACATTTCCACAATGAAATCATAATATATCATCTCAAGATATTGACATAATCATTTGTTTATCAAAATGATTTTGAAAACCATTTAAAACATTTAATAAAGATATTTTTTGAATCAATGTGTACCATACAACTTTGAAACTTTTAATGTGATTAAAATTTTAAAACATTAATGTCCTTATAAATAAATCCCTAAAACCATTTTAAAAATATTGAAATTAATGAGAATTATTTATAAGAATATATATTTAAAAACAATATTTTTGTTAAGGAGTTAATAACCAAATGAGAGATGCTTTAATACATATAATTAAGGAATAAAATTTGATCAAAACATTATAATATCACGAGAATAAATATATTCATTATATTATGCCAAAGGATATTATATAGACCTTATAAAAGTGAATTGGTGCATAATTACAATGAAGTTTAAATGGAATATTAATTGAGATAAAATCCCTTATAAAGACGATGTTCTTAGATTAAGGATAAATAAATTACATAATTATGTGTGAAAAATATAAATACACCGAATATAAGTGGATATTATGTTTAAAACAAACATAGGTCATTAACACATATTTATATCACAACATAATCAAGAAGTATAAGTTTAACCCAAAGAATTGAAATTGGGTTAAGAAGTTCTCTTAAAAAAATTTGACAGCCTATCATCATCAATTAAAAATTTATAAAATGAGTTGATGAGAAGTAAAAGTATATCTCATCACATGGACATAAAATGTACAGGAATAAGGATACGTAAGAACATATTCCCACATTTTAAAATGGAAATTTAAATAATTAACATAAAATAAGTCTTTGACTAAAAGAGGAGGGTGAAAAGATTCATTATCAATTTGGTAACTTACAAAACATTCACCACATGAAAGAAGGATTATAAAATGAATATGTAAATAACCAAAAATTTAAGTATATTACACAATTTATAAAATCATGCATAGTATATACACTATACAAAAGGATATAATGGAAAATATAGCATGAATATCACAGGAATAAAAAGTGAGATGAAAACCCCTTAACATGTTGTAATCAATTGAGTCATATAAAAAAAATTAATAATGAAAAAATTAATCACAGATTATTATGAATATAAATAGAATCATGATAACATATATCAAAATTCAGCACACAATACATCACATGAACGAAATAAGTGGTGATGAAAACAAATCTCATGAAATTAAACGTGAGATAAGAAACCCCTTACTATGTTGTAATCAATTGAGTAGTATGAAAAGAATTAATCATGACCAAATTAATCACATATTAACATGAATATAAATAGAATAATGATAACATATATCAAATGGAAGCACACAATACACCACATACATGAAATAAGTGGCGATCAATAGAAATCTCACAAAATTAAAAGTGAGATTAGAAACCCCTTACCATAAATCTGACTTTTCTTGTATGTTCCTTGTTCTTCCTGAATAATAAACATAAGTTAATTTATACTTGCATAAGATCATTTTTCATGTTTTATTATTCCTTTTATATCACTTATTATTTTGTTATAGAAATTATTTTATCATTTGAGTTCCTTTTAGACATTTTGTCGATGTTCGGAACTTGAGTAAAAAATGAACTTGTTATAATTACAAATTGTACATGTGGTTAAAATAATATTATCTCCAGAATCACATTAGTTATTTAAATATCATATATATTATATATATCTAGTATATTTTTGTATTTATAATAGTACATAACATTTAGAGATAAAAAATGAAATGCACCGTTCATGGAGACGGTAAGCCAAACGTACGCATGGACACTACTTTCATTATATTTAATATTTTAATGGATAAAAAAATTAATTATACATAGTTATATTATAATTACAGTATAATATAATAGATAATTTAATTAACTCCATCATTTATACATCTCACTTATGGCATGAACGAGTCCTATCACTTTGAGGGGGCTGTAGTCCGTACTTCCTCAAATGTAATTATCACAATTAACCATTATGGAAACTATAATAGTATGCTATAAATAAAAAATTATGAATCAAAGAGACAATATAAAAATAATATATATCAGATATAAATACATTTATATCATAGTGGACACCATAAGAGGTGGTAGGAGAAGATTGAACCATCATCGTTTCGTGAGGAATTAGTTCACCATCACAGAAACAGTATGTTCTTTACCCATTGGATGGAGGTGTGTGTAAGTGTAGTTCAAATACTTCTAAGACAAAAAAACTTGTATATATACCATACCTGAGATGTTATAAAATAATGTAATAAAAAGATTTTAGGGGATTGGAGAAGTATAATAAATGATAAGAACTTAAGAGAAGATGTTACCTTTAAATCGTGCAACTCCCTTTGGTTTGAACCAAATGGATTTCTTGAAGTTCCATCATCTTAAGGTGAGGCTTCTAAGTGGAATAGAGTTTTGTAGGAATCTTAATTGGGCAGTGGTTGGATTATCCATGGGGCTTAAAAGGTTTGAGTAATGGGTTTGAGGTGAGGGCTTTTTATAAGGGGAAGGAGGGGCTCTTTAAGAATGTTTGAAAACATTATTTTATTATATAATTATTTTCGTTGTCTAAAGGTCCAAAAGTCATTAAAATCAAAGATAATATGACTCTTGTTAGAAATAAAATCATCCAATAATAACTGGATATGTTGTGGATATTTTTTTAATTTTTATAATCTTATTTATTTAAATCTTTTATTAATGAGATAAACACTATATCAATATTGTGCCATAAATAATTATATTTATTTGATTTCTAAATATTATAAAAACATATCATGATGGAGGATTTTTTTTTTATTTAAAATGAATATTTAAAATATATGAGTAACTTATATAACCCCATGTAAAAATTTATTTTCTAAAATAAATTGTTTTATGTCATTTTTGTCATTACTTTAAATTAATTAATATAAAGTGTCATTATGACTGTCTAGTGGCACCATGGAGTCCCAAAATCCACCCAAGGATGCCCATGGTCTAACATGCATCAACCAATATGATTAGAACACATGTTAGGTTAATATAATATTATTATAATATTTTTTTATCTTGAATTACCCTATTAACCATTAACCACTATAAATAAAACTCAAAAGTCACTATTCCTCAAAAAATATTTTATTTTTATTGAACCGAATCTTAATTAATAATATCAACCATGTATGTTATATTTTATAAATTCAATTCAAATGAAAAATTCTGTTTTTTAACCACTACCTGTGTTTTAAATATTCATCAAAAATTGATGTTTTTTAGAAAAATGCCAAACATTAAGCCCATGCTATATTTGATATTCTGAATTCAAAAATTATAACTATTTTAAAAAATTAAAAAAAATTGAAATTGCATTGATTAATTTAAAATTAATTCCCATTGTCAAAATAAAAAGCTTGTTTTTAAGAAATAATAACTCTCAAAAGATTAAAACATGTCTAGGTTCAATTTTATAGTGAAATTACCTCCAATGAAAAATATTGGATTAAATAATAAAAAAATAATCTAATTAAAATTTAAATCCATTTAAAAAGGTAATATAAAAATATAAATTAATTAGATTAAAAGGTAGTTTTGAATTCAAATACAGTATTTTCACTATTCATTAAAAATGAATTTTATGAGAAAAATACTAAAAATTTACCCAATGTATATTTTGATTTTATGATTCTAAATAAGAATTTTATTTGGTCAAATAGAATATACTAAAGTGACAAAAACTATATTTAAAAGGGAATCTCCATTAAAAGGTGGTAAATCGACCTTTAAATGAATATTAGAGTATTTATACATGAAATTGGATTCATTCATATATTAAGCCTCTAAAATTTATTGGATAAATGTAAAAACATTTAACAAACATATAAAATCATATTCTAGTAAGTTATATTTATTCCCGCCAATACAACGACAAGGGGTTAACTTCCATTTAAACTAATAATATTATTATATTATTTTTTGGTATAACTCAACATTGTGTGTAATGTAAGTTTTCAAAGAAACCCATTGTTTCATATTTGGTACTACATCTATCATAGAATCCCCATTAAAGTAAAATAAATGTTTAATTTATAAATATTAATAAATACGAAAAATTTCATATTCTTTATTTACCTGGGATTTTACAGATAATGGGTGTTCCCATTACATGACTAAAAAACAAATCATTATAAACATTATAAATATGAAATGTTTAAAAGTAAAATTAATTGATAATAATCAAGGAGAAATTTACATTATATTTAAAATTTTTATAATTGAAAAACCTTAATTTCAAATGATTTTTTCTTTTAGGACTTAAGAATAACCTCATTATAATAATTCAACTATATTATGAAGTTTACATTAAAAACATAAAGATTTATAAAAGTAATATTCAATGTTCATATGATAAATTAATTCTTTCTAATGAAAGGATTGAAAATATTTAAATACCAAAATTAGATGAAATAAGAATATAGGACCTATCTCTCCTTAGTGTGATAAAATATCAATCTTGGTAGAGGAATAGAAAGTTTGTACACTGTAATGTTAGAACATGTGACAAACTTTCTACGAAAGAGCTAGTTAGATATTTATTGGAGTTTAGGCATAATTATTCTAATGTTTTTCATCCTTTTCTACTCTTAACGAAACAAAAGTTGAGTTTTAAATCAATTAGTGAAGTTTCAACTTTATATTCTTTATAGTTAGTGTAGATGGATTTATTTGGTCAATCATGAACTAGATATATTGGTGGGAAATACTAATTATATCTCTTATTTGATGACTTCAATGGATATACATGTGTTTACTTTTTATAACAAAAAATAAAAATACTTTTTTTATTTTATAAAATTAGTAACCGAGGTTAAAAATGAAAGAAGTATTCATTTGGTAACTATTCCTAGTGATCATGGTGAAGAATTATTAAACATTGATTTTTAATATTTTTTTAGTAAAAAATGTATAAAATAAAAAATTTCAGCACTAATAACAACTGAACATAAGAGTGTAGTTAAAATTATTAAAATATTTATTTAAGAGATTACTCAAACATTAATAAGTGAATACTCAATTACTAATAATTTTTGTGATAAAGTAGTTAGTAATGCCTATTATATGATAAATAAATTTTTACCTGGAACTTTTATTAATAAAAAACGTTATGATTAGTGGACTAGAAGAAATATAAAACATTCTTACTTAATTTTTTTTTATGTAAACTTTTCATTTCCAATTATAAAGACAATTTTTTATTACATTTCTCCAAAATACGATGAAGGTTTTTTCTAGGGTATTCTATTACAAGTATTTCATATAGAGATTTTAATAAATATTTTGTAATATTAAAGAAATATTTTATGTAAAATTTGATGATCATGATCCATTTCTTTTCAAAAAAACTAAAACCACATCATTACATGATTTTATTCAAAATGATTTTAACCCATTTTGAAAAATTATTCTCATGAAAGAAAAAACTAGAAACCTTTTCTAAAGTTTTATTCCATGAATAAATTCAAGATATTTTTAATGAAAAACATATTACAAAACCAGGGAATTTAAAAATTCATAGGAATCATCATAGTTATAATATCAATGATGATGTAAAAAAATATTTAAAAGTATAAGTTACCAAAACATTTAACAAAACATTATAAATTTTTATTACAATTTGAACTTAATATTCTTTAAGAGACTTAAAGTGATGAAGAATGGATAAAAATAATATTAGATGCAATTAATTAATTTAAGAGTAATAATTTTTGTACTTTAGTTTAATGAACAAAATATTCACCTGTAATTATTATAAAATGAATTATTAGAATTAAATGTGGTGAAAATGGAGTAATAGTTAGAAATAGATAAATACATATTGCAAAGGGATATTATAAAAAAACAGAGAATATAAAGAAAACTATACACCAATACCTAGACATAATATATTCTTTTACATCTATCATATAAATCATTTCATAATTTTAATATTTTCTAATTGGTTGTGATATGTTCTATTCATAAGGTATATTTTTAGAAGGAATTTTATGTAAAATTACCACCACGTATTATAAAATAAATCTTTAGATCTTGTTTATTGATTTAATAGGGAAATATATAGAATCAAATACGCCCCAAGAGCCTGATATGATAAATTATCATATTTTTTATTAAAAAAAAAATTTCTTATGGGAGATGCGTATCTATTTTTTTAAAAACGTTCTATAAAGACACAAAAATTGTTAAACTTTATGGCGATTTCGGTATATTTTTATCATATAAAAAATCTATTACTGATTCATTTGTAGATAATATGAAACGTGAGTTTGAAATGACAATTATGGGTGAATTAAATTATTGTCATGGTTTTTATATTTCATAAAAACCAGAAGTAATTTTTATATCTCAAAAATTTATTTAAAATATTTTCTTAAATTTTTTAGATAAAAAAATTCTAAATGTAATATTTCTCCCATTGGAAACAAAAAAAACTAATCTTATTGAATCAGGGAAACCAATTGATCAAAGAAAATTTAGAGGATTCAATGGTATTTTAATATATCCCAAAAATGGTCAAACATATTTAATTTTGTTCTATATAATTATGTATATATTTTAATAAAATTTAAAATAATCCCATATAAAATCTATAAAATAATGATTTAATTACCTTAAGGTGACTATTGATCATTATATATTTTATACTTATAGAAATGATGTTTATTTAAAATATTTTTCCAATGAAAATATTTCTGGATATAATGTAGATAGAAAAATTATTTCTAGAACATTTCATTTATTAGTAGAGGACTTAGTGTCTTGGTATTGAAATAAACCACACTCAATAGCAGTTTCAGCTGTGGATGTTGATTATGTGGCAACCAGAAGATTATTTTCTCAAGTGTCATGGATGCAACACACACTCAATAACTTTGGAATGAGTTTTTATAAAACTAAAATTTTCATGAAAACATGAGTTCCATTAAATTAAATATAAATACATTACATTACTCACAATCAAAGAACATATATATAACACCATTTTCTTCAGTATCACATACAAATAAGGATATATCAATTTATAATTCATCGTAATGCCAGAAAATCTTGATGTTATTTTTATGAAACCACTCAATTCTAAAATATTTTATATATTAAACATAATCTGGGGTTGGTTAACATAAAATCAATATTAATATCTCATTATTGTTTAAACATCTAATTATAGTAAAATTTACCTTGAAAAAGGGGGAGGAATATTTTTTATTTGTTAAAATTTTATATGTTTTCCATCTGGAAAATGTTTTCTTATAAAATTATAGAAATCTTTCATTGTATTAAAACAATTCACTTTTACAAAAATGTTTCTTTTTGAACGAAGGTTAATTTTTTTATCCCAAAAACATTTTATCATAAAAAGTATTTTATCGAGACAAATTTTTTTATCAGGTTGAACATTTTTTTATTTACAAAACAATTCTATCCAAACAAAAAATATTATCTAGAAGAACATTAGTTTTTAAGAAAAAAATTATCTTAAAAATATATTTTAGAAAATATTTTTTCTTAAATAAAATAAATTTATAAGAATGCATAATTTTTTTTGATGAATGTTTATAAATTCCACTATGAGAAGTAGTTTCTAAATATGTTATCCTTACTATATTCATTTTTTAAATTTTATTATATTATTAGTATTCTTTATTGAATATTTTTATGAACTTATATGTTTTTTCAGAATATGATTTCATCCAAAAAAACTTTTCTCATTATATTTCAACAAATTAAAGGGTTCATTTTTTTCAACCATTCAGGAAATGATATCAACCATCGATCAAAGAGAGAGTTTAATTTGAGTATTTAGACCTAGAGATGTTCAATTATCTCTATATTTATTTTTATTTAATGGTGTGTGGGTCACCACTACTTCATCACCACTTTTCATTGACATCATATCTCATCAGGAATACCTTTCTCTATCATATTCATTCAATGTTTCTCTGATTGTTTAGGCTTTATTAATTCAAAAAATGTAATTTTTAAGTGATATTTTGACCATAATTCATGTGAAATAAATAATTATTGAAATATATTGGTATTAAATTTTTTCTTATTTACTAAATTATATATTTTTTCAATATTTAGAAAAACATTATGCTCAAAAGAGGATTTTAATCATGATTTTTTAGTGATTGTGAGAGAATTCTATTATTTAGTCGAGTCTTTCAAAGTGTAAAGTCTTAAATTTGTCACCTTTTAACAATTTGAAGTGTCATATAAATTAAATGTCTATATATGGGATGATTTGGTTGGATTTCCCTTTAATGGAGAAGAAAACATTGTTACTCATAATCGTTCTATAAAGTTATAATTTTAAAAAAAATTATAGATATAAACTTCTTTTTTTCTTCTTATAAAAAATTTAGAAAAGTTATTTATCTTTATATAGATGTAATTTTTTTTTCTATTTTGATGTAAAACTATTTAATTCCAAGGAAATGGGTGAGGGATATCATTAATGTGTAAGAAATGTATGTTTTGGATTTTATTTATAATATGATAAAAATTAATCTTATAAACATTGTATTCCTTTATATAGAGGAAATCAAACAGGGGACTATAATTCTGAATATTCTTTTGTTACTGATATTAAGAATTTTGTTTGGTAAACATCAAAAAAGTATAAAAAATAAAAAAGAAATAAAATATATTAAGGGATAAAGCATCTTTTATTAGTGAGGGAAAAAGTAAAACAGTTTAGTCTTGCATTTTTTCTATCTTTAAATAAGATTTTTAAAAAGTCAAAAATATATGAATCTAAATAAAATATAAGAATATAAAATAAAAAGTGTTAGAAAATTGAAATGGTGGTGTAGTTTATCTTTTGATTCCTAACAATAAATCCAAAACTATGTCTAGTGAGGCATTTTTGTCTTTATGAAAAACAACTAAGATATGAAACTTGATGATATGCATTTTGGATTAGTTGAGGTTGAGGAACTAGATATCAAATAAGAAACATATATGAAACATCATTAGAGTGAAAATAATAAATTGAAATAATAAAAGGATAAGAAATAAAAAATGACTAAAGACTTTTTAAAAGGGGTTTAACAAGAACATTCCAAACATGAAGTTGCTACTCAATTAGTTCCGTAGTCTATTATACATTTTACCATTCTTTCATAGTCCAATTCCCATTTTTCCATTGTTCAACAGTAAAAAAAATAAGAAAAAGCCCCAAGAAATCCTCCAGAAATGGAATAAAATAAAATAAAAGTAGTTGTTAAAGAAAAATATTAGTATGAGAATTTTGATGCTACATTTCAAATATTTATTTAATTGAAAGTGATACTTAAGAAGAGAAAATAATATGAGAAAACTGAAAAATCTAAAAAGATTTAGTTGTTGAGAAAATGTCATATAATTTCTCAACCAACTTATCATCTCAACAAGAGAAAAAAAGATAAAACTTCATCATAAAGAGATCGATTCTCACAAAAAAATGAATCAGATATAGTGGAATTATAATATAAGAAAAAAATAAATAATATCTTGTTTTAGGTGATTCAAAACATCAATAGACAAAATAAAATAAGAATCTATATCTTATAGACCTCTAACGCTTTCTATTCCAGGTGCTTCCTTAGATTCAACTCAGTACCCTCCCATACCAAGTCCTTAATGAATAGAAATGATATTGATTTATTTCAAGAAATTCATAAAGAATTTTTAATATATACTATATATAGTGAGTGAATCCTTTAACACATATTATTACATTATTATTAACATAAAACACCACTAATAATTACCCAAATACTATGATTCTTAGTGTATTTAGAAGACTAGGAACATAAAACATCAAAATAAACTAAAACATAATATATTTATATTTATTCTCATTAGTGATCTCTTAAATATCTTTGTCCTCCTTAATCTACATAAGAATAACTAAAAATACATAAAATAATGGGGCAGGCTAAAAAATCCCATTAAGGGAATAAACTTGATAAGGAAACATAATTTGTGAGTCAAATGTAGAACATAATATCATAAAAGAAGAGGCTCATTAAAAATCACAAGGAATTATAATATCAAGAACATGGTATAATAAAATCATGTAAATGTAGTAAATGTGGGGAAAATATATAACATGAAATAATCACTATTCAAGTATAACTGGCTTTACAAAATCACCTGATGGGAAAATTCCCATAATGTATTAGGTCTACTTCCTAATCTAATATATATCATGTCCTGAGAAAAAAAAATTTCCTAATGAATTAGGGAACTATTTGGGTGCACTTCATGATTATGGGTTCCAGAAAAGGATATAAATCATAAGGCATAAACATAAGAATTTTCTTTGGAAAAAATGGGATTCATAATCTTTCCTCATATACTGATCTATGGAAACATCATAATGATTGAATTTGAGAGTTGAACATAAGATATGTATTACCCCATTTAAGGAATAGAGAATAATATAGGAATATAAGGAATATTAATATATACATAATTTAAAAGAATTACATAACATCAATGGGAATCTTCTATTGATGAAAATCTATTTAAAATATTAAGTAGAATATTTATTGGGGAAAACAACCGTTTCACATTGAAATAACTTCTTTACATTATAAAAATTTTCAAACAATTATAGAAATAATTTTCACTGAAAAGATATATGAAGCAATGTAAATAAATATTTAAAAAATTGAGTGTTAATGACAATAGAAAACTCCATACATGTTGTATATGTTAAAAGAAAATATTTAATTCACACCTTTCTAAATAGTAAAAAATAACATAATTCGGAGAATGATAGAATGATTAATTTTAAATAATTTTTTAAGAACTAAAACATGGGTAAAAACTAATTTAGTAATTAATTTGACAAGATTGAAAATATTATTTAAAATATTTGATGGAAAATATAGTCAGGGGAGAGAAAGATTCGAGATCTAAAAGAAAATACAAGATCTATATTACTAACAAACATCATTCTTAATGTTTCTTTATTAAAGAAGGGAGGGCACAAAATTAAAATATTTAAAAAAATTCATAACAAAATTATAATTAAATAAATTTGGTTTAATAAAATAATAGTATATTATTTCAAACAAATCTACATTATACATATATAATATTGAAAAGAAAAATAGATTATAACAAGAATCCTTTAACACTTTATTACTTTCTAACTAAATCCCCTTTGATGAAATATAATGAATTGTAAATTAAAATTTCATGAAGTACGTAGGATTTATGATATAATTTATAAAAGGTGTACTATATACACTATACAATATAAATTAGCTTCATGACATTAAAATATGACTTAATAAAGGGAAATTGAGAAGAAATACTTTAAAATTATTATAACATTTAATTGAGAATGAATTGATTAAGTGATTTTGAGAATAAAATGTAAATCATAAAAAATACTAGTGTAAATACAACATAAATTTAATAATGTTCATTTTACACTTAATCATTGAATAATATAGTCAATGATAAAATGATTTAACCCAAAGAGAGAACATTCAGTTAAGAAACCCCTTACATCATGTTGGACTCATCACATACATATTTTATATTTGTGGATAATAGAAATAGTTTTATTATTGAATTATTTAAGAAATGTTTTCAATTTTATTATTAAATTTATTTTATTTATTTCTTATGTTATATTTATTTACGTAATCACTTATGTTCACGTCAAACTTTTTTATTATATTCAGTTCATATGTCCAAAATGACATGTGTAGGTTGACAATGGTAAATGTTGTCATTTTTCCATTATATATAGAATAATAATAATTATATTGTTATATTATTTATATATAAATAAAAATTTTAAAATCAAACATGAATTATGATTATGAAAAATGAAACAAATTAGAATCATGCAGATGGTAGGCCATATATATTCGTGAGTGACATTTCCATTTTTTGATGATGATTTTTTGAAAGAAGGTAATGTTTATTTTATATTAATAAAATGATTATCATTTCATAAATGAAATATTTTTTATTTGAATATAATTATATATATGTATATATCATCCATGTAATGTGGTTATTAATAATGAATCACATCGCTTCATGGAGGTGGTTGTGCACACATAAACACAAAATACATTATCATTTTTAAGTGAATAGAAAGGTAAAAAATATATGGTAAATTAATTTTAAAAAATAAAATATTTTCCATGAATAATATATATATTCATTAAATCCATAATCATAAATAAAAAAGAGAGGTTAATAGGGAAAACAAATTACATTAGTTCATAATGAGATAGTCCACCATTCAAACGAACGATGGTTTCAATTCTTATTTGATGGAGGAGGAGAAGGATGTATGTTATTTCATTAACAGAATAATATCTTAGTATATGTGAGATAGATGCTTAATTATATCATCATGGTAGAATAATATTTTAATTAGGTGGAATAATAATGAATTAAAATTCTTGATTACGAACTATACCTATTCATTATTCAACATCTTGAAGTTCACACCAAAGATTTCATGGATTTTTTATGGTAAAAAAGGGACTCTAGGTAATAGGGGGGAATCAAGGAAGGGACTTATCCATGTCATGGAATAATATAATGTATCTTAACATGTGTATAAGAGGGGATATGGGGTGTACTTCTATAAGTGGGACAAGAAATTTTCTTACAATTTTTTTAAAAGAATGCGAAATGATAAATTAATTCCCTAGATACATTATTCCAAATGGACATATATTTGAAGTTGGCATTGAATTACTTTTTCATATGGAAAACTAATAATATTTTCACTAGATTAATTAGAAAACATATATTTATCTTTTTGTTTATCCCCTAGTAAACTAGTTTAAATGTTAACCACAATAAATAATTTTTTAAATTGAAATTGTTATAATTTTAAATATAAGAAAAAAACAGTATAATAAATCGAAAAGGAATGAAAATTTAGATTATTTATCATCATAATTTTCCTATTACTTGTTTTTTGGGTTTTTTAAATAATTTAATAAAATATTATTTATCATAAAATATTATTAATTTCATTTGGAAACAATTCAATTAATTTTACTTTAAAGATATGAATATAATAATGGATTTAGAATATAGTCAATTAAAAAAAAAATTAAATTGATCACGTAAAAAAATTATTTTTTATCCTTAATTAATTATAGATACATTACTTTTAATGTTTTTAAAATTATTTTCCTTGATTTTTCCACTATTTTCACAAGAATCATTTCAGTGTTGTATAAGTGTTTAAGGTCACTACATAATAACTAAAAATTGAAAATAAATATCCATAGTTAAAATAATTTCATTATACTCATAATAAAATTTAATAACCATTCACCACTTATTTTTTTACTCCCATTTGATCCTGCAAGATATATATAATAGAAAGAGAGAGACATTTTTTCTTGTTACTAGGGTTAAATAATTATATTGGGAACTATTAAGTAAAGTGTCCCATAAATTAAAAAATCTCAAGAAAAATGTTATAAGTATTGAAATATAATCATATAATAATAATTAATATGAAAAATTAGGGCCATATCAATTAGCTTTAACCAATGTAGATACAATTTATGATTTTACCGTGGTGATTTTTTTACTGTTTTTACTATTAATTATGACTAAAATTTAAGTTTTCAATTTTATGTAATGAACCAACACTAACCGGGAATCGAGACACAACTACCCCATGACAACCTCCATAGGCCAAGGGCTGACAACCAGTGCTGAAGACATAACTAACATGGGGAGGACTTCTCCTATGTATCTGTACACACACACCCGACTATCTTAAACCATAATTATTGAGGAATAGTAATAAAAAGATGAAATTTATGGAATGTAAACCAATTTTGATAAACCTCTAGAGTGTACAATATTACTACACTGAAAACTAAAAAGTAAAGGGGAAAGATACACACCCAACTAAACAAATGTCCCAACCGAAATAAAAGTAAAAAAAATATTCTGAGAGAGCCTAACTCATGATCTCTATACTATGCCCACTATATACAGTCCCCAACATCCAGTATCCCTAAGATCCTCTAAAGTCAACATCAACATGAATGTAATCTACATAAAACATGACGTGTGAAGGTAAATCCCATGCATGGGTGAGTATATACATACTTAATAGCTTACCTAGAAAACTAATGGGAAGGGGGGGGGGGGTAGTAAGAGATACAATTTGAATAGTAAGATAGTAGATTGTAAATAGGATAAAAAATACTGTGATTGAAGATATATCAATCCAAAATATGAGAGAGGGTAACCTATTCCAAGAACAAGGGGCTCAACATAATTTTTAGATGAACTACACATCATGTCTTTGATTCCCATATTGGAATAGTAACCTCATACAACCATGAGAGTCTAAACAAGAAAATCACCTTGCACACCCCAAATGTATTTGAAATCTATGAATGTATCGTAACCAAATAAAAATGCATGGATATGGTTATATATTTATAATATGTTAAAATAATAAAAAATGATAGAGTAAGGGGATATCCATCTCATAGACCAGCCAAGGAAAATAGACGACCACAGTTTAAAAAATCCAACAACAAATCCCATCATATCTTGAATTTTCCCATAAGTAAATGTGTGTGGGCCCAAACCTCTCCACTGTCCCACCCAACTGTGGGGTACAAAATCCAACTATGGGACCTGCACTATTGTGTGTGAGGAGGTTCTACTCTTATAGTATCTATAGAGGACCGATGCATAAAATAATGGGGGTTTCACTCTAGTGTCCCGAGGATATGCACCCTATATGATAATGGGGTTTCACTAAATAGGTATCTATAGCAGAAATGTGCCCTGATACATCAGGGGGTTCCGCTCTAGTGTCATGAGGACATGAACTGTATCTGATTGGTTGTTTCACTCGGTAGGTAGAGGAACCACACCCATGATTTGGGGGGGGGGTTGCACTCTATAGATCGAGGACCTACACCCAAGTTAAATAGGGTGGTTACACTTTGGTCATCAAAGACCCACACCTTTCCCGATAGGGGGGTTCAACTTACGAGGTGGAGGAACTGCACCCATACTAATGGGGGGGATTACACTATAATTCATCTGGTGATCAACTAACTGATCACTACCATAGATGGGCATCACCTAAATAAGAAATGTTCCTAGAAATATTCACATCGTATCACAAAATCTAATGTGGGGGGAACCATCACATTCTACATGGATGAAAACTCAGGATAGGCTACTCACGAGCCAAAATATGAGTTAAGAGGAATGATATACATAATGTTCATGTTTCCTCAAAAATAATCAATGGGTATATGATGTGTGAGGGGACCCACATGGTGTGTGGTCTCACTCCATCACCATGTTTTGTCTGTGGAGGTACATAGCTTACCAACTATTTAGGGATACAAAGAATATGGGGGGGGGGGATCTACATGGTATGCCTAGACCACTCGAGGCCCCAACCATGTGATTGGTGGTGTTTGTGTATTCCATTGCATGTATTTATTCAATAATAATATATTAATTTGTTTTATTAAGAAACACTTCTTAGAGAAAAGTGGGAAACTAGAAGAGTACACATAACATTAAGAATCCTCAAAAGAGATAGTCGAATCTTTAAACTATAGTTTAAGCTATTTAGAGAACATAACTATGAAAATACTCGATTAAGGAGTGGTAAACCACCTATCTAGTTAATATTTAAAGATATATTCAAATAATATTTTCATGATTTTTCATGAGTTAATGAGCTCCTCCACTGAGATCTTCTTTCAATAAAAAGCACAAGACAAAATTCCACGTTGTTTGTTGATCGAATATTCTAGTTCTGAATTTAACGTACAACTGAAATTACTCTCTACTAGCCTGTCAAAGTCCACTTCTGATGAATCTAACTTCATACAATTCTATAATTATTCATTATTACAATTAATTATGTTTTCCCAATTTCCACATTCCATCATTTCCTTTCTATAATAAAGGCTAGTAGGATCCGCATTCTCCTTTTCATCAAGTGCCAGATGCTTAATGAGATATTTTTCATTACTCAAAGAGTAATTTTCTAGAAGATTGGACATATTTGTAGGTATATTTCCTTCACTTGAAGATCTCATAATTAGAGGACTTGGTAAATTTGAATAATCTTTCATTGGACGCGGTCTCCTGGTGCCCTTAATAAGACAATCTGAATCTGTAACAGTGATCTTACCCTTCCTTGAGGAGGATCTGAGATAGTCCTCTACCATGTTATTTTCCTTGGACTCAGTGGGGGAGTCCAAGGAAGACTTCATATCCTCCTGGGAGGCCTCCATTTCATATCCATCCTCATAATATTGACCCTTAGTTTCTCCCAACACATCAATTTTTTTTGAGGATTAATGTATAGTCCTCCAACTTCACCTTCTCTAAAAAAGATTTAATTGCCTGTAGGGCCTTCACTGGTAGTTCTGAACCACTTGGTTGCTTAATTTGACAACACATAAACTATAATTGTGAGCATTGAGGATCCTTTCCTATGAGGGAATCATCACTGACATTCCCAATACCTGTATCTCTATTAGTTTTATTAGATGAAACTGGTTTCTAGTCCTGTTCTGCATCACCCAGTGCCACTGCTACCAAATCCTTCAAAGGGCCAGAAGCTCTCAGATAACATTTAATTCTTGAAAATACATCTGATACATTGGGTCCAGGCAGTATATACTTAGGGGGATTTTGAGAAACCTGAGAACCATCAAAAGGAAGCACTAGACAAGAAGAATTCAGCATAGGCCTAGCCAAAATATTACCTTTAATAGATCCAACGAAGTCCACATTTAGATGGTGACCATGCTTAGGGGAAACTACAACAGGCATCAGGAGATTGAGGGTAAAACCATCACCCATATCCCTCCTCCTGTGGGGCCCCTTACTACCTCATCAGTAAGATTGAGACAGATGCCCAAGGATTGAGCACAAAGAATAGAAAAACATCCAAGAATGAAACATGACAGGCTTCTTACATCAAAATCTTTCACCTACCGAAATCCATACCCATTCACCTAGGGGTTTGAGACATTGACTTCTTCAAAGATTTATGGGGTAATAGGGTGATAGATAGAGATGGTACTTGAGTATGAGTAGATATACCGACCAACCAAATTACCTAACATTCAAATTACAGAGGGGTTCTAAAACGGTAGAGGAAGCTTGGGGAATCTTACCCATAGATCCATTGATGGATTATATTGATTTATATGGAGATTTTAAGACCATTTGACCAGGTGGAAAAAGATTTTGTTGTAGGAATGAGGAGATCTAGAAAACACAATTATTAGATCATCTGGGGATGAGAAACAGATCATAATATGCCCCTTATTGAGTAGATCTACAATCGATAGTTCTTGAAGATCCTAGGATTCAAGATTTTTTTTTCAAATTTACCCACTAATGGTTGCAGTGAACTCAACCGAGCCACTAGAGTTTTAATTAAAAGAGCCAAAGAATCAGTAAACTCTAAAATTGATAATGTGAGCTGAGGGAAGCCAAATTAGAGGTCTGGGACTTTTTGTAAAATAACAACACCAAGGAATAATAGAAATATGCGGGGGTTGGATAAAGTTACGAAAGAAGTTGTATGGTATGATGCGGAAGGATTCCATCCACCGTCAATTGGGGAAGGGCTCCGGCAGCGGCCATCATCGCCTAAGAAATGGGTTTGAGCAGAAGATGAAATAACCTCTATTTGATTTTATACATTGTAGTTCACATTCCCAACCACCGTGTCTATATAATTTATTACACATTGTTCCTCTTCACATGGGGTGCTTCTTTTGTCTCTAATCATGCCCATATACTCAGGCATAAGGCGTGTGACTGGTTGTGTGGTCCTTAACATGGCTCATACACTCAGGAAAGTGGTACATAATTTTTAGGGAGCCTACATGGTATTCCATACTTATAAATTCCCAAAACCCTAGACACCCCATCATAGGGGATAAATACAATGTTTTCATCATGGTAACTTTTGAATAGTCGTGTTTTTCACATTTTCTTAGATATAAATTGAATGATTTTGATTCCGTATTTTCAATTTGATTTCTGTATCATATCCTCCTAAAATTGAGGGATCTTTCTTTGGATAGTGATTTATATCCCTCTGGTGGCCAGATATTTCATCAAGTTTGATTATATGTGAATGTGTACACACTACCCACACGTCTCACACCATGGTTCTTCCATCATTCATGATTTTATTTCTGGTCATTTAATTATCATCCATAAAACCAGCCATCCAAGATCTATCATTGATTCTTCAATCCATCCCTCATATATTGTTTCTTCATGATTCTGGGAGTCTAATCTAGATTGGTACCACTTGATAATGTCAAACCGGGACCACAGGGTCCCACCGGTGATGGTCTTAAAGAAATTGATGTGGTAAAGAAACATTTTTTACCAACAACATGCATATTTTTTTTAAAAATGATAAATAACAAGGATATCTAGGGTAGAAAAACAATGAAAAATAAATTAAACTGGCACACGATTTGTTGTAAATGGAATAACTATCACATATCAAAGGAGGGGATTGATATTGTAGGTAAATTTAATCAAAATGGGAGTAATTCATAAATTTATGAGTTGTTCCTGAATATTAGAACATTCATCATCTAATAATGTTCTCTCCAATGATTGATGTAAGATGTTGCATTTGATGTGCTCTAATATGCTCTTATCTATAGTTTTTTCAGTGTATTAGGTGATTCCACATACAAAAGGATAGGGGGAGAATCTCTTAATGGTCTAAGGGTTATGAGGTTGACTTAGGTGAAGTTACCTGATGATATATTTAATGGAAATCCTAATTCCATTATTCAATTGAATAAATTAATTTAAACATCTAACTAATTCACTGAACATACTAGCAATAGATGAGATATCTGAATGACCCACAATGACAAATTTTAGATCACCCATTGGGTTAAAAAAATGTTATAGGCACAAATGTGGTCTCGTATTTCAAATATGAGCTTTAGTTTAATATTTAACCCATTTTATTAATGAAATTTCACACGTGTAATACATATTATATTTAATATTTTTATAAATTTCATTTTGGGCACACTCAGCCTTAGAATATCACATCGTCTTAGGGAATGGCTCTATAAATATATGTTGAAATATTTCGATGGCTCACATGTCAAAAACTAGGTCTCCACATCATTATCACCTTCAATATTTTCATAAGAAACAAAACTAAAAACACAGGATACCGAGCCAACATATGGATTTATCTCTCCTAAGAAGTGTCTTTCACATTCCTATAGTTCCACAAGACACAAACCAATGGAATAGTCCATCCATATAGGATACTCTCATGTTAATCCTTGATTTCAACCATGTTCCCTACAAAGTTGGCTATATCCTCTATTTCCATCTTTACCTAGTCGATGATATGCATAAAGTCATGCATGTATCTCCCTAGCTACAACATGTTCAAGACGTCATGCACTAACTTCAATTATGGGGGTTGGGAGACATGGTATGAAACCTCAAAAACCCTATGAATGTTCTCGAATGGCCCGATGATCCTTATGTATAGAATTCCTCCCCCGATGAACATTCGTAATACTCATTATGGGGAGACTATTAGGAAAATATGGTCTCTGTAATCAAATTACAAAGGCCTATGATGGTGATTTTCATTATATTTCTTCCTTATTCGATTGTCCTCATCCATTCACAGATGACCTGGAACTCCTTTTTCATCACTTTCACTACCTATGGACCCACATGATATTCCTTACTAATCTCTGTCTTGCACAATGGTGACCTATAGGGTCTCCTGTACAAGGCCCCAAGGCCCCAAAAGTTGTACACTGATAGAACAATTTTATCTTTTCTCGTAAGTCAACTCTATCAAGGGTAGGTGAACCTCCTTACTATAGCTGATGTCTAGTACAAAATCCCTAAGTATATTCTCCAACACCTAGATAATACGCCTGGTATTCCCATCCATCTAGATGTTAAAGGCTATAATCATCCTCATTTGGGTCCCTAATTCATCCTACATGCATATCTATAATAGTGACCTACCACAAAAAATCTACTCCTTGATAGAATGGAAATGTGCTGGATTTTTGAGTCTGTAAACAATCACCCAGATGGTGTCATGAACCTTCACTATCCACAAAAGCAGCCTTATAATTTTTATGGGTTTGTTATAACACTTTCACTCAGGGATATCAAGGGGTTACAAATAACCTTCCCAAACCTCATGTTCAGCCCTCACTTGTTGATAGATGAGGCAACGAGAGATCATCTTAGCTATGCTATGCATCATTGTAAACTACTAAACCTGTCACTAAAGGCCTCTTTACATCTTCCCCACACTGGGATGTACCACTAGGGGAGATGTTTGAAACTATAACATCACCTCCTCCCATATCATGATTGGGACCACCACCCATCCCTATAATAATTTGACAAGATTACCTCCTTCAGAATATCCTTTTCTATAGTCCTATATAGATATCTAGTCATGAAACACCTTATAGTTTATGTTTCCTAGCATGGGATCTCTCAAATGCTCAAGAAGTGGAGAGTTAACACCATCGACTAATGAAATGTCGTACCCACTTGCTCCATAGGGATTATCTACAAGGAAGCTAACTAATATGTGGCCTTCCACACCAAGAGAGTCTGGGACATCCTAATAAGGTAATCTGCTTTAATGTTTCCCTTCCGTAGAGTTTAAACTATCTCGATGTCATAGTCCAACCTGAACTCCAACTACTGATAATTTATCAAGTTCAAGTCTCTCTGTGAGAAGATATACCCGTCACTCTAATGGTATTAGTAATACATAAATCACTACTCCATATGGTAGTGCCTCTACATACATAGGAACAGGACTACCCCTTGTAGCTCTAGGTCATGAGTCATGTAGTTATGTATATGGGGTGTTAACTACTTCAAATAGTATGTGATAACTTTATGCCCCTTCATCAACATGCAATTAATACCATCTCCAAAGGCATCATGATTCACTATATATCCCACACCCACATTTGGTAGTCTCACCAAAAGAGAACACATCATCCTCTTCCTCAACTCCTAAAAGAAACTATAACACTTCGAATTCCAAGTAAAAGGATTCACTTTCCATTTCAGTGTGGTCAGTGGGGATACGATCCTGGATAAATATTCCATAAAACGCATTTAGTATCCTGATATGACAATAAAGATTCATACCTCTGATAGGGTCATAGGTGGTTTACAAAAAGAACTAAATTGATCCTCACCGTGTCCATGGCGAGACTATGCTAATAAATGACATGTCCTAATAATTAAACCTCATGTATCAAGAATTGACACTTAGAGAACATTCCATAAATCTCATGATCTCAAAGAATATCCAAAATCATCCTCAAGTGATCTGCATAATTCTCCACTGATATAGTGTAGATGAGTATTTATTCTATCAAGACAACCCCAAATTGGTCCATGTATGGTTACAATGCCAAGTTAATAAAATTCATAAACATTATATGGGAATTATTCACAAAAAAGGGAATCAATATGAACTGATAGCATCTGTAGCGGCATCAGAATGTTAGCTTTGGAATATCAGCCCCATGAACCCTCAACTGATAGTATTTAGATCAGAGATTCATCTTCGAGAACCATACCATGACTCACAATTGGTCAATGAGGCCATAAATCCTCAGAAAGGGGTAATTATTTTTTATAATTTCCTGGTTTAGGTGATGATAATCCAGGTAAAGTTGCAAGCTTCCATCCAGATTTTTCACGAAAAACAATGAATCATCCAAGGGGGAAACACTAGTCACGATGAAAAAATTATATCAAAGGTCCCACAATTGAAACCACATCTCCTAGAGTTCTGTAATGGCCATATAGTATTAAAATAAATATATGATAGTTGTTTTGAGATACAAGTGGATGAAAATCTCCATCTACCACTTCCGAAGTAGTCCCATAACACCCTCAATGCAGATTTCCCTTAAATACTCCACAACTAAAAAAATATTGATTCTAATAGAGTTAATCACACAATAGTATATATGAAAAAATTAATCTGTAATGGTATTCATAATCATGCTAACAAATCCCACTCATCCATCTATGAGATCTATCTCACCTATAAAGGTGAATTCCATCGCATTAGTACAAGGGAATCTGACTCATCTATGGTGATAATTAATCTACGATCAAATAATGGATTAGAAATCCATACCAAAAATAAATTCATAGGGTTTCATCATTAAAACTGAATGGTCCCACATTAACCTCTCTCCCTCAACTGATGTTTTTCACTTAAGACATGAAAAATTTACAAAAGAATCATTTCATATAGGAACCTCAAGACATAACTATTGGGAGAGTGCCTGAAATAGTTGGCATAGCTCTCACACAATGTCTATTGAGTTGATGTAATTACTTACTCATGTGTCTAATAATAATGAAGCCTGAGTATAAAATAATCAGATCATACCTCTAATCATCTCATGCGCTATGGGGTCATAAGCTTCCAGATCTAGTAGCTATCCATGAACCTCACCTCTAGCACCATGAGCCTAACCTGGTCCGCCAAATGCTGGTGGTAGAAGCATCTCATACCTTTTTCCACCACCCACAACTCCTCCTTCTCCTTTTTTATTTTGCCTCCATGGGGGCCTCCCTACTCTTTCATCAAAAATCCCCAATCAAGGTACTATCACTTCCATGGTAGTCCATCAGCTACCTTCCTGCACTCCTCATCACACCTAGTAAGGTAGTCTCATGCAATGTGACCTCACCCACCACTATCATATCACCGCCCCTCTATGAGATAAATTGTCCCACTATGTTTCACTAGACTATGAGGTGAGTTCTAATCTTATGAATGTCTCCCGCATCAAGATCATATCAACTGACGCATGATTTCTATTATAGATGACTCAACCATATAACATCCATTTCCAGCTCTAATTGTCTGGTGTCCCTCTAATAATAGCTCTCTATCACCAGTGACCTCTTGAACACTAAAAAATAGGTTGTGGTGCACATAGGAACCAAGATGGAAGATATATCTCTATGAAGTCCTTTCTAAAACCATCCATGAAATATGGTTAGGGAAAATTAACTATGTTACAATCATAGAGAGGATAGGTCATACATATGCTTGAGTAACATATACATTTTTCAACGATCATTATAGAAAGAAGGTATGTGTTATTTTATCTTAAAATAATTATAATAATATCTCAAATAAAAAACTATTTATTTAAATATACTTATATATATCATATCTATGATTTGGTTATGAATAATGAATCGCATATCTTCAGAGAGTTGGTAGTCCACACATACACATAAAAGATGTTATCATTTTTCAGTGAATAGAATGGTAAGAAAATATATGGTAAAATAATCTTCAATAGTTATAAATATTTTATTAATATAATATATATTAATTAAATCTATAATCATAAATATTCATGAGATGTGATTATGGAAAATGAACAAAATTGGTTCGGGAGGCATTAATCCACTTTAGAAACTAATGATAGTTTCATTTCCATTTTATATATGTTGAGATGGTTATATGTTATACAATTAAACTAATAAAATAAAATTATAAGAGATATAATAGTTTTATTATATCATCATGGTTGAATAATATTTAAATGAGGTGGAAGAATAATGAAAAAAAATTATCGATTTAGAACTATACCTCTTCTTCAGACAACCTCCTATGATTTACACCGAAATCATCCCTAGGTTAGATTTATGTTCAATATAAAGAATCTAGAAAATGTGTATGGAATTAAGAAAGGTAATTGGAAAATTATTGTAAATAATAGGGCTCCTGATGTGAGTAGAGGATAGGAGAGGGGGTGTCCTTTTATATATGGGGGTGGTACCCCCTTGGAAATTTTCTAAAAGAATACAAATTGGAAAAATCATTACCAAGATAAATGATTCCAAATGGACATAGATTATAAGGTGGGATAGTAATAGATCTAAATATTTCTATAAAATAAGATTTATATATGTTTAATTCAATAATATTCTAATATTTTAGTTTACCCCTTTGTAAACTCGTTTTAACCATAATCGCGATAATGATTTTTTAAACTGAAAGGGTTATAATTTAACTTATAACATAACAATTGGATCATAAATCGAAAATGGAAAAAATTTTATTCAATTTATAATCCAAAATTTTCAATTTTATGATTATTATGAACTTTAAGTATTTTAATAGTATATTATTCAAATAAAATATCAATAATGTCATTTTCCACACTATTGATTTTATTTGAATATAAATACATGAAAATGAAATGAATTTAAAATATAATACATTTAATAATGAATAATAAATAATTATTTACTATAAAATTAATTTTGAACAAGAACTCATCCCAAATAAATTACATTTAGGGTTTTTAAAGACATTTACCTTGAGCTTTCCACTTTTTGTACAATTGTTGTGCCAACGTTGTATCAATATTTAGGTTAAATATAAAATAAATAATAAATAAAAATAAATTACTGTCTTTAAAAATAATGTCATTATTTAAAAAATAACTATTAATATTCATTCAACATATATTTTATCCATAGTTGAACCTTAATGAGATATCTAATGGAAAGAGAGTGATATTTTGTCTTTTTCTTTACATAAATTGTTATATTGGTAAATTTTATGGAAAATCGTGTGAAAAAAATTTAATATCAAGAATAAGGTGGTATGTATTGAAATAAACTCATAAAATAATAATTAATATGAACAATTATTGTCTTATCACTTATTTTTCACAAAGGTTACCTGATTTACCCTTTTACTGTGGTGATAAATATTTACTGTTTTTACAATTAATAATTACAATACAAATAAGGTAAAAATATTAAATAATATTAATAATTATGACTCAAAATAAGGAATCAATTTTATCAAATTAAATTCACATAATTTTTAGGGTTTAATATAACTCTCAAACCTCAAAACGTGTCAAAATATGTGTTTTTTTGGAAATTTTTTTTTCCAGCAAAATGCGATCATTTATTAACTCTATAAATATAAATAACCATTATATAAATTTAAAATAATATATATAGATATATAATCTAAAAATATATTTAAATAATTCCTCATTAGGGGTTATTTTAATTAATTAAATTGGATAAACGTCATCCACTTAAATATGGTTTCTCAAAAACCGTGTTTTTAAGCATAAAAAAAATTATAACAAAATATTATGAAATAATGATTCTAATGAAATTAATTAGATTATTATAAATCAAATTTATAGTATTTATCTTTAAGAAAAAACTAATATATATAACTGCTATTAAAAATTAATTGATTTAATGAAAATCAATGATAGTATTTGAGAAACCTATAATGTCAACTATTCATGGAAAAACCAATCTTTTCTGAACAATACAAAAACATTACCTTAAGTTAATTTTGATATGATTATTTCAAAAATTTCATTCAATTTATATAATAAAATTTATAAATTTACAAAAAATTTCATACAATTTTTTTTGTAATAAGTATTAAATATCATTTTTGAAGAAAAACTATTTTTGAAGAATAAAACGACTTCACTAAAAAATAAACGATTATTTAATAATAATTTATAAATAAATTTATATTTATAATAACATTAATATTTTTCATAAATTAGGTAATATTATTTATACTTTCTAATTTAACAGCAATGTTATAGTAATCATACTTAAATAATAGTATTTCACAGTTCACTTAGGCTCGATATTGAATGTCATTTACACTATCAAACATAGTTTTATTTATAAAATACTGGGGTGTTATAGTAGATTATTTTCATGAAATTTACATGAGATGAAATTATATTTAAGTTAAGATTTAGTTTCATAAAAACTCAAATTCTCTATAATAGCTTGCTAAATTGTGATTCAGAATGAGGCAAAAATTAAATATTTAGAATAAAATAAAAAGAAGAGTAAAGAAAATTAAAGCTAGTTTTGAGGTGGTTAATCCATATAAATAAAGACATAAATTATTATTATGAGAATTCTGATGTAATACAAACAAATAAAAAATTAATGTCATAATTTATAAGAAGTTCCAGTGAATAAATTTTGAATAACACATGGGTAATTATTAATTTGAAGACTCTTTCCCTGAATCAGATAAAGAAACCTCAAAAAAGGGAAAAAATATTTAAATTTTTGTAGAATATGTGTCTAGGATGAATGATGAGAATATAAAGGTCTAAATTTTATAATTAAATGTATTGAATCTCAATCTAGATAATAATAAGTTTAAATATGTTGAAAAGGAAGTGGGAATGAAAAATCCAGTAGTTACTGAATATGAGATGTAAGAGGATGATATTTAGAAGTTGAAAGTCATCAATAATAATTTTTCAATGAAATACTGATATTTTATACTTATATCAATATTTTTTTCAATAAATTATACTTAAACTTTTTGATACATTTGAATATTCTTCTAAATGTTTTTAGATTGATGTTTTCTCAAAAATATTTGGATAAATGTATTTCATAAAATTATGGATGAATGGTTTATTTATGAAAATTTATTTTGTTGTATTTTTCTTTCACTAAAATTTTTAGTACACTTTATATATTCTAAAAAATATTTTACAAAATAACTATGGGACATAATATTGAGGAAAACCTAAATAACAAAACCAAGCATTCAGAAAATGTTTTTTCAAAAAAGGGAAGAAATAATGAAATATTGATAAATAGAGAAATGATTTCAAATGGAGATGTTTATAAATATGTAACATAGGGAGAGTAAGTATTTTCAGTGTTATTAAAAATTTAGTGTTTTAGTAAAAATTTTACTTTAAAAAATTTAAATCATTAGGTTTGAAGATAACAACACACATCCTTAAATTTACAATTTTACATATTTCATACATCCCAAGTGTTTAGAATATTATTTTATAATTTTTTTTAATAGACATAAAAATATATTTCCACTCGATGGAACCTTGTTTATGTTTTTCTAGAGGAAATGAAAATAGTCGAAATATCCTTAAATAGATAGAAATGTACATTGTATATTATATTAACAAAGATAAAGTTCACAAGATTATGTTTTATAATGTAATGAATAAAAAGTATAATAAAGTATCATTATATGAATTTAAACAATGTTTAACAGAAAACATAATTGGATAGAGGAAGACATGATTTCTGAATGAACTCTTATAAATCCTAAATATATGAATGAACATCATATATTCTACAAGTGGGAAATTTCTTTTCAATGAAACTAAATACTAAAGTATTATACTGGTTATTCCAAGTTTACTATATGATGAAGTATTGTTAAAACTTTCAAGATAATAATGATTTTTCCTGAAGTTGTTCCATCCATAATAGAAGATTACAAAACATTACCATTAGAGACTTTATTATAAATAGAAGAAATATTCATGGAGGAGGAATATTTTTCATTACTAAAAATATAAAAGATATTATGAAGATATCTATAACATCTTGTTACATTGAGAGAGATTCATTTTATTTCATAGTGATTTTCTTATTAATGCATCTTATGTGGGGGTATTTTTCAAGTGCCATAAAAGTTTTTGTGTTTGTAATTGTTTGTTTGATATGGTGTAATAGAGGGATTCCAAGGTTTAGGAAGACAATGATTCTGATATTACAGATCAAGTGTTCCCAGTGCTGGGGAAACCTAAATTCATCTGATCATTTTATTGGGATATTCTTTATTTAAGGAATACAAACCTTTACAGTTTTGATAAGACTTTGGATACCTAATTATAGGGCTATTGAATTCCTTTCAATAGAAGATAAATGTATTGATATTCATTTTCTAAAATTTTTATAAGTCTCTTTAAAAAGTTATTCTGTTTTGTCAAAAATTTTTTATACATGTTCATTATTTTCACTCTGCATGTTCTAGGAGATATTCATATAGTTTTTATTAATATATACCAAAAACTGATTTTAAAAATTACTATTAAAAAATTCAATTTTATCTCTTTCATATAAATAGGAAAAAGGTACATATGAAATACAATTATAATGAAGATAAGTATGTTGTCTTTTTCTCAGGGTGTTTGCTAGTTTAATAAATGGTCAGGTATCTAGTACTCAATAATATGATTATCTATATTTTATTTATAAAAAATTATTTTTATATTGATATATTTTCATTATAATTTTATATATACACATGTTTATATATTTAGTCTGATAAAACTTATAATTTTATATAAAGAATACATTTTTTTTGGAAAATAAATAATTTAAATTAAAACTCTCTTTTTAAAAAACTCTAAAAAACAAGAAAAAAGTTATTTTCATGAAAAAGTATTATAATTCAATTTTAATTATATATAAATTGTAACACAATTTAATAATGTCACATATAATTTTTATAATGATAAGAATGTTTTTTGGGTTGAGAAAAAACATTTTCCAGTAAATATGGATTTTTAATTAAATGTCTAAATTCATATATTTAAAAAATTATCTTGAAAAAACAAATACTATTTTGAAATGTTTATTTGGAATTTATACAATGGTTAATTTTTTATTATTTTCCATGAAATTCAATTTTTTGTTAATATTAAATGTGGTTTAAATATATAGTGATTATTATGACAACATAATGGTATAAAAGTGAGGTAATAAATACTATAAAATTAACCCTTAACCAAAAATATATTTTCCTTTAAAAATTATGCGTTATTAAGTAATTTAATTAATTTTAAAACCTCAATCAAATCATCCAAAACATTTATTATATTTTAGGGTTAAAACAATTATTTAAGAACATTGTAAAGAATGGGTCTGTGTGATATCATTGTGAGGGTGAGGAGTTAAATTAGTGATCCCTTTTCTTTTTACAAATATTTCCTTTTAAATTAAACACCTATGGTTTCTTAAAGATTTGATATGCTCTTCTTAGGTCTCTTAGAATCACCTCAAATAATTATAGAAATAAAATCCATAGAATATAAGTATTTACAATGTTCAGTTCAAATAAATTCTCCGTTCCATATGGGCTAGACCCCAAGAACATGGATTCTAGACTATATTAAATAGTAAATGGTTATACCCCCGAATTATGCTAGTTATACCTCCAAACTCAAATAAACCGACAACAGTTGTTTATACCCCCGACCATAATCTCTTTCTTAAATAGTTAGTTATTTGCCCAATAACATTCTATAAACAACATGTTAAATCCATATATTTATAGACTTCCTCTTCAGATGATTTGTTCTGGTGTAGAATGATATTTTGATAATGCTCCTCTATAATCTTTTTGGATCACACTTTCTCATGTACAACCACTCAATAGATTCAACACATTCTTCTTGGTCTTGAAAATCTCAAAAAATATTCAGTGATTTGGCCCTTATATATTTTAAAGATCAAGCATAAAATTTTCTTCTTCTTTAAAGTCTCACAACATAAAAATATTTTATTCATCTTGAAACAATTTTGTATTATATTCTCCCATATTTCTTAGATCTCTATGACCTCATTAGTTTAATGTAAATATATATAAAATTTTGTTCCCATAATTTAACATTTATTTCATTTCAAAAAACCTCATAATATTCTCATTAAATTACATTATTTCAAATATGCGTACCCACCAAGTGTTGGGTATTATATTTACTCAGTTTAAATACCTGATAATATGTGAGAATTCTATAGACATCCAATTTAAAATACTTGTGGTTTTTGGGTTTTCCTTATATGTTTATATGACATGCCATAATGGAGGAATCATGAACTTTGTCATTAAATACATTATAGAATCATCCTCTCCTCATTATTCATGTGGATACATAAATATCATGACCCATCTCATATTAATGAAGTATTCAAAACATACATTTGATCATCTTTTAAATACCCACATCATCAGTTTCATGTATTTTAGACATATTATATAAAATTGAAGAATAATATAGGTTCCTCCATTTTAATATAGCTCATTTATAATGTAGAAAATCATCCCTTATATTCATACATGGATACTACAGTGTATGCAATGCCTATATGATACATCCAACAACCTATTGTGGCATAGTACATCTTCCACTATGTGGAACACTCCAAATATTCAAGTACACCCACTACATATGTTGTAGATTCATCTATAAAGAGTAGACATATCTCAATTGAAAAAACACAAAAAATAAACTTCAAACTTATTCTTGTGGAATAGAACATACCCTTTATGTAAATATATCACATCTTTCTATTTTAGGGTCATAAAGGATGTTGTATGGTATATTCTACAATGCCATTTCCACAAATTCTTACCATTATACGAGCTATGATCAACATTTATTGGAGATTTATATTTCATAGGATACCCTTACATTGAGTCCATGACTCTACATGAACCCTTAGAGAAGCTTCTATATAGTTACGAAGCCTCACACCTTTATTTCAGATTACACTTATAGAGGACACTCAAATATCCTTATGCATATTCATTCATTTACTCTAGTTTCCTTATGTAGCCTCTTTACCTTTATGAAGGTATCCTTACAAAGACTTATTTCCATTATATAGCGTAAAATTTTATCAACACCTTTACATTGTCCAATTTACCCTTACACAATGAAATATCAATTTAGTTTACCCATACTTATATAATTGACCATATTTACATAACACCCATGGTGCCTTTACATGGGTAAATCAAGTAAATAGTTACCTTTATTTATCATTCAAATATATTTATTTACCTTAACATATGTAATTTAATTCCCAATTTACCTTTAAATATATATCCATTTAAACTAAAAATCATTTCAATCATTTCATAATCAATCCCACAACCTTCCATCTACCATGTAATGTTATATACAATGTCATTAAATCAATGAACATTTATCTTTAGTATCCTGGAATATCAATATATAAAACATTACGTTTACAAGGATAATTTCTCAAGAAGGACCTCTAAAACAGGAAAATGGTTCTATAAAAATTCTCAAAGCATTATTACCATATCCAAAAGTCACCAAACACATATTGACTCATTGAAAAACATCAAACACTTAATTGGGTTAATAAATCTCAGCCTTTGTATTTTTCTCGTTATATCCTGCATCATAAAATTCAATATTTTGGTTACTTATTTTATCCCCATTATTGAAAATCAAATTCAAAATAAATTTGGGGTCTTTTCATCTAATCAATTTTCCCATGACATGTTCTCCTCCCTTATATGATTATTTCTTGATCACTTTTGAGAGAGGGAAGATATCACAAGGCTATCTTAGAAAATAACGTTTATTCAATCAACTGTCTATCTATGTGGTATAACCAAGTATAGAATACTAGAGATATATAACCATGATTTTCTATATTGTACATAAAATACTCACATGTGATATAATTCCAAAATTCATTCAACCTCTTTATTTTAGGGGTTATCTGATAAAGTCATCTCGAGATATCCTACACACATCATAACAAACACATCAAAAAATGTTCAAGTGAATAAAATATTACTCCCCTTGTATGAAATCATTCTCATTATCCATTACTCCACTTTTAGAAGTTGTTTGACATAATCAGGGATAATGTCCAAGTTTGATGATCATATCTCAAGTTCATGGTTGCTACCCCAAAAGGGATACACTCCATTAATCATCATGGAAATAAGTATTATACATGATGAATAAATATTACCATTTAATTCCATAAATAATAGATCATAATAAAAGAATAGGGGAGTATAGAGGGAGCTCAATGTTCATGAGAAGATACATTTAGACTGAGAGCCAGCTCTGAAGCTATACTTGTTCTTCTTCATATTTTTTATAGAAGGTTCATTATTTATTAGTTTTTTAAAATGTTTTATTCATTATTCATCATCATTTGAAAATAATGTTCTTGATGTATTTTCCTATATTATAATTTAATAATTACATTATTCTTGAAACATATTTTTTGTGATTTTTTATTGGTATATTATAAGTTTCATAGAATTATTTGCCTCATACCTAGTTATTTCACACATTTTAAACATAAAAATTTAAAATTTATCATTTATAGATTACTTCTTATCAACTTTAGATTCATTAACTATTAACAATTACTTTCCTTTTTCCTAAGAAATATTTTTATCAGTCTCTATTTGTTTATCATGGGATAGTTGGTTAGCTCAGATAACATAACACTCTTTCTTAATATTCTCAATTTTTTTGAGCTCCTCAAAAAACCCACTTGTGAATTTATATTTATTCACTATATAACTTTAGTTAGCATTTACATTATGAGGAATATCCCTAGGTGAGATAACCATACATTTATCAACATTTTTACCTTCTTGGTCATATCTTACAAAAACATCACTAATGTTCTCTTATTTTTTTGTGCTAATAGTTATACCGATGCCTAACTAATAGAATTATCATTATGAAAATTTGATCTAATATGTTTTCACTAATCCTCCTTGATTCATGCTTCTTTCCTAGTAGTGACATGTTATACCAGCATGAATAATATTTATAACCAAACACTCCACACCACTAACAGTAGCCCTTGAACCATGATCTTTTAGACTGATATTAGTTCTACTCTAAATATTCATATCATTGTCCTTTAACAGTCCATGGGTATTTCTTATTGGGTAGAAACATTATGGTATAACTAGTCCACTATTTTATTGAGGAATATGTTTTCATGTTTATTCTATTGGTCCTACATTATTTTGTATTGCAACTCAAACCATAACTATTTGAGATAAAATTTATTCATTTTGAATAATTTAGAGTTAAAAAAATATATTTGTAAACCCTTCTTCTAAGAATCTTGTGACGATTCAAATTTAATTTCAACTACTCTTGTGAAGTATTATTTAAAATTCTTTAAATAATTTTGAGCAGGAAGAAACTTTGATTGTGTCTTAGATAATAATAATTATTTATCAGTAATACTTTCACCAAGATCATTGACCATCTTCTCAAATTTATCTTATTTCAAATTGTTTTGTTCATTTTATTTGACAAGTACAGATTCTTCTTTGTCAATATATTTCTTTCCATCTGGGTTTTCTTCAACATTTTTTTCTTTCCACTTAACTCCGATATTTTCATCTTAATGTATCATATTTTATTATGATGTGTCTCCTAACTTTTTACATTTTATTTATTTATAAAGGTGACCATATCAATTTATTTCGTTAGCCATTTCCTTTCCTTCTTGTGTTTTATATTGTCCAAAAGAGTGGATTCCATATTTCTATTAAAATTAATTATAATTCAATTCTATCATCACCTTCATCATCTTTAAACGAGTATTCAAATTTTAAATATTTCATTATAATAAAAATATGATTCTTATTAGATATTACATATTCTAACACAATACCTATTGATGAAAATTCATCCTTTTTATGTACTCATCACATTTCTCATCCGAGAAGTAGACCTATTATTATAATTCTTCCACTTATATTTAATATACCTCAAATATTATTCTATAGTTTCTTTGTAAAAAATATCTTCTTTCAGTAGTTAAAAGAAAATTTCTATTTTTTTGGTATTTCCATAATTTTAGGGATGGTTTACCTTTTTCCATTCCACATTCCCCTTTAATTAATTCTTGTAAATAAGGTAATAACTTTATTGGAGTCAAATTCATATTCCTCATGAATAGAGTAAGTTGATTTTAGTTATTTTTTATATTTAAAATTATATTTTATAATTTCATCAAACGCCATCTCATTTTTTCCTTCTTATTAAATTATGGCCCATTTCCCATTTTATATATCATAATATTGTTATAAAGTTTATCAAGTTATAGATATTCCAGATTTTGTTGTGAAAAAACCTTTGGAAAAAATATATTTGAACTGTTTATCATTAAATTATTCATAATGGATGAGTCATACAACTTCTCTCAAAAACATATAATGATAGTAACAATATCATTTACTCTTGTAAAGAGGCCATTAATAATCTCATCCTCACCTATTTTGATATCATAAAATCCATTTATCGACACTTGTATTTTTTAATAACAAAATAATATATTTCCTCCCAACTTCTCATAAGTTTGTCCCAAATCTCTTTAGTAGTTGGGAGTCCCATGAAATTAAAACATACCTTCTCATAATGTTACATAAAGAGATTATTTAGAGTTTTTCATTCATATTTTGATTCCTCATACCTCAAAAAATCAAAGTATCATTCTCAATATCGAGTTGAAATCCCATAGTTACTTCATCTCTCACTTATAACCCAAGTGATAGGAGATAGGGTATCATACTATTTCTATAGCCATGATAGTTCTCAGCATTGAAAATAGGAACACCTCTTCTATTTATTGAGTTCATGTTTTCCAAACTAAGTAGTGAATTGGATATTTCATAGGATATATTCCCTTTGATAACACTTGTATATCCCAAATTAGTGTGAGATAACTGAGTAGGGGAGGGAGTGAAACAATGAACCCTTTTCTTTTTAAAAATTATTCCCCTTTAATTAGACTCTATGGAAAATTAATGCATTAATATAAAATTTATGTGTATCTCAACCTCACCTTGAATTATGTTATAAATCAAAGGCATAAAACATAAGGATTATACATTTTTGGTATAAGGACCTACTCTTTTAATTATTTATTTGAACGTCAACATGTATTATCCATTATATTAAACAGTAATTGTATATACACCCAATTTCAATCTAGTTATACCACCTAAATCCTATCCACCTTTAACAGTTGGTTATATGCCCAACCGTAATCTTTATCTTCAATGATTTTTTATTCCCCCAAATCACAATCTTTTAGAAAAACTGTACATTCCCCAATTGTAGCCTTCCTAATCAGATGATTAGATACACTATATAAATATATTATGATAATATTTATCCATAACCATCTTTTATCAGACTTTCCCATTCACACCTATTTAAGAGCTTGAATAACATCATGTTAGTCTTGAATATCTCACAAAATCTAGAGAGAATTTTTCTTTTAATCTTTGAATAATAAACCGCAAGTGTTTTTTTCTTCAAATGATCTCAACATAAAAGTATTTCTTTATTCATATAAAATTTTTTCATTAGATTATATCAAAAGTATTGTATCTTCCTAAATTCAATAGTTGTATGTCAATTAATACAAAATATTGTGAACATAAAACCTTATTTATTTCTTTTAAAAAACCCTCAATATTTTATCTTTAATATTATTCATTTAAAATATGAATACCCACAACGTTTTGGGTATAAAATTTCCTCACATTAAATACCCGATAATCTATGGGTAATATTCCTGAAGCCCATTTTAAATACCCAATGGTTTCAGTTTTTCCTTATTAATTCACATTGGATGAAATCACATAGTCAATACGACTATTATCTTAATATAACCAAAGGAATCATTCTCTCGTAATTATTTACATTGATAAATAAATACAATGAATAATCTCCTATTATTGAAATATCATGTAGCCTACATTTTCTCCTCATATAAATACCCACATTGTTAAGATCATGTATGACTTGTATGTTATATAAATATCCTAAACATCTTGGGTTCCACCATTTTAATACAATTCATTTATAATATCTAAAATATACTCTGATATACATTCATGGATACTAAAATATCAACATTACCTCCACTGTGAATCCAAAAAACCCTTATGATATTGTAAATCTTCTACACTAAAACACTCTCCATATATTCAAGACCACCCACTACATAAGAAACAAATTCTTCTCTATAATATATGTATCTCTACAATGTAATTATACAATAAATAAACTAATAACATATTCTTGTGACATAGAACATACCCCTATGGTCTGATGATTACCTATCTTCATTTTAGGTGTATGAAGGACTTCATTTTGGCATGTTCTACTATGTCGTAGCCTCAACATCTTACCCTTACATGATTTTCATCAAAATTTATACAAGATTTAGAACTCATATATTACCCTTACATAACCTATAAGACTATTCATGTACCCTTACACATGCTTCAATACCCTTATGAAACTTTACACCTTTACCCAGATCAAGTTACCCATATAAAGGACATGTTACCCTTATGAAAGTCACCTATATACCCTTACCTAGATTTTAACCTTTAAATAGGTAACCTTATATAAACTTGTTTCCCTTACTAAGGTACCCCTAAATAACCTCATTACCCTTATAATTATAAATATTTTCTAATTAAATTACATATCCTCAATATGCCTTGACATATCCCAATATCAACTTCTAATACAATTTCATAGGTAATGGACCGCCACTATGCAACACGTGTGGTACCTTTACATTAGTTATACAACGGAAAAATAACCATTATGTTGTATTAAAAACTCTCTCTTTACCTTTACACATGTTATGTAATTCAAAATTTTCCATTATTTAGGTCTCTAATTAAACTGAAAATCATTTCATGCCTTTCATAATCAACCATGATACCTTTTATATTCCATAAAATGTTTTAGAACATGTATCCACATATACAAACACTTTTATTTATCTTTATGAAGATCATAACATCATCTATTACATTTAAAATTTTCATTTCTCTAGCACAACCTCAAATTCCATTAATTTATTCCATAATAATTTTCCAAGAATCATTACCTCATCTTAATGTCACCGAATACATATTGAATCATTGAAAACATATGCAAAAAATCTTGGGTAAAACAAACATTACTCAATTCCACCCAATGAATGGTATTTTATTAATGAGTTCGGGTCAATACCTAATAAAATACTTGAAACCACTCTTATCTAGAAGATACCAGGGGTATAAACCATAAGAAGGTTTGTGATTTTGATTATTTTATTACTTAGAGTCTGAAACCTATGTTGAGAAATTGAGAAATAAGTTCCCTCTCTTTGAAACACCCTAACCCTCATTACCCAGAGTTAGTGCATTATTACATAACATTGGAATGATCACAATAGATCTAGTCTTTCAAGACTGATTAGTTTAGTATCTTTGGAAGTACAAGATACATACAAAAGTTTTTCACTACATCCTCAAATAAATAAAAACAAAATCACTATGTAACCCTTGAACACACTCTTATCCCTTAGAATATTTCTGCAGCTTAATTGTAAAATACATCATGATATCCAAAGAAAAATAAAACTTAAGAAAGTGGTGAGCTCAGATGCCCAGTAAGGATAAAAGTATAGCACGGACATTCATAAATAAGCATAAAACATTTAAGGCAATGTATAAGAGTAAAACATAATCATTTTGGACATAAAATTCATCATAATATAAACAATATAAATCAAATAATTCCATTTACTTATTTATATTGATATTCTACTAGTCTAATAATCTGATGCAATATCAATAGACAATTTCATAATGATAGAATGCATAATGTCAAAATTCATAACTACGTAGTCAAGGCCTTGCGACAAGACTACAAATAAGATTTTTTCAAGGCCTTGTTACTTGAAACTAGTTTGTCTCATGAGACCTAACAATGCATCGAGGTGATATAGTAGGATCCACCCATCACTTATTATGTCCAATGCATTCCACATATAAAAAGGGTTAGACATAACATAACTATTTATATTAAAACTAGAATACGAAATGTTAGTACTTTAAACGTCAACCAGGAATGGAACACAAATATCACAACCATAGTTAAAAATATCAGAAAACCTTCAAAAAAATATGGAAGATTGTATCATAATAAATCAACTCCAAACAAGTTTAAAATCCAATAATGTATGTTGACAAAGATGAAATTAAAACTATTTGCGAGAAATATCTATTTTTTTTGAAATAATTTAAAAGTAATTTAATTTCAAAAGAAAAAATTTATTTTGAAAGTATTGTTATAAGCTTTTAAAGGATGATTTTAAGGTGTTATAATGGTAGAAAATATCTGCACCCACCGTATAAGTAAAAAAAAATTATTTCTTTAATATTGTCGAAAAGGTCTTAAAGGACCTTTTTTGGAAAATGATTGAAATAATACTTTATAAAAATCATATAAAAAGTAAAAAAATGTTATTATTGACTTTAAAAAATTGTCTATGAAATAGTAAATTGTTTTGAAATAAATTATTATGAAACACAGATATGGATGATAAAGAGGTCCTAATAGACACTCAAGTATAAACGACCTCATATAACAAAGAGATTGTAGAATTAACCCTTACATTGTAGTTTTCCTTGGTCGATGGTAAGTTAACCTCTTATATAATAGTTAAATAATTGTTATTAAATTATATAATAACCACATACATAAATATGATATCGTATATGATCTTCTTAATATAGCTTGGTTAATAATATTTCTTTAGTATCATTGTTTCAAGAGCTAACTGATTCATATTCATATAAATTATTGGTTACATAATCCATGTTTGTTAGGGATAGGATTTATTTTATTCATATACAGAATGATATTTAGTTCTTAAAATTTATTTTTATTCATAGAGTAAAAATTATTCTTTATTTTTTATGATGGGGAATGAATTTAATCGCGTTCGTGGAGACGGTAAGCTGTATGTATGCATATATAGTGACTTTCAATTCATAGAATTTATAGAGTAATGAATATGGTTAAACCATATTTGTAATAAAATCATAGTATTCATATGGTACTGGAGATATTATTTTGGTATGGAAACAACAATGAAAGATGAATAGGAAGAAGAAAAGAACTTTGAAAGAGGTGGTGAAATTATTACATGTTCATCTGGTGTTTCCATTTGAGTTGATCAAAAGGGCACCATAGGATGGATTTCTTATCAAAGTAAGGCCTCTAGGTTTAATTGAGGGTATTTGGGAGGATATTTCATTAGGTGTTTTCCGATCCAAATTGATTTGGAGGTGTGATATTGATAGAAGGGAAGTACCATTTATAAGAGAGGTGAGAGTCACTTTAGGAAAAGTTAAAAATATTATTTTATTATATAATCATATTCAGATTAAAATGGCTACAAAATGATTTATATTTAGGATAAGGTGGGGTGGGTCGAAAAACTTTCAAATTATAGATTTTAGACAGGTTTAAGTCACTATATTAACCATATCATTTAGATTTAACTCTTCGTTAAATAGTTTAACATTTACCATGTCTCCTTGTATCTTTATATTATATTGTTAACAAACATACAAAAAAATACCAATCAAACAAAAAGTAGTTCATCAGTGAAAAAATATAATATTATAGAAGTATTTTGGGATGACCTTATATTTTTAGGACTATTATATCAGTTAATAATATAGTATTAGTTTTAAAAACACATTGATGTAAATTTTAACACTATTTAGTATCTCGTTTTTTAAAGACCTAACAACTTGATTATATATAAAAAAATTCATTTAGTAAACCATAACATGTCATATTAACTTTTAAATTTCATGGAATTAATAAAATGTCTCAAGTTACATTTATATGGATATTTATAATATCAATTATTTTAATCTTTCATTAATAAGTTAATTACCGCATCATCATTGTGTCATAAATAAATTTAATGATTTAATTTCTAAAAATTATAAATAAAAACCATTATGTTTGAAATATTATTATATTTATAATTAATATTTATTATCTAGTTTATCTTATGTATAACCCTATATTAAAAATGGTTTATTTATGAAGCTTTGAATTTTACACTTTTAACTATTCTTTAAATAAAATAATAAAAATGTCCTAATATAATCCAAGTGGACCAAAAGAATAATATTTTGTTACTAAGTTGTTTTCGGTCGAAATAAACTTATCCAAAATAATTAGGACATGTGTTTGGGTAATAATAATATCATTTTTACCTTTAATTACCGTATTTACTTATAACTGTGGTAAATAAAAGTCAAAAGTTATTATTCGCCAAAAATTATTTTCAACATATTGAACCAAATTTTACTTACTGATTTCAATAATGTCTCTTGGATTTTTGAAATTCAATTCATATAAGTGGTAAAATTATGTTTTATGCAAATTTGTTAATGTGTCTAGAAGGTGGGTAAAATATGTTATAAAATTTAATAAAATTTTATACATCGATTTTTAATATAAAATGAATCCAATGAATTGAATTGAACTAATATAGGTATTATGTATCTATTATGACTTCAAATAAATCTAAATAAAATAAATAATTATTTTAATAATAATTCAGTTTTAAACAATCACGTAGGGATTTTCACAATTCATCAAAAATTGAAAGTTTTCAGAAAAATAAAAAAAAATCACCATATTCTAATTTTGATATTACGGATCCAAAAAATGAAGTCCATTTTGAAAAATAAAATTTATAAAATTTCAAAAATTGGGTATTATTATTCATAACAGCTAGTTTGATTGGTTGTGGTGTCATAGAACTTGAAGTTGCATACAACACAAGCTATTGTATTATTCAAAAGAAAATGTACCTTGGAAGCTTGGGCTGTTAAATTATTCCCCCTTCAAATAATTTTGTCCTCTAAATTTCTAGAATACTACTATATAAAAAGATCCGGGTGTTTTTTCATCATAAGTTTCTCGGGTTGCCACATTGCCTCTTCGATCTTATGATTTATTCATAGAACATTTCCTAGAGGAGTCATTATGTTTCTCATCACTTATTCTATTTTATTAATAATCGTGATAGGATCTTTCTGATGAGATAGATCGAGTTCCAGTTCTATTTCATCATAGGTTAGTACATGTGTTGGGTCAGACATGTATTTTCGTAACATTAATACGTGGAACACATCATGAACTTTGGAGGGAATTGGAGGCATTTCCAACCGATAACCAAAAAAATGAAATTATTTCTATAATTTTAAAAGGTCCAATGTACCTGGGACATAATATTCCCTTCGTACCGAATTGGATAATAACCTTCCATGGAGATTCCTTCAAGAAAACATTATCTCCTACTTGAAATTCCAAATCGTTCATTCTGTCACCAGCGTATCTATTTTTCCATCTTTGAGCTAATTTGATGTGGGTTTGGATAATATTCACCTCTTCCATTGTTTCCTCAAAAAGTTCTGGGCCTACATGGTTTCTTTCACCAAAATCATCCCAACAAGTTGATGTGCAACAACTCTTTCCATATAATGCTTCATATCATGCCATCTGAATACTTGAATGGAAGATACTATTGTAGGAAAACTCTATATGAGGTAAATACCAATCCCATATACCTTGAATGTCATGTGAGAAGGATCTCAACATATCTTCTAAGGGTTAAATAGCCAGTTCTAATTTTCCATCAGTTTGAGGGTGGTAGGCAGTGCTCAAATAAAGTTCAGTATCCAAGGCCTTCTAAATACTTTTCAATATTCTTGATGTAAAAAAGAGATCACGATTAGAAACAATCGATAGTGGTACTCTAGGAAGTATTAAAACATCATTAATATATAGTCTTTCTAAACGTTCAAGTGGTAAATCATCTCTTATAGTAGGATAATGTTCTTACTTGGTAAGACGATCAATAATGACCCATATTGCATCATTCTTTCTTGGAGTCTTTGGTAGCCCCATGACAATGTCCATCGTAATATCTTCCCATTTCCACTCAGGTATGGGAAGAGGTTGCATGAATCCACAAGGATGTTTTATTCTAGTCTTCAGCAGTTGACAAACCATACATCATGACACATAATCTGCAATCTCCCACTTCATGTTGTCCCCCAAAAAATGTTCCTTAAAATCTCCATACATCTTTGTGCTACTAGGGTGTATAGAAAAATTGATGTTATGGGATTCATCCAATGATTCCATTTTTATATCAAGTATATTGAGAACACAAATTCTCTCCCTAAATTTCAAAATTCCATCTTCATATACGATGTCACTCAATCTCCCATCATTCACAGCTTTAATCTTCTTTTGAAACTCCTCCGTATAAGTTTGATAACTCTTCATACTTTGTTATAAATATGGTTTAGAAACCATTTAAAAAGTAATTTTGTTTCACCTTCCATGGTTATTCCCAAATATATCTTTACGAGATCCCTAAAAATAGGATCTCTTTCAACTCTCATCTTGTTCCAAACTCTATGCTTCTTTTTACTCAAAGCAGATGCCACCTTGTTTTACTTCCCTGGGTGGTTGTGTATAGTGAAATCATAATCCTTGAGTAGCTCAATCCATCAATATTGCCTCATGTAGAGTTCTTTTTGAAAGAAAAAATACATTAAGCTCTTATTATCAGTATATATCTCACATTTTTCACCATAGAGATAGTGTCTCCATATATTCAACGAAATAATTATAGCTACTAACTCAAGATCATGAGTGGGATAGTTTTGTTAATGAAATTTTAACGACCGTGTTTCATAGTTAATAACTCTATCAATCTACATTAAGAAACAACCATGTCATTTCTTTAGGGAATCAATACAAATAAAAATTATATCATCCACTAATAGTAGAGTTAATATATGAGCATTGACTAATCTTCTCTTCAGTTACCCATAAAATTCTTCAAAATCATTGTCCAAAACAATTTAATCCCTTTGTGTGTGATCTTGGTTAATTGATTATCCAATAAGGAAATATTCTAAACAAAACGCCAATAATGACCTAGTAAACCAATAAAACTCTAAACATTAGTTATACTCATCGGTGATGGCCATTCTTGGATTTCCTTGGTCTTTGAAGGATAAACAGAGATCCCATACTTAGAGATAATATAGCCATGAAATGAAATTTCCTAATGCTAGAATTCACATTTTCTAAACCTCCCATATAATTCATTTCATCTTAGGGTCTTTAGAATAATGCACTTGTGATTTTCTAGATCTTTGTAGATTTTTTAGTACACCAAGATATCATTAATAAATACTCTCACAAATTCATCATGATATTTCTGGAAAACTCTATTAATTAGATCCACAAAAAACAGAGGTTGCATTAGTCAGTCCAAAAGGCATTACTGTAAACTCATAATTCCAATAGCTTATTCAAAATTCGGTTTTCAAAATGTATTCCTTCTTCACACACAACTGATGATATCTAGATCGAAGTTCAATCTTTAAAAAATATTGAGCTTCATGAAGTTGGTCAAATAAATAATCCATGAATGGTAGGGGAGACTTTTTCTTTATTGTCATTGCATGGATCTCTCTATAGTCAATGAACAACCTCATATATCCATCTATCTTCTTATCAAAAAGAATAGGGGCTCTCCATAGATAAACACTAGGTAAAATAAATTCCTTATTACTACATTCATCTAGTGGTTGTTTTATTTCCACTAATTCCATAGTGGCCATTCTATATGGGTTCTTCGATATAGGTCCTGAACCATGAATTAAATCAATGGAAAACTCAATTTATCATTCTAGAGGATATCTAGGTAAATCCTCTAGAAACACATCAATATATTCTTATACAATAGGTATATCCTCTATTTGAACATTATTTTCCTCACCCATAGTTATTTAATTCTCTTCCTCCCCAATAATTGAATTTAGTTGACCTCCTGGGGGTGGATCTAGATAAGAATCAGATGGTGACATTTCTACTATAAAGATAAAGTACTCCTTATCATCATAAAAAATTGTTAGCTTCTTCTTCTTATAATAAATTTTCACATCATGGTCCAAAATCCAATCCATACTGAGGATTATAACAAATTTAATCATGGGTATGCCGATGAGATCTGTAGATAAATAATGTTTATATTCATTAATGGGAACTAATTAATAAAACATTTTTTCAATGAGACATCCTTTAGAAGATTTTACAGAAAACTCCCTTGTTAAATGAAATTGGAAATATCTAATTTTCTTAGCAAACTGGGAAGATTGGAAACAATGCGATTATCCAGAATAAAATAAAGCATTGGATAAACATGATGAAACTATTAAATTACCTATCACCATATCTTTCAGAGCTTCAATATCAATAGTAGTGATTGTATAAGTTTTCCCTTTCTCCCTTGACCTTTTCTGAGGTAAGTTTCCTTGGCTCTTAGGACATTCGTTTGCATAATTCACATTTCTCTACAATTGTAGCATTCATCCTTTACAACCTCTTTATTTCACTTGAAATCACGAGTTTGGTGGTCTTTTTCACCAAAATTGTAAGAAACTCCCATTCCCTTCAGGCAAGTACATTGGTGTTTCTACCCACATTTACTGCATGATGGATATAAAATTTTCCCTCATTCTCTTTATTTACATTTCCAGAGTGTTCAATGGATCTCTTCTTCTCTATCTTTTCATCAAAGTCGTAAGACATGATAGCACATGATGTAATATCTTCGTACGATTAGAAGGATTGTGAGACTAATTATCGATAGATAAATGGTTTTAACCCATCAAATAATTGATCAATCTTACTCCTTGGGTTACGTATATAATCTGCTACATGCCTTTTTAACCTTGTAATGTTAGCCTCATACTTTGCGACATTCTTATCCTCCTTTTCCATTAGACTATGAAATTTCCTTTCCATATCCGTTCGATGGTCACGAAGAAGGTATTTATCTATGAAAATCTCTTTAAACTTCTACCATTACATAATTGATACTTTTTCACCATCATTTGTGTTTTAAATTAATGACCATCATTGATCTGCATATCTTGTGAGGCGATAAACTTCCCTGACAACATTTTCTATTTCGCTACTCCCCAAAGCATGAAATATTTTCACTAAGGAACTTATCAATCTCCCAGCTACAAATGGATTTGTAGTCCCATTGAATGTTGGTGGTTGTTTCCTCAGGAAGCGGTCTAACATTGATCCTCCACGTTGTGGATCAGGGTGCTTCATACAGGTATGGTTATTATTCATAACCTGAGTGAGTTGTCCCAGTATGGTGATAAGATGATCAGAACCAGTTTCCCCACTAGACCCACCATAATTTTCTTGAGTTGGAGGGAAATCCCCACATTGATTGCGCGCATTGATACAGCTTCTATTCCTTCCTCTACGCACCATTTTGAAACAATGGTATACACTTGATTAGTTTATAAACCACAACACACAATTCCAAACATGTAAAAAACATAACATAAATTGAATTGTTTATGGATATAATCCATAATCATAAAAATTTATTCTTTAAGGAAATATATACTCATAAATCCTTCATAATGGTATATAAATAAAATGTGAATTATCCTAAGAATATTCCCCGGGAGTGTCGTAACAGAGAGTGCAACAAGGACTGTTGTCGTGTACCGGGATACCCTTGGTCAAGCCCGAAACTCCTTGTCGGAGTTTTCACTACTAGGTACATCTGTTCTAGTGCTGCCTCTACCTTATCATATCCATACAGAGATGTATTGCTCAATAAATACACAAAATCTCTACAATAACAAAATTATAATAAGTTATCCTATACTAATCCTCAATGTCAATCTTAGGGTAATGTTCTCTAATCATTTTTTTTATAAATCTAGATTCTTATGTTTGTACTAAACTTCCTCTGATATGAAGTGTAATTCCTTGACCCTAGTTACCTAGATTTGGTGAAATATTAGATAACATTGGCATGATCACAATCAATCTTGTCTCAAAAGAAAGATTAGTTTAGTAGTCTTGGATGTACTAGATACAAATATAAGTTTTTAAATACATCATCAAATAAGAAAAACAACATCACTGTGTCCCCTAGGAACACACTCTTATCCCTTATCCCATTTTTTCAGGTTAATCATAAAATACTTCGTCACATCTTGTGAAAAATAGAACATAAGAATGTGGTGAGCTCAGAGTCTCCGTAAAGATTACAATATAGCGGAAACATTCATAAATAAGGATAAACCATTTAAGGCAATGTATAATACTAAAACATAATCATTTAAATCATAATATTCATCATAATATGAAAAATATAAATCAAATAATTCCATTTGTTTATTTACATGTATATTCTACTAGTCGAATAAGCACTGGAAACATTAATAACCAATTTTATAATCATGGAATGCATAATTCCAGACATCATAACGATATAGTCAAGGTGTCTTGCCAAGACTAAAAATAATATTTTGTCAAAGACTTAAGACAAGATACTAGTTTTGATCATGAGAGCTACTGATGCATCGAAGAGCTATAGTGGGCTCCACCCATCACTTACTATGTCCAAGGAATTTTTAATATTAAAAGGTTTAAACAGAACATAAAAATTCGTATAAAAACTAGAATATGAAATTTCACTACATTAACCAAAAACCATGAATGGTATAAAAATATAACATCCACGGTCAAACATTCTAATAAAACATTCAATACAATATATAAGTTTTATCATACTAAATCAACTCCAAACATGCGTAAAATCCAACAAAGGATGTTGATATAGATGAAATCAAAAATATTTGAGAGAAATATCACTTTCTATTTTAAATTAATTTAAATGTTTATTTTCAATATATTCTTATATAATTTTAAGGGAAGGTTCAATGTTGTTATAAAGTCAGAAAATATCCCCACTCGCCGTATATGATAAAAAAACATTCTTTCCTTAATTTTGTCAAAAAAGACGTAAAAGACATTATTTGGAAAAAGACAAAAAGATTCATTTATAAAATTCTTATAAAATTTAAAAAAGGGTATAAATGAGTTTAAAACATAGTCTAGGAAATAATATAAATGATTTGAAATATATATTTTTTAAAACACATTTGTGGATGATAACGAGGTCCTAGTAGATACTCATGTATAAACAACCTCAGATAATGATGCGATTGTAGAATTGACCCTTACCTTGTACTTTTCCATGGTATTTGGTAGGTTAAAATCCTGTATAATAGTTAAATAATTTTTATTAAATTATACAATAACCAAATAAATAAATATGATATCACATATGATCTTCTAATATTGATTTGTTAATAATATTTCAGTAGTATCATTGTTTCAGGTGTTAACTGATTCGTTTTCCTTTATATCACTGGTTACATAAGCCATGTTTGTTATGGATAAGATATATTTTATTCATATCTAGAATGATATTATGTTCTTGAACATTATTTTTAATCATAATTTGAAAATTATTCTTGAATGGTTATGATGGGTAATGAATTTCATCCCGTTCGTGGAGACGGTAAGCCATACGTACGCACATATGGTGACTTGTCATTCATAGGATAGATAAAATAATTAATATAGTTGTTACATATTTATAATAACATAACAGTATTTATAAGGTATTAGATTTATTATTTTGGTATTTAAACAACAAATAAAGATTAAATGGAAGAAGAAAAGAACTCTGAAATAGGTGGTGAAATTATTACCTCTTCTTCGGGTGTTTCTTTTTGAGTCGATCAGAAGGGATTAGGTTGGATTTCTGATCAATGTATGGCCTCTAAGTCGAATTTAGGGTAGTTGGGAGGATATTTGGGATGTTTTTGGCTAATCCAAACGGCTTTGGAGGTGTGATTTTGAGAGAAGGGAAGTACCCTTTTATAAGAGAAGTGAGGGTCACTTTAGGAAAAGTTTGAATTATTATTTTATTAAACAAGCATATTAAGATTATAATGGCTCCAAAAGAATTTATTTTAAGGATAAGTTTGGGATGGGTTGAAAACCTTTAAACCAAATGGTTTTAGATAGGTTTTGATAGCCATATTAACCATTTATTTAAAACTTAACTCTTGGTTAAATTGTTTAACATTTACCACGTCGCATTGTATATTTATATAATATGGTAAATAATATTACTATAAAATCCCAAGAGAACCCAAAGTGGTTAATTAATAAAATATCTATTATTATATAAGTATTTTGATTGAACCATATATTTTTAGGACTATTATATCATTTAATAATATATTATTTGTTTTAGAAACACATTTCTGTCAATTTTTACACTATTTCGTATATGATTTTTGATAAAGTCCTAAAAACATGATTACTTTGAATAAAATCATTTAATAATCCATAACATGACATATTAAACAATAATTATTTTAAATCATCAAAAGTATCAAATTAAATTTATTTGGATATTTATAATAACAATTATTTTAATCTTTCATTAATATAGCAATTATTGTATCATCATTGTGTCATAAATACATTTAATTATTTAATGTCAAAAAATTATATATAAAATATCCTAATTTAGTAAATATTTTAAGCTTTATAATGAGTATTTATAGTCAAATTTATCTTATGTATAACCCTATATTAAAAATAGTTTATTTATGAAACATTGAATTTAACACTTTTAACTCTTCTTTAAATAAAATAATAATAAATGTACAAATATAATACAAGTGGACCAAAATGATCATATTTTATTTCTAAGGTTGTTTTTTTGAAATATAATTATTAAATAGAACTATGAAATGTGTTAGGGTAATAATAATATCATTTTTACCTTTAATTACCCTTTTTACTTTTAACCGTTGTAGATAAACGTCCAATGTTACTATTCACCAAACGTTATTATCATCTTATTGAACCCAATTTTAATTACTCATATCAACCATGTCTCTTAGAATTTTGAAATTTAATTCACATAAGTGGTAAAATTATGTTTTATTCAAATTTACTAACGTTCCTAGAAGGTGGGTAAAAGACATTAAAAAGTTCAATAAGATTTAATACATCTAATTTTAATATAAAATTACTCCAATTAATAGCACTGAACTAGTACATGTATTATTCACATATTTTTAATTAAATTAAATTTAAATAAAACAATTAATAATTTAAATAAAAAATTCGGTTTTAAACAATAACGTAGTGTTTTTCAATATTAATAAAAATTGAAAGTGTTCAGAAAAATACCAAAAATTCACCCTAAGCTGATTTTGATATTAAAAATCCAAAAATGAAGTCCATTTTGAAAAATAAGATTTATAACATTTCAATAATTTGTTATTACTATTCCTAACGGCTAGTTTTATTGGTCGTTGTGTGCTAGAACTCGAAGTTGCATAAAACACAAGCTATTATATTATTCAATGGGAAATGTACCATGGAAGCTTGGGGTGTTAAAACTTTTTATCTAAATAACCACACAACCTATCTTTCATCTACACTGAAAATACATAGAGTATGATGTTAATCTTAATATCCCTCTCAAAAACCATCTCAAGGTGCTCCCATGTTCTTAAGAATATACTCCCAGTATTTTAGATGCATCCTCTCATGTATGATATTATATTACTATTACTCTTCATTCAACTAATTTATTTTTATTCAGTTTTTTGATTTACAGGTTTTCATGTTGAAATGTACTTTTACACATCACTTTATTATCCTTATGATTCCCAAGTAATTTTATGCCATACTTTACCCCTATTAATTCCTTAAATGAAACATTATATACACCAGTTATGCCATCAAAATTATTTCATGGTTTTCTATGAAAATATTTTATATTTAGAGTACCCATCCCTATTTAAACTCAAGGGTATTCAGCATTTTGTACCTATCCTTAATAGATGTGTGAATTCATTGTATGAAACAAAAACTCCATAATCATGAGATTAAAATTTAAAAAAATGATTATTTGTTTTATGATCAATATGGATAAAAAATAAATGTACATGAAATGATTATGATTGGTGGGACTAGAATTATAAATCCCTCCAACGAATTGAATAATATTTTCATCTCATGAGATACTAGGTATGGTATATAAGCGGTTTTAATAAGAACATTATTTTATGATGTATCAATGCTTATCTTTGACATATACCTATGATGTCATGTTTTATTTATCTACCTCATTCCTATGACCCCATCATGTTACCATCTTATATCATTTTTTAATTTTTATGATTTTGATTATTGCCTTTCTATTCCATTGGGTTAGTCCTCTTAACACACACACACTTCTTTATTTATTACATGCCTTGATTAGTCCCATATTGGGCTGTACATATCACACTATTCTTATGTATATCCCCAAGTTATCTCATGGCATATTATAATATCAATATAATTTAAGGTCATGATTTGAATTTCTCAAATAATATAGTTTAACACCGGTTCAAGGAATATTTCAATTTATCTAATTTCTCAAATATAATAGGCCTCTTAATCTTCTAAGATTATATTATGTGTATCCTTATGTAATAAATAATGAAATATAATATAAAAAATATAATGGTTTTCATAATTAGTATCAGAGGAAGGCCTTGTTATTTATGGATACTAAGATTAGAAAAAGTTAGTGAAAACCATAAGCATAATACTAAATATAGAAAAATATCCCTAAATATTTGTAAAGTAGAGAGTTCTTAGATTTCCCATAAAATACATCCCTAGTAGGATACTGATTAGTATATATGACTATTGAATAAATGTTTAATGGGTTTATTGCACTAAAAGGGGTCATTAGGTATTTAATCGATCTATATACCTAGTGAAAAAAGAGTGAAAATACTACACTCCAAGAATGAAACTTTTTAGGGAAATGATTTAGTTAATCATGTGACTTTAACAGACCATTATAATGGAAAAAACAGCATATAAAATTCAATACTTAAAAATAGGCCATAAACAACTCATATTAAATTATTGAAATTCACAATATTATGAATATTATTAATTTATGGGTTATCCCTTCAATGTTTATAGTTTACCTTTTATATGTTTTAATTCTTGAAAATTCACAACCCTAAGTCTATTTTGGATGAAAATAATTATTAAAACCACAATAAAATAGTGAATTTCAAGATTATCATCCAATCATGAGCATAAAATGTCTTATGTGACTATTATTTCACACATTATTTCATATCACATAAGTTTAGTATAACTATGAAATATCACATTAAAAAATGGATGTAATATTATCAGTGAAAATATTAAATGGGTCAATTATTGTATCCCATTAATAAAACATCCCCCATGTCAATATTTTCATGATGAATTTTCCAATGTACCTTTTGATACCCCGTTTAGTGGAATATGATTCTATCATAGGTATTAATTTTCATTCTTATATAGAGCTAACCAAATTTTCTGAGTGAAGGAAATTACCCACCATTTTAGGAGTCACCCTCTGATTCATTACAAATGTAAGGTGGTGATGGATAATATATTGAATCATCATCTCAATAATGGATTTAATTTCCTTATGATAATTTATATGTATTTAAAATTTTTGAGGCTAAAGAAAAGATGAACTTTGATGATAGTCCCATTATAAGAGAATACAATTATGTGTTCCCTAAATAGTTGCATGCTATTTTATCTAGCCATGAGGGGTGGATCTTAATGAAACTAATACTTGGATATTTTATAATATCTATGAATATATATCTAATATAAACTATTGATCTTGAACATTTTAAGAATAAAATACTATAGAATTTGGATATATGGTTTATATTCCCAACTTCTTCACTCTAGGTTGTGTCAGTCCTTTTAGTCATGAAGAAGGATGGATAAATGCACCTTTATCCAGGTAGATCCTAGTACTTATTTAAGTTGGATCATTGGTTTGGATATTATCAAGTAAATTCAAATAAGGAGGATATCAGTAAGATTCCTTTATGTAAAAGTTATGAGAAATATGAGTTTAAACTGATTTCATTTAAACTCAATAATAATCCAACGAAATTTATGGAAATAATGAATAATTTTTTTATGTATTTACTTTATAAAATTTTGGTAGCCTTTATAGATGTTATTCTTATCTACTCCAAAATAAATGAGGAATATGAGCATCATTTGAACACAGTGTTGAGAACATTGTTAATGGAAAAATTATATATGATGTACAATAAATTCCGGTTTTAGTGTAGTAACCCCAACCCCTAAAATGTTTAGCCAGTTCCTAACACCATAATATTAGAAAATGATACAAGGAAATTTCATCAAAAATGACTAAATATTATAGTAGTCTTGATAAAATAGATACATAAATAAGTATTATATTACAAATGAATGAAAAATTTAAAACATAATTCATTCTCTTTTTCTTTTTTGAGAATAAATATATTATATATAAAACACCCTTGAATATCATTCTCAGAACAGTTTATTTAATCCCAAGGAAAGGGGAAAAAATATTGTTGAGCTCAAATGCTTTGGAAGGGTTAAGTACATAAAAATAAATTATGAATCAATAAGCATAATTAATATGGAAAGGTAAATAAATGAGCAAACATGTCATTTAAATAATGGATTGGGAATACTCAATATGGAAAGGTAAATATCTAAGTACACATTCCATTTAAATAATTGTATAAATCTTTATTAATATGAAAAGTTAAATAACTGAAAATCATTCCATTTAATCCATTAATTGGGAATTCAATGCATCCATCAATTTTTTCGTTGTAAAAATATCATGGATAATAATAACTGAATTTGAATTAATGGAATTCATAATTGATGGAATTAAAGTTCCCCAGGTACATGGACCCTTTACCATCCAGACCATTCCTAAGATGGTTTAAAATAGACGAGTATAAACCCATTTAGATGAGGCAGTCAAATAATACATCCCATTCAACTACTAATGAATTAAGGGACATACATTAAATAGTCCCTGACCCATGTGATACCAATACAAATAATTCCTCATATAATGAATATTCAATTTAATTGATAAACAATTTTCCTTATCCAATATACATATTGTGCAAAGAATACATATTTATCACTATTTCCCTAGATAATAAAATAACTATTTAAATATATGCCGTAAATAAAAATGGTATATGGTTTAGGTAATAACCATACCCATGGAAAATAATGTGAATATATAATGTTCGATCATTACTGGAAAGTGAATAACTCAAGGGGATGTTAATAACAATATAAATGAATCAAGACAGTGAATTTTAATACTATAATTGGTCAGAATAATAAAAACCCTCATAGAGGAAGGGTATGGATGGTACCAATACAGTTTATATACATTGGACTAATAATTAAGGTGGGTTTCTTTTATGAAATACAAAATATATTTAAAACATTATTTAGGAAAATATACTTTTCATTTTGAAACAAATTTTAATAATACCTTTATTTTAGAACCACTATTTAAAATTTTTTTTAAAAAAATATCTTTCTAAAATTAAAATCTAATATTCAAATAATTCATTGTTAGGTTAGTAGTTAATTTAATGCAAGTCCTAAAGATCATTCCCTTTACATTGTAAAAACGGATAGAAAGGTGCCTTATTTGGAAAGTGACCAGAATATTATTTTTGATTATTTTGTAAAAAAATATAGTGGGTAAAATATATATTCTAATAAATAATCATTAAGAGGATAAACAATAAATTTTTTTCTTTTTAAAAAAAAATAGTGTTTCATAAGAAAACATATTTTCAACCGAAGAGGGAAATAAATTCATATTTTAGTAATAAAATTTATCAAATATTTTAAGAAACAAAGAATGGGAAAATGAAATCGTTACTTGAAAAATATCATGAATAACTATAAGATAATAAAATTAAATGGTTTAATAAAGAATTATCAAATATATTTTTTAATGCAATTTCAAGAATAAACATCCTCAATGAGAATGAGATTGTGAAATAAACCCTTAGAATTATCATAACATCGAAATGAGAATTAATGAACGAATCAATTACGTGTATCAAATTTAAATCAACATAAAATAATTAAAAACACATAAATATACAATCAAATTACTTTTTCACATAATAAATTAATATTAAAAACAAAAAGGAATTAATATAGCCAAATGAATAGAAATTGAGTTTTGAAATTTATTTACCACTTCGTAATATTTAAGCTCAAATCACTATTGATGAAATAATTTAAATTGAAACAAAAAATACCATGAATAATAAATTACTAAATATTGTAATTTTCAAAGGGTTAGTATATACACTAAATGATACTTGGTGTATAACATAACAATATGCGTCAATGAGATGTAACAGATCTCGAATTCATTACCTAATTTTTTTTTGTGTTGAGATCTATTTAAAAGAATCAATAATGGTTTTAAACATGTTATTAACTTATAAAGGATAAATTTTAATATTTATTATATTATATATGATCATTTAATGACATATTAGTTACCATTATTAATGAATATTTCTATAATTTAATTTTTTTGGGTCATAACAACATTATTTTTTGAGAAAGTTTTGACTTGTTATTTTATGTTCATCTTACCTAAATCATGATTTAATAATCTCAATAATGTAAACCATGATTTAAATATCATATATATTCAATATATATTTATTTATATTAATCTATAAAATTTTGTGATAGTAAATGAGATACACTATTTGGGGAGGTAGTAGGTCGTACTTATGTATGAACATTGCTTCTATTTTATTACCATATTAATGGAAAAAAAAGTAAATGATATATATGTATAATATTATTCCAGTGTCATATTTATTTAATATATATTAAATATTTTTCTTTAACTCATCCTTAATACATTCTCTGTAAATTGTGAATTAATCACATCACACCGCGAGACGATAGTTCGTCGTACACACAAACGATGTAATAATATTTCCACTAAATGGATTGCCTGGAAGTATTTTTATATAAAAATATAATAGGAATAAATACATCATAAAAATAATAATTTTTTATGTAAACAAAATTTACATAATTATACCCCACCTTAAATGCTGGAAATGGAAAACTAAATGAGATTGTTTGTGAGGCGGTAGTCCACCAAACAAACAAACAATAATTTCATAACCAATTTTATAGAAGTGTATGATATTGTAAGTTATAACATTAAAATAACTAAAATATTTAAGATAATATTTTTATTATATAATTATGATATAAAAATGTGTTATTTTTTTTGGAATAAATAAAACAAAAATATTCGTTGAGGATTGTTACCTCTTCTTTATGTTTGTCTTTTTGGTTTGCACTAAAGGCCTTACTTGGTAGGATTTATTCCCAATGTAAGGCATCAAGGATGAGTGAAAATAATTTGGTAAGGGAGTTTTTATTGGATTTTATGACTTAAAAGGATTTATAGGTGTAAAAAAATTATGGGAGTGAATTCCCTTTTATAGTGGAGGAGGGATGGAATTCTTATAAATACCAAAAATTTGACACTACTAGGAAGTCTCCCTTAACTAAAATGACTCCAATAATGAACTATTATTTCTTAATTAGGGTATATAGACGAAATATTTCCATAAAATGGGGTTTAGACAACTGTTGGGTCATTTCCACACATTATCATTTAAAATTAACCACTTAATAAACTCATTTTTACCTTAATCCTTAGTTTACTAATTTAACTCTTCTCATGTCTTCCTATATATTCCTACTATATTGTGAATATAGTTACTATAAAATTTCAATTGAACCTCAAATGGTTCATTAATGAAATTTTAAACATTATTTAGGTCATTTGAAAAAATCATAGATTTTTATCACACTTATATCGTTTAATAAACAAATATTGTTTTTAAAAAATAATTAATGTCATTTTTAGACTATTCATATCATGAATTTTTAAAAACCCATAAAAACATGATTGTCTAAAACAAAATCATTAATTAAAATATAAAAAGTCATACACATCATTAATATCAGTGTATAGAATAAAAAGTTTCATAGTAAATTTATTTTAATATTTATAATCTAATTTATTTAAAACATTCATTAATAATGTAATCACTTCATCATCATTGTGTAATAAATAAATATATTTATGTGATGTCTGAAAATTATAAATAAAGTAAAATGATGTAAGAAATCATTTTATCATTCTAATGACTATTTCATGTTGAAAACATCACTTATATAACCCCATATTAATTTTTTTTACTAAAAGATACATGTTTATGTCATATTTTTCTTAACATTAAGTTAATTCTTATAAAATGTCATCATCACATAAATGTGGCTCCATGGGGTCCGAAAAACAACCCTAGGAAGCCCATGGTTGGAAATACCTCATCCAATTAGATTAATATGCATTTAGTGGCAGTTTATTGTTATTATAATATTATTTTGTACCCTTATGTACCCTATCTAACCTTTATCCATGGTAAATAAAATTATTACTGATGTTAATATTTATAATTTATAAAAATAAATGGTACATAATTAAAGAATTTTGACCTCATGATTAAAAATATGGAATCCGTTCTTCCAAATTCAAAACACATGATTTTAAGTAATTAATTTAAAATTAATTTCCATTGTCAAACTAAAAAGTATGTTTCTTAGAAGTAATAACTACAAAAATAATGAGATGTGTTTATATCTGAATTTAAAGTTAAATTACTTCAATGAACATAATTGGATTAAATGTTAAAAATATAACCCTATTAAACATTAAAACCAACTAAAATCACAATATAACTATATAAATATATTATATCAAAATGTAGTTTTGACTTAAATCGATGTATTTTTCACTATTCATTAAAAAATGAACATTATTAGAAAATTACCAAAAATTTTTACAATGTAAATATTGATCTAGAAGTTTCATATAAGAAGATTATTTTTTAAAATAAAATATATAAAAGTAAAAAAACCATATTTAGAATGTTTTATCCATTAAATGGTCATTAAAAAACCTTTTAAAAATATTTGAGTTTTTCGTGCTTCAAATAAGATTCATTCTTATTTTATGTCCCTAAAATTTATGGATAAATGTTAATATTTTTGACAAAAATTTGTAATCATATTGTAGTTTGTTTTATTCATTCCCCCTAATTCAACGACTAGGCATTATCTACTATTTAAAATAATAGTATCATTATATTATTTTACGGTATAACTCAAATTTTTGTGCAAAATAAGATTTTAAAGAACCCTATTGTTGCATGTTGAGTACACTATCAGAAGAAGAGTCCCCATTAGCGTAAAATTAATATCTTATTCATAAATATTAATAGATATGAAAATGAATCATTATATTAATCTCTATTTCATTACACATGATATAAAATTCACCTTTAATGTAATATATTTAGATTTTAGTTTACATAGAATACTATGATTGATTACATGTACCATACAGAATACCGAGCTTAAAGTGAACAGTGATATACAGTTATAAAATGACTGTTATAAACTAGTAATTTAATTGAAATGTATGAATAGGAGTAACCACTTTTTAAAAAATATGTAGAAATTTTTTCGTAATAAATGTTTATTTATTAATTCCGAGAAAATAGAAACTCAATTTTAAATAAGATCATATAAGATTAAAACAGATATTTTTATAAAAACCGATTTATGTGCACTATATTATTTCTCATAATTAATTAATTTAATAACAATTTTTGAATGATTTAAACTAAATATTTAGATAAAAATTTTAATAAAATAAATTAACATTAATCTAATGGTTGTTACTAAAAAAGAATGAGTATAAATACATTTTATACTTCATAAATACATTATCTTTAAGAATGGGGTTTATGAAATTTTTCTCACTATTATAATGGTCAGTTATACCAATTTTATGAATTTTATTTTATAAAATAACAGTAATTTCCATAAAAATATTTTCAAAATATAACTAAAATACATGTTGTTGTTTTGTTGAAAAGATTTTTTTTGGTGAATAGTAAAAATAACAATTTTTTCAGTTTTTTTCAAATTTCTATAAATCATGGAACATTAAAGTACCATTATGTTTTGGGTTTGTTTTAAAGTCATGTAATTTTCATTTTATAAAACATAATCTAATAAATTCCATGATAATGAATATTATATAAGATTTTTGTATAAAATCATTTTTATGATTAAAATAGGTATTTTGATTAAAACTGTTTTTCACTACGTTTCAAGAAAAAGTAATATAATTAAATTTTACCACTTATAGAAAAGAATAATGGAAAATTTATTATATATTTTTAATTATAATATTCAAATTATGTAATAATATCTACTTTATTTTTAGTCATAAAATGTAGTATCAATGGTAAAGGTTTATGAACATGGTAAATGGTAAAATTGGTTATTCTTGGTCAAAGTTAGAGGATAAGGCTTCAAAATTTCTCAAAAACATACCTTAATATCATTTTATGTATGTATGTTATCCATAATATTCATAAATTGGAAAATATGGTAATTGTTTCCACATGTTTTTTATTACTAACATTATATAATTTTATGTAAAGAGTAATTATATAATTTCACTCTCCCCCACCAATTATGTTTCAATGATATGGATATATATAAAAATAATTCATATTAAAAAATTTATGAATAAATATATATTTCTTATAGTAGTTTATTTTTAATTTTTAAAGATGGTATAATTTCCTAAAACAAATTCGCAACACCGATGAAGTGATTGTTCATGGAATTGAAACATTAAGTAAATGATTTTAAAAAACTTAAATGTAATACTATATAGATGAATAATGATTTAACATGGATTTTATGAATAATTTTGAAGGTTAATTGTTGGTTAATGTTTTTATATTCGAATTATATGGTTATCATGATCTATTTAAAGTCAAATTTTGTAAAGGGTCCTAAAAATGACCTTAAATGATATTTACTATTTAGAAATTATTTTTTAATCCCTATAAAATCAAAAAATACTATAATAATTAAATTTTATAGGAATATTTGGATCCTATTTTTAAATTTCCAGGTATGTTTCACTTTATATTCTTAAAATTACCATCATGATTCTTAGAGATTGAAACTTTTATTACCACATTTTTGGTTAAAAGAGTTAACAATGGGGTTAAACTAAAAGATGATGTTCAAAATGACACATAAACATGTAAAAAAATTATTGAATTTATTTCATCCTTATCCTACTCATAATAAATTATATGACACTGTTTATCCATTTCACATGAGTTAGAAACATAATATATATATTATTATTTAATGTATTTAAAAGATTACTACCCACCTCATGTATAATGTTTCACAAAAAATAATCTATTTATAACACTTATTGAGACATTTATCAGGTTAAACATATACCAAAATATATCTCCAACCTTCTTACCTTTATCTTATAGGTTTTGGTTTAACCAAAATACCATCTTAGAAGGCTTAAGGTGTAATCTGAAAGATGTTTTCCGATGAAGTTGTATAAATATTATGTGAGTGTTTTCATGTTTATTTATTCATACTATTTCTTAAAATACTATATAAATATAACTATATTATAACATAATTATCATTAATAAATATAATTTATTTTCATGTTGATATAAAAAACCTTTATCACTTTGTTTTCAATCTTGTGTGAAATAAAAACACCACTTGTGCGTACATGTGGACTACACCCTCTACTAAGAAGTGTGTTTAATTTTTCATAAGAACCTAACAAGGATCGTTATTATGTTTTATTTAATGTATACATATGATATCTATGAAATTATTATTATATTTAAAGGAAATATATTACTTAATTTCTTACCCATCCATCAATTGATAAATGACAACGTTGCTCGTAAGTATGTGTGGAATGCTTCCTCCACAAAGAGATGTGATTCATTTTTTAGTTCCAAATTTGATGGAGAGTTATAAAATTATATTTTATTTATAAATAATATAATTTTTTTAGGATTAATATTCTGGATATAATTAACCCATAACCAATTTAGACATTTTCAACTTATTGATGATTTTTTTGGATTATGAATCGAACGTCCACAAAACACATGACATGAACTTGATCGATTTTGTAACTATATACGACATGGTAATAAGATAATAACTTTTCTATAGTAAGTGAATAAAACTTAAAATGGTTCATATGAAAGAAAATAATTAATATAATTTTATTATATAGCAGTTAAATAATGTACATGGTGAGTCAGACTTGAGGTAAGATATTTCTCATACCAATTTCTTTTCATTGATAACCATGCCATGTTTCCCATATTTTTTATTGTATATATTTTATATAATACCACATTAATATATTTATCATTATTTTACTATAATTAAAGTGGTTTACACATACACTTCATGTTCTCTATTTCAATGATCTTTTGATTCTACATAAAATGAAGTGTTAAGAGATTTTTATATGAAAAAATATTTTAAATATTTGAAACACCTTTTCCTGTATGTAAATTTATTTTTAAATGATCTATGAATGTTATTATTTATGATTAAAATATTTTTAAAGGACATTTTTAGTACTTTTAACTTTTTATAAGATTTTTTAAATAGGTATATATTCCACATTTTCTGTGTTTGTAATTTGGACTTTATCTTTCCAAAGTAAAACTATTTTAATATTTGCTACATGATATCCATTTCCTGCCATAATAAAAATTATTCATTATCAATATAATACCCAAATTTACAAAGGTTTTTCAAAGAAGATCATTTTCACATTTTAGGGAATTTTTAAAAGATACACAAAGAAAATTATATTTTCAAATTTTTGGAAAGAATAATTTTAATTCTTTTGTATAAGATTATTTCATCGATGTCATCATATTTTGAAGTATTTTGTGACTCATTCGGGATATAATCAAAAATTTTCCATCCAATTTATTAATATCTAACTATTTTAATTATGTTGTTCAGTTTTATTTATTGGGGAAAATATTAACATTTTCGATTCTAGTTTTTAGATATGAATGTTAATTATCAATGAATATTGATATTGTATTATATTTTGTGATTTAATATTTGAGGAATTAATTTTATTTTTTATGGCTAGGGTTTAGTTATAGATATACCATTAATGCATCGACATGTATCATGAAACCAAAAGTAATGAGTATTTATGAGTGATACATACCCATATAATGATGATTTCTTGGAAAAATGACATGAAGATATGTAAAATGACTTATAATATGTCCATGATAGTATAAAAAATATCCAGACATAAGGGCCTTGAGGTAATGTTCATGATATCATTGAATGTAGACTTCATGGAATGATCATTTAATTCCACATTATACATTCCATCATTATGAAATTAATTATTGTTATCTATATGAATATTTATATTATTATAGTTGGATATATTTTATGTTAATGTTATTGATGGGTTTTTATGGGAATTGGTTTATTTCATAATATAAGAAAATGATCATATAATTTAAAATAAATTTTAATACATTCTATGAGTGAATATTTTTTTCAAAGAGTAGTTTTCACGTTTATCATAAAACCCATTTGGGTTATGATTTTTCACTTATAAATTATTATGAAACAATTTTTGAAAAATTATAGAAGAGGTTATTGTTTCCAGATTAATAAATTGATTTGTTTGAACACAAATAATATTATGATAAAATTAAAAATTTCATAGAGTTTTTAATGTTTTTAAAAGGAATAATGGTTTTATTTTTATTTTATATACATTAATGAGATATTTTGGTTCATACCATTCCTTAAAATGTTTTCATAGGTCTTAAGGATGAGTAAGAACTATATCAAGGACAACAGCTCTAATATGGGGATCTGTCTTAATGGAATAAATTTTGTTTCAAATGAAAAATAATTTAATTTAAGAATCTATTTTTTGCAGAAAATACTAGACTATGAGTAGAAGGGTCCAGTTTTTATTGTAAGTGTTTGATATGTTACAGTTATTCACAATTCTATAAAACAGTAAACCAAAAATATCTTTGAAATACATGAAAGAGAGACCCTTTATTTAAATAATACAATTATGGGTTTTTTAGATATGGTGATTTATAGTTGGTATCAAAGGAATGGTTTCGATAAATTTATATGTTATGATGTAATTTGAGAACAAATTAGATTTATTAAATAACATTAAATGTTAATATGCTATATATAATTATGGCTATTGAATATAATACATAATAGTTTAGGATATATTAGTATTTATCCCCTGAATAATAGGGTTAATTATGATTTTATTATATATTATCCCATTAATTATTTTAGTTTTAGAAAATTCCTTTAACCAGTAAGACCCATGTTAACAATGGATGTGTAGTACAATGTAGTGGGTTTCCAAATGATAAAACAAACGACATAGAAGATAGAGTGAAAAAAATTATTATTATGACTAAACAACTATCTCAAGTTATTATTAACATCCAAAATCTACGTGGGTTTCCTAATATTCCCAATTAGAGAAAATGGGTTTCATGGATGTTCAACTGATAAATATCATAATTTAAAAAGATTCAACTTCATATATGTGAAGAATTTTAGAAGACACACATAGGGAAATTTCTAAAATGAATAGGCTGATGTTTCATATATATATAAGGTCATAGAGTAATAAACTACTATTAAGAAATAGGTAATATTAAATAATGGAATTAGAAATATAGTACAAATAATGGTTTTATTGGAAAATATGTTTTTATGGTTATGATAATGAAAATACACATAATATATAAGAGGAAGGAAGTATTAATGAAATTATAGGAAAATACTGGTTAATGTTTTATAATTGGTATTGAGTGATTATAGTGTCTAAAATAGAGTGTTTAAAGACTTAGGACATAGTTGAATTTAATTTAAGGGTTGAGAAAATATAGGTTGATCATAAGTTTAGTGGAATTAATACTCTTCTGAATTTATATGTTATTAAAGTACTTTGGTAGAAATTTATTTAGTTTTAACAGATTTTATGGTATACATAACCCTTAATTTAATGTTTTTATGGAAAATTTATTTGATGAGGAATGAATTTAGATATTCAGTATATAAGTTTAACAATATTGATAACCTTTAAGGTTAATTTTGCGTTAACTATGGATAATTTGGATAAAATTGTTATTATATATTGGGAAATTATGTTTTACCATACATAAAACCATAAATAGAAAATTTATTTTATGAATAAGTGAAGAAATATTTTTTTGATAATTTAACCATTTTGGGATCACTATATGAATAATGTAAATGGATATCTATTTTCCTAAGATAGAATTTTATTTTAAGAATAATGGTTGAGTTGTATTTTGGAAGAATATTTGGTTTTATTGGGTATTTATGATGATTAGGGAAAATATTTTCATATTTATGAGATTATGTGATTAGAGAATATAATTATTTGGAATTTGACTTTATGATTGATTAATTTTGTTTGAATATAAAATATAAATTTATCTTGGATGAATATTTGATCAAGTATTTCTAAATTTGGGATTTTTAACTTGTTTATAAATATTTTAAAGAGTTTTATTTTTAGTTAATTATATAATGATTTAAGTTGATCATTGGGTGTTTTTGTTAATGATTTGTTGATTAAGATAGTATTTATAAATTTCAAGGGTTAATTATTTTGAATTTAATCATTACATATGTTAAATAATTTTGGATTTGATTAATTTATTGAAATGACAGAAACAACTATTCTTTAATTTTTGGATATCGTGATCCATTATAAGTTGATTTTAGTGCATTAGGCCTGAAATATCCATGTATAATATTTATTTATTGTAGTATGAGTTGTGATAGAAATGAAATAGATTGAAGCACATAAATAGGAGGAAACTATACTTATGTAGTGGAATCAAATCAAGAACGTATAATTTCATAAAATTTATATCTCAATAGAAAAATAATTTATCAAATCTATGGAGTATTATGTGAAATGTAATAATGTTACAACCTAAATTAATAATACATAAATATTATATCTTAATAGATGAATATTTATTTTCATAACATAATGATCCATTCTATAATTTGTTTGGTTTAGTGGCTTGGGAAACTGGGAAACAAAAAAAATACTCCATAAGTGAGCTATGTCATCCTACACTATGATATACATTACTATAACCCTTCTTATACATTTCATACATAATACCTCCCACCATAACCCTAGGAAAGGAAATGTAAGACATTGAAAGATCAAATGCTCAGTAAGGGAAAACAATGGAGACAACGACAATTCATGATCATAATTGAATTTGAACATGTAAATAACTTTTTAAAACCATACAATGCATATCAAAAATCATAAAATTGACTCATCGAATAAATCCTGGAATCTTATAATAAATGAATCATAAATAAATAAATAAACATATAGCTTAAAACATAACATTATCAAAAGAAATATTTTTGTGGCATAAATATAAGATTATAACATTTTTAATATCTATAAGTAGAAATTGGTTCACTCATTAAGTTAAGGACATGAAATCAGTCCCGCACATAAACTTTTGGACACAAAACTAGGTCCACAGATAATCTTAGGGACATGAAGTATAGTTCTCAACATAAAATTGTGAAAATTTATTAAACATCATGCATAACATTTTGAACATATGATCAGGTTCATGCCTAATATTGTGAACATGTAATCAGGTCCATGCATAACATATTTACTAATGTATTATCCAACATTACCCAATTCATTGGATGTATATAAATGTACCATCCATTTCATAACCCATACATCGTTTTTCCAAATTCATCATATAATAACATATGAAAATGGGACTATTTTTATAAACATTTTATTACATCACCGTAGCGTAACCTATGAAAATGAAATGGGCTTCATCAACATTTCATTAAAAAATTATTATCTATCTAGAGAAATAATAAGAATGGTATCATTCAATATTATCCCCATTAATTATAATTAAAATAAAAGGATGTCATATTATATAGTAAATTATTTTTAAATAGTACATGGAACATTTCTTAATGAAAATATCCTTTCCTCTTTGAAAAAAACTTTTTCAAACATAAACAATTTTTTAAATCACATTCTTTTAAAATTATACTTAATACCGATAAAAGAAGATTTAAAAATAATTTAAAACATTTCTAGAGGAAAAATCCTTTCAATTTTTAAAATAACTAAAAACTCCCAAACATATTAAAAACCTTATTCATTGAAAATACAATTTTTAAATTGTTAAAAGGTTTTAAACATTGAGTGGTCTTGAAGGAGGATATTTTGTACTTGGTGTACATGTTACAACAAAACTTCCTCTCAGTGTTTTGGTAAAATTAAAATATATATATTTTGGAAGAAAAAACGAAGATATATTTCATTGTTTTATGTAAAAATTAAAAAATCGGAAATGTTTTATTTAATAAATTATGTGGTGAATGTACAACATTTATATTAAAAAACATGGTTTTGGATGAAAATCAGTGTTTCCATCGAAGAGAGAAGTAAATATGATTTCCTTATTTTTTTAACCTATTTAGTTAATAAAGAGAATAAAATTAAGTGAAAACATGTATTTTGATGACATAACCATAGGATAATAATATCCATTAGTTTCATGATATATGGATTAAAATATTGCATCATCATCAGAATAAACATAATCAATACTCAAAAAATATTCCATTGTATCATAAAATAATTACCACATTTGTGAAATTGAATCATAAGAACCAAGAAATAATAATAATAAATGAGAATAAAAATATCATGAGAATAAATAAAATTATGATATTACATTCAAAATGGTCTCTATATACACATCATAAAAGAAGATAGGTGTATAATATAACATATGTCTCAATGAACAAAAATGGAGAAAAAAAATATTGTACCACTTTAGTATGTTTTGAACCATAAACCATATGAAATTTAGATACAAACATGGATTTGTAATTACCAATAATTTTCTGAAAAAATATCCTAAAATACATTTAGGCTCAGTATGTACATCACAAAAATTAAATAGACGGTGAATATGACTTGTGTCTCCCAGAAGTTAAAAGTGCAATGAAAATCCCATATCTTAAGTTTTAACTCCCATAACACACATTATAACATCGAGTGTAATAAATATATGTTTTTTATAAAAATATTATAAAACCATAATTAAATATATAATATCATATATTATCTAGTTATTTTCTTTTACTATCCATTTATTAACAATTACTTGTAAATTTTAAAACGTAATAACTCCATTGTTTATTTCAAATATGTTTTAGTTTGGTACTTTAAGTTCTATTAAGTTGATTATGGTTTCATAATATTCATAATTAAATCCAAGATATAAGTATATTATATATATATTAAATACATATTTATAGTTTTCCATAAAAGTGATGTATATAAAATGAAATGCACCGTTCATCAAGACGGTTTGTTGTAAATACACAAGATCAGTGTTTCCATTTTGTTGAGGAATGAAATTAAATAACGATAAATAATATATAAGATTACATAAATAATATTTATGTAATGTATTTCACTTGTGATCATTTAAACCTATCCTAATTACCTTTTATGTTAATTATATGTGATGAACGAATCACATCGCTTCGCAAGGTGGTCGTCCGCTGTACACATGAACGACATTATCATACTCCCCTAGAATAGAATGTAAGTAGTAATAAATGATATAATGATTAAAAAAGTTTAATAATATCAAATGGATCATATAAAAACATTAAATTAAGCATTATATCCATCCAAGATAGGTGGTGATAAAAATAAATAGCATCAGTTCATGAGGCGGTAGTCCTCCATACACATGAATGGTGATTTCGTATACCACTTGATGAAAGGGGAGACCTATTTAGGTTATTCCATTAATATAATAATTTATAAGTATTTGAAATATACGGAGGTTTTTATATCATCATGGTTTTTTACGAAATTAAGGATTTTGAGGATGAAATAAAATAAAATAATCGGTTAGGGATATCACATCTTATTTGGATTTTTTTGGCTTTCAATAAAAATATTTTTAGATTTTATTAATGAAAAAAATAAAGGTTATAAGTTAATATTTGGAAATTTATCAACTTATTTGGGTAGGGAGCTTCTGATCTAATGGGTTTTGTATGTGTGAGGGGGATATGAGAGGGCGAGGCCTATTATACGCGAGGTCAATGGAACATTTGTGATTTTTTGAAAAGAAAAATGTTTAACAATATTTTTCCTAAGAAAAAGTGATAAAAATGACCCATTCTAATATATTATAGGTTATAAGGTCTAAATATTTCAATAAAATTGGTTTTATAAAAGTATCTGGGAGATTTTACCTTTATCCTTTTAGTATAAACCCCGATAAACCTAATTTCACCTTAAACACATCAATTAGTTTTTACCATTTTTACTTTTCATTATGGTAAAAAATTAAGTTTAACATATTAAATAATATAAATTTTGATGATTTTTAATATGGATATATTTGTAATTATTCAATTCATATAAGAAAAATAATTTAAATTAATATTAATTTGACAGACTTAATGGGAAACATTTTTTCCTAAGAGAAAAAGTTCAAGTGTTTTAAATGTTTTGTACCAAAATTCAATATGGAATTGATTCCAATGAAATAAATTTGTTTAACCGATTTGTAAATGAAAAAAATTAAATTTAAATTGATATTTTTTAGTTTTTAAATGCTTTAAATGAAATGAAAAATCTGAATAGATATTAGTATTTTTCACTCTTTATCGAGAAATTTATCTTCTCCGAAAATTGTAAAATTCATTCACTAAAAAATAATTTTGAAAATATCATCTAAACAATGATGTAAATATTTTCAAATAATGTTTCAAAAAATTTAAAAAATAATTTTAATACAAGTGTGTAAAATGTGACAAAACTATTTTTATAAAAATAACTACTTTAAAGGTAAAATTGGATTTATTATTATATCTTGTCTAGAAAACCCATCAGATGAATTTTAAATTTTTTATTGAATAAATAATATATAAATTTAATTAAAATAACTCACTAAAAGTTATTTTTTTAATTTATTGTGGTAAAACATGTATATGTTCATAGAAATAGTTCTTTCACAAAAAGGATTCCTTTCTTTTAAAGTAGTTTATATTTTTCATTTCTAATGAATTATTCACACATTAATTTATTATATATACATGTGGAAACCATATATTTTTAATAATTTTGTAAATACTATTAATACCCCTGATTCCAATGGATAGTTGACAACCATAATAATAATATTTTAATAATATGTAGCATTTCATTTAAACTCAGTGTTCCTTGTAATGTAAGATTCACTCAGTGTTATGTGTAACATAATCTAAACTCAATGTTATGTGTAACAAAAGCTAAAAATAGTTTTTTTTGTAACAAAAAATATCTAAATGGAAAAATTTATTTGAAAAAATGTATTTCAATAAATCTACAAGTGTGACATTCTACCCTCTTAAATTAATTATTTTCCCACAAATTGAACTTGTGAATGACAAAAAAGGGTTTAAAATTCGAAAATACCTATTCAGGAAATGAACATTAGAAAAAGGGTTAATACAAATTACACTCTAAATGAGATAAGGGTTGTATAAAGCTCACTAAACTACGTTTCCATGTAGGATAACATTGGTGGGAAGTGAAAACATTATCATGGAAGAGAAAAATAAAACCCAAATATTTATGGATGTTGATGGAGAACATTATAAGGAGAATGTTATAGAAAAAATACAAAAAACCATGATAGGTGAAAAGAACATTTATTCATCAAGAGTGAAGATAAATTTATAAAATTTTATTTTGTGTTCATTTTTGAATAGTTGTGGAAGATTCATGAGAATATATACATACTTGATTCCATTTTATAAGAACAATCTCATTCTTTTGTAGTGCATTGATCAATTTACACTTCATCTCTAACTTTAAGTAATGAAGATTATACATTTTTATGTATGAAGAAATCATGGTTCATAATTTGAATAAAATAGTTATAAGTCATTATTTCGATATCTATATATTATCAACAAATGAATTTTAGGCATAATTTATCAAATAATATAAATATTTAAACTTAATACATCCCATTAATTATTAACCATAAGGCTCATCCCTGTCTGAAAATAAATGTAATAAAACAAATAAAGAACAAGTTTAGTAAATTTCAAAATCAACGTAAAAATAATCCCCTAAATAACCTAAATATCTCATAATTATCACGTACTATATATGTTAAAACCTTAGTCATATATTTTCATAATACATTGTCATAACCAGATTTAAAAAAATCCTTGATGAAACATTAATACTTACTCATTCCTTGAATAAACCCCTAGATAATTGAACGTATTCCACAAATCTAATAATAATGTAAACGCATTCAATGATAAAATAAAACTATTTTTAAATAAATAATTAATAAATTTCTAGGTCATTAATACTATTTAATTTACTTTATTCATATTCATGATATCCTTATGTAAATTTTTTTATGTCAACATCTGGAACATTTTAAGAGTTATCTTCCCTTAATGATGTGTTTTTCATAAAATATCACCTTTACATTAATTCTCTGGTCTATTCTATCAGTAACATTCAATATATTTTTTCAAATCAATAATGAAAAAAATATAATGAATAGTCCATATATATTTCATGATTCATATAATATAATTATTGAATTAAAATAAAAAACACTTCAATCATTCTAATTCATTATTATATAATTTACAAGGCTTCATCATATTATTCCTTAATACATCCTTCATTTAATATGTCACTTATCGTCACATATTAATCAAAAACGTCCTTTACTTATACCACCTTTTCAAGCATCTTCTTGATCATTCCCCCTAGGATATAAATTTATATAATTCCCATAATATCCACTGTTAAATAACCCATCCATTTTTAATACCTTAGGGAGACCAATATTCCCATCTGTTATATTAACTAAAGATTTCATTTTTCCTTGTACATTACACTCTATGTTCCCTTCTTGTCCAAACATTAACTTCTTATCATACCCTTAAGACATACCCTTGAGTGTTTTCCAAAAATTCATAGAATATAGAGAACCAAAACATCCTTACAACTTAGACTCCACCACCCAACTCTCAGAAAAATGTATCATTATCTTCTTTGGTGAGTCTGATAATTAGTTAATGTGCATGTTTTTTATCATATATTGTTATAAAATATTATTATTAATCGAAATATCCATCAATGTATTCATCATCCCATTTAGGTTTTCAACAACACAAAATCTATCATATTCACCATTAATCAAGTTCTTTCTGGTTCCCACTATTGAATAAAACCAAAATCATATTGAGAGTAACAATATTCATTTTGGGAAACCAAATCATCATTAAATATCACTTATAGGGTGTCTAAATTATGACACCCAAAATTTAATCTAGAGTGAGTTAGGTTTGACCTAGTTCATTCATGGTCATTATTTTAATCCTTCAAGGTGGTTCATATAGAGATTGTGAATTTCCAATGAACATCCCCAAAAAAGTATCATACCAAGGGTACAACCAGGACCATTTTTATACCCTAGGTCACAATCAAGTCTATATAAATGAACAATTGTCATATTTATTACCCGTAGGCACCTATGTACCAGATCCACATCCACATATAGTTTCCAAAAAGGTATCTAATTTATTCGAAACCACATGCTCTATCGTTCACCACATTTCTGGAATATTTTTCTATACATTGAATCATTAGTACACTTAAAATAATATACCTATATATATCCTTATAAATATCCCTACAGACGACACTAATGTTTTATAATCATAGTACCCTAAGGATAACTAAACCCTTTTTTGATACTTACTATAAAAACTAAAACTACTCAAACATATATATAATATCTTAATAGAATAAAATTCAGTACATAATATAATGTTCCACGCCATAATCATTTATATATAGTTCCTTTGGAAAATTGTGCACAAAAAATGGTCTAAAAGTAAGCTACATCATGTCCCACTATATTCTTCACAACTGTATCTGTTCTTAAGAATATTATACATAACACCTTTCATCATAATCTTGGGAAAAAACATAAAAAATGTGAGATCAAATGCCTAGTAAGGTTGAAAAAGGAAGACATAAAAATATCATGACCATAAGGGTATGATAACATAAGAATAAAATTTGAAAATCATAGGCTGTATATCATATATCATAAACATGAGTCATGGAATAAATTATGAATGTCAATAAAACAAAAATCATAATAGAATAAAGAAACATCTACATTGAGAACATAACATTATCATAAGGTATATATTTTTGGTATAAATGTAATATTATATCATTGTGAACATGTATAAATATAAACAAGTCCACTCATTATGTTATGACATGAAATCTTACCCTCACACAAACATATGGACATGAAACAAGGCCAATAAAAAAGATCATGGACATGAAATCCATGTATAAACATAGCATCACAACCATGAAATCATATTCATGCATAACACTATAAAATTTTAATCTCGTTCATGAATAACATTTTGAACAGGTAATCAGGTCCACTTATAAAAAATCTAGACATAATTTATCCTTATATACCCAATGAATTATATAACGATATAGGTCCCACATGTTATATAACATATACATTAGTTTTCCACATTAATTAAATCACAACCCCTGAAACGTGGAATAGTTTCATAAATATTTCATTAATTCCCCATAGAATAACCAATGATAAATAAATTAGTTTCATAAAAATTTCATCAACAAAGACATTAACCATATATTTAAATAGAACGGATGGTATCATTAAATCTGATTCCCATCAAAGAATAAGTAACAAAGAATTATGACATCTTAGTTGAAAAATTATTTTGAAAGATCAGTTGGATCATTTTTTGTGTAAAATAGCCTTTTCAAATTGAATAAAAATTTTAAAACATAAAAAAAGTTAATTCATTTTCATAGTTAATTACCTCTGAATCATATAATGAAAGTAGTAGAAATAATTTAAAACATTTCATGATGAAAATATAATTTCCATATTTAATATTAGTAAAAATTAAAAAATATTTTAGAAATACTTATCATTGAAAAAAAATTGAACATTAAAATGGAATAATGAAAAAATCGAGTATCAATGATTGTGGAAATTTCATACATGTTTCATAAATTAAAGGAAATATTTCTTTCACATTTTTCATAAAAACTAAACAGGACATGTTTGGAATATCAAATGAATAATAATTTTAATTTTTTTTTAAAATGTAAAAAATGGTTATAAATGAATTTAATAAATAATTTATAGAATCATAAAAACTATTTTGAAAAACTGTTTAGAAAATATGTGTTAGGAAGAAAAATGGATTTTCGACCAAATAAAGAAATACAGATGATTTTTCTTAAAAACATTATTTCAAAAAATTGATTACATAAATATCATAAAAGGAAGGAAAAACATTTATTATAATGACATGAATAGAGGATAAAATAATTCACAACTTTCTTGAGATATGGATTATAATATTTCATCATCAGATTCATAAACATTACAAGCCCAATAAATGATGAGATTGTATCATAAAACCATTACTACTTTGGTTACATTGAATTATAAGCCTCATGACATAATAACAATTAATAAAACATAAAGTATCATTAAAATAAATAAATTCATGATATTAAATCTCAAATGGGATTTATATACTCCTCATAAAAGAAGATAACTGTATTGTAAGACATATGTATCAAAAAAGAAAAAATTGAGACAAGAATCCCCTACCACACTGGTAAATTTTGAACAGTAAACCCAAAAAAGAGAGATCATTAAATGGATATGTAAATGAAGATAAAATTAAGTAAAGTAATCATAAAATACATTCAAATGAATTATATTATCTAAATAAATGTAATAAGAGGTGAATATGGAGTGTTTTTCATGGAAGTAAAAAATTGAAATAGAAATCAATTACCTTAAGTCTTTTCTTCCTAATCAAACATTTGACAAAAATAAAAAATAAATATAAGTTCAATATAAATATAATAAGGAACCATAATTATATATATTAAACCATATATGATTTAATTATGATCTTTTATCACCTTTTTATTAATAATTCACCACTAAAATTATATTTTGGGTAATTACTACATGGTTTTTTTAACATATATTTTTTTCTAGTATTTTCTGGACCACTAAAATTTATTAGTGTTCCATAATGACCATAGATTTATTAATATATATATATATATATAATATTCATTATATATATATTTATAGTAATCAACAAATGTTGGAGACATAAAATCAAATACATCGATCACGGAGACTGTATGTCATATGTACAAAACAACTCTGTTTCCATTTCATTTACATATGAAATGAAATAAAGGTAAATAATATAATACCTTTACATAATTGTTTTTATTCTATATATCATTTTTTTCTTTAATACTCTATTTAATACCTTCCATGTAAACTATGTGTGAAGAATGAATCACATTGCTTCGTAGGGCGGCTGTCTACCGTACACACAAGTGATACTCTCATATTCTAACAGAATGGAAAGTAAGAAGAAATATGTTATGTAATGATTCTATAATAATAATAATATAATAAATTTATTATATAAACAATATATATATATTTATAACAATCAATAAGAGGCAGTTATATAAAACTAAAAATTCTTCTTGTATGGTGGTAGACCTTCGTACACATGAATGATGATTTCATATCTCATTTGATAGAAGAGGATAAGGATTTAGGATATGAAATTAAGATAATAAAATTTAATGTATATTTAATATAATGAGGTTATAATCTCATAATCGTTTAATAGTAATTGAAAGAGATGGGGGAAGAAATAAAATAAAATTCGTGGTTAGGGATGTTATCTTTTGTTCGGTAATATTTATTTGGTTTTCACTAAATGGATTATTAGGTTTTATTTATAACAAAAAATTGATTAAAATATTATATTATAGAATAAATTAAGTTATTTGGGTATTTATTTTCCAATCCAATGGGTTTTGTACGTGTGAAGAAGTGAGGAGAGGGGTGGCCTTTTAGTAGTGAGGTGAGAGAAAGACATTAAATGTTTTGAAAATAAAAATGTGTAACCATGTTTCTCACATACCATATGGCTCAAAAATATAAAATTATCAAAATTTAGGGGTTATACAGTCGATATATGGCAATTAAATCAGGTTTTTTCAAGTTAATAAGTCATTTTACCACTTATCCTTTTAGTTTAACCCCCAGTAAAACCATTGTTCCCATTACCAATGTAAATATTTATTTACTGTTTTTTATTATTAGATACAATGAAAAATTAATTTGATTATATTAGATAATATTAATTATGATGAATCAAATTATGGAATAAATTTTTTCATATTCTACTCACATAAGTGAAAAAATAAACTAAAAACTAATACCGTGGATGCACTGATAAAGAAGTTTTCCAAAGAGAAAAGGTTTTAAAAGTCACAAACAATCCCCCGGGGAATGTTCAATGACATTCCCCAAGCCTGCCTCCTAATTTCCTAGGTTTGGAGACTAGCACCGAAGGCATTAACCTGCAAGCGAGAGGTATTTTCTAGACTACCTGTACAAATAGACACACCAAACCATGTCCCACAAACTGGAAGGTGAAAACAAGTATACGAAAACAAGTGTTGTGTAAAAGTAAAAAGTAAAAAATGTGTACCTTAATACAAATCCAAAAAAGAACTGAAAATAGAAAATTACAAAGGGAATTGGGAAGCCATCCATCGAAAACCCCATCTGATAGTAAGATTAGTGTAGAAAATAGAAGCCAATGTAATATGTCATGTCCGCTTGATCTAACTAGGTCTCGCCTACTCCGTGTCCTCCAAGTCCTCCATTGAAACACCCATTTTATTCACAAGAAACAACATGTTGGGGCTAAGACCTTATAGGGGTGACTAACAAAGTACTCAGTAGAGTACCCCAGTCCACTATGGAGAAATACCATAAATAAACCACAATGAAAAGCCTCAAAGTAAGGAAAAATCACACCAGGTATAATTTAAAGCATTAGAATAAGGTTAATCGGCAATAATGATGAATATTTCATACTTTTGAGGGAATCATACTTGATGAATCTCTACTCTCCTGCCGGGCCAATAAGGATCCACATAGGTGCTGGTCTTTTGTCGGTCCACTAAGGACTCACACGGATACTCCTCGTCTACTAGGCCACTAAGAATTCACGTGGCTACTACTCTATGCATCGATCATACATAAACCACCATGAAGTCCCACATAGAATAACCCAATGTGTTATCTCATAGAAAGGGTTCCAACACAATAGACAACGTGTCGAAGGGACACCCGGTCTGTAAGATATAGTCATTTTAGTGAAAAGGGTCGTGTTAAATTTGAGTCTGATCCAAACCCCTAGGAAAACTATTTTAGAGTATCTCAGAAAGACCACCTCATCGTAAGGGTCCTAATGCCACCAAAAACACATTAATAAAACACCTAATCTATGATTTAATGAAATTTTAGTGAAATCGGGGATGGTTGGGTCCGAAGCTGGTCACACAGGGTTGGACTGACTAGGCCTGATCCAAACCAGTCTGGGGTATACTGACTAAACCAAGTCTAGTCCGGCATGGGTTTGGCCTAGCCGACCTGGTCCACTAGGGGTGGACCGGTTGGTCTGCCTTTCTAGGACCCAGTGGGATGCCACATCTTTCCACTTGCTGCCACGTGGATCGTTGCGGGGCCCCTTTCCTGTCACAATCAAATGACCAAAATCTGGTGATGGTGTGTTCGGACTAGCTAGAAGGTCGTAATTCACACACGTAGAGAAATACCGTATGCTGTTGGCTCTCTTGAGTGGCCCTGACATGAGTCGATCCACTATACAGTGGCAATCAGCACTCCATCTCCACACCATCATAGCACTCTCCCCATGTATGCCGTCGCGGGCCACCGCTGGCACGACAGAGCTTCCTTATGAGGGCCACCAAAGTTGCTATGGTGGTTTTCCGTGATCCGCCTGCGTCGACAGGCCTCTCAGGTTATTTCATCCCTACCTTGGAAACAAATTTTTCTTGTCACTGATTTGATTATATGACCATGAAGAACACATGTGTGGAGGGACCCAGGAATTGTTTGTGTCGGCCTACTCCCTCTGTGTTAGTGGTTTAAAATATGGGAAGGTTTGGGGAGTGATATTCTATAAACAATAAAATTACTTCTGAATAAAAAACCCAAGAATGGTACCCTCCTACAAGAATGCATGACCCACGAATTAACCTGTTCGTGGATCAATATGCATTATTCATTTAGAAAAATAATGGATAATTCATAAAACCAAAAACAAATCCCTACATTTTTGACATTTGTTTCTATAACACTTCTTCATACAGGGTTTAAAAGGTAAATGGAATTCCTCATTCTTCGAGGTACGTCGATGACAATGATTTCCTTATAGCATTTGTCTCTCTTCGTTTTGGTGGAAAATCCATCAGATGACCATCAGCGAATCCCCAAACATTAATCATCATTCCACTAATTTTTCAAATTATTAAGAAGAAAACATGTCACAATATTTTTGTTATGTAGCAACATTTCGCTGTTACACTGTTTCATTTATGAAACAGCTTCGTAGTTATGCGTTATTAATGATCTGTTATGCTATATGTTAAAGAGCCATTAATGACCTCTATTAATTCATCTCTTCATTGCCTCATCATTGCACCGCAACATCACTGTGTCAGCGCACTTCGATGGGAAAAGGAATAAAATAACCTTTTAAGATATTTTATTATCTTTCTAAAACAATCGTACAATTAAATTTTCTGGTTTGGCCTTATCAGCCGAAGTTACGTCATTTCTAGGATAATCTTTGAATTTTGTGTTCAATAGTGCCCTCATATTTTTAATCTGAGCACAATTTCCAAGGTTATAAAATCATGCTTGCATGTTTACTAAACATACCTTAAAAAAAGATCAAAATTCAATCATGAGATTACTGGGCCTCAGAATAACGTGTTTTCAGAGTCTGTGGTCTTAAAATGAATAAATATAATTAACAAATTACATAGAAATTACAATACATTACATTCACTCCACCATAGGTCTTTAAGTCTCTAAATGCCAAAAAATGGTCAAATCAAACAAATGGGGGTACTAAGCATGAATCTTAGCGTCCAACTCCCATGAACTCTCTTGAAGTTTTCCATGCTGTCACCAAACATGCACTAGAGGAATCGACTATTTATGAAGGACCCACTCCTATTTATCCTTAATCATGATTGGGAACTCCATAGACATTTCCCCATCATCAATACCTAGCTCACCCCAGTCGACGACGTGAAGTGGATCTTGCAGAAACTCCTTAGACGTGACACGTGTAAAAATTGTGCACCTAGGGAATCTATGGGTGATGAGCTTGGTGTTACACCACCTTGCGAACTCTGCTATGAATTTGGAATGGTCTGATGAACCTTGGAGATAACTTTCCACCCCAGCCAAATCTCTGCAATCCTCATCGGGGTGAGACTCGACAGAAAACATGGATACCTCCTCAAACTCCATTGGGTATCTATATCCTTTCGGCATAAGAATTATGACTTCTATGTTCTATCTTCATCCGATCCTGGATGACTTGAAACATCTTGTTTGTATCCCATACCAACTATTGAACCTTGATTGCCGACTCCCCTGGATCTATCCAGCATGGGGTGTGATCTACAAGGCCACCTGTATAAGGCCTCAAATAGTTCCACAACAATGGTAGAGTGATAGCTATTACTGTATGTAAAATCTACCAGTGGATGATGGTCCTCCGAACTATGACCAAAATCAAGGACAGAATAATGAATCAATTTCTCTAATGTCTGTATGATCTGCTCTGTTTGACAACCTATCTAGGTATGAAATGTGGTGCTCAAGCGCAACTGTGTCCAGAACAACTCCTGTAGTCCCTTCCACAATAGTGATGTAAAGCATACATCATGGTTTGTGATGATCATTGAAGGCACTCCATGGATCCACACTATCACTTGGATGGAGATGCGTCCCAAGCCCTTTACCGATCCCTACTCCCAAATTAGTAGGAAGTGAGGCGACCATGTAAATTGGTCGATGATCACCAATATAGAATCATGGAAACAGGATGTACATGGAAATCCTATCACAATGTCCACCGATATATCCTCCCATTTACACTCTGGTACCTCATGTGGCTGAGCCATGCCTGATGGAACCTGATGCTCGACCTACACTTGCTGAAAAGTGAGGCATCGTGAGATGAACTCGGCCGCTGCTTTCTTCATTCCTGGCCACCAGTACTGACATCAGAGCTACTAGTACATATTATCCACTCATGGATGTACCTCCAAGTGGGATATATGGAACTCCCTCAACACCTCCACCTGTAACACCACTAGTACTATAGTGCACCCTCGAAAAATGTTGATGTGATACGCACTTATCGAAAATCCATCATGAGAATGTCCTAAGGACAACTAAGAACGTCAGGCCTCCCAATCAACATCCATAAGCTGTGCCTCCTTGAATCACTGTATGAGTGGGGGAGTTTTAGTCATCGAATGAAGGTAATAATCTCCATCATCATCCACAAAGGATATTAGTATCACGAGTAGCTACTCTGTCGCCTCACTCAACAGCTGCAAACTAGTCCTCCTACTAAGCACATTGGCTACCATGTTCCCCTTCCCAAGAGTATAGAATAAATCAAAGCCACAGTCCTAGAGGAACTCTAGACATTGCCCATGTCTCAGTTTCAGGCCATTCTTGGAGATGATATACCTGAGATTATTTTTGTTGGAATAAGCATTAATCCATTCCGCCATAAAGTAGTACCGCTATATCTTCAACGAAAAGACCACTTCCACTAACACCAGGTAATGGATCATGTAGTTTTGCTCATGCTACCTGAACAATCATGTGATGTAGGTGACCACTACTCTCTCCTGCATCAGGACACATCCCTATCTGGTCCCCGATGAATCACATAAAAGTACATACCCAACGCCCTCCTCTGGTCCTCTCAATATCTGGTAACTCGTTAATCTCCACCTCAGGCTCATGGAAACTATATTAGCATTTCCCCATCCCCATGAAGGACTTCAACTTCCATGTAAATTCCAACAAGGGTGCTGCTACTCTAGAAAAATTGGTCATGAACCACTAGTAGTACCCATCCAACCTCAAGAAACACTACACCTCATTCACATTCTAGGGTGGCTCCCAATATAGCACTTCCTCTATCATCGCCATGTCCACTTCAACTCTAGCCTCCGAGATGATGGGTCATAGAAGTGGACCTCCCGTACCCAGAACCGACACATTAAGATTTTACCAAAAAGATAGTTCTCTAGAAGTGTATCGAAGAATATCCATAGGTGTGTAGCATGCTCCTCCTCAGAGGTCGAGTACACCATGATGTCATCAATAAAGACCACCATGAAATGATTTAAATAAGGTCTGAAGATTTTTTTATGTTTCCCATGAACAAAGACCAGAGGTTGGTCCCATAGAAAGGCATAACTAGGAACTCATAGTGGCCATACCGACACTTGAAGGTCATCTTCAGTACATCCTCATCCCATACCTGATGTTGATTATATCCTGATCTGAGGTCTATCTTCTAGAAACACCATTCTCCCTTAAAATGATCGAAGTGGTCATAAATCTTCATAAGTGGATACCTATTCTTCATGTTCACATTGTTCATCCAACGATAGTCCACACATAACCTCAAACTCGCGTTTTCCTTCTCGAATAACAATATTGGGGTTACCCATGCTGTAATGATGGGACTCATGAAGCCCTTCTCATAGAATTCCTCTAGTTGTACCCCTAATTCATGAAGCTCTTTGAGATCCATATGATATGCTGGTGTGGATATCATTTTTGTCCTAGGGTTTGGATCAAATTAGAATTTTTACATTCAATGGAGAGGTAAACATGGAGAATCTTCAGGGGAGACATCATTATACCCTACTATAACAAAGTAACTTGAAGAATCATTACATTCACTGCACTGTGGGTTGAACTAGCCAAGTAAATTGAAATTGCGTACACCCTCATCTTCCCGAGTCAATCAAGAGTTCTAATGATTTCACCTCTTCCAATAAAGGTAAATATGGTTCCATATCTATGGATGAACCACATCCTTTACCTAATATAGTCAATCCTAGCTTGAACAGTACTAGTCCATACGAAGAATGATGTCATAAGGCCTCAATGCTACTACCAAGAGATCTCAACTGATACTCTCACCTAAAAGAGTCATGACACACTATCGACCCCAATGTGTGGTCATTGTGTCTCATCTAGTGAGAGTCCCAAAACATAAGGGTCAAGTCAATGGTCATAACCGGAACCTCTAGGTATCAAACAAGATTAACTGATTGGAAAGGGATATCACTAGTAAAACTGTCTATCTATACTACATCTAAAGTAGAAATAAATGCATAATACCTTGATTCATCCCTAGAGTCCCAAGGTCATAAGACTCAATAGCCTGTAACTGTCTCCTCTCTTACCCTAAAACATGAATGGTGGGACAATCTTTCATGAGATGTCTCTTTTCACAAAAACCATATCAAAGATTTCTATTCGGGAAACTAGTACATTATCTCTTATTAACCCTCTAGTTCCACGACTTACATTGCACACATGAAATCCATAAGTCCTTCTAACCCTGTATATTGAGTGATCAGTTCCTCGGATACCCAAGACACAAATTTGAACCTTGTGCATAATCACTATGTGCTAAAAGAGTCATCCATGACATGGTATGGAAAGAAACATCTACCTGAACCCGAGGAGGTGGGCCAGCTAGTGGAACACCGAGTTGTGGTAACAGTGGTATACCACATGGTGGGGCTATCACTTACATTGATCCCTAAATGGATGCCTCATTAGTAGGCATACTGTCCTCAGAACAACGTATTAGGAACCGAGCTAGCTGTCTGCAAGGAGGAATCCTTAAATATATCCAGGTGGACAATGGTCAATAGATTATACCTAATGAGTTGAATCTTATAAAAAATAACATAAAGATATGATTATTCAACCATTTTTTCATATTACAACTAAAAAGTTGAATTAAAGGTCTTTGGGAATTGATACGCCGACTGCTGCACCAACACTGGACTCCGCAGATCTGAAAGTCTTACTCGATACATTCAACATTGTTTTCCAAAAACAAAAAAAAGTATTCTAGTCTTTGAGGTAGAATTGACCACCTCTGATACCGCATTTTCATGACCCATCTCCCAGGGCATGTGTCATGACATAACCTATGCCCTTCTCCCGATGGCCAGGGGTTGGTGACTAGCGCCGAAGGAATCAACCTTCAAGTGGGATGCATTTTCCTGAGTATCTGTACACACAAACACACCCAACAATGTCCCACAAACTCAATGGAGAAAAAAGTACACTGAAAAAGGTATGGAGTACAAGTACCACTGAAAACAAGTGGGTCAGAATAAAAAACCCAAGAAATGAAAACAAAAAGTAAAAAGGGACTCGGGTATACATCTACTAAAAACCCCACCTAATGGAAAGAGAAGTGTATCCACTAGAATCTGAAGTAGTAATTCATGTTTGCCTGATCCTATTAGGCCCTGCATATTCCTAGGACACCAATTCCTTTGAAATATCTATAATATTTACAATATACAATAGGTATGGTCAAATCCAGGGCATGGGTGAGTAACATAGTACAGAATAGGGGACCCCGATCCACTAAGGAGGAATACCACTAATCTACTACAAAGAAAAGCCAAAAAGTAAGTATAGCTCACACGAAGTACAATCTAAAGAACAAGAAGAAGGTTCATCAAATATAGTGATGAACATTTCTTACTTTTGATGGAATCATCACTGATGAATAATTTATTGTCTAAAGGAAACTATAGATTCACCCAACTACTGCTCATCTAGCGGGCCATAATGGATCCACATGGCTGCTGCTCATCTGTCGGGCCACTATGATCCACTTAGCTTATCCATGAGCCCTTGGTCATACCTAAACTACCAAAAAATTTCATATACATTAACCAAAAGGACCTTCTCATCGTAAGGTTTTCAACGCAACAGACGTCGTGTTGAATGGACACCCAGTCTGTAAGATGTGGTAATTTTAGTAAAAAGGGCATTGTGGGATTCCAGTTTGATCTGACCTGGCCATATGCCCACCCCCAAAAAAATCATGTAGAGTATTTCAGAAGGACTACCATGTCTCAAGGGTCATAATTCCATAGAATACACATAAATTGGACACCAGGACTTTGAGTTTTTGACGTTGCAGTGAAATGGGGGGGAGTTGGGTCTGGGTCTGGTCTAATTCTACCAGACAGACCTGGCCCGACCTAGTTCGGGGTCCACCGACCCAAACCGGGTCTAGTATAAAATTGGTATGGCCCGGCTAGACTATTGGTCCCATGGATCCAGCTCGGCTGACCCCTTGGGTGGGTATGGCCCGGGCCCTGTCCAGTCCACCAAGGGAAGGCTGGTTCGTCCGCCTAGCTAGGATGTAGCCAAATACCGCGTCCAGCCTCCTGCTGCCTCACGGGTGGTCATGGGACACCTTCCCTGCTAAGGTCATAAAACCACGGTCTGGTGCTAACTTGGCCAACCTAGCTGGCCTACCAAAATTCTGGCATGCGGCCAGATTCCGCATGCCACTGTCTCACCCGAGCGGCCCAGACATTGGCCACTCTTCTATACAGTGCTAGTTGCTACATTGTCTCCATGCCACCGCAGCGCGTCGATGGGTCCACCACCTCCCTCAACCCATGTCTACCATCGGCACCAGTGCACCATCAATTCCTTGTGCAGGCCCCTATAATATCTCTGGTGTTCCATTTCCCAATCCTCCTGTACCTATGGGCCTCTCTGGTCGCTAACATCCCTACCTTGGCCCCAGATTCTTCTTTTCATTGATTTGAGGATACAGTTATAAAGAATGCACATGTAGAGGGACCCATGACATGTCTGTGTCGGCACAAACCCTCCATGTTAGTGGTTTAAAACATGGAAGGATCTAAGGATTTCAATTTTACCAAAAATAAAATGACTCCCTAATATAAAACCCAAGAACAACACCCTCCCGCAAGAATGCACGAACTGCAGATCAACCAATTTGTGGGTTAATCCACATTCATTTTCTATAAAAAGAAAAATAAATTCATAAAACCAAAATAAAACCCCGAAACCAGTGATGATCATTTTCATAGTACTTTATCCTCCAGTGTCTAAGAGGTTGATGGTGTTTCTTCATTCTTCGAGGCACGTCAAAGTCGATGACATCCCTCTAGTATTCGTTATTCTTCGTTTGATAAGAAAATTCATAAGAGTTTCATCGAAGAATCCTAATCCTTTATTCCATGTTGTACCAATGCGTCAAACTATTAAAAAGAAAACATGTCACAAGGTTTCAATTATGTTGCGACATCACGTTGAAATGTTCTTACACGTCATTCAAATAATCATTATGTGGCGTGTTAATGAGCCCTTAATGAGCTCCATTAATGTGTCTTATCGCTACATCGTAGCATTACCGTGTCGTTGCTCGTTGGTGAGGAAATAAATAAAATAACTATTTCTGTTTTTTTAATATATTTCTCAAAAGTCCAAAAAATTAACTTTGTTGTTTATCCCTTGTTGGCTGAAGTAAAGTCATTTCTAGGTGAACATCAGCATTCTGAGTTCAATGGTGCCCTTGTATTTCTGATCCGAGAAGTGGTTCAAAAGATAGAGAAACCCTCTTTCATGTTACGGAACATACCTTATAAAATGTTCAAAATTCCATCCTGGGATCACCAGGAAACAAAATCACGCGTCGTCAAAGCCTGTGGTCTCGAAATAATTTTATATAATTAATAAAAATTGTTATGAAATTCTGAGACATTACATTAAAGATGAAAAAAATTATATCAAATTTTTATATGAAATTTATTTATATGAAATAAATGAAATAAATTTTATAAAAAAATATAAACTAACTAATCTTAGTTTTCAAATTGTATTAAAAAACATTATTTTTTTTAAATTCTTCAAAATTAAATGATAATTCGAAACAAAAAAGGTATTTTTCACTATTCATTGAAACAATTATCATCATAATTTTTTTAAAAAATTAACTACAAGATAATTTTCAAAGGATAATTTCAAAAATAATATCATTTTTTAATATTTATTTTATAAAACATTCGTAAATTTATTTAAAAATAAGTGCACAGAAAGTGAAAAAATTACATTTTATAAAAATAAAATTTTAGGCATAAATTTTGATATATTCCTATTTATTTTCTAAAAAGCCCTGCAATGAATATTAAATTTTAAATTAAATTTATAATATATAAATTTAATTAAAATTATTCAAGAAAAGTGGTTTTTTTAATTGATTGACGTAAAACATCTTTGGACGAATGAAAAATGTTTTTTCAGAAAAATATTTCCTTTATTTTCAAGTGGTTTTTATTTTTATTTTCTAATTATTTGGGCACTAATGAATTAATTATATATACATCTCTATTTAATACATTTTTCATAATTTATTTAATCATATTCATACCAACCATTCAAATAGAAATATGATATCTATCGTAATATTATTTTAGTCGTATGTCACATTTTGTTTAAACTTTATGTTGTGTGTAATTCAAGCTACAATTAGTGTTGCATATAACACAAGCTATACCCAGTGATAAATTGAATTTGAGATAAAATAATTATTTTATTGAGCAAAAAATTTAAAAAAATATTAAATTAGTTTTAAAATAAAAATACTTCAAAAAATCTAATGGTGTAAGAAGTATGGTATGGTTTTATATACTCATATAAATGTATGAGCCTTATATTGGAACATGAATTTATTAAATAATATGTTTCCTTATCTCGATCTAGAATTTAAAATTCATGATAAAATCTATATGTAATTTTGTTATGATTTCATAATAAATTAACGGTTATATGTTGAAATTAAAATTGTGAGGATGTAATATCATTAGGTGGGATAATGTAACATATAAATATTTATTTTAAAAATAATAATATATTTTATTTCATTTAACAAATTTAATATTAAGCGTAAAATGAATTGTGATATACAATATAAATATTATTATTAAATTAAAATCATAATTACCTACTCGTTGAATTAAAAGGAATAGATAAGAGTAACCATATATTTAAATATATTTAGATATTTATAACTTAATAAAAATTTATTGATTAATGTCTACTAAATAATAACAAAATTTTAATAAAGAACATGTAATATTAAAGGAGGTATTTTTTGGAAAATTGATTTATATGTGTAATGGTGATTTTATCAAAAATAAATTAAGTTAATTAGTACACCTGTATTATTTTAACAAAAGTTATAGATAATATTCTATGTAAAATAAATTATCATTCATTTAATGGTGGTTACAAGAAATGAAATAAATATACATTCATCATATACTTAAAAAATACATTATTTACAATAATGGGGTTTATTTTATTTTTTAGCATGAATATTATAAATAATTTATAAACATATTAGAAGTTATATTTTATAAAAAAATATTTTTTTTGAAATCATCATGTAAAAATAATCTTAATAATTTTTTTTGAGATTTCATAAAAAAGATTGATTTTTACGAGAATAGTGAAAAATAATTTTTTGAAAAAATATTTATTTCTTTCATTAAAATAACGTAATTTAAATGTATCATTAAATTTAAGTAATATTTTAAAGTGAAATTAGTTTCATTTTATTAATTTCAATCCAATTAATTCCAAGGGAATTGACATAATAACTTATTTTGGTATAAAATTATATTTATGCTTAAAACAAGTATTTTTATAATAAGTGTTTTGTCATTTCATTTCAAAAACTTATATTAAAAATAATTTTTATCCCTTATATATTTGATATAATTGAAAATGGATTATATATTTTTAATCATAATATTCAAACTATGTGATAATATCTACTTCAATTTTATCCATAATAAATAGTAACCATAGAAAAATTGATCACCGAGATTAAGGTTAAAATTAGTTAATCAAGAATGAAATCTTTCAATAACACTTTAAAATCTCTCAAAACCATTAACTAATCTCTTTTAATGTATTTAATTCATCGATAATAATCATAAGTTCTAAAAAATGGAAATTGGTTTCCACTTGTCTATGACTTGGACCTTTATATTATTTTATGTGAAGATTAATTATAGAATGTCACTCACTCTCACTTATATGTTATGATGACATCTATATAAATAAACATAATATGTTAATAAATATTTATGCTAAAATTTATGAATACTCTACTTTATTAATTATATTAATTTTTATTATTATTTACTGATGGTATAATTTCTTATAATGTTTACGCGTCACCAATTTAACGCTTGTCCAAGAAGTAGAAAAAACTAGAAAATGTTTTAGAAAACAATAAAAGCAATAATTTTGGGAGAATTATGATCTACCATTAATTTTGCATATAATTTTAGAGGGCACGTTTTTTTAATGTATTTAGATTATAAATATACTATTTTCTTGATGTCTTTATTTTAAAATTGTATGAATAGTCATGAAAAATAATTTAAATGGAATTTAATGTTTAAAAATTATTTTTAAATAATTATAAAATTTGGAAAATTTGATAATAATATATTTGGATGGTAAAAAATTATAGATAAAATTAATTTTCAATTTATTTTCCCCTTTTAATTTTTTAAATTACGTTCAAGAACATTATAGATTGAAAATTTTGTTACCATGGTTAAGGTTAAAAGGGTTTATGAGAGGGTTAATAAAATATATGAGGTTCATAATGAAACTGAAACTTGCATAAATTCTATTGTTTTAAAAATTTTTGACCTTATACTCATTAAATTTGATTATATAGAACTACTGAGACATTGTACATGCTTTAGACTCAAATTATATATTCATATTTCATCTATTTACATGATTCTCACCCATCTAACTTATAAAATAGAACCTCTTATACTCTATTAATCACTCATATTGAGCTATTTATATAAATAATTATCCTATAAAATTTCTTCCCAAAATTACTCCACATCTTCTAGATTTTTTTCTCTCACCAAAATACTAACCAAGAATTTTTAGGCTTAAGCTAAATGATGTTTTTTAAAGAATTTGTATAAATATAAAATGTGTTTTTTCAAGTTTATTTATTAATACATTTCCTTAGAATATTCCTTAACCATGGTGATGTGAAAACATAATTATCTTCCACATAGTCATATCATTATATGTTTATGGAAAACCCCTTCATAATCACCCTTTGGTCCTATAAAAAATCAAAGCATCACTTAAGTATATGTGTGGACTACCATGTCCAAGAATCCATGCCTTTTTCATTACACTTACGCATCATATGGTTAGTTAAAATGACAAGTCTAATGAATATGTATGATATTTACGAAATTATTATTATTTTATGAGGATAATATATTACTTACCTTTTTTCCCTTCCATTTATTGAAAAATGATAATGTCGCTCATACGTATGTATGGAAAACCACCTACATGAAGTAATGTGATTCATTTATTACTTATTTATTTAATGGATAGTTAAAAAATTCAATTTAATACATAGAAATGATTAATTTTTTTGATATATTTTATAGAAATTATGGAACTATAACACCATTGACCATGGTAAACCTACTTTATTTATTTTGGAATCATTAAAAAAACACTCACAAATTATCTAACATAAAATTGTTCCAATTAACAACTATATAAGAAAAGATAATAAATGAAATAAAATGTATTACCAAAGTTATTATTTTATAGTGATCATGAAATATTGAAATTTTTTATCAAAAAAGTTTGATAAATTCAATACTTGGGATGAAGAAGAAGATGTTACATATGGATGTTATAGAAGAAAATATTCTGGATGGAGGAACCATTATACATTGCGACTCTATAGATGCATAATCTACTTTAGTAAGATGAATGAATTTAATAAATACAAGTGGAGTTAGTGAATTTTATATATAAAGGAGACATACATTTTAATGTTTATATCTAGATGTAACCATTCACATTTGATGATTGTCTAAACAATCAACATTGTACATATAGCTGTGGAAGAAGGACGAAGAACCACTATAAAAAAATTTTATAAAAGAATTATGTACTAGAAATTAGGAAACTTATTAACCAAGAAATATTTAGAAGGATATATTTTCACCAAAATATCTTGTGTGGAATATAATCTTGAAGGTTAAATCATCCGAAGAAATTTTTTGATGTTGATGAATCTGGGATGATTGAAATGATGAACGAAACTAAAAAGTTTAGTAAGTCCAAATGAATAATTCAAAAGGAATATAAATGTAGTTTTATCTATTAATATTGAAAATACATGAAGTAAAATTTCACCAAAAGATGCACTAAACAGAGTATGATGTATGATCTTGAGGAGATTGTGTTGCAGAGTATTTTGGAAAACCCAAAGTACTGAATTTTTTGGATATTTGGAATGAGATCCCAAAAATAGAGTACATAGGGAGTTTTATGACTTAAATAAAGATATTCACTACAGTTGGTGTTGTGTAATTTTTATATACATTGGATTTAAAAGTTGAAAATCCCCAAACTACTGTAGGTTTTATAAGAAGATAAGAAACCCAAACCAGTAATTGTTCTAGAAGAATAACGTTCAAACATGATATACTATTTTTTCATTATAATAAAATCAATTTAGTGGAATGATAATAGTGGTCTATGAAAATATTAGTTCACAAAATAATTATCCACAAATGTTTAGGATTAATGTAATGTATAATTATGTTTTGATGTGATATAAAGATAGAGCATCAATAGAAGAAGTAAAGAAAGAACATAAAGTATAAGAATATTTTTGAATAGAGTCCTAAGAAAAGGATGATCATAAGATTAAGATCAAATTTATGTGGGACTATGGGTTATATCATTGGACGTTAAGAAATTTCTTTATGTCAATAATCATAGGTTGATGTAAATATTTAGTATCAAAGGAAATAAGGATCAAATAAATGATCTAAAGTAAGGAGTTAAGGAAGAAAAGATTCATAAAAGATTAATATATCATATACCATAGGTTGATAATACAATAATGAATTTCATTTAATGTTATATTCGAGAATCATTATAAACCTATTATACCTAATGGAAACATAACCATCTATTTTTTGGAACATTGAAACGCATGACAGATTTTTGCCTATCGACCGGTCAATGTTCCGATGCTCTGCTAATGTGTATAGGAGCACTCGGTTCGAATCCTAGGCGATGATACTTTTTAATAGTCATTTTTTAGTTGATTTTATTCTGATTGGGGGGTTTATTTACACAGCATAATTGAAATGATTGATTTAACAAATTGATAAAGATTGGGGTGAGTTCACCATTAGGTATTTATGCTTGTGAAATCATTGATCCTTGCTTTATATTGCATTAAATTAACACCCACTTCACAAGATAACGTTGATTGGAATTCCTAAGTGTTATGGATTTAATCTAAGCCTTAACTAAACTTAAGGTTAGAATCTCAATTAGATCTTGTTGATGGTGGTGTATTTATGGTTCTAATAACCCATGGAAACCACATGTTAAACAAAACAAGTCATTAATCTATTACATGTTAAGTCTAACATACACAATGTTAATTCAAAGAACATTCATCGAGAAAAAGCTCTCAATCACTTAACATACCTAAATTATAACTCACCCCAATAATAGATTTACTCATCCATTTGGGTGATTAATAATCTGGTTATAATTATTATGATTATAATTTAAGAAGAGAAGAAAAATAAAGGGCTAAGAAAAGAGTGGTGCATCGAACACACACAGATGAACAATAATGAGAATTAAAACAAACAGACTTTCGATTGAATGAGGATGAAAAATAAGTGAAGGGGATTCAACTGTGTTTAAAATAATTTAAGAACATTAATAATAAACTACATAAGGTGGACGAGAATAAGAGATATAGAAGAATAAACTTTCATTAAAACAGAATTAGAAAACACAATCATAGAAGATTACAATCAAAGAACAACACAAAAGTGAAATGAAACAAAGAGAGAAGTAAGGGTATCTCATGTGAAAACATGAGTATGGAAGGTCCTCCCAATCCTTTGGCAAGGCTTTGGTCGTGCCACTATGTTCTTCTATATTCTGAAATTCCAACCCCTTTGAAAGAGAGGAGGGGGATGAATTAACAACTCAAGGAAGTGGACAGTTTTCATTCCCCATATGTCCCTCCACATGGCTCGATGATATGGACATTGAGACATCTGAATCTTGAGATTTATCCTTCCTCAAAGTTTTAGAAAGTATTTTTTTCTGACCTCTCTCAATATTTAGAGTCATTTGGACCTATGGATCCAACTTTATGGCCGGTTGATTAAACAATTTTAATCTGTCCATTTCAATCCAATCTTTTTGAAGTTCAAAATGTGAAATGGTATTGGAATAGAAATATGCCTTCAAGGCCGAATTATTTCTTCAACAAAGTCGGCTGCCTATTCCTCCTCTTTCACACTGCAAAAGAGCAGATCTATTTTATAATTACATCATGAGATATGTCATGAATAGTTTCTAGATTGTAATTCCCAGCCAGAATGGGGGGATGTAATTCAAGGCCATAGTTTGGACCCTTTTTATTGTAGTTGGACCATAAAATTTTTATCCCCAATTCCTTTGAAAAATATAGAATATATAGTAGAGTATCATAAAATTTGGGCTTCGAGATTTTGACTAGTAACTCAATCATCATTGATGGTCCAGTTTCATCACAAATTATTTAGATCTTCTTGTGTTGACCATATGAGCTTTCAAATGGTAGAATTGGACAATTATTTATTCTTATGATATGTGAGAAATAAAATGAGGAATCCTATAAACCAGAACCACACAATTTGAATTAGTAGGGTTAGAGTTATAAATAAAATAGTAAACTCAATCAATTGGACTACTTCTAAAAATGCTAAAAAATTATACATAGCATTAAAAAAGTAATATTTAAAACAAATTATGCACATTTCATATAAAATAAGTAAAGGTAGTATATAATAAGTCATGAAAATATTACTAAAATCAACTCCCCCTCACTTAGTCTTTTGAATGTCCTCATGTGCAACAAATATAAAGGCATAAAAAATCATTTTCACTCACCAACAAATATATAAATTTTGTTTTCTTCAATCAGGGGAGGTTTCGACTATTTCATTCATCCATATTGAATTACATAACATATTGTTATAGATACAATTTTCCAGAAACAATTCATTTTTTCATGCTCAAATTTAGAATCAGAAAATGTGGACACTCAAAACACACACCTCTCAAGATGATAAAATCCATTTTTGGAGGTTCACTCTTTCACCAACCAAAAGTGAACGTATTAGTATTTTAAAGGGATCTCAGCTTATATTATCTATCCTAAAGTGATAAAAAATCAAGTTGAATTTATGGGGTTTTCTGTGGCTATGGGACGGTAGGAATATAATGTCCAAGAGAGAGAAGAAGAGGGGTAAAACACCAATATGTAAGAAGCAATGCCCACATTTTTTTGAAATGGTAAATGAAAGGAAATGGAAACACATTTTTACGAGGGAATGAAAATGTGAAATAATACACAAAAGAGGAAGGAAATATGAAGGGAATGATTAGATGGAATATTTACAAAACAGAAAACTTCTCCCAATGATTTAAGAATATAATGAAGGTGTTCTTTTTTTCTATTTTTTTCATTTTTTTTGAAAGCTGAACTTGAAACAGATCTCACACTCATATCCCAACCCATGGTTGATCTCCTCATGAAACTAATTATAATAGTTATAAAAATATCAAATGCTGAGAAATTGTGATATTTGACCTACCCAAGACAAAACGCATTTTTATTTTAAATGTTTTTCATGTTTTTGATTTGTTTTTGATTTTTTTGACACTTTTAAATTGTACATTAGATACATATATGCATTTTCAAACCCCACTAAAGGAAAACCTCTCCCCCACACTGAAATGGATGCTTTCCCTCAAGCATATGATAACATGGTGAAATCAAAAAGGGCACCCAAAATGAAATCCACCCCCGACACTTAAATTTCAAAAAAAATTATGTAATGAAAAATACATGTTGACATTGTTGAGGAAATGGTATTGGGATTGTAATGTGGTTATCAAAGAAAAGGTTTTCATAGGCACAAAGGGGCTTTAAAAAGGAGGATTAATTTAAGGGAGATGGGAGGCTATTTGGCTATTGTGTTTCCCAAGTGGTTTAGAAAATGACTCTATTATATTAATGCACACTAAAGTAGGATATTCAAATCAAAGGTCTACAAAATCAAGACTATCAAATGGGGTTTAAACACACATTTTGAAAATATGACCATAGGTATCCCAGGCATGAAATCCAATGTTGGTTCTCACGGTTAGGGAATTTTTTTTCCAAATCAACAAATGAGCATTCAAAATGTATTATTCTTGAAAGAAAATTCTTTATACAAATATATGATAAAATATTTTTTTTGAGATGAAACCATGTCGTTTTACTCCCCAAAATGGTTGGAAAAAATTTGAAAATTGATGGTGGGTAAGTATGACTCTTTTGGTTTTTTTTTAATTTTTTTAATTTATTTTAGTTTTCTTTGTGTTCTTTAAAATATATACCCAAAAAAAGTGAAATTGAAAACTAAAGGGTTTGATGATGAAAGAGGTAAAAAATTAAAATAGAGAGGTAGAAGAAGAAAGAGTGAGAGAGAGGAAGATATAGAGAGAGTTAAAGGGAAAGAGGTGACCCCGGGTTTGGATTTGGTGGGTCGCCATCTCCATCTTATGGTGGGTACACTGTAGAAGATGGGGATCTGATGGAAGTTGAGGTGGTTCCTGGGATGTGTGTCCTTTCATGATGATGATTTAACCTATGACCGTTAACCATGAATTTTATTATTGAAGAGGGGTCTTGGACTTGCACTCCACCAAATGGGTAAACATGAAAAACAATAAAAGGACCTTCCCAATGAGAATTAAGATTACCAGGGTGAAGCTAATATTGAGAATTGAAGAGCATTTCATTTTCAAATTCATGAAATACCTATATCAGGATGTCTTTATCATGGAGTGACTTGTATTTTTCTTTGTAGAGATTAAATTTCTCTTAATAATCATGTCGAAGCTCGTCCAGTTTAGCCAATTGCAACAATTTTTCTTCACCAGATTTTTCAAGATCAAAATTACATGTTTTCACTACCCAAAATGACTTATGTTGGATTTCAACTTGTAGATGACATGCTTTACCAAAAACTAGCCTAAAAGGATACATCCCAATGGGTGGTTTATAGGCAGTTCAATAAGCCCAAAGAGCTTCACCAAGTCTTTCAGGGCAGTCTTTTTTGGTGGGTTTTACAATTCTCTCAAGCAATATTTTCACTTCTCTATTAGAAAGTTCAGATATGCCATTTTTTTGGGGGTTATATGTAGTTGATGTTTTATATACAATTCCATTTTCTTCAAAAGTGATTCCATGGTTTTATTACAAAATTTTTTTTCTAAATCAATTATAAAGGCACATGGTTTACCCAATCGATGGAAGATGTGTGTCTTTAGGAACTCACTAACTATATGGGAATCATTCTTTCTAGTGGGTTTGGCCTCAACCCACTAATAAACATAATCAATCGCAAGAAGAATGTATGAAAATATATTGGAAGGGGGGAATGGTCCCATAAAATCAATGCCCCAAACATCGAAGATCTCACAGAAAATTAAAGGATTTGGGGGAATTTCATTTCTCTTGAAAATTGTGATAAACTTTTCACAAGTGGGACATGATTGACAGAACTCATGTGAGTCCTTGAAGAGTGAATTCCAGAAGAATCCAGAGTCTAGGACATTTTGGGTGGTCCTTTTGTGGTCCAAAGTGGCCACCACCAGGCATTGAGTGACATAATTCTAATATGGATGAATGTTCATTTTCATCAACACATCTCATTATTACCATGTCAGCCCCATTTTTTAATGTTTATTTCCTTCCAAAAAATAGTATTTTGAATCACTTTTCAACATTATTTTTTGTTATATAGAAAAAATATCGAAAAAACATCAGAAACCAAGCAATTTACAATTGGGGAATACCATTGTGTTTTTGGAGTGAGAGATGAAAGGTGCTCAGTGGGGAATTCAGGATTGATGATTTCATAACAAGAAGAATTAGAAATTCTACTCAAGTGATCAGCCACATGGTTTTCTTTTCCTGTTCTATCTTTGATTACAAGGTCAAACTCTTGGAGCATTAGGATCCATCTTATTAGCCTCAGTTTTGAATAACTTTTCATGAGTAAGATCTTTATAATAGAATGGTATTTGAAGATTATTATTTTTTCACCTAAGAGATAGGGCCAAAAATTATCTAAGGAAAAAATCACTACTAAATGTTTCTTTTCAGGGACAATGTAGTGATATTGAGTTTCATCCTATGTTTTTATGGCATAATAGATGACATGAGGAATCTTTTTTCTTCTTTGAACAAGAACTTCCCCAAAAACTCTATTAGAAGCATCACACATCAACTCAAAGGGTTAGGACCAATCTGGGGGTTGGATTATTAGGGTGGATGATAGAGAAGTTTTGAGTTCAACAAAGTCTCTCTTTGAAACCTCATCTAAATGGAATGTGACCTCATTTTTGAGCAACCCAGTGAGTGGGAGGGAAATCCTACTGAAGTTATTGATGAATATATGATAGAAACTGGCATGACTAAGAATTTAACGGATGTCTCTAACAGAAGTGGATTGAGTAAGTGATTGGATCACTTCAATTTTGGCATGATCAACTTCAATACCATCTTTTGAAACTATGTTCACTAGAACAATTCCATTTCCAACCATGAATTGACATTTTTCAAAATTTAACACAAGGATACACATAAAACACTTTTGGAGGACTAGAGAGAGTGAATTCCAACAAGATTCAAATGAATCACCATAAATGGTGAAGTCATCAATGAATATTTCCTTACAATATTCAATGAATTCTGAAAAGATACTCATCATACACCTCTATAATGTTGCAGAAGCATTTCAAAGGCCAAAATGCATTCTTATATATGCATATGTTCCAAAGGGGCATGTGAAATTATTCTTTTCTTGGTCTTGAGGTTAGGTTGGGATTTGGAAGTAGCCGGTGTATCCATCAAGAAAGTAATAGTGGGACTTTCTAGATAATCGTTATAACAATTGATCAAGAAATGGAAGACGGTAGTGATATTTTCTTGTTTCAACATTCAATTTCCTATAGTCTATGCCCACATGCCATTTGTTCTTCACTTGAGTTGTGACTACCTCCCCATGTTCATTTGTGACAACAGTTATCCCATCCTTCATAGGTACAACATTAATTGGACTAACCCATTCACTATAAAAAATTGGGTAGATAATACTAGCTTGAAGAAGCTTGGTGATCTCTTCCCTAACTACCTCAACGATGAGTGGATTTATCCTTCTTTGTGGCTGTCTAATTGGTTTGGATGATTCCTTAAGATGGATGTGATGCATTCAAAGAGAAGGATTGATTCCTGGTATGTCATTTACAGTCCAACCTAAGGCCTTTTTGTTTTCCTCTAACACCTGAATAGCTTTGGACTCCTTAGTTTCAGTAAGTGAATAAGAGATAATGACAAGATATGATTAATCATGGAAAATGAATGCATATTTTAGGAGTGTAAGAAGAGGTTTCAAATCAGTCTCATATTTCATTTGTGGGTTAGAAAACTCATGAATGGAGGAATGGATTTTAGTTGCTTCATATTCATTTTCCTTGTTATTTTCTAATGTGGAGTAGTAGAGATCATGGTTGATGTGGGATTGAAGAGAGTTTTCAAGTTCCTCTAGATTGATGGAGTCTTTGAATGAGTGGTCAACATCAACTTCAACATTTATAACTTGGTTAATAATTTTGTAGATTTCACAAGATCCTTTATCATTAGAACATGATGAACATGATGGAATGGGGTTCAATTGACTCTTAGAAGTGTCCTCGGAAGCATGGATTGAGAATGAAGAGTAATCCTCAGATTGGTATCACATGGATTGGAAAATGTTTAATTTTACCATTTGGTCACCAAATTCCATGGATAAGATTCTTGAATGGACATCAATTTTGGTTCTAGCAGTCATGAGGAATGATCTTCCAAAAATAAGGTGAGATCGAGAAGAGTTCGTCTCCCCTTCCATGTCAAGGACATAAAAATCAGCTAGGAAGATAATATCATTAACATGAAGATGGACATCCTTAATTATACCCACAGGACTAGCAGTGCTTCGATTAGCTAATTGAATGACAACACCCATTGGATGTAAGGGACCTAGACCAAGGTTGGAGAATATGGATTTGGGAATGAAATTAATTGAGGCTCCTAGTTCTATGAGGGCATCATCCTTGTCAGAACATCCAATTTGCCATGGAACTGTAAAGGTCTGTGGATCTTTTTACTTAATGGGAATAGACTGCTGGGTGGAAACATTTTCGAAGGTCCTATGTTGCCTCTTGTGGGTACAAAAATCTTTGAGAGACTTGGAAAATGAAGGAATTTGTTTTATGGAATCTATGAGGGGAATACTGACTTCAACAAGTCTAAACATGTCGATCATTTCAAGATCAGGCCAAATGACTTCTTTGTCTTAGAAACGGCTTGAGGAAAAGGAATTAGGTTTCTATGTTGAATAGAAGGAGTTGAGTGAATGGATTCAGGTTACTTTTCATGTTTGTTTTTATTTTCATTTTCTAGGTCAACATTTAATGGTGGTTTATATGGATTATCTTAGGGAATAACAATATACTTTCCGGATCTAAGTGCAATTTTACTTACATTACCCTTGGGGTGGTGTAATGGTTGAGCAGGGATTTAGGAATAATTGGATGGATCCTGCTGACTAATGTTGGATGCAATTTGACCAATTTGGGTTTCAATGTTCTTGAGGCTGGAACAGGTGAATAAGGAAAGATCTTCTAATGCACTTTACCATGGTTGTTTGGAAGAAGAGGGTTGTCCCGGAATGGGATTACCTAGATTTTGGTTCTTGGGAAAATGATTGTATTGGTTTTTGAATTGGGAAGTCTCATTAGGATAATGGAATCTAGGAGGAGGATTGTTCATTTTAGGATGAGGAATAAAAGGATATGGTTGTTAGAAATTACCAACACCTTGTCCATATTGAAACTGGATTAAGTTTTGAGGAGGGAATTGAGGGGATGAGAGATGGGATTACCATACCTGAGGACTTGGTTATAGGAATAAGAGAAGGGCTCAGTGTGAGGTTGGTAGAATTTTCCATGAAACTGACCTAATAGTTGAGTGTTGGTGTTCCACTGAGCATATGCTGCATTAAGGACCATTGGTCTAGATGAATCAGATTGATATTCTTGAAGTTGTGGAGATGTGTCAGTTGGTTGAGATGAAGAGTTGCAGATTCAACAGTTTTTGACAGGTCTATGAAACATTTATTATGGAGAAGACGAGGTTGAGGATTTGGATGCCACAACTAGTTGTCGCACAAGATGTGTATGTTCACTCATCAACTCGGTCATATTGTTTGTCTCTATCGATTGATTATCTTGGGATTGCTTTACTTGAGCATGTCCTCGAATATGGGATTGGTGTGTGTTTGCATCCATGTTTCTTATAAGGTCTCTTGAAGCTGCTGGAGTTTTATCAATAAGAGTAACACCACTTGAGGAATCAATGAGAGTTCTATCCATATCCAATAACCCCTCATAGAAGTATTGGATCAATAGTTGATCAGTGATATGGTGGTGTGGGCAGGTTGGAACAAGATTTTTGAACGTCTCCCAGTATTCATCGAGTGATTTACTTGGGAACTGATGGATAACACTTATTTCCTTTTGGATAGAATCACTACAAGGAGTAAATAATTTCTCTAAGAAAAGTCACTTCATGTCATTTCATGTGGTTATGGAACCAGGATGGAGGTAGTAAAGACATGACATAGCAGTGTCATCTAGGGAGAAAGGGAATGCTCAGAGTTTTATTTGTTCTTCAGAAACCCTTTGAGGGTTCATGGTAGATCACAAAACTTTGAACTCTTTAAGGTGGAGATGTGGATCCTTATAGGCTAGCCCATGAAAATAATGAAGAAGATGAATAAATCCCAATTTGAGTTCAAAGTCAGATTATATGTTTGGATATTGAATACCAAGAGGGTGGTAATTCATATCAGGCATAGCGAGTTCTTTAAATGTGTGTTCCCTAGGATTTACATATCTAATTCAATTGATTGGACATGGAGTGGTTCATGAATTATTTGATTATCTCTTATGTTCCTCATATGATGGTGAAGTGTTCACTCAATTTTAGGGTCAAAAAATCTGAGGGATTTTATGGGAGGATACAGGGCATTAAAAAATGATTTTGAATGAAAAAGGAAGATGTTTTCTTCTTTTTGTGTTTTCGGATTATGATTTTTTTTGAAGAAGGCGGGTTTTTCTTTGTGTTTTTTTTCAATTTTTTTAAACATTGTTTTTGGGGGGTTGTTTTTACAATAACAAGAAACTAATGACTACATAAAGCACCATCCCTGATAAGGACGCCATTTTAAACACATGGTTGATTGTCCCCTATCGACCGGTCAAAGTTTAGATGTTCTTCTAATGTGTATAGCAGCACTTGGGTCGAATCCTCAGTGATGATACTTTTTAATAGTCGTTTGTTTTTAGTTGATTGTATTATGATTTTGGGTCTTTTAAGAGATTAATTGAAATGAATTATCTAACAAATTGATAAAAATTTGGGTGAGTTCATCATTAGGTAGTTAGGCTTGCAAAATCAATGAGCCTTGATTTATATTGCATTAAATTAACACCCACTTCACAAGATAACGTGATTAGAATTCCTAAGTGTTAATGATTTAATCAAAGACCTAACTTAACTTAAGCATCTAATTTAAATCAGAGCATGTTGATGGTGGTGTATTTTTGGTTCAAATAATCCATGAAAACCACATTATAAACAAAACAAGTCATTAATCCATTACATGTGAAGTCTAACATACATAATGTTAATTCAATGAATATTCATCGAGAAAAATCTCTCAATCACTTAACATACCTAAATTATAACTCAACCCAATGAATGATTTACTCATCCATTTGGGTGTTTAATAATCTGGTTATAATTATTATGATTATAATGTAAGAAGTGATGAAAAATAAAGGGATAATAAAAGAGTGGTGTGTCAAACACACACACACGAACAATGATGAGAATTGAAAAAAACGGACATTCAATTGAATGAGGATGAAAAATAAGGGAAGGGGATTCAATAGTATTTAAAATATTTTAAGAACATTAATATTATACTACATTAGGTGGATGATAAAAAGAGATATTGAAGAAGATACATTCATTAAAACAGAATTTCAAAACAGAAACTTACAAGATTACAAGCGAAGAACAACGCAAAAGGGAAAGGAAACAAAGAGAGGAGTAAGGTAATATCATGTGAAAAAATGTATATGGTAAGTCCTCACAATCCTTTTTAAAGTCTTTTCTCATTCCAATATGTTCTCCTCTCTTCTGAAATTCTAATCCTTTTTAAGGAGAGAAGGGGAAAGTATTTATAGCCCAAGGAAGTGTATTGTTTTCAATCCCAAGCTGTCCTTCCACATAGATCGACAATTTGGACATCCCGATAGCCGAATCATAAGATATATCCTTCCTCAAAGTTGTAGAAACTAATGTTGGCAATACCTTCTGAAAATAAGTAGTCATTTGGACCTATGGAGACAATGTTATGGCTGATTGATTAAACAATATTAATCTACCCATTTCAATCCAATCTTTTTGAAGTCCAAAATGTGAACAGGTTTTTGAATAGATAGATTCCTTCAAAGTTGAATGATTTCTTCAACAAAGTTGGCCGTCTATGTCTCCTCATTCACAATAAAAAATTTCAGCTCTATTTGATTATTATAGAATTCGATATGTCCGGAATAGTGTCTAGATTTTAATTCCAGGCTAGAATGGTGGGATGGATTTAAGGCATTAGTTGGGCCTCTTGTTCTTGTAGTTGGGCCTTAAAATTTTTATAAACGATTTATTTGAATAATCTAGAACATATGGTGGAGTTTTATAAAATTTGGGCATCTGGATTTAGACCAGTAACTCAATCATCATTGATGGTCCAGTTTTATCACAAATTATTTGGGTCTTTTTATGTTGACCATATGAGCCATCAAATAGCAGAATTGTCCAATGATTCCTTCTAATGATATGTGATAAATTGAATAAGGAATCCCAAAAAACAAGAACCACACAATTGGAATCAGTAGAGTGCGAGTTATAAATAAAATATTGAAATGGTTCAATTGGACTACTTCTAAAAATGATCAAAATTTATACTTGGTATTTAAACGTTAATATTTCACACAAATTATGCATATTTCATATAAAATACGTAAAGATTGTATATAATAAGTCATGAAAATATTAATAACATCAAAAATTTCAAGCCACTGAATACCAAAATTTTTCCAATGGGAGACACAAGATAGTAGTGAAAAGAGTTCATTGATACATCATTAACATGATATGTTTTCAGGATTTTTATCATAGAAAAACGAAATAGGAGTTGTTGGGATTCATAGATGTGAATTGTGATGTTTCAGTGGATGATCATATGCCAATATCAGGTGGTTCTTTCTAACATAGATATTTGTTTATTTCTTGGATGAGCATGAAGAATGACTATACCTCACTCTGTACTATAAAGGATGAATATAAAGTGGAAACTCAAGAATATATTCAACTCATATGGATGAAGGCATACCATGAAGTTTTAAAATTTTAAGTTGTTAGAAAAAAATCACCCCCGATGGTATTTTTGGGTTAATTTTGATTGTTAAAACGGTTTGAGGTTGTTGCATAATTCTTTTTTTCAAAGAAGACATGAAGATTGATAGTCAGATATCTAATCTTGAAAAAGCATAAAATAACTAATATCACAATAGTCTAGAATGCTTGATATTGGGAAAGAATGATTGTTTGATCTTGTACAAGTGAAAATGTATGATCCCATACAAGCATGAAATTTATGATCTCATGTATGCATGAATATAGGGTCTCAAGAAAAGGAAGAATGTTTAATCTTTCAAAATCATGAATTTCGGGTCCCGCACAAGGGGGAAATATTTGATCTCCAGAAAACATGAATGCTTGATCTAGCATGAGAGTGAAAAGTCAGATCTTGAGGAGCGTGAATGTTTGAACTGATCTCATGGACTGGTCATGTCTAATCTAATATAACATTGAGATCTTGTGAAGGACTTGATGATAAAAAATGATTGTCAAAGGATCTCATGGAGTGTTATTGCAGAGCACATGAGTTTTTTTTGGATCTCACAATGGGATTTCAAACCACACAGAATGTTTTCATTGTATATGAAAACGGATCATGAAATGAAATTGAAGACAACATCACTAACCATCACAAGAGTGAATTTTAATCACACGCCAGGATCTCATGAAGCATGTGATGCTGACTGTTGTGGTGTTGGAATGGACAAGTTTTGAAGATTTGCAGAGTTAAAGTGGTGGACTATCACCAGTAAATAACCGATGACCCATCCATAAGAAGTGATGACATTTTACCACATTTTTTATAAAAATAAATGTACAAGAAAGAATCTCATATAGAGATATCATAATAGATCTTCATAGAGATATCTCATGAAGGAGGTTTATAGAGTGATCACACGAAGGAAAATACATGATTGAAATTAAGTGTTAGGCATGATCTGAATGAAGCCTTGCACTAGGATATCACGAAAAACATGAAAGGGGTATCATAACAGGATTTATCACAATTCATGAACATGATCCCATGTCAGGATCTCCCACAAAGCATGAATATATTATCATGTTAGAATCTTGCACAAAACACAAATAGGTTCTCATGCGATGATATCAGGCAGGGGTATGCACAATGGTACCCACTATGATCTCATGCAAGGGGATTCTCTAGGATCTCATGAAATAGTATGTTCCCAGAATTCTCATGTAGGGGGTTATGTGCTAGGATCTCACACAAATGGTTATGATATGAGATCTCTTGCAAGGGGTTACGCACCAGGATCTCTTCCAAGGGGTTATGTGCCAGTGTCTTGTGTAGACTCATCACACTATAATCCTACTCATGGAGATACGCACCAACATTACCCTTTGATAAGTATCATTTACATATCCAAATTCAGTAGAATACAAAGAAGATTGAGGATCTATACCGTTCAACAACATTGGCATTAGAAGTTTATTCGCTGCTACATTCAAGTTAGTAAAATGAAGACTTTCCATCTCTTGAAGATGTTACCAAAGTTGAGGTAATAGATTTATCTATAGTAAATAGAATTAAAATATAGCTATATGAAAAGTGGAAGTGTTTCATCTTGGCATTTTCATAAAAGTTTAGGAGAATCCTAGAAATAACTTCCATAGAGAATTTATATACAATTAAGTACACATTCATTATTGATAATGAAAGAACCTACATATCTATAAATGGTGTGTGGATCCATTCTAGATTTGTGATGAAAGAAAGAGGAACAATATGACCCCTTCACTCCGTAGGGATCCATTGAAGGAGATATTTAGAGCATGAACATTGATATGTAGTGATATTACCATAAAATGTTTTAAGGCAATGAGCCTAGTTAGAAAAGTAATCTATCCCAACCTTGAGCTGAGAAAGATCCTTAGTATTTTTTGTACATCTACAAATTTCCATTGTATTCTCCTTATACGTAACCCAGTGAGGTTGAAATAGGTAAATATATCCATGTACCTGTCTTTTCATTCTTGATTTATTTTTTTTCATCGTCATCAGATAATGTTAGAAAGGATAAGAGAACAAAAAACAAAAAATATAAAACAATGTGACCTGTGTAATTTAGATATCATGATCCAGTGGGGTAAGAAAAATTTCTAAAGGAATATCTATATCCTGATATACTTTCCTCTTAGTGTATCTAAGCCCCTTTCGGACATATAATTGGTATCAGTGAATTGGTTTATGTTATCATATTTTTTTTCAGACTTGGTTCATTTGGTTTTTGAAATAAATGTTTTAGTATTCTCTTATATTGTTGTACCTTATGAAAGGTAAGAACTACAATCCAGAAATAGAAGTTAGGTGGTATTCCTCCTTGTGGAAGTGCCTATAAGAAAATTGTGATTCAATTTAAAGAAACCGACAATGTAATGAAGAAAAGTTTGGACGAATCAGACACTAAAAATATATACTCACTTAATGATGTTATAGGAATGAGTGAAGAACCAGATATTACAAGTGATGTGAAAATATTTATTAAGATGAAACCCAATGAATGAATGAAGTGGATGATTTTCATTAAAAAAAGGAAGTAGGCTAGAAATTGTATGAATAAATTAAATCCAAATATATCCTAATCCATGTTCTAGAAATTGACGTGAAAAAGATAAAAGGTAAAAATAAAAGTCTTGTTGATGATGTGATAGATATAATGGAGAATAATGATTCCCATGTTGAATAACAGAAAAAATAGGAAGCTGGTAAAATGTAAAAGTATATGGACTCAGATAAAAGTCATAATTTGAAACCCATAAATGATTAAATTTTTACATAGTTTTCTAAAATAGTTTAAAAGATTCAAATGCCACAACAGAAGAATGTATCATATAATAATTGTTTTTCTCAGATGAGTTCTAAAATTAATGATATATTTTTAATGATGGATAAAACTCTTGAAAATTGTAAGACGAGATTAATAGAGGTAATATTCTTAAGATCAAACAAAATGATTAACTTTAATCAAGTTATGAAAAGACTAAAAAAATAGGAGAAGAGATATAATTAGTCATGAAATTAGCGGAGAAACTACATTCTAAAAGAAATAAAAAATATAAGTATGATTTTCAATTAATGTTCTATTATCCTTCGGCATGTGATAATGAAATGAAAATGAAAATATGGTACTTTAGAGGAAAAAAATTTAATGATTGTCTCATAAAAAATGCCATCCAATTATGAAAAATATTTTATTGGATTTTGTAAATTCTATCCCATGAATTAAAGGAAGATATCCACGAACAATTCCAATAATTATAAAAGTCTAGCAAATACTAGACACAGACCATAAAAGGATTTTATAGAATGTAATTAAATAATTTGCTATTTTTGTGGGATGAAGGATAATATTTCATGTTTCGTGGAAAATTGGTCTATATTTAATATTGTGAAGATATAAATATTAGTAAATCTATGAATATGAGTAAGCTTATTGAAAATTATTAATGAAATTTCTCTTTGAAGAAATTATTTGTCAAATGCTATTGTTTTGGAAGATAGGTATACACAATGAGTTTAGGTCATGAAGCCCAAGGTATTAATACTAGAAGAAGAAAACCTTTTACCTCAACATGAAAGTGAATAATTGATAAAATAAGGTAAAAATTTAATAGAATATGTTCTATATGTTCTAATCATGAGAATTTGGAAAGACATTATAGAATAAAAAATGTAGGGAAGAAATAGGGACCCAAAAGGAGATCCCCAACTCTGACAGTGTATAAATAAAATGATTATATTGGAGGAAACCATAATAAGTTGAAAAATATGTTTACTTCTTTTGGGGAAACACAATGAGCTCAATGAAAGGTGTATCAATAACCTCCCTTATTACACTCACAACTTCTCTCTTGGAAGAAATGAGAATGAACCTAGATGAAAAATGGAGGAGATAATCCAGTTGTGATTATGGAAAATATAAATTTAGTGAAACAATCAACCTCAACAAGAAAGGGTGATGTGACATGAATAACTAATAAAAGGAAAATTAAAAAATAATGCCTTGAAATATCAGCATGTTGTGCCACATGGAGATAAGTGAAGGAAAGAGAAAGATCTCTTCAATGGAGGAAGAAGTATGACCAGAAAAAATGTGGAAATATTTTCACTCAAAGAAAAAGTCATGAAAATATGGTATATTGGTGTATCATCTGAGAAGGAAATTTATAAAAAGGGGTGAAACCCCTAAATTGTGAAAATATTCTAGCCTATAGAATATAAATATCAGATACAAACTCAAATTGTTGGTAAAGTTTGTTTAGTCATAAGGCTAAAACAGTTGATATTGGATGGGTAGTTGGAGAAAACACAAAAATGAAACAATTCATTTCATGAAAGTATTTAAGGGTTGATCTGTCACGATTAACAATAATTCTATTTTTGAGGATTACAAAGGAATCCATATTCCTATATATTAAATGTTTCTCATATCTACTAAAATTGGTGTTGGACTATGGGAGAGACATGATCCAAGAGGTGTGTGTCTAGAATGAGAATGGGTGTATTTTCTAAATAAGATACTTGGAAAAATAAGAATTTAAACTCTTGAATTTCTCAAAGGATATCAAATTCAATAAGTGGTGTTACACAAAAACAATATATTTCAAATATGTATATAGAGGTTGTTTCCTTTTGAAAAAGGAGATTATATGATTAAGATCCCCATGTGAAACTCAAGAGCTATCAAATGTATAATTGAATGATCTAGTGGCGTCGTTTTCATTGAATATTCCATTATTTGTTTCCTACCTCAGTTGAAAGTGTTATTTTTGACATTGAGATAAGATTAATTGGGGAAGAATCAAGGTATTTAGGGAGATAAGGTGACCAGAAAACAAGGTGATATAGCATCATCGGATCGCAGTGTCCTCTGAAGAATTGAGGAAAGTCATGCTATTAGAATATGTGGGAAGTAACTGAGAGACATGGAAAGAATTGATGTTTATTGGATGAAACTATTGCTTCATAAAAATATTTCTTACTCTGTAGACTTAGAGGATCTTTCAGTGACTCGGCTAAAAGTGTTAATTTCACTTTATTAAAATATTATAGTTTTTTGAAGCTATAAAGAAGTATATGAATCGGGTATTAAAAATTTGTAATACAATAAATGTTTCAATTCAAAGTTGATAAACCGAGTCACAGTTTAAATTTCATATAGTAGAAAAAGCCTAGTGGTGTTCTAATATCAACCATTATTGTCCTTTGAGCTATGGAAATGTTCATGACCAAAGAGAAAGATAGGGTATTTTCAAATTATCTTGATTTTAGGAGATAAAAGAATAATGTGTGATCCTTATAGTTTTTTAGGTTATCAAAAGTCTAATGAACCAGGATCCTTGACTATGGGGGCGGGAAATTTTAAATTATGGAATAAAAAATTTAATTCTATGATAAAGGGGGAGATTGAAGGGAATAATATATAAATCCAACCACCGAACTAGGAAAAAGAACATTGAAATCATGTACTATCTTGTATAAGGTAGATCATGGGCTTGTGAAATTGGATTACATGCATACATAACTTTAGGTTGTATAAATTTTGACGAATTCCTAACATAAAGTAGTTTCTAAGAGATATCCACCAACTCATAGAGTTCATTTACCCCCCCTCATATGAAAAACGGTGGATGTGGGAACCCATATCCCCAATGAATTTGGTGTTGATTCCTAAATTAATGATTTATATTATTTAACCTAAGTCGACCACCAAGGATTAACCTTCTGGATTAATAAAAATAAAGGAATTTTTTTTTCATATAAGAGGATAAAAATTCTTAATCAACATAGGGGAGAAGCTGATAGGGGGGAAACAAAGAATGGGGAGCTTTAAATCATACAATACGAAACATAACCAGTCAAGTGTTATATGTCATGACATGTGGGGTTCGTGGAGAAATTAGTTTCTTAGTCTGGGAATAATGTGATTCACTGATGATGCTAAATATGATTGATCAGAGGTTATAAATCACGATAGATGGGTTTCATGATGAAATAAGCTAATTTATTTGTGAATGAAGTGGTTTATTAAATAAATTTGCATACTACTGTTCTTTATTACACCCAGCATGAATCATGTGGACATGGAGCATGTGTTGTGTAAATCATTAATCATTATATGAATCACAAGAAGTGATTTTTTGGTAGAATATGTATGAATATTTAACATGGTATCAAAATGTGAAGAATTTGTTGACAAACCCAATGGGCGATAATATTATGAAAAAATACTTTCTAAGGGTCCTTTTGAGTTTAATGTGTTTTTTGAAAGGGTTTGATGTTATTGATAAAGGATAGTTGTCAATTAATACCTAAATAATAAGTGTGAGATATCTAATTTTGGAGAATCATGAAATAAATGATCTCATATAAGCACAGAATGTCAGAGATCATAAAATCCCAAATTTATGATCTATTTCAAATGAAAATATCTGATGTCACACAAATGATAAATGTAAAATCTTGTGAAAGCATGAATTTTAGGTATTGTATAAGGGAGAAATGTTTTATCTTCCAATAGCGAAAATGTTGGGTATTTCACATGGGCGAAATGTTTGATCTTGAGAAAGTGTGAATGTATAATCTTGCATGAGGGAGATATACTTGATCTCCCACACCATGAATGTTTGAAACGATCTCATGAAAAAAAGTCTAAACTAATATCATGTTGAGATATTTTGATGAAAATGATTAAAAAGAAATATTATCAAAGGATCTTGAGGTGTGATCCCATGAATCACATGATTTTATTTGGATATCAAGACAAGATCTCACACATTGATCATAGTTTTTTTGTATTTCATGATGGTTTATGCAATGTACTTGAAGAAAACATCCCAAACAAGTGAAAGAGTGAACAATTATCTCACAATTGGATATTGAGGATCATGTGATTCCAATTTTTATGGTGGTTTAATTGATGGGTGTTCATGAATTGTGGGGTTAAGGTGGTGAACACATTCCTATATATTCACATTGAACCATCCATATGAGGTGACAAAGTTATGCCAATTTCTTTTATGTGAAGAAACATCCGAGAAGGAATCTCATTTATTGATCATGTAAAGGAGGTTCATGGAGAGGTCTCACAAAGGAATATATGCTATTGACATCACATAACTATTTTACACTCTCTGAACAAATCATACACTAGGATCTCATGAATATTAGGAAAGGGGTCTAATGCTAGGATCTTTGGAAATGTGTGAACTAGTTCTCACACTGGGATCTTGCGTAGAGTGAGAATAGGGTCATTCAATAGGATATTGTGCATTATGAGAACATGGTATCACACTAGGATCTCATAGAAGGTATACACTAGGATACTGTGCACATGTATATTCTTGGATCTAACACATTTTTATATTCTTGGAACTCGTGAAAGGTTATACACCATGATCACTTGTGAATGGGGTTACAAGCTAGGATCTCATACAATGGGTTACATTCCTAGAACATGGTAAGGGGTTATACACTAGGTTATCGTGTTGGTGTATCATCCTAGAATCTTGTTCATAGAGATATGCACCCACATTACCCTATAAATAGTATCATTTTCATATCTTAATTCAGAAAAAGAATAAGACATCAGATTTTCACCACCCAAAAACACTTATAGAAGTGGTTTATTAACAACTACATCCTAGAAAGTGAAAGGAAGTCTTGGAGTCTCTTGAATATATTTCCATAGAAGAGGTAATTGTATTCTATACAGTAGTTTCTATTCCAATTTTTTCGAAAGTTGAATAGTTGAATCTAGGTGTTTTAATAAAAGTAAAGGAGTTTACTAGAAATAAATTAATCCAAGAATCTACTTATAATTGAGGAATAATCTATGATTGAGAATTGAAGGAACTATAAGTCCATAAATTTTCTATGGATTATTTCTTTAGTAGAGTGTAATGGAAGAGGAAGAAGGTCATCTCTTCCACCAGTAGTGACATGTTGAAGGAGTGGTTTAGGGAGTGATACTTGGTAAGTAGTGAGTTGAACCTAAAAAATTTAAAGGAAGTTAGCATGTGAATAGAAGTGATCTATCCTGAACTTAGAATGTGCAGTGGGCCTTAGTAAATTAAGTACATCGACACATTATCATCATATTCTCCTTAGACATAGCCTAGTGCGAGTGAACCAAGTAAAGAGATATATTTTTTTCTTTCTTGGTTTAATTTCAATGCATCATCATCCATTAATGTTGGAAATGATAATAATAATATAAAAAAATAGAAAAAAGTTACCATTATAAAAAATTGGTCATGATGTATTAGGGAAGGAATATTTTTCAAAATAATATCTATACACTGATTCACCCACCCCTCATGGTATCTAGGCCACTTTAGTTACTAATGTATGTTAATTATTCTATTTATATTATTCCTGATAACTCGAGTGATATTAATATTAGAAAAAAAATACTTCCCACCATTCATTGAAAATGAACATCATGATAAGGTATCATGTCATCTAATATAAGGTTTAACAATGTATGTTAGAGTTGTTTATATGTCAAAATAATATCAGCTTGAGCATATCATGACGATGTCACTACCCAATGTTCTGTTTTAGTAGCATCAATTGGCTCTTGGATTCCAACTATATTAATATAAAGAGATAGTTTAGAGGACTTCCACACACCCCCTATGAGATTTTGTTTTATAAAAAAATGCAGTATCTCTATCTTTAATTAAATGTTTAAATATTAAAATCTATTTTGTAAACTTTTAGATACTTTAACTTCATGTTAATTGAAAAAGGTTGATTATTTTTTCACGTGATTAGAAAGATAAGTTATCCATTGAAGTGATCAATCCTATGGTAAATGTGGGTGAGTGATTTAATGTTTACTCAGGGGGTGTAATATATTGGTCAATAATTAAGTAACATTGAATTAAATGTAGTGTTTTAATGATGAAATTTTAATTTAAATATTTTTTATCCAAACAATATTGGATCATGTGGGAATATTATTTGTGATTATTTAATCATAGATTCAAAAAAAAATCAGTGAAATGTTTTAGTTGATGGAGGAGGTCCTAAATTTCTTATATTTATAGATAATGAATATTCTTTGATGCATTAGAATAGGTGTCTACAAAAACAAATAGATAGATTTTTAGAAAAACCCCCCATAACAATTTTTTTTGGAATGTTTCTATTGATATTGATGTATGATGTGATTTATAAATAATCCTACAATGTGATGGGAAGGATGGAAGGAGTATTGCAGGAGACACAACATTTCAGTTTATAGAAAAATGGATACATTTTATGCCCCACATTAAACCATGAATGTGTGTTTATAGAAATATGATCAAGGTATGATCTTCTCTATAAACTATGAGAATCAGTTTAACGACCGTAGGATTCATATAAAGAATCATTATAGTCATTGGAAATAGAAAATTATTGTACATTATCATTATAAAAAAGAATAATGGTCATACCACGACATCTCTAGTTGTGATGAAAATTAGCCAAGGGAGAAGAGAACATTTCCAAAGTATGGATTCACATAGTTGATTTCACCAAAAACTGTGACTATGAGTTTTAGGCTTTGAGATGATTTGGTGGTCACACCATGGGTTTTTAGGTCGTATCATAAATGGTGTTTTTATTACAAAATAGAGAAGTACCTTATAGAAAAATATTCTTTGGGGTATCACATAATATTTTCGGATAATTTCATAAGACTCTTTACGAGGTACAAAATATGTTTTCCTTTTCTGTATTTATGAGAATACGTGTTAATTTGATTAATGTTCTAGCAATTACATGAAGGTGATTGAGTGTATTTTAGTGGAACTATCTTCATGAAGACTGTGTGATTCTATGAATGTTTAATAAATAAGAATTTAGGTTTCTAGATTATAGGTGACTACACTATAGTGATGTTAGACTACACCATGATGAGAATTTTAAAGGATTTCAATGGGTCTATCCATGTAAGGATTGCATCATGAAAATAATGGTCACATATTTACTAGTTTGAGAATAAAAAAGGATTTGACGATCTATGCCAAGATATGAGGATGAATTCACTATATTATATGAAGAGGATTTGGTGGATCTATTGTTTTAATTTACTTCATGAAATTGTAGTGATTCTCAAAACCATGCTGGTGCCGAGTTATATTTTTTTATTAACTGAATATGCCATATTTCAGAACAAAAGTCATGGGAGTTAAAAGGGGATATTGAATCATAATTAAACAAGGTGTTTTAATGATTTATCCATAATTATATAATGTGTATTAATGATTAATCTAGAATAAAAATGACGATTCTCCAGACATATGAGAGATATTTTTCTATATCAAAATAATAAATATATTGATTGTGTAGACATCAAAGACTTAATAGGGATATTCTACTTGGATTAGAGGGAACTTATAAACAAAGAATTATAGACCATTTGTGTAAGGTGAGTATTAATATCTACGAGGTGTTATTACAAGATATTTATGGACTTCATCAATGGATGAAGGTGTAGAAAATAATATACACAAATCAGGTCTAAACTCATTATTTATTCATGAAGATCATTGAAACAAAATTTATAGATCTCTTGAGCGATTAAGTTGTTTTATAGTAGTGATTTATGTATTTATGTATGCGTTGTAAACATTGAGGGTTTGTGTGAATAATTTAATTTGTAATAAAGGTAGAGAACTTAGTGTTTTTGGTGCTCAACCCATCACCATTTAATGATCCTTGGATTAGATAAGTTTGGATTAACCAAGTAAAATTTCATGTGACAATATTTTATATTTTATTTATTTATACTAATTTTGGGAGAGGGAAGTGTTCTTGATAAAGATAAAATAAGATTTTATGGAAGGGGTTATCTGATAAATATAAACATACTCTTATTCACCCCCTCATAGGGTTCTTACCATTTTTATGCCAAAAAAGATCATCAATTGATGTATAATAAAAAAAGTATCATTGCAAGGTGGTGTTATGATTAAATTTTAAAAAAATTTAAATTATTCATTCATAAATTAATAGATTATTTATATGTATATTTTAATATTACTAGGAAAAAGATGAAAATTTATTATTTGACTTGATAGTGAAATGGTAGAAAGGATAAAAAATATTATTAATTAATAGAAACATCACATTGATATAATTTGTTATAAGAATACTAAATTTTTCCATGTAACTAATAATGACTATTAATTTAGTAATTAATTGTTCCTCAAAAACCAACTCACCTGATGCTAGACAATAAACATGCCACTAACATTCTGTATTTCCACAGACCATATAACATTAACTTTAATGTTGTGAGACCTCAGGTGAATCCCTAGATCTCTATAGGATAGAGAGTAATGATGAGGTTATGCTATAATTTTTTGGTTATTATTTACTCTCTCGGTATAATGTCCATAAATAAATAAGTGAACAAATAAAATAAAAAACAATTCTCCAGATAATTCAATCCATATCACATATCATGAACTCAAGATATAATAATAATACAATACAATAAATAAATAATATCAAGAGAATATGGATTTAAATTATTAAAATAATGATTACATTTATAAAATCCTATATAACGTCTTTGCCTATATAATTGTTGATGTTTCCAAGAGTACAATATACCATTAATAACGGAGGATAAATCATGGGTACTATTTTAAAATTTCATTACCTAAAATTAACATTTGTAACTTGTTAGATTATATATATTTCGAAAAATATATATATTTCCATTACCTTATTGGGTAGATTCCAATACCTTGATTTTATAATCATATCAAAGACTGTTATGTGTTTTATGGGAAGGTATCATCCTTTACCCAAGAGTGTCATTAGAAGGTATCAAAATTTAACAAAAAGTTTAATAATAATGTATCAACCTTTTCCAAAAATATTTTTAAAAAATTAAGTCTTGAAAGAATTATTATAATGTTTCACACTATTAATAAGTTAAAATAAAACAAAGTGAATAAGATTACTTTAATTTTAGGATGCTTCATTAAAACAAAAAACTGTGTTTCCTCTAGGCCTTTAGAATTACGTTAATCTGAGCATACTCACAAACTCAATTTTTTGGACATCAACAGAAGGAGAATCACAGATTATAATTTCAAATTTAAATATATCTAGTCATAAATCTTCTGTAATTTTAGCTCATCCTCAAACAGTAATAATGTTGTCTAGAATCATTTTTCTTTTTATTCGACATAATAAATCTTCCAAAATAAACATATCAAGATATATTAGTCTTTTATATAAAATTATCATCACCAATCCTTGAATTAAGTCCTCAATTATATAAAAGTACATTCTATGATAAATACAAGGAATTTTGGATTCAAATTAATAAATATTCTTCCTTTATAAGTTATCCATCAACCACCAATAATTCCATAGAAAATATCAAATTTTGAATTCATAAAAGAAATCAAAGGTATCAAAATCAACTATTCTCAACACTTCTAAAAATCATAGACAGAATCATGAATTTTACATTATGTCATTTGTATCCTAATGTAAAACTCAAAATTGATACATTGAAATTAAATTTACATAATTTTTATGAAAAATATCTTAAAATCTTAAAATTCATTAACTTCTATAGACTCAAAATTATTATTAAATTAACTCCATTCCACTTATATTTCTTATTTTTTCCTTTTTCTATATATTAATTAAACAACTAGATCATGTTTATCCTTCTTATATTACTACTTGTATATATTCATACTTATCTACAATTATTCTCAACACTATTTGAATCAACGAACAACCTTCATATATTGATATTAAATATTAAATACCTTCCTAGATTATAATTTACTTATTCCCATTACACTATCACATCATAAAAACTCTATATTATGACATACAATCTTATTCTTTACAATTTATCATTATAAATTTCTATCTTCATAGCTTCTAAACTATTGTACTTATTCAACTTCTATTTTATCGACATACAATATTAAAGAATTATGATGTTCAACATTAAGATTAATCTTATAGACAGACTCATGATTTGTTTTCCATTACATATATATTATTAAATTTAACTCATATTGAATCATAAAAAATTCACAAACCACCTTGATGTTTGTTACATTGAATGATCAGTATATCATCATATGACTATACTTACAAATCTATCATCTAGAATATATATAACTTATTATATTATTATAACTTTTCTTACATTGAAAATAGTTTTTAAACTATTATATAATTAAATATTAATATTATGTATTTTAGTGAATATACCAACTCATTTTAAAATTTATATTCAGTGACACTTATGTCTGTATCTTTTATTCTCACTTATTGTGTATGGTTTTCCCTTTGTGTAATTTTATAAATATTAAAAATATTGGGTTACGGTAACATATGGACACACATGACATTGTTAAAAATTGAAAACATGAACTTTAACCACTCTCCATAGACATAATTTACATTTTTAGAAAAAGTGTAACTTTGAGGTATACAATTAGGTCCCCTGAACTCAAATCTTCCAGATTCAGTCATTCCAAAATAATTTCGTTATATTTAAATAACATTAAAAATAATTTTGACTTTGAATTTAAAAAAAATAAAATAACATCAATAATTCCATGTATTCTTCAATATAATCCTTTATATTTGTAATCCACACCAATAACTCCAAATAAAATAATTATCAAAGTTATATATATTTATAGTTTTTCTCAATGGTAAGTGTCCAAATAAAACACTACAAGTTCAAAAAATGTTTTTTTGAAAATTAAATCCATTTGTTAAAAATAATTCAAACCTAGTTATTTTTATATTCTCACCCTAATCAACCCACATAACATTTCTCACCAAATTTATGATATCAACAACTATGAATTCAAAATGGAAAAAGAAAGAAAAAGTAACTTTCCTTGATAAAATTTTTGTACATCCATCACCTTATTTATAAAATAAATAGTATATTGGGGTCAACTGTAACTTTTATAATTAATAGGTAAAGGATTCAAACGATGTTCATCCTTAAGTCTTCTAGTCTCTCCCTTGGAATAAAATTAGTGAATATATATATAATATGATATATTATGGAAATATACTTCGACAGCACATTTCCATTAACAAATTTATATATGATGAAATGATATATGATATCAATATGTTGGGATAAATATTGTTTCAATGGATCCATAGAAATATAAATTACAGATTTATTATCACATTTAATTTTAATATTTTTTCAATGCTCACATTAGAATATTAAAGATGTAATTTTATCAACATCATTTGTGTATATGTATGTATATAAGGAAAATATAAATCTTTTGTTTTACAAAATGTTACAAATAATTGTATCTTAATATGTATGTTTACACAACTTTATCCAAAAAATATTCATTTACTTTTGGCTTTTTATTATTACAATTTGTAACCCAATTAGCATTAGTGAAACTTAGAGAGTTCATTTACTCACTTCATTTATACATAAAAATATAACTAAATTTTAATTCGATACAACTGATAATTATCATGACATATATAATATGAGATTTATTAAGATTAATTTTATATAGAGAACATAAATTTATTGTTTACAAAATATCTGAATATGATGTAGAATGTTAATTATATATTTAAATAATACATATAAATAACTTCTAATTAGAAATTTTTCATGCATCATATTTTCTTATCATCTTAATAAATATCATGGGTTTCAATAATTGTTTTGAATATTATATTCCAAAATTATTTAATAATTCCATATCATATTTGTCATGATATGATAAGATGAATTTTATCATTCTATACAATTTTTAATCCCAAAAATATATTCATCACATTGAGCATTTTCATCTCAAAATAAATATCCATTTTCATTGTAAATTAAACAAAAGAAAACTCCTTGTCACCCAAAAAATTAGGTTATCAATATAGAATATTAAACTTAGAGTACCTGTGATCACAAATTTCACATAAAATTTCTATCAAAATTTCCATTAAAAAATTTCAATTATTTTTGAAAAATATTGAATTTTTAGTACCATGATTTTGGGTCCTTTTATACCTTGTGAAAATATTTCTTCAACTATGATACCCTATTTAAATAACTATAAATTATTAAACATTTAGGTATCTCAATAAAATCTTATTCATTAAGATATCCATCTATGAAATCATAATTCAAACATATCTCATATATTTTTCATTGTTTGTTAGCTACAACATCTTGGAACATTCTAATAGCTTCAAACCATACATCATATGGAAAAATTTCTGCATTATCCTCTATAACTGATTCTTTTTCAAATTATAAGACTATATATATATATATTATTTTAAGTCCTCGGTTTTCTTTTTGTTTTCCCTAATTCTTTTTTACTTCCTATAATGTTTTTAGTTTCAACATACTTTTGTAACATGAAAATTTTTAGTCTTTTAATTTCATTAGTATTTTCATTATCTCTAAAGTAATTAGATTTTATAATAAATTGATAAGCTTCATGATTAATGAAACAAAATATTTTTACCAAATGGAAGAACATTATATTTGATAGCATATATGACACACAACACATAACTTAAATGACCCACAAAAAAATATAATTTAAATATGAAATTTATAAACTCACTGTTAAATTGGAGGGAATGATAATGATTAAATAATTTAAGATATATATAAAGTTTCTAACATATATATATTGATAAATTATAAGTATGAAATCATCCACATATTAGTAAATTCATTTTATAAATCAAATTTGTTTCTAGATAATTGAATTTGGCTACTAATTATGGGAAAATAATATAATTAATTTTTCCACATTTTGAGAATATATTTGATAAATTTACCTTCATTTTTGGAATCATAATATGAAAATTATCACAGGATAATGTTATTTGGATTTTTTTAAATAATTATTTTTAAATTAATAGTGAAAAAATAATGGTTTTTATTGAAAAGAATTTTTATTTTGTTAGTGCATTTCCATTATTATTAATTAAAATAATCCATAATATTGAATAATTTAAATGATATTCTGAGATTATATATAATGATATACACATTTAATTCCATATAATTTTTATCACTAGTCATATAGTTAATTTACGTTTATATTGTTCTTGAAAAAGACATTCCTTGAAAACAATTTTTCAATAATTTTATGATCTCATTTTTAGTTGAAATTAAGCCAGATCAAGGAATAAAATTTGAAAAAATAGAATATATAATTGGAATGATCATATTTAATACTATTTAATAAGATGAAGTTATTTTTTTGATATACTAAATAGTACAAATAGTGTAATAGTTTACCATGTTTAAGGGTAAAACGGGTTTACCTAGGGTTAAACTAATTAAATAAGGGTTATAATGGTATAAAAACATTTTTAATTTCTATTATATGTCCATATTAATAATATATATATATATATAATATGTTCTAGATATCATTAAATTTAATTTATATAGCTTTGATTATGACTATTATAATAATTTCAGTAAAGAAAATGAAAAAATGTCACTCTCTTAATTTTAAAAATATTTTCTCTGTTCACATACAGATAAAATGGAGGTATATTCAGTTATAGATTTTAATTTAAATGATATATTATTATTATTTATCATGGTAATTTATTTATTATTTTTATTGATGTAATAATTTCCTTAAATTCTTTGGCAACATAGATATGGAATTTATTTAATCAAAAGGAAAAATAAAATATATGATATTAAAATTCATAAAAATAATATAATTTGAATAAATGATTTTTTTACAAAAAAAATTATTTTGATAAATATAATATTTTTTAATGTTTCAAATTTATATATTCAAATTCCATATTTTCCTTTATGTTTTTAAATTTAAATTAAATCAATAATATGAAAATTGAAATTAATTATAATTTATAGTAAATAATGTTTTATTAAAGGATTTAGAATTCCAAAACATTATATATTCCTCAAAGTGAATTAGAAATGGTTGTTAATATCATCCATGGTCCATTTTTTGGTTAGTTTCCCTTTATAGTAACTTTCATGACCCATAAATAGTAAGAACACGAAATACCATGGTTAAAGATTAAATAGGGCATTACCTATAATATGCACATGTGTTAAAATTAATTTTCCATGTACAATAGTTTTTTATTTGATAAATTAGATTTCATAATTATAGTTATTGGGGTAAAAATTATATAATGAGGAATATTTTATTTTTTTATTGAATGATAAATTACCTAGATATAAAAACTAGTTACGATGGTGAAAACGAAAATGATAAAAGTGAGTAACCTTAGAGGATAAAAGAATAACATATTATAATATTTATTTAGTTTTAGAGGTGTGGATAGACCTTTTATTTTCTATAAACCATTATTTATCAAATTTTTAGAACCAAGGATTGAAAATTACTTCCAATTATTGAATAGTTTTGGGTATTTGCAAAAATTACACTATTTAATTATAAACATTCACACCCTCTCCTCTCCTATACAAAAATAAAATGCCTTTTGGTTTAGAAAATATCTTTTGAAATAACAAACTTACATCCATAATCATGTCCCAAGTTACATGATTTTATTATTAAACCAACCTAATAATGCCTTTTGTTCAAACCTAAAGTGGTTTTCCAAAGAAGATTTATCACTCATAATCGAGGATTTTTTAATTCTTCCAACTCCATCAAATATTCCCTAAATGTAATGAAATGATAACACTGATATATTACATATAAATATATTTTATTATGGTAATATCATAACATATATCCACCTCCTCCTCCATCAGAAGGGAAAGAAACCATCGACTATGTGTACGATAATCTACCACCTCACGAAGCAGTGTAATTTGTTTTCCATCACCACCTCTCACAGATGGATATAATTATGGATTTAATGTATATATATATTATATTTATTACATAATTATACTTATTTAATAATAATATTAATAATACCTTCTTACCTTACAATCCATTGGAAAATGATAATGTTGCTCATGCATATGTTTGGACGACCTCCTTCATGTAGCGATGTGATATGTTTTTCATTTTATTTTGAAATGGATAGAAAAAAAATATATTTAATGAATATATATTATATATATTATATAAAATAATTCATGAAATGTGAATTAATATTCACCTTTATTTTTTCTATCAGTTAAAAAAATGAAAAAATTGTTCATGCTTATGTAAGACCTACCATTACCATGAACAATGTAAACTATTGGAGTTTGAGGAGATTACCAAACCTCTATACAAATGGGTTTTTAGAATAATGAGTACAGATTCCATTCCAACATCATATACCAATGGAAATTATAAACCATTTTTTTCTGAGGATCAAGTACTAATGGTTTCTATAAACCATTGTAATGTAACATCATATACCACTGGTTTTTAAAAAATCATTCTTATATGATATTTATATAATAACATTATCCCCCACCCACCAACAACCCATAATCTACCATAACCTGAGCAATAGCTCACCCTTTCTTCTTCTCCAGTAATCTCCCCTCATTCATGGGTTTTTATCCTATTCTTCCTCAATATCATATTAATATGTTCTAAATCCTTCCTCTCTTCCATCAAGTGTTTTTTTCCATTTTCAACTATGTATCAAAACATATCTGAGATCATGTTAGGTCATGAATCATACTAATTATTTTTTAAAAGTTTTTTAGATAACAAATGTTTCCTAACCTTAGCTCTTTTGATACTTACCCATGATCCATATTTTGAAACTTTGTTTGGAGAAATTCACTCAAAATTTTCTAATTTCCCCTAATAATTTTCATTAATCTAGTTTTTTATTTTTTGGTTTGGAAACTTATGTTCATCATAATATCATGGTTTGTTTTTAATTCCCCGAGATTTTATATTCACTATATATGAATATGTAATGGATTTTAAAAAGTATTTTCAAATTTTTAAAATATTTTTCATTGGATATAAGGTGATGTTTTATTTGAAATTATTATTTCCATTTTTTCCAATGTTCTATATATATGAAATGAAAATTTATCATTATATCTCAAAATTCATTAATACTCGTGGTCATTTATATAAAGAAAAATTTTACTCCTCATAAATTAATGCTAATTCTTTTATATATCCATCTTTTATTAAATATTTCGAAACAGATAGGCATATATGTTTCAAAAGTGGGTAACTGACATGTCATAAATGGGATAGAGAAAAGTTCTTTATTTTATTTTTGTATATTTTTATTAAAACAATTAATATTTTAGTTTAATAGATTTATTTCAAAAAATCCTATCATATACTATATAATAATGGCTAGGAATTAGATATTTAGTGTAATCCTAAAAGAATTTATATTTTCACCGTATATGCACACTCTTTGTTCATGTAAACAAACTTTTCAATTTAGTTTGTAGTTGAAATATGCTGTTTGACATAATAAATTATCATTGGATGTTATTCAATCTTACTGAAGTATACTAGTTATATATTTTTGCATTCCACTTGGATATGGGTAATTTTCACTAACAAATTTTGTATTTTATTTCAAATATCATAAAAATTCAGGCTTCCATATCCATTATTACTATTCTTCTATATATTTACTATTGTATAAATCAATGTTTATATGATATTATGATTGAATGACTATTTATATTTATAAAAATTATGGAATTATATCAATTATATTACTATACAATGTTTTTGTGTTTTTAATTTTCAAAACAATGAAGTAGTTTTAAAAACAAATTTTTCATGAAGGAAATTACATTTAATTAGATTATGTAATATTTGTTTCCCATTATATGTCAAAAACGTTTTGGGTTCATTATTTATATGCATAAGTTATATCATATGTAATTTCATTTATTCTTTGTTTGTTTGGATTTTAATATACTTTGATTCCTTTAATATTAATAATTTTTGTTTGGAATTTTTTAATTAGGGTTTACTATTTTGATATAAATAATAGAAATTCATGTAGTATAATGGATATAAGTTATATTTATCATACTGATTAGATCTCAATTTAGTTTTAAACTGATTTTTTATTTTTAGATTATGCATTTAATAATGTCTCAGATAGAGGTCATATACGCTATTCGTGTTATAATTATGATAGAAGACCCTAATTATGTTAGGAATAAATTATCTTCCCTATAAAAAGTTTGATTTCAAACAAACTATTATGTTTGGTATCATAATGGTTTGAGGAGAAAATTTTCTATTATTTATGAATGGAATGAAAGGAGTGGTGGGGATAATTTGGTATTGGATCAGTTTCCATTTGTGCTTCATCATAAGAAAGATAGATAATCAATGAAAAAGGATTATTATAACAACACACCAGAGTAAAATAGTGAAAATGATGACATTTAGTGTGTGAAGGAATTATTGAATGAAGTTAGAACTTCTTTATATCGATAATCTATTAAAATAACATAATTGGAATTTTTTATCATGTTTTATTATAGAAAAACCATGTATATAATTTTTAAAATATCAATTGATTATATTTTTATGTGATTTATGAAAAATACATCAAAATAATATAGATATTCTCTCAAATAATTACAAAGAATAGAATTTAATTAAATATCTTGTACATTCTTCTAATAAAATGCATCCAATCCAAAAATATTATAGTAAATTCTAGGAGGAAATTGAAGTACATAATGAATATAAAAAATGTGCTATATCTCGATAGAATCCAAACATAGATGGAACTACATATCATGTAACACAGAAATGTAAGTGGAATTTTCTATTAATTCCTAGGATTCAAAACTTATTCATGTCTCCTAAAATCTCAACAAATATGTGATGGACCGATATTAGGAGAACTAAAGATAACGATGAGTTTGTTCATCCTAAAGATCAGTTTCCATGACATACATTTGATTCCAAATTCCTTATTTTTCAATTGAGTTTTGTAATATTAGGTTGGTTCTGTCTTGTGGATGTTTTAATTTCTTTGGTTAAATGCTCCGTTCTTACATCCCATGGTTAGTTTTTATTCACCTTTATAGTCTTTCTCCATAAATGTGTATGAAAATACAATTCAAATTTTTTTATAATAATATATGGACCTTTTTATATTGGAAGTGATATATATTTTTTAATAAAACCTTTTAATAAAATATTTAAGCATCTTTGGGGTGTGGGTGTGGACACTTTCAATGTTTATTCAAAAAATATATTTCAGATTCATAATACCCTTCCTTAGACTATAAGTATTTTCCATTATTATGAAATGATTTCTATCTAGAGAATGAATAGATAAATATCATTTCCTATTTGAATAATGAATACATGATTTAAAAGACTTTAATATCATCATAATTTTAGTTTTATAGGGAATCAATGATTCTTTTCAATAGATAATCAACACAGGAAGTATCTTCAGTGGTTTGAAAATAATTATGAAACTAAAGGGACACATCAAAAAATTATAGAAAATGATGTTCTTAATGAATTGAAATATGATATTTTTTCATTTGGGAAAGGTAATATTAAATATAAAAATATGAAAAATGATAACACTGAATAAACTAATAATTAAAAAAATAAATTCATCTTTTCTGATTTGGAATATTGGTCCACCAATTTTTCATATCATTGTTTAAATGTTATGTACATTGAGAAAAATATATGCGAAACTATAATTTCAATTCATGAATATAAAAAGTTGAAGGCCAAATATGACTTATGATCTCAACATGACTTGCTGGATAGAGGTATTTTACCAGAACTGCCTCATGTACGTATCGATGAAGATAAATTAAGACCTCAATATACTTCATATTTGATGAAAACTTTATATAAAATTATATTTTTTGGAAGCATTTATGAATCTCATGGTTCCTCAAGGAAATTCAATAAATATATCTAAATGAGGTAATTTAATAGATTTGAAACTGAAATCCATATAAACTTAGTATTATCACATCCTTATTCAATAAATTATTCTAATAGAAATATGAAATTTATAATCTAATAATATTAGGTTGATGGTAATTCAACTGTGACAATTTGTAGGGAATTTTTTCAAAAAGCCAATTTAAATGTTTCTTTATAAAATTTCTATAAGAGGCACCATTATATTGGTGTAAGTTGGAGTAATTTTTTAGTCCATCATTTTTCACTTGCATTCTTCATATAACAATATGTCATCAAACTAAATCAATTATATGGGGACCTATTTTTGAGTGTGTATGCATCATACTGAAAGAAATATGTGAAAAATTATGTCCAGAATAAGAATTAACATGAATGTTCCTATTTGAGTGGTCATCTAGCTCAAGAATGAATGTATTTTTTCATTTTGTACTTATGATATGAATATAAGAAAAAAAACCACTGAGAAATGATATGAGTAATATGGGTAAATTGGGCCCTTATTTCTATCTCTTTCATTGAAAAGATAAATACTTAAATGATCTATAGTGTCTATATTGAGCCTTCAAGAGGGGTATATGACACAAACCATGGTCTTATTCAACAATTTTTTATGACTATATCTATTGAGTAATTTAAATATGTATATTTTATCCCATGATAGACTATTTCACATATAAATAATACTTTTATTAGGATTTTATGTGGGGGAACATAAAAATACTATATGTAGAGTTCATCGATATTTACCTTTGAGAATGAGAGAGACATTAAATAGAAATGACTTTCCTTGTTGGTTGAAATCAAGGGAATGAACATTCTATTAATTAAATTAATATATATATATCCATTTAATTGTATTATTCAAATATATTTAAGATATTATGTTTACTTATTAACTATGTCTCTCAATAATTCAGAGTGTAGTATTTTGGTACAAATTCATTCATTAGTGAATGAAAATATTTAATAATAAATGGGTATAATTTTTTTATAATTTTTCAAGTAGTTAATATGAGAATACAACATGATGGTGTTAAATTAGCTGCAACATTAAACTGTCATTCTAGTTCATCAGATAGTAGGCCTCGATAGGAAAATGTGACTTATTAATGAGTTATTGAGAAAATATTGTTATTAGGTTACAACTATTATGGTTGGGTCACTATTATGTAATAAAAACCATTAGATTGAATGAATTTATTTTTTAAATTTATTATTCACTACAGATTTATAGTTATTGGAATGAATTGATTCTATGATATTTATGAACCATATATTTTTGTATCAATGGAAAAACAATGTTTTTATGTGAATGGCCATATGAGACCTGACTACGATATCAGTATTGAAGTAATACCAAGAAATATATTTTGATGATTGTGGGGGTAAAATGGAAACCATTTATAACCCATCAGTGTTGATCAATATATAGTATTTTATGACTCAAATATTACAACTGTGAAAAGTGATGTTAAACCAGATGTAGTTTTATGTAATATAGAAAAGAAACCACGTATATTCATAGTCTGTTGAGTATAACATGATGTGGGTTTCTCAGGTTGCTACTACCTTAATTAATTTTATTTTGTCTAATTTTTGAATGGTATGAATTTTTTAATTACATTTAAATAAATTTATTATAATTCCTAAAACCATGTATTAAACTAGTTTTAAAACATGTAAAACATAGTTTTAAATTACAACTACAAAAACAATTCTGATATTTATTGTGTCTATTTTGTATTGTAATTTGTTTTAGTAATATTTGAAAACTTATTCTAAGAAATATACATTTTATTCTTATGAAAATAATGAAAAATATTAATGAAATTTATAGGAAGTTACTGTTTGATATTGATTTATGAAAACATGAACCCGTGATACCTCTTATTGTTCCCTTAGTGAGTATAATAAATTTAATATTTTTATTCTCCATTACATTTGATGAAATGTTCTTATTATTTATCAAATTATTTTTATAGATATTCACATATAAAGGAGTTGAACTCTACACAACCAATAAGTTGGGTTCACGATCATGCCCAATTGAGTGGGGGTTCCACTAGAGATGCATAGAGCACCAATCATACTCGTTCACACCCAATCCCACCATAAGACACCCCATATACTACAGTTTTTACCCATTCAGTTGAGAATCCAGGGATGTTTCTACTCTTGCTTCCATCTTAATATTATTTAATATATACATCACATATACCATTTCCATGTCGTATGACATACCCCAACCCTTCAATACTTAACCTGCCATGTCTACACAACCACCATTTCCTACTCATATCCATACAGAATCTGATGATTGTACTCCTTCATCTTTTACACCACCACATGTATATAACCTAAAGAATTCATTTTAATAAGAACATATTTAAAATTCCACAAATCTAAAACATACCATTTATCTATCAAATACCAATGATCAACTTGGATAAAATTTATGTAAACAATTATGTCAATTTATATCACGTTAATATTTTTCAGTTGTACTATGAGTTCATTATATTTTAGATTCTATTATATTCTGTGGGATATTCTATTAGGTGATGTTGGTGAAACCATATGTGTGAATCCTAGAACTATAAAACAAAAATAATGAGACATATCAATGAATATAATCAAATGATAGGTATGAATTCAAATAAATATAGAAGTTTCATGGAAATGTTAACAAATTATAGAAATATAATACTAGTGCAACAAGTCTCATGTAGGCATATTTGTAATCAATTGAATAGGGATTCATGGGAGGTGATATGGGTAAGAAAATTTGTTGAACACAAATATATAGTTTCTTTTATTTATATTAATTAACACATTCTTAATAGCATCGATTGAACTTTCTTGATGATGAAGCTATGGAGGTTGCATGGTTTACAAAATTTGGGGGATTTGGCATATCATATAAACATGAGTAATATATTGGTCGGAAGTGTAGAGTTGGAACTATGTTAATGGGTGTAAAAATCTTAAATGAATTTCTAAAAATTCAATACCAATAAATGGTAATTTATTTGAAGAGTAATGAGTTTTATTTATTATTAAACATTAATGGTTTATAAAAAAATTAGTTTTAATTATTTGTTTTGATTTTTTGTTTTTAGGATGTGAAAGGAATAAATATAAGGAACATGGATTCAATGAAGTATATGAAAAAATTGGGGTACACTACATCATAGGACCCCGAGAGGTACCATGTACTTTTGATGACCAACTTATTAATATACATGAACAATATTGAACAAAACTAAATATTTATTAAAATAAACTAAAGAGTAGTTAATTGACATAAATAGAATAGAATCAAAATGTACAGAACCAAATAAACCATCAACTGCGTAATAAAATTATATTTACTAATATTAAAAAAAATCAATCAAAATTAACCAAAATAAAACTTATATAATAAAAATTGAACAAATAATAATCCAGCCTAAATTGAATGGGACAAGACAAAACTAAATTGATCTAAAAAATATTTAACTGAAATAAATGGATATTTATCAATTTAAATGGAATAAAAGAACACCACATAAAGAAATAAGTGATCATTTTCCTAATAAAACATCAACCACCTAAACTAAACAGATCAAATTAACATGATCTGGTCATAACACAGCTATGTCGAACTAATCTGAATAAACTATCCTACTACAAACAGAATCATAATGATTTAAACTATATAAATATGAATTGAATGAATGTGAAATAATATAATTTATTTAAATTTTATCTATAATAATAATAATTTAGTTAAATTTAATCATAATGAAATAAATGAAGTTAAATGATCCAAATCATGTAGAGTGGATGGCATAGAAAACACATCGAATAGATCTAAAGAAAATGATACATAATTCAAAAGAACAGACTAAAAAAACTATAAAAACAAAACAATATAAGGAGAAAAAAAAATAAATTGATTCAAATAAAATCTAATTAAATTTAATGAAAATGAATCCAACTAACTCATACAAAACTAAACCAAAGAAAACAAAATCAAATCAAATTTTAAAAAATTGAGATGAAAAAAAATTCTTATATTTGAAAAAATTATAACATTTAAAACACTCTTAATTAATCTAGATATAAAAATTATAAATTATCCAATGAAATATTTCTTTAAACTATACTTAGTCACTACTTTTTAAAATACTACAAAATTAACATAAATGATTAAAACTAAATTAAAAATACAATATAACCTAATTCAATATGAAATGTAATAAAAATAATTTGAGTATACCATGACCATAGTAATCATTTTAACTGATATTTAACAGATATAAATTTTTTGGTTTTGTTTATCAATTATATATTATTCAATAATGTAGTCTTATAGTGATCATTGTGAGGTGCATCAAGAAGCACTGAGCATCTAAGGTCCTATGTCTCGAGAAAATTTATTCCTCTCAAGTGGTGGAGAAAAAAATGAATGTACTATAAATGATAAAAAATAAGAATATACTTTAATTATAATTATTAATATTTAAATTTTGAAAAGTAATTCAAAATTAAATATCTTATTTATATTTTCATCATTGATCCTGAGAGGCCATCAATAAGAAAAAATAATACAAATTAGATCCAAATGATCATTTTAGATAGGTATTATATGAGGACACCCATGGGAGAGTCTAATGTCAACAAAGGAAGAGAATCATCCCCACAAGTTATTATCCTTCATTGAGAACATATCAATGATTTCTTAGCGTAGAGCTGTAAAATTACCATGAGGACGTATTTGAGGAAACAATAATAGCTATACAAGAGTGTGGACGTTATAAAATGGTCAATGATAAATTTATGAAAGCTATGAAATATTTATTTAAATTAATAAAATTATAGTATTATATGGTTTTTGATTCATTTATGGAAACAATAAACTCTTTTTATGATGATTCTGATGGTGCAAATGTGTAGAATATTGGTGGTCATAGTGATGAAATACCTTTTAATGCCAATGAAACTAAAGATGAAGATGTTGATGCTCAAGAAATTGATATTGGTGAGGATATTCAATATTATTATGATTAAATTGGTAGTGATGAATGAGGTATTTATCCCCTCTATTTTTAGTTAATAGTAAGGAGAAAAATGATTCTATGATGTTTAATGATAAAAATCAATCGATTGAGTAGATTTTATATTTATGTTATATTATTATAAATTGTTTTTAAATTATAGATAAGTAATAAATTCGTTAAATAAAAAATATACAATATATGTACTTAATAAATGTGTATTTTGGTTTGTAATTTGTTTATATGATGTGCTATTGGCTGTGCAGAGGCGATGGATGGGCCTGTAGAGATGAATTGTGAGATGAAGCTATACCAATGGTTAATAAAACCATTGGTATAGCCCAGATAGTGATGATTAATCTATAACCATTGTTTACTCAACCATTGGTATACATCTATAATCATGGTTCTATGAAAATCATGGGTATTTAGAATTTCCCATTGGTTATACCAATGATTTCAATAGAAACCACTAGTATAGACTTATAAGAACCGATTAAGACCCCATGGTTCATATAACCATTGGTATATCACTATAGTAATTACTTTAGACCCCATGGGTTATATAACCATTGGTAACAGATATAAAAATGGTTTTAAGGATTTTACTAATGGTTTTATGGCCTATACCAATAGTTTAAAATTGATAATATAGGGAACATTTCTAGTAATAGTAATTTATTATTCTATACCTAACTTTTTTTTGATAAATATAAATATGTATATAATTAATATATATTATAATTATATCATGATTAAAATTATAGATATGATCAAACCATGATTAAATTATAAAAACCAAGTACAACCAGACTAATCATAAATGAAAATTGATGTAGTTTTCATATGAGGGAATTTTTTAATAAATAATTATTAATAAATAGATTAAAAAGAGTTATAATTAATAATAAATGGTATGATATATATGATAATGGTTATGGAATATATTTATATTAAACATAAATTAATTTTACAGGAGGATTGACCATGTATTATGGAATCTGGGAGTAGAGTTAAGTGATTCTCATCTCATTTCTATTTCAATGGGACACATGCCATATTCTCCACATATTTCTTCTATTTGGAGAATATACTCACCATTAATGTCTTTTATAATTATTTTCTTTAAAATTTTGAGATATACATATCCATATAATTTTCTTTATTTTATATGTTTGTAATTCAAAAGATACATATTAGGTAAGGGTTTTATGTTTCATTATCTTGGGATATTGGGGTTGTTTATGATTAAGTTTCCGATGATACAATCTTATGATCTATGTCTCAATAAACTCATAATTTTTTTATCATATGGTTATTTCTAGAAATTAATTTTATTCCATTCATTATCTTTTTTTATGTATTAGGATACCAACATAATTTTGTAAGGAAAGTCGATATTATATCACTTCAATCAAAAATCATTTATCTTTCCTATCCATGTAAATTAAAAATGATATAAAGAATATTTTTTCTATTCTATAATGAGTGTTTAAATTTATTTTTCGTTTTTTATTTTTTATAAAATGGTCTAAAAGGTATATTCCTCTCATTTTATGAATGAAAAACGTTTTGCAATTTTACAAAAAATGTGAAATATATATTTCATTTAATGTGTATGGAATGAAAAATATATTACCCCATCGTGACCACTCAATGATTTAAAGATTAATTTACAAGTTTCTAAGTTTATTTTAAATTAAAATGTTTTATTTAATATTTCATAAATGTTTTGATTTGAAAAATTTATTTTCCAAGAGGAAAGAGGATTTTCATTAAGAAGTTTTTAAATGATATTTTAGTGCTATTTCTATTCATAAATGGTAGAAACACTTGATTTTACTTAATCTATACCCATAAAATGTTTCAATTATACTGTCTATATTCATTATCTAGATGATTTATGATTATGATAAAAACAGGTTTAGGAAATCAATTTATTTTCCATTGGTAATTCATTGATGAAATGTTTTTGAAAATAGATCATTTTTCACGGGTTATGCTTTATGAAATGTTTTTGAAACCCAATTCCTTTTAATAGGTTATGATATGATGAATGTAATATTATATTTTGGAAAATATATATATTATTTTCATTATGTGATTGGTGGGATTGAAAATTTATATCTCTCGAATGCATTGGGTAAAGTTTGATATAGTATGAAATATGAAAGGCATTGATAGGGTGTAAACCATGTTTGTGAGGTAATTATTGAACTATGATAGCATAGAGTGTGAATCATGACTAATATGACTATTTGGTAAGTTAAATGACTCCATTATGATAGTTTTTGAAATGATATTTGACTACTATGGAAATGGATTTCTATGCTTAGCTGTATATGAAAAACATATGTTTTATGTAAATGTTATGTTCATTGAATCCTTTTAGATTAATGTCTTTTGATCTGCCATTATTTATTCCATGACTCTTGTTTATGATCTATGATTTTAAGGGTATGGTTTTTAAATTTTATTATCATGTTTTATACACTTATTATCATGTTATGTTGATATATCACATGTTAATTCTTATTGAACATCTACTATCACAATTTTATATGTTTCCTTTCATTGGGTTATAAAGATATATATTATGTATGATATTTCTAATAAGGGTTCTAGTTAAAATTATCTTAGTGAAGGATGATAGATTTTAATTATTAACCATTTGTTTTTTCTCTATTGATGTTTCCAAAGGAAAAAGACCTATAAGATTCTGGATGGGATAAATATTTTATATAATGAATATTAATCTATTAAGACACGATGTATATATATTAATTGTCTTGTATTATTTATTTAGTGTCATTGAAATTCTTAGTTATCATATTGAAGCAAGGATTTGAAAATTGTATTTAGAACAGTAAATATAGTCCTAAATATAGGATTATATCCAATGTTATGGTAAAGAAAGGATTGCTGTTTTCCTAGAAATATATCTTATATCTGGTTACTACATGTGGATCAAGTATTATCCTAGATGCATGTAGTTGAAATAACATAGAAAATAGTTCTTTGAGATTATCAACTCCATCATTCTAGTGTATGAATAGTGTTTCTTTACAATACACCTAGTTTTACACTCCGGGAGGATATTATTGAGTTTATCCACATTTTATTTATGAATCATTATGAAGGATTTGACTAGATAACAATAATTAACGAGCTATGGAAAAGGATTCATATATTGAAAAGAAGGTTTCATGATTCAAACATTCCTGAAATGAATATGTAGTTATCCACTATGATTATTTTTTGTTATACAATGCGATTATATATTATTAAATGGGTAATTAACGTGATAGAAAACCAAAATGTTATAAGAAACAAAATTCGATGATGATTGAAGGTTCATATATTATAATTACACCTAATAGGTTATCATGATATGCGAATAAAAAATTTAAACCTAACTAACTCTTGGAATCATGGAAGAAATTATGGAAGGAGTTTTTTAAAAGATTATATAGTGCATACTATAACAACCCGGTCATGACATACATTAACATTACAATAAATTTTCAGAATACAAATAATGTTACACAAACAGATGCCCAAAGACCATACTAGTCTAGCTACTTTGAAAAAATGGAAACATAAACACTAGTGTATAAGTGAGATACATTATCTCCCACTAGGTTCCACTAGACTAGAACCCTTCTTGGACACATCAAACATAATACTTATCTTTATAACCTGGGTGAAAGGAAACATAAAAAGGGGAGATCTCATATTCTATAAAAGGATAATCATTGAAAAAAATCTAAAGATAAAAAATACCATATGGGTATGATAATGTGATCATAACATAAAATTATCACACTCTATATATTAATAATTATAAACATAAACAATGACATAAAGCATGACAGTTCATAAGACATGAATCAGAAGGAAATAAATAAGAAAATCTGTAAAATAATAACATAGGAATAAATCATTGAATTTTGGTAGAAACATAAGAATATAATATGATTTACATGTTATCTAAGGAATTTCTTACAAGACCATCTTAGTAGTATGGGTTCACTCCCCAAACCATCTTAGTATTCATGGTTCACTCCCATAGATAACTTAATATAATGATTTCACAACCCATATGATGTTGGTAGTTATGGTTAATTCTCATGTCCATCTTAGTAGTTAAGGTCCACTCCCAATAACATTTTATTATATCTCAAGAGATATAAGTCTTTACCCAATGCATAGGAGGGAGATAGAGGTCCCACCCATCTCATAATGAAATCATACATACATGTGCTATAAAATAAAAAACAATAATATCATTGCTCATGAAACTAAATGGGTATCATAAATATGTAATTATATCATATCCTATGAAAAATGTTACATGTTTTATAATAATTTCATCAACATTATAAACTGTGATTGATATATGGATATCATAAAAATATTACCCATGAAAGATTAATGGGTTTCCTAAAGATGGTTACATCAAGTATAACCCATTAATAGAAAAATATTAATGGAACCATTATATCATTTCCTAGAAATGAATGTGTAACATCAAAGAATGTCATATTATATGGAAAATAATTATAAATTATCTTACAAAAAATGTATGTTAAGTAAAAAATTATTTCTTCTTTGAAAAATTATTTTAATACATAAACCCATTTGAACATCATTTTTATAGAAAATACCTAGAAAACATATAAAGATGACTTGTAATCATTTTAAAAACCATTTTCCTTGAAAATTTATAAAATAAATTTCATAACATTTTAGAAACACTTTTCATTAAAAATAAATTGAAACAATTTAAAGAAATCTTAGAAACGTTTTGAAAACTATTTCATTTTATATAATTTCAAAACATGTAACTAAATCTTAAAAACCATTTGAAAAAAAATTTCTAGGAAAAGTAATTTAATTTTTTTTTCTAAAAACAATTAACCTTTTATACATGTAACAGAATCTTCCATTGAACGGTGTTGGGTAAATTCATACATATTGTACGAGGTGAAAAAATATTCCATTTTTTATGTTAAATGTTTAAAAAAGTTAATCGACTGTAAGATGACAAAAGATGCTTTTTAAAACATTGGTAAAAGAAAAAAAATTGAAAAAATTTATTTTAATGATCAATAGAGGTTAGTAGAATATTCATATAATCCATTTTTTGGTAGCATGGTTTCGAAGGAACACACATTTATGACTGAATAGATGGTTATGAAGGGTTTCTTAAATACAAAATTTTGACTATATTACGTACGAAAGAGTGAAATAATGATAAAAATAATTTAATATATCATTAATATCTATATTAGAATAAATCTCAGAAAAAATCTGAAGTTATGTATCAAAATATTCCATCAAAGGAAGCATAAACATAATCATCCTCGAAAAGAGATGAGATTATCTCAATAAACTCTTATAACTTGGTAACATGGTATCGTAAACTACATGTAAGAAAAAATTAAACGTAGCATAAATATCATGAAAATAATTATATTCATGATATATAATCTTGAATGTAAATATACACATCTCAAATAAGAGTATAGGTTTGTAACAAAACGTGGGTGTCAATGATGGAAAATTGAGAAAAAACTATTTCACCAATTTTTATGTTTTTAATCTTAAACCCAATGAAATAAGGATCTGTGTAATACCAATAAATTATAGTATAAAATAAATAAAATACCACCATGGTATGTATATACACCATAGAAAAGGATTGAGTGGTGAATTTTGCATGTGTCTCATGGAAAAAATGTGAGGGAATCCCCCTTACCCCAAGTCTTGACTGTCATCGTACTCATTCAAAATAACTATATAATAAATATAAATTTATTATAAATATTTCACCAAAAAATATTATTATATCTAATACCATATATGGTTTTATTATGACACTATATACCCAATTTAAAACCATTTTATGTTATGGTTTTACTTTGGGTAATATCAACTTCGTTCTTCGCATGTGTCTTAATTTTTTATATCAATTGTTCTTATATTTATTTAATTATTTCCATAATGAAAACCATTATTTATATATAATGAATATTCATTATATTGGTTTCAAAATAATCCATATAATATGGAAGTATCAAACAAAATAAACTATTCATGGAGATGATTAGACATACGTATGTATGAATTATGTTTCCATTTAATTTTCATATTGAAAGAAAAAATATAAATGAAATTTATGAATATTTATGTATCTATACAATTATTAAGTAGATTTATTATATAATATATTTTATATATATTCACTAAATCTATCCATAATACATTCCACATAGTGTATGAATGAATCACATCGCTTTGAGGGGTGGGGGTAGTCAACACTTCCTCAAACAAAATTTCATATTAACAAAAAGTGGAACATATAATAATAAGTGTTTAAAAAAATAATGAATCTAAAAACCATAATTAATATAATATATAACATATATAACTATATTTTCCATCATAATTTCCATCATGAGTAGAGGTAAAAGGAAAATGAACAATCATCATTTAGTGATGTGGTAGTCCAACAAACACGTAATAAGTATGTTTGATAGCCATTAGATGGATTTGTGTGTATGTTTATGTCAAATGATTAGAATAAAATAATCCTATTATATTAAGAATACTAGTTTTTATTATAAAATCATGGAATGCGAATATTTAATAGAGTGGAGAAAAGAAATAAAAGAAAGGACTTTGGGGGAGGGTGTTAATCTTAATCGGGTAACTCCTTTTGGTTTGTGACAGAAAGATTATTTGGAATACTTTATACCCAAGTAAAGGATTCGAAGTTGAATAAATGGTTTTGGGGAGCTATTTGGGATGAGTTTGTCTGAACATAAGTTTCTTGAGGGGTGTGATGATTTGGGAGGAGGTGAGGCCTTTTATAAGGAGTGTCACACAATAATATTTTAAAAGAAAGGAACCCCACCCATGTTTATTTATTTAAATTGGTCAATAATAGTCCAAAGGACAAGAAATGGAGTATATTGTATAAATATTTCCATCCAATGACTTTAGGAATAGTTTATAGTTCTTTTTATATATAATCATTAAGATTTAGTCCTTAGTTAAGCTTAATTTAACCTTAATCGTTCTAATTATATTTAATTACTCCCCTAATATTTTAGGTCAAAAACAAGTTTGAGCTTATTAGTCATTATAAATTATTATAATTAAAAATATGGAATCAATTTTTCCAAATTATCATCACAAAAGTGTAATAAATTAATTTAAATATAATCCCACAGTTGTGATGATAATGCGAGTTTTTTATGTAAAAAAGTTCAAAAGTTTCTTAAATTTTTATAGACAATTTAAAAACTAAATTACCTATATTTACCTAAATTAAATTATTTGATAAAAATATTATCTAATTAATATTTTAAACCAATTAAAAATTTAATTTATTCTTTAAATAAATTATATCAAAAAGAATTTTTGAACTAAAATACAATATTTCTAAGTATTCATTAACGAAAAAAACTTAACAGAAAAATACCAATAATTTATCCTAAACTATTTTTATGTTTATCTTTCAATCATGAATTCTATTTTGACATATTAAATATATTAATGTGTCATAAATTGTATTTAAAAAGGTTATCCATTAAAAAGAGGTAAAACTACCATTATAAAAATATTGGGCTTTATGAGTCAAATTTGTTTTATTATTATCTTATTCTTATAAATTCTTATTTCATGAATATTAGAAATAATTCCTTTGATATATAAAATATATACTAAATAAAAATTACTTAACAATGGATATTAAATTAATTTATTAGTCTTAAAATAACTTTTGAGTATAATAATATTTTTATATTAAAAATACTCCCTTTGTTTTCAATTGGTTCTTATATTCATTTCTAAATTATTTATAACTAGTTAATTCATTTTATATTTTGTGAAAACAATATATTTACATATTTTTATAAATTGTATTTATAAAATCTAATTTTCTCGCTATGTTTTTTATATTATTATATTTCTGTAATAATATATTATGGTTCGATAATACTTGGTCTTTCGTGGTACGCAAACCATTATAGGAAGTCATCGTTGCATGAAATGGAAGCTGACCACAGTGTTCCATGTAGAGGAATCTAAAATTTCTGTTTCATTTAGTGCATGTAATCTAATCATTTTGATTTAATAAAAAATAATCAATTCTCAGTGTTGTGTGAAATTGAAATTATCAAAATGAATAAATTAATATGAAAATAACAATTCAAAAATTGTCAGGGTGTTATATTCTACCCCCCTTAAAATGTAATTTTACCTCAAAATTCATTTGGGTTATCAATTGATTAATATTTGGAATTTTCTTTCATAGAATCTCAAATTGTAAAAGTGAATATTAAGACTTACTTTTAAAATGGAAAGTTGGAAACATAACATTTTCCCAAAGTAGAATATAGCTAGGTCTCCACATAGAAGAACATATGTTGCGATTGAAGATTCTATATGGAGGAGAAGTATAAATATTGATAGGGTGTGACTGCGGTCATCAATCAAAAACTGGTGACTGATCAAATAAAATTTGAGGTCCTCAAATTCATAAATTAGTGATGATTTCAAAGGGCATCAGTTCAATAAAATTTAAGATATCTGGAAAACATTTTTTTATCACTTTCAAAACATTCTATAATTATAAACAGAATTTCAAATTTTGGTTGTGATTTAATAAATTTCATATACATTCATTACCTCATGGAATGATTAAAATGAAATTTTCTTGGATGTATAAAGAACTAAAATACAAATTTAAAGGATCTTAAGGCCCATAAAATAATTAAAAGATTAACTATCTGTCCTAAAAAAATTAGTATTCCTTAATCTATAAACATGAAAAGTTACCCTACTGATTCATCATTAATATTTATTCATCAAAAATAATTATACATTATCCAATACTTAATGTAGGCCAGTGGTAGGGGTAAAACCCTTATCATCCGTTGGTCATGAGTTCCTGACCCCAGGTCTTTCCAAACACGACTAGCTGTCACCACACATACATAATGTCCTTTTCTAAAACCACAATAATATAATTCCTTAAATAAATTATATGGAGATACCCAAAATAAGTTTAATCACTAAATATACGGTTCACTATGTTTTCAATACATCCTTAATACAAAAATAGTTCATATGAGGTTTTAACTTAATCTTTTCATGAATGGTTAACATTACAACACTTCTAATAGATGAATATCCAAAATAGTATTAAAAAAGGTCAAAAACTTGCTAAACATTGATTCCCCAGTATATCACAAATATCTATTGGTTGCGACATTCCAAACATTTGAATACCCTCATCATATATTCTATCAAAACGTAGTAATGACTTGAATAAGAATAAATAATTTTGGAACACATTCATGATTCCTTATTCCAAATTTTTTATGATATATTACTTAAAACTCGAAAGTGTAAAACATCATACAGAATAAGATAGAATACATTTTCAATAGATCCTTTATCAATTCTAAGGTAATCAATACCATCCAATTTACTTGTTCCAATCCCTCATATATTTATAAAATTATCTCATCATAAGGAATGTTTTAAGGGTTATATTCCCTTAGTCATTATATCACATTGACATTAAATCAATTTTTTCATTTAATAATAAAAATTCAACATAAAAATGTAAATATTTATAATAAAAAGATACGTTTATATTTCACCATAATATAACATAAATTTTGAATCCAAATACATAATAAAATTTGTTATTACACTTCGTTATTATTCTATTAACAAGGTTACCTCATCCTTTTACTCAACACCTCTATCCTTTTAAATTTCTTATATATTCTCATCATCATCAACAATGTAACCATTACTTACACCACCTTACTGATCCTATTTCATAGATTTTATCTTATGAAATTGAGTTCCATAATGATCATTAATACCACATTTAAAACACTTGACCTTAACAGATTTATTAGGGAGGCCAATATTCTCATCCATTTTGTTAAACAAACTCTTCATTTTCCCTATGTAGTCACTTGCTCTGTGTCATTATTTTCTACTATCAAAACATCATATTTTTACTCTAAAACATTCACTTAGGTTATTAATTCCATAGTAATGACACCAAGGAAACAATATTTTATTTACTCTATGGTCTCCATTACTCAAAATCTCATTGAATTCCATGTTTCTCTTTCTTGGTGAGTCTGAGAGTTGGTTAAGGTACACACTGTTGATCATGTTCCATAAAAACTGCTTAGGAATGATCACAACAACCATCCATCCAGTGGTCATCCCACATAAATAATTATGTAAAAATCTCCCATCACATTCAACGTTAATCCATTCCTACTTTGTTCCCTACATTGACTAAAACTATAATCCTAGTATAAGCATTACATGTCATAAAAGAAAACCACATTTTCCAGAAAATAATTACTTATAGGATGTATAAATCTTGACACATTCCTTAATATATGATAAAATAAGATCATCCTAGGTTATTCAAATCCAACTTATAATTAATTACATCAGGATGGGTTGTGAAGAGTTAGTGAAATTCAAAAGCATATCCCATTAGAGATTCAATCAAGGTGTGTAACAAGGCTTATTGTTGTGTACCAAATTACCTCGAGTCAGGCCCAAGACATCATTTCAGATTTCTTATCCCTGGATACATCTATGGAAGAGATATATTCACTTTTAGTTTAAAAACAAGGATTTATTTCTATGAAACCACTTATTTTACCCCGTAACAAAATTCCAAGACATTTTCCAAAACGTTAACTCATACTTAAAGTTATACTTAGAGAAATATCTATACACATACATAGAAATATACCTAGGGATCAAAATAAAATTTTACCATCCTAGTTTCCAAAGGATAACTAAACCTTTCCTCTTATACCGACTATAACAACCCAGTCCCGACATATATTAACATTACATATCTTTTGTGTAATAAAAAGAGAATTAAAAAAAAACCTAACGATTGTTCTATTTTAGTGTATTAAGAAACATTTAAGCATAAAAACTAGTGAATAAGTGGGTTATTTTAGCTTCTATCGGGTTTCTATTTAATATAATAATTCATAGAAACATAATAAATAATAAAAATATTTATAAACTAGGGGAAAAGAAACATAAAAAGTGGTGATATCATATGATCAATAAGGGTAAAAAATGGAAACATGTAAACCAAATAATGAGAATAGGGGTATGAGAATGTGATAATATTATCAAAAGATCATACACTACATATCAAATATCTTAAACATAAATCATGTCTTAAAGAAAGAAATATCAGAAGACATAAATTATAATAAAATAAAGAACATGATCCAAGAAAGAATAACATAGGAATAAATCATGGAAATATTGTAGACACATAAGCATATAATATGATTTTCATAGTATCCAAGGCATTGATTCCAATACTATCTTTTTAGTGTGGGTTAACTCCCAATACCATCTTGGTAATCAAGCATTACTCCCATGGGAATATTTGTAGCTTTATTTCACTCCTCATACCCTAATGGTAGTCATAGTTCACTCCCATGGTCATCTTAGTAGTGGAGGTTTATATCCATGACTATATTATTCTATCTAGGGATATATAAATCATCAACCAATATATTAGAAGGAGATACAGGTCTAACCCCTCTCATAAAGAAATCATAAATAGACGTGCCAAAAATTCATAAACAATCACATCATATCCCATGAAATGAAATGGGTGTCATAAATATGTCATCATATCATAACATGAAAAAATATACTTGATTCATAATCATTTCATCAAAATCATAACCCAGGAAATAGATACAAATTTCATTATCATATAACCCATGGAAGAGAAACAGGTTCTGTAAAGACTGTGGTAGCAAGCATTACCCATTCAGTGAAATAAATATGAATGCAACCATTGGATGATTTCATACAAAGTCATGATTAATATCAAATAATGTTATATTATATAGAATAATATTTTGAATTATATTTCAAAAACAATTGTTGGGGAAAATATTTTTTCCTCTTTTAAAAAATATTTTTAATACAAAAAACCATTTGAAAATAATTTTCATAGAAAATAACATGAAAACATATATAGAATATTTTAATATATTTTAAAATCCTTTTTTACTTTAAAAATTATAAAATAAGCTTTAAAACATTTTAAAAACCATTTTCCTGAAAAACACTTTGAAAACATTAAATGAAAGCTTGGAAATATTTTGAGAACTAATTCATTGAATATTATTTGAAAACATTTAAAGAAAGACTGAAATCATTTCGAAAAATTTTTTATTGTAAAATAACTTTTAAAATAATTTTATAATAAAAATTAACCTTTCAATAATGTAATAGACGCTTCAATGAAATGATGGTGGGTAAATACATACATACTTTATAAGGTAATAAATATTCCTTTTGGAACAGTAGAAGTTTATAAAAGCTCCTTGATCGAAAATGAGAAGAATTGGCTTTTGAAAATATTGGTAAAAAGCAGAAAAGGGTAAAAATATCATTTAATTTTTATATCCAATTTGTATAGTATTATTTTAATCCCTTTTGGGAAGGCATAGTTTCAAAGGATAATGAATTTCATATCAAAGAGATAGTAATGTAGATCTTTCTTAAAAACACATTTATCACTATTTCCCACACCAAAGTGTTAAATAATGATAACAATAAATTAATATATCTTTAGTGTCAAAGGATAATAAATTTTATGATTTTTCTTTTGTGATGGATCATAATATTTTGTTAATGGAAGCATAAACAAAAACAATCTTGAAAAGCGATGAGATTGTCTCAATAAACACTTATTACTTGTTAAATTGGGATCATACTCTCCACTTAAGAAATGGAAATTACATGAATCTAAAAATATCATGTAAATAATTATATTCATGATATTACTTGTATAATCAAAGTATATACTCCTGAAAAAAGTGATTTTGTTCATAACAAGACATGAGTCTGAAAGAAAACAATTAAGACAAAACTAATTTAATGATTTATTAACTTTTGAAACATAAAATACATGAAATAATAATAATGTGAATAATAATAAATTTATGTATATTATATGGGTGATACAATCATGTTTAGTAAATACACCAGACAAATGGAAAGTGTAGAAAGTATAGCGTGTATCTCGTGGAAATAAAAAGTGGGGTGGAATCCCCCTTACCTTGAGTCTTGACTCTCATCATACTCTTTCGAACCACATATATAATAAATATAAATTTATTATAAATATTTTAAAGAACCATATTTTTATATCATATACCACACATTTTTATATTATGACTTTATATTACCTTCTTGTTAACCATCATATGATAAGTTACAAACTAGGTAATATCCGCTTTGTTATTTGAATGTATCGAAATTTTTCATATCTTTGGTCCTTATATTTATATAATGATTTCCTGAATAAAGGCCATGATTTAAATATAATTATTATTCTTTATATTTTCCATAAAATAAACCATAGAATATGAAACTATAAAACAAAATCCGTTGTTCATGGAGATAGTAAGTTGTACGTACACAAGGAAGCTATTTCTGTTTAATTATCAAGTTGAAAGAATGAAAGTAAAATAATTATGTATATATATATAATTATTAAATTATCATTATTATATCATATATTTTATATATATTCACTAAAACCATCATTAATATATTATATTTAGTGTATGAATGGATCACATTTCATTGAGGGGCCTGTAGTCCACACTTTCTCAAACGAAATTATCATATTTAAAAAAAATTGAACGTATAAATATAAGTGTAGTAAAAAAATTATAGAATATAAAATAAAAAAAATATATAAAATAAAACATATATAAATAGATATTTCATCCTAATTTCTACCATGTGACATGGTAACAGAAATATGAACAATCATCATTTAGTGAGGTGGTCGTCCGCCAGACATGTAAAAATTATGTTCGTTATACATTAGATGGAAGTGTGTGTAAGTGCATGTCAAATACATGCCATAATAACATCCTAGTATATTGATTATACTTCTATTATTATAAACCCAATGAATAAGAATATTTTATAGAATGTAGGAAGGAAATAAGAGAAAGGGATTTGATTGTGGTTGTTACCTCTTAATTGAGTAAGACAATTTGGTTTGTGAAAAATTCTTCCTTGGATTTTTTTTGCCCATAGGGAGGATTAAAGGATGAAATGAGGAATCTTTGTGAGATATATGGGCATGTTTTTCCAAAAATAACTTACTTGGGAGGTGTAAAAAAGTGAAAGGAGATGAGGCCTTTTATAATGGAGGGATAATGGCACTATAGTAATATTTTTAAAGAAAGGAACCCCACCGATGTTTATTAATTTAAAGTGGTTAAATAAGGGTCCAAAGTATATAAATTCTAAGATAGTATCTCAATATTTCCATAAAAGGTATTTATCACATGTTTATAGGTCATTTGGGGTCTTAAATGTAAGGTTCGGTGCTTACTTAAGATTAATTTAACCTAAATTGTGGTAATTAATTTTAATTGCTTCACTAATATTTTTGGTAAAAAACTAATATGAACTTATAAGACATTATAAATTATTATGATTCAAAATATGGAATCCATTTGATGAAAATTCCAATTATAGAAGTGGAAGAAATTAATCTAAATATAATCATGCAGCGGGGTCAACAATATAGCATTTTATAAAAAACACATTCAAACGTTTATTATGTTTTTATAGTCAATGTCGAAATAAAATAGATTCAAATGACCTAAATTGAATTAATTGATAAAAATATTGTCTAATTTTAATTTTTAAACAATTTATATTTAACTTATACATATAAATTAATTAGATAAAAAAGCATTTTTGAACTAAAATACAATATTTCTAACTGTTAATTAAAAATTTAATTTAAGAAATAAATTGCAAAAAATTATCCTAACCTAATTTTTATGTTTCAATTTAAAATTTGAATTTTATTTTGAACTATTATATATATAATGGTTTAAATTTTTTTTTTATAATTTTTATCCATTAAAACGAAATAAAACTAAATTAAAAAAAATATTGGCTTTTATGTGTTAAATTGGATTTATTCTAATCATATGTTTAAAAAATCTATTATATATATATATAAAATAATTTACATGGATATATAAAATATATGTTACATTAATATTATATAATAATAGTCATTAATTTAATTTATTATTATTAAATCAACATGTGATCATAATAATAGTTTTCTATAAAAATACTCCCTTTATATTCAATAGGTTGTTATATTCAAATATAAATTATTAGAAACTAATTAATTCATTTTATATTTTGTGAAGACCTTATATTTATATATTTTTATCAATAATATTCATAAAATATATTTTAGTGGCTGGGTTATTTATATTATTATTTTTTTAGCAATATATTATTGTTCGGTAACACTCGGGCCTACGTGTCATTGAATTCATCAAGGAAAGACATTATTTCTTGTATCACATGATAAATTTTGTTTTCCATGTAGATAAAGCTAAAATTTATGTTTCGTGTTGTGAACTTAAGACAATAAAAGTACATTAAAATAAAATTTTCTATTTTCTATTTTGTGTGAAATGAAAAATATCAAAAATATTAAATTAATTCCAAAAATAATAATTCACAAAATCTCGGGGTGTTAGAGATACTAGAGAAGAAATAAGAATCAATTTCATTCATGTAATAAATGTGTAAATATAAGACCATGGTAATTTCGAAAATGTGGGGGAAGGTGTTTTCATTATGGAAATAATGGACACAGTACAATGAATTTCCAAGGACATCAATGATTTATGTGTAAGAAATATGGTTATTATTTGATATAATGCCATAATCCATGGTTTATCTTATATAACAATGATGGAACCATTCAATGAAAATCATTGAAGATTAATGATTTATGTATTCATTTATTACTATTCAATAATTATATTTTAAAATTATTTCTACCTATGGTATTTCGTTTATAATAATCAAGAAATATATAATTCTTTTTAATTATGGAAGCATATATGTATGCTTTAACTTAATAGTTATAAATACCATTAGGGTTTTATTATTTTAAGGCTGATAATAAGGTAAAATTTGTAAAACAAATTAGTTTTATGTGATGGTATCTTAATGTGATTAATTTCATTTTGGGAGTTTTTTTATTGGGATAAGTTATATTAAATCATTTCGTTAAACATGAAGTATAATTTGAGAAAAAAATTTATTATCATTAGATAAAAAATGTTTATAACCTTTAAGTTTCAAATGCTATTTAATGATTAAGGATATTTTTAAGGATTATAATCATAATTATTGGGTTGTTATAATAATTATATTAATATAGGTTTAGTAAAGAGGACAACCTGACACATCCAATAAATAAATGGGGCTTCAACCCACAACTGAAGTGCAATAAGGGTGCAATGCATATGACTGGACTACATGATTTCTAGCGTAGCATGATTTTTTTTAAATTATGAGATAAATTTAAATTAATTTGTTTTTTTGGAATATCATTTTTATTAATGATATAACTGTAACACCCTGATATTTTGTTGATTTGTTTTTCAAATTAATTTAATCTTTTGATATTTTACCCTCATACAACACTGAAAATATCTTTTCACTATGTCAAAAACTACATTAACATTGAAACAACTGGGTTTATGTTAAATACAAACCCATAATGGTGTATTTTAAATGAAACAATAATTTTAGTGTCTGTTACACACAAGATTGACCTTCCATGATGGCTGGAGTAACACGCACGACGGAGTGCAACCTGACTATAAAATATTATTTAAAATATTATTATAAGGGAATATAACATGACATTATATTTATTTATATGAATTATATTACCTATATTATGAAAATTTATAGGGTTCAAGAATATAATATGAATTCATAGGTTACCAATTAATGAATATAAAAGCCGATTGAATATAATGGAAAATATTATTATATTCACAAAGCAATTTTAACATTGTAAATTAAATTAATTATAGTTGGTAATTTAAATTAATATAATAACTAGGTTATATAATCAATCAAATATTTTTTACATTATTAAAATAGATGATATAGGCATAAGATATGAACAAACCAAATTTAATGGCTAAAAACCTATTTTTTATATAGGTAGTTTTACCACAATTTAAAGGTGAACCCATTTTAAATCATATTTTTTGAACTTTTATAGATTTAATATGTCAAAATAAACATTATATTTGGACTAGAAACATAAATATTAGTTTATGACAAATTGTTTGTATTTTTAGAATGGTTTCATCATTTAATGAATTTTTAAAAATACCGAATTTAAATTCAAAATTGAATTTTCATCTAATTTATTTATAAGGATGAATTATATTTTAATTTGTTTAATAGTTTAGTTAGACAATATTTTTACAAATTAATACAATTTATGTAATTAGAGAATATTTCCTATTGAAATTTTATATAATAACATTGCAAACTTTTGGGCATTTTGTACATTAAACACCCGTAGTGTTTTCCCATCAGTAAGGATTAATTTTAAATTACGATATTCTAATTATGTGAAACGAATTTGGGAAACTTGATTATATATTTTTAACAATAATAAATTATAATTTTAATAAATAAAACTTTATTATTGAGGGAAAAAAATATTAGTGAAAGTGATTAAAATTAATTACATCACTTAAGAGAAAATTATGTTAATATAGTACTATACCATCAAATTAGGCCTCAAAACGACCAATATAAAAGTACAGATGAAATTATATGGGCATTGTTTGACCCTATAATCAATTGGATCAACCCTTTTCTATTATTTGATCTAGTTTCAAAATTAAAAATGTCGGTGGAATTATCTTTCTAAATATTTACAAGAGTGCCAGCCCACGTCCACAATAAAAGGCCACCACCTCTACCAATTCATCACACCTCTCAAAACATTTATGATCATACATGATATATCCTTTTATCCTACCAAAAAGAATCCCCTCAACTATGAATCCCCCCATTGGGATGAAATCTTCTCATAGAAGACTTTGTGAACAAACCAAAAGAAGATACCTGATTGAGAGGTTTTTTGAACGAGTATGATGAGAGTTAGAATCATAGTGCGGGGAATGAATATAAATTTTAATTTCTAGGAGTTAAAAGTTATGTTAGATACTCTTTTAGTATTTCATGCAATCTAAAATTCTAATATTTCCAAATATGTAAAACAATTTTGTCTCAATTTTATTTCATTGAGACTCTTGTTTTTTTATATGACTAAACTCTTTCTTTGAGGTGTATATAATTCTATTTTCAATGTCATATCATGAATATAATTCATTTAATGATATTTTAATCTTAATGTAATTTCTTTTGATAAATGGATATAATGATCCCACATTATAAAGTAATATGTTTTTTTAGAAAATATCATCATTTTTTTCAAGCTAGTTTACGATTGATTCGATGAACTCATATGACCAAAATCTCAAGGAAATTCATTAATTTAAATCTCCCCTTATTGTATTTGTTATACTAATGTTATGGTACCATAATTATACACTTTGGTATACATGATAGTTAATAAATTGTTTTCATGAAATCTCAACTTTACCTTCACTTTGGTCGAAAATTTATGTTTCATCAAAACATTTTTTCAAAAAAGAGCTTCCATAAAAATTATACTAGTATCATATATGATTTAAAATAAATGTTTACACATTTTTTTCTTTTAAAAATATCTTAAAGGTAAAATTATTTTAACTTTCAAAATAAATAATTCCTTTTAACCAGTTTACCATGAAAATGGAATGTTAATTTTACCTCATACAACATGTACATATTTTACCGACCATAATTCATTTGAAAAATAATTTTCATTTTAAAATGTTAGTATTTAAGAACATATTGTTCTAAAGTATGTTTCCTGGAAAAATATTTTCAAAATGATTTCAAGTATTCTTTATAACTTTTCAAGTTATGTTAAAAGAAAATAAATTTTAAATTTTTTATGTATTAAAAGAACTTTTTCAAAGGAGAAATGATATTTTACTCCAGAATAGACTTTAATTAATGTTTCAAAACTATTTTACTTCTATGATTACATTTGGGTATTTTACTACTTCCATTCTAAGAAATTATGTAAAGTTTGCATTCATATATTTTTTGTTAATGAATTATGCTTAATGTCATGGTATTTATGAAATCCTTTTATTCTGCATAGGTTATAAGCTTTCGAATCCCAGTTCTTGTCATGGAATATGATTATATGATATGATTAAGAAACCTATCTATTTTCCATGTGTTATGATGTTATGAAATATTATTAATTACAATTTTATTTTTTGGTTATGATTTGATGTTTATTAAACCCATATCTTTTCATGGGTTATGATATGATGAATATTTTAGAGAATATGAATGTATGATTTTAATATGAGAGGGCTTGGACTTATATCTCCCTCTGATGAATTGGGTAATGAGATGTTTTATGTGAGCTCAAAGGGATTATGGGTTGTAGCAAAATTCTAAAAGAAAGATGGTTCATGGGTTGTGTCCCAAGCCTAAAAGTAAGACGGTTCATGGGTTATAGCCAAATCCTAAATGAAATAAGTTATGTGGGATGTATCCAAAGCCTAAATGATAGAAGATTCATGGGTTGTAGAGAATTCCTAAAATAAATAGGGTACACGGTGTGTAGCCTAAGGACGAAAATAAAAAGGAACATGGTATATAGCCCAAGCCTAAATGAATGTTGTTACATGGGTTGCTAGCCCAAGCCCAAAGTAGGTACAAAGGCTGAAACCCAGTCCTAACAAGTTATAAATGACTTTATATGTTTCCTAAAAATAAATGTTTCAATTTTTATATATATTCAAAAAATCTTAAGTATTATTCCTTAGTTATGATTTCATGGATCTTGATGTTTATTTATTTATTATTCATATCCAAAAAATTGAAAATATTTATCCTACAACTAATGTTTAAGGTATTTGATATATAGGGTATGGTCTTCTAATGTTAGGATCGCATTATCAAACCCTTATGTTCATGTTTATTCTTACATTTCTCTTTGGTTTACCCCATACTGAAAATATGAGCTCACCTCTTTCTTATGACTCCTTTCTCCATGTTATGAAAAATGATTTTAGTTAGAAGTAATAATTTACTAGATCATTGTGGGATATTTTGAAGATATTTCACAAGAATAAATGAATTTGTTTCCATGTTTCCAATGATTCTAAACTATTATGGCCCTTAGGCATGTATTTTTGTAATGTACAGAATATTAATTTAAAATAATGTAATATCCATTTTTATTTAGCCTTGTCCACTATAGTTCATATTAAAGGAAAGGATTAGTCATCCTTTGGAAACTATTATGGGAAATCCTTAGTGAGATCCCAAGGTATATTTCTAAGTATATGTGTAGGTTTGCCTCTAGTGTCAAGTAAAAGGATGAGTTCACATTTAGGAAAATGTTGTGGAATTTATGTAAAAGATAGATTGAGTGGTTTCTTATAAATACATCCATGTATGTATACTACAAGTGGATATGGCTCTAGAACAGATTTACCTAGGGGTGACAACTCCGACACGATTTTCTGGGTTTGACTCAAGGTAACCTAGTACAAAACAATGGGCCTTGCTACACACCTGGTTTGTAACTATCGAGGGATATGATTTTTGAATTAATTAAATATTTACAAACCATCATGGAGGATTTAAAACTATGTTGAATTTGATTATCTGTGGGTAAAACTAAGTTGTCTTATATTATGGAAGGTTTCATGATTTAGACATCATATATTTAATTTCTCATGATTATGTGGCTTTCTTATATGATATGTGTTTTCTACCCCATGATTTCTAGTTTTAGTAATTGGGATAACTAGAAGGAACATAGTTAAAATATAATGTTTCAAATTTAGAAATTTTGGGTTTTATGAGAATAAATTTCCCAAGTGGAAATCTCATATAGATAATTAGGAAGGTGTCATAAGTATTGATTATAATTTTGAAGATAAAGAGACTGCAAACTACATGTGAAAGGTATGTGATGTTCTTTAAATATTGTAGTCATAAAATATAATAAGCGTTATCATATTGAGTTTGATGAACCTTAAGACATTATACATATTTCTTTTTCTTGTAATGAGGTATTAAGGAATAAGTTTATGATTCACGAGTAATGGTTTAAGAATAATGTTCGATGAATGATGTAATTATGTTTTGGAATTCAGAGATTATGTTATATGAATCATGAAATAAATATGTATTTAATTAAGGATTTAAATGGTAATTTTTAATGGTGATGAATAATTGGACATTCGATTTATTGGAAATGTGATATTTTTATTAAGGGAAGGTGAAATTTTTATTAGTGTCTTACATGTAGATAATGATGTTTGGATAAAGATACGTTGGATATGAATAAGAAAATTGGGGAGTATTGATTACATTCGCCCTATGTAATTATTTGTAGATTGGTGGTTTATAATATCACCGATGATGTTTATAGAATTTTTGGATTTAAGGAATAGATCCAACATAGTTTTCAAAAAGGAATCATGCATGTTTTAGAAAAGGATTTATCAATATTCAGGGTGTTACCATGTTTCAAGAGAACATATGATAAGGGTATTCAGATGTTTGAAATGTTATAACTAAGAAATCATTTTTGATATACAAGGGAATGAATGTCGAGCTGGTTTTGTGAGTCCCTTTCTTAAATTTTGGATGTTCACATTTGAGAAAGTTTATAAGGATAACCATTCATGATAGGTTTAAGTTAAACCTCATAGGAAGTATTTGTGCATTTAGTTTGTGCTGAAAACCTCAAATAAAATTCTAATTAGTGATTAAACTTATTTCAAGGATTTCATTCTTATATATTATAATAGTGTGGTTTTAAAAAAAATCATGTATGTTGGGTGACAAACAATCAAGTCTGGTTGGGTTGGGGGTCTTGAACCAATGACCTAAGGAAGATAAGGATTTCATACATACCACTCGCCTACGTGATGTCCTAGATAATTTATATTTTTTAAATATAAATATTTATGATAAACCAGACTCATTAATTTTTATGTTTATATATTAATGCACACTGATAGTAAGAGTTTTCATTCTTTTTTGGGCCTTAGGATCTATTAAAAGTGTATTTCTAGACATTCATTCCTTGAGGTAATGGATTCATTAAAATTTCATCCAATACGAAATAATGTATGATGTTTTTTTAGAGAAATATATCACTAGTTACTCAACGTTTTGGAAATCATGAAGGAAATATTCTCCTAATACCTTAAATTATGTTGAAGCAATGACCTCTGGAATCATCAATGTTTTACGAGTTGGAGGACCTCAATATTCCATTTATCTTTCACTTTTTTGTGATTTAAGACCTCAGAAAATCCCTATAAATATTTAATCATTTCCACCATTTCCAATATTCACTCCCAACCTATGTTCTCATATGTGGAAACCTAGTTATATGTCACTTTGGGTAACCATTATGGTCCCAAATTTCCCTTTTAAAGGTATGTTTCTGTATCTATTTATAGGAGTGGGTTCCATTGAATGAAGTATTCATGTATTAAAACATTTATTACCCAAAAAAGGATCAAGGTTGAAATTCATATTAAGGTGTGTAGAATGTAACACCACAAGATTTTGGGGCTATTTTCGAATAAATATTATCATTTGATATTTTTCACTTCATGCCACACTGAAAATAGTTTTTTGCCAAGTCAAATATTCCTTTCACGCAAATCTATGTTGGAATATGTTACACACAATCCTATCATGGCGTACGTTACATGGAATTACAAGTATAGAATATGTTACATGAAATATTGACCTTCTACGATGGCTGGTGTAACAGGAAAGACCGAGTGTAACCTAACTATAATATATTATTAAAAATATTATTTTATTGGAATATAACCTAGCCATTATATTTATGGATATCAATAATATTAACTAAATTATAAAAATATTTTGTGTACATAAATATATAATGAATTTATAAGTTACCAATAAATTAATATGAAAAATGATTGAATAAAATGGAAAATATTATTATAGTCACAAATCTGTGTTAAAACCTATTTTTATAAAGATAGTTTTACTGAATTTAAATGGAGAACCTAGTTTAAATACCATTTTTTGAGGGTTTATAGATTTAATATGTTAAAATATACTTTATATTTTGTAATGAAATATAAAAATTAGGTTAGGATAAATTTTTGGAAATTTTTTTGAATAGTTTCTTTTTTTAATGAATAGTTAAAAAACACGATTTTAATTCAAAACTATTTTTTCAACTAATTTATTTATAAGGTTAAATTTTATTTTAAATTTTATTAATTGTTTAGTTAGATAAAAATTTTATCAATTAATCCAGAGTTGGTTATTAGATCCAATTTCACATTGAAATTTGATATAAAAACATAGAAAATGTTTGGACATTTTTACTTTAAAAACCAGGCTTGTCTTCTCGTTAGTGGGATTACATTTAAGTTAATTTTTTCCAGTTTTTTTATTAGAATATTTCTAAATGGATTACATATAGGTATAAAAAATAATTTTTAATTTTTAATATATTTAACATTTTTTAAGAAAAAAAATATTAGTGAAAGAGATTTAAATTAATTACATTGGTAATGAGAAAAAATTGGTTAATAAAGTAATAAATCATAAATTTAACATACAAAACGACCTAGACACATGTCAAACATCCATTGGATAACTATATTTCAAACCTATATTCAATTAGGTCGACCATGGTCCATTTTTGGATCTAATTTCAACATGAAAAACGTGGGTGGAATTATCTCTTCAAATATTTACAAGAGTGCCACTCCACTACCACTATAAAAGACCACCACCTCTACCCATTCCTCACACCCCTCAAACCTTTTATGTTCAGTCAGTCTCTAGCCAAGAACCCTACCAACTCTCCTAACATAAACCACGAATCCACGGGTATGGAAGAAATCCTCTCAATGAATCTATTTAGCACAAACCAAAAGGATTTACCCGATTTATGGGTGGTTTGAAAGAGTACGACGAGTGTCAAGACACAAGGTAATGAGATTTAGGATCACTTTATATTTCTTTGAGTTAAATATTATGTTCGGTGATATTTCATTTTTTGTGTGGTGTATGTAGTACCCATGACTCGGTTCTATGAATCCTATTCTTCTATTTATGGACATTCACATGTCGATTTGATGATCCTTCTTCCATGGGGTTTAAGTTTCAAAAGTTACCAAATCAGTAAAATAGTTTAGTCTCAATTTTCCTTCTTTGCGACTCACATTTTATCATGCACCTAAAACATTTATTTTATCAATATATAAATATTTTTTCCATGTTATAACATGAATCTAAATATTTTCATGATATTTTATGCTTCATATAATTTCATTTCTTACAGAGAGAGTATGATCCCATTATACCAAGATATATGTGTTTATTGAATCAATCTCTTAATTTTTTTGAGATAGTTTTTTCTTCCTTTTATGGAATCATAAGATCTATATCTCAAAGACATTAATGAATTTTCTTCTCCCCCAATTATCCATGTTATTCTCATGTATTTTTACAATATTTCTACACATTGGTACATAAGATAGTTTGCAATGTGTTTTTAATAAAGCCCGAATTTACTATTCCTTAAGTCGAAAATCCATGTTCCATAAAAATATGTTTTATAAAAAGTGTGTATAAGAATATTATACCAGTATCCTAAAATATTTAAAAAAACATTTTTAACCTTTTTACCATTTACCAATCTCTTCATTGTAATATTCGGTTCACTTTCTAAATAATTAATTCCTTATAACCTTTTTAACTTGAAAAAGTAATGTTCTTTTTATCTCATAGGACATTTATAGATTTTCCCACTACCATTCCTTTAATGATTCGTTTTCATTATAAAAGAGTAATTATTAATAAACTATTTTTAAAATTAATTTTCAAGGGAAATTGTTTTCAAAATTATTTCTTGTATTCTTTATAAGTTACACGTTAAATTATATGAAAATTAATTTAAAATGGTGTTATATATTAAAAGGCCTTTTTCAAAGGAGAGATGATATTTTCCTTAAGAATTGTTTTTGATTGATGTATCAATATTATTTTCTATCTATGATAAAATCTGTTGATGTTACTCATTCCATTGTAACAAATCATATAAACGTTCCACTCATATCCTTTTTATTAATGGGTTGTGTTTAATATAAATGTCCTTATGAAATCTGTTTCTTTTCCACGTGTTATATTCTATCAAAACCTGATTCTTTTCATAGGTTATGCTTCGATGATATGATTATGAAACATATATCTTTTTGATATGTAATGATGTGATGAAATATTATTGATTCCCATTTCATTTTGTGGGTTTTGATTTTATGTTTATAGAACATATCTATTTTCATGGGTCATGATATGATGCTTGTTTTATGGAACATACATCTAAGATTTCATTATGTGACTAGTGAGACCAATATCTCCCTCCAATTAATTAGGTAATGATAAATGTTATATGGGATTAATGGTTTAATTTTTTGTAGGCCAATAATAAAAGAAATAAGGTTCATGGGTTGTAGCCCAATCCTAAAAGAAATACGGTTCATGGGTTGTAGCCCAAGAATAATATTAAGAAGGTTCATGGGTTGTAGCCCAAGACTAAAATAAAGAGGGTACACTTGTGGTAGAATATGAATGAAAATAAGGGGGTGCATGGGTTAGAACCCAATCCTAGGAAAATTTGGGTACATGAGGTGCGAGTCCAAGTGCTATGTAGGTCCACATGTCATAACCCAATCCTATCATGTTATAAAGGTCTTGGTAGGTAGAGTTAACATATGAGTTCTATTTTTATATGTATTCTAAAAATCTATTGTCTTATTCCATAATTATGGTTCCCTAGCTCATGATATTTATTTACTTAAGATTCATGTCTTAGGTACTACTTTTTTTTATCCGATACTAGTTTTTACAATCTTTGATATGTAGGGTATGATCTCCTAATGTTACAATCACATTATTATACCCTATGTTGATGTTTATGATTACATGTCTCTATTGTTTACCCTTACTAAGCATCTAAGCTCACGCATTTCTTAGGATTCTTTTATACAAGTTATGAAGAATGAATTTAGTTAGAAGTAAAAAGGGTCTAGATCTTGACGGGAGATGTCGAAGATCTTTCACCAGGATATAATATTTTGTTTCCAGTTTTCCAAAGACACTAAACTATTATGGTCATCAGACATGTATTTTTGTAATGTACTGAATATTCATCTAAAATGATATTACATGTAATATAATTTTATGTTATTTCGAGTTTTCTATAATAACTATGGGATTGAAAAGTGATTGTTGATTAATGTAATTTCAAAATAAGTTCACTATTTGATGAACTATATATGATTAAGACAAAGAAAACATAATGAGAATTAATCTTAGGTATAAAAAATGAATTATATTTTATATTCATAAATTATTTTAATGTGTATTTATGATGATTTGTGTTATTTATGGAAACGATTATCATATCATGGAGATTATATTATTTGGGAAAATTTATTTTTAGTGTGAGACATTAAGAGTGAATTTTGTTATTTGGAGATAAATATTAAATTTATCTTGAAACAATATGGGTTTAAATCATTAAAATATTTTCCTTTTGAAGTTATTATATTATATTTTTAATAATTTTAAGGTTATTTATTTTTTTACTGAACTAATTTGATCTTTGGGTGTTATTATTTGGCCTTTCGTGATTAATGTTGTGTTTCTCCCTATGGTGGTTTATTCATTTTGAGAATTATATTAATAATTGTTGTCTGGTTAATTCCTATAGATAAGTGGAGGATATTTTTATCCCTTTTTATGATTATTTGATCTATTCTATGTCAATTTTAGTGCTTCAGGCACAAAAAATTCATATTGGATATTCATTTCTTGAAGTATAAAATGAAGTGAAAAATTATCGAAAAAAAAGAGAAGGCTGAAATTAAATTTATGAAATTGAAATATATCATGTCGGCATATTGTATAATAGTAAAATAATACTTAACCTATCTAAAGGGGATATTGAAATGAAAATTTTATCGAATTGCCTTCATTTCCAATGGATTTGTGGTATTTTCTATACTTCTTTGTTTATGGTTTTGTTGTCGTTAAATTTCTTTTAATCACTCAATTTTTTCGGATCAACGATCATTGTCATTATCCATAATTATTTAGTTATTAAGAATTTTTTACATATCTATATTTTCACTTCCCACTAATGTTTTATTATATGGAATCCTAGTTATGTATCATTCTAGATGATATCCATACTATACTTTCTCTCTTATAAAGAGAAAGTTTTATTAAACCATTTAATAAGTTGGGTTTTCAACAATGTTATTTTAAAATATATAAAACTTGATTACCTATAAAAAGTTTAAATTTTGAGGATAAAATTTTTTATAGGGGTGGGTGATATAACACCATGATATTTTAAAAAAATATCATTAGGTTAGATATCATATTTGATACACAACACCAAGTTGAAATGAAATCTAAATATTGTAACCTAGCCTTTAAATTGGGGGGGGTATGAATATGACTAACTAAATTATGAAATATAAATAATTATACAAAATAATATATATTTATCGATAAATTATCATTAAATAATCACTCAATTTATAGTAATTCATTTTTTTCATAAAAACTATGTTTTCTTCCTAAATTTGTTTTACTTATTTGTCCAAGAAAATAATATAAATTTTTCCCACTTTTATAAAATTAATTTTTTATAATTAACATTATTTTTGAATTCAATATATAAAAAATATCAATCCGTGATGTTATGAAATATTTCTAAAAATCATGATTTATTATTGAACAATAATATTACATTTTTGATAGAAAACTATTTTTAAGTTCATAATATAAATTTATTTTAATTAAATTAAATTTTATATATAATAGTGAATAAATTTAATTAAATTCATTGAATATAGATCTATGTATAGGAATTTTAATCCTTATAATAATGATTACTAGAAATATAATTAATATAAGATTATCTTATGCTAGAAAATTGCATTCCTTGAAAACCCATTTTTTGACATATTATACGAGTTTATTTTTAGATTAATTGTTGGAATTTTATTAATTTGGTTTTATGAAATGAATTAAATATTTTTAATCATAATAATTAATATTAGGTAACAATTTAAACATAATTATTAATCATAATGAATAGTGAAAATATAAAAATATTTTACCACGATTAAGGGTTAGAACGACCTAAAAAGATGATTAATTTCCTTTGTATGGCCATATATTGACCTTATATAATCTATGTTAATTTAATTTATTATTTTTATTCCATATGTACATGATTATGACCTTTATAATTATTTATGTAAAGAAATTGACCAAATATCACTCTCTTACTTTAAAAAATATATTATCTGTTCACATAGGGATAAAAAGATGTTATGCTCAATTAAAAATATTCATATGAAATATAAATATTTTTTAATTATCATGGGATTTTTTATTATTTTCTAGTGATAATACAACGACCTTTAATAGTTCTGAAACAACAACTGAATAATTATTTTATTTTAAAGGAAAATAAAATAAATGATATTACAAATATTAAATTTATAATAATTTTAATAAATTAGTATGTTAAATTTTTGTTTAAATATAACTTATTATGGATTTTTTAAAAGTATATATAAAAAGTATATATTTTTATTAATTTTTTTAAAGTCTAATAAATTAATTGTGTCAAAATTTACATTAATGATACAATATAATAAATAATGTTTTATAAAATAATTTATAATATCTGAAAGATATTTATTCTGAGAGATAAATGGTAAATGGTTTATAATATAAATAATTTTCTATTTGTGGAACTCTATTCTTTTTATAGTTTCATTCATGACCCTTAAAAAGTAGAAAAATTAATTACAATGGAAATGCATGAAATTGGTTTTTGCGTGTTGCTAGCACATGTATTAAAATTTATTTTCTGAAGTCAAAGGATTTTTATTTTACGAAATTGATTTAGTATTTATAGTTTTTGGGTCAAAAATATATAATAATTACTATTTTATTTTTGGTATTAAATAACTAATTACAATAGAAAAAAACTAGTTACCTTACTAAAAAGTGAAATGGTAAAAGTGAATAACGTTTGAGGTAAAGAGAATAAAATGATAAATTTTTAATTTTATTTGTGGAGGTTTTTAAAAAAAACATCTTCCCTAAACTCAATTATTTATCATTTTTAGAGCCACTTGTATTTATAGGGAATTCCCATTATTGAATAGATTTGAGTATTTAATGAATTTCCACTTATTCTTACTTAAAAGGGTAACCCCCTCTCCTATGTTATTCACACTAAAAATGTACATTGGGTTTTAAAATACGTAAAAATACGCTAATTAAAACCATAACCATTTCCCAAAAGCATTTTTTGATCATAAAACCAACCTAGATATTAATTTAATGCATACGTTAAGAGGTTTTTGAAGAAGAGGTATCCATCTTAAAAGAGCATTTTGGTGTTATTTCCTTTTCCACATCATTAAAATATTTTCCAAATATATGAAAATAATAAAACCAGTATATTTATTATATAATTATGACATTTTTATAAAATAACATATATCCATATCCTCCTCTATAAAATGGGAAATGAAACTTCCAACCATGTGTATGGAAGACTACCGCTTCACGAAACGATGTAATTGGTTTTCCATCACCACCTATCATGAATAGATATAATGACAGATTAAATTTATATATATGGTAATTATGAAACATTTAACTTATATAATTATAATATAATATCTACCTTCTTACCTTCCAATCCATTGTGAAACAATAATGCAAATCGTGCGTACGTGTGGACAGTCGCCACCACCAAGTGATGTGATAAAATTTTAATTTTATTTTGACATGAATTGTATTAAGGATATATTTAATGATCCTAAAATATATATGTGATATAAAAATTATTATATAATGATTAATTATTATTTAACATTCCTTTGTTTTATTCATTGGTAAAAAGAACATTTATCAGGCTTACGTACAACCTACCATCTACATGAATGGTCTAATTGATTTTTATATCGCTATCATTTAGGGATGACTATAAAATTGTATAAAATGAATATATATTATATTTATAAATTTATTATTATTATGAATATTATCTATTCATGATTAAATCACAATTACCAAATACTACTAAACCAAAACAGACATGAAAAATGAAGCAGTTATCACCCAAAATGGTTTTTTTACATAAAATTTTTAATACATGAGGGATAAAGGGGTTAAATGTAATCATATATGGTATGATAAATTTGATTATGGTTCTATAATATATGTATAATAAACCAATATTTCTTATATAGGAGTTTCAAATGTGTACAATGGATCTAGAGACATGAGGTAAAGGATTTTCATCTGACTTCTATTTTTGAGGGACACATGCCAAATTCACCAATTATTTCATTTTTGGGCTATATATACTACCCTAAAATGTTTTTAAGAATAAATATTATATAAATAATGATATAAATAATAGATATTTGGTTATTTCATTAATTGTAATTATGATACAGAATTTACCAAGGAGGAATTTATTTCATGTTACAACCTCATTGTTTTTAGGGTTGTTTATCGTTAATTTTACAACACAAGAAAAAAAGGATGATTAGAGGGGTTTTTTTCATATATAGGAGGATATAACCCTTATAAGTACATTAGTGGTGGTTTCTCATGACCATCACAAATTTTACCTCTTACTCTGATTATGGATGGCTTGATTAAGCGCTATTAAAAAAGAGGAGAATTCAGCAGCGACTAAATTATAGGGGGTTTTAACGCCCTCTTTTTTCACCCGAAATTGACAAATAATATATTGATTTGGGTAGTTTTTACCATCCAAATTCCAAAACTATATTTTGGGATGGTTCTAAATACACATAATTGGATTTTTAATACCATGTATAGGGTTGGTTATCCTATAACTGCCACCAAACATTCCTTTTTTTTAAAATATTTTTTAACACAGAGTGCCACCTTAAGAAAAAACCTCAATGAAACCACTGTTTATCTTCAGGAAAAACCAACCTATCATGACAAAACCCATGATTTTTCTTAGCATCCGCATGACCCCTCCACCTCCCCCCATTTATCTGGGGAAACCCCTTAACACCTTATTCTGTCCACTGGACAGCCCACCACCCCAACCCCAAGATGTCCGCGCTAGAACCCCAAAACTAAAACCCCAGGACCCACAGTTTTATCTGGAAGCATGCCTTCACATATCCCAATACATACCCACAACAATGGCCCATGTATCCCCCTGTTCACCCATTGGAGTAAAAAGATCTTCATGAGGTTTTAAACTCAAGGCCCCCCGGATAGGATCGAGTGCTACTAAGACTATTACGATGAATATTTTAATTATAAAACACCATAATAATCATTTATTTATATATATAAATATTTATATATATATATATATATATTTGGATAGAGATATATACAATATAATATATTTTGGTAGATATATAAATATTTATTGGTGTATATATAATATTTTTAAATAAATATATTAAAAAATTTAAATATATATATATAAATTTATTTATTTTTATTATATATATATATATATTTATGTTTGTGTGTAATAATAATAATAATAATATTATTAACTGTTATTATTTTTATTACACCTAATTTTTAATGTATCAAAAATATATATTGGTTTTATAAATACTATACATTTATTTATGATTTATAATATACTTATATTATATTAAATACATTTATATTATATATTTATGTATATAATTATTGTCTTTTATATTATGACATCTATACACATATATATACACTCACAAAATTAAATACAATCATTTCAGTGGAAATATAATATATAACTAAATAATATATATTTACTAAATAAATATATAATAAATATGATATAATACAATATATATAATATTTAAATATTTATATAAAATGAAATAATTACAATAATATATATATATATATATATATAAATTTATGTGGAATTGTTTCTATATTATATATATTTTTATATGTAAAATAATGATAATATATATACACATAAGTATACAATACATATGTATTTAATATAATATATGTATAATATAAATCATATTGTAAATGTATAATATTTATAAAACAATATATATATATATTTCAATAAATATATTTATAATTGCATTTATATTATTTATACCAATATGTCTATAGGTATATTTTTTATATGAATAAGTATTTATTAAATGTATTTATATAATGTAATTATATATATTAGTTTATAATACATTTATATACATTTATATATTGGGTTTATTAAATATATATTCACACACACACATGCAGAATGATATATATATATATATATTAAAATTTAAATTTATATGAAATATTCTCTTAAAAAATTAGAGGGAGTTAAAACCTCCTATAATCATTGGAATTAACAATGGATCAAAAACCCCTCTAATGTTATAAATTAGAGGGGATTCAAAACCCCCTCTAATAATTAGTATTACCATCGGTTCATGAACCCCCTCTATTGTCATTGATTAATGGGGATTCAAAACTAACTCTAATTTAAGGGATTTAAAGCAGTTCATGAACGCCTTGTAATTTTTTAAATTTGAGGGGGTTCAAACCTCCCTTATAATTTAATAGATTATAGTGGGGTTTGAAACCCCATTATTTATTTTTTTTAAATGTAAATTATCTATATATCCAATAAAACTTAAATGAATATTCCCTAAATATAGTTCCTCTAAAATCCAATCGATCATACTGTTCCAATAATTAATAAATTAGCGGTGGTTTTTTCATAACTACCTATAAAATCCAACAAAATATTAAAAAAATAATGATAAAAAATTTATAGAGGGATTTGAACCCCTTATAAATTTGATAATTAGAGATGGTTCTACATAATCCCTACTAATTTATATGTAAAATTAAATTCAGAGGGATTTGTCCACAACCCCCTCTAAGAAACCTCCACTAATATTATGTTTTTTTGTAGTGAAATGACAAAAAATTTTGATCTATCAATCAAGAAACTCATGACATTTTTTATCATCTTTTCATTTCTTGAAATTACAATGTTTCCTTTAATTATATTATATTTATGTACTCAAGAATCTAAATTATATTTTTTCATGGAAAAAAAACGTTATCAATCTTCGGTCAAAAATATTTTATCTTCAATGTCTTTTTTAATAAAAATGATTTAAATAATGTTTTTTATTAATCTCATGTGATTGTGTAAATTCATTTTTAACCATGGTTTAATTTTTTTTAAATGGTTTAAATGGATTATTCATGTAATTTTTTCAACATGCACTTTTTGATATTGTATTGAAAATGTGGTACTAATATTTCTTTATTTGTTTATGGAATAAACTGTATTTCCCACCACCATGACCACTCAATGATTTAACATTGACAGTAAATTTTTCCAATGTTATATAAAAGAAAATATTTTCTTTAATATTAGGAAAGTGTTTTGATTTTTGATAGTGTTTTTTAAAGTGGAAAGGATTTTTTTCTCAATAATGTTTTTGATGATATCTTAATGATATTTCTATTAATTAAAGATGAAAACCTGTGATTCTACTTATGATATTCTAGGTATATGATCCAATGAATCCATAAACATTCTATCTCTGGATGGATTATCATTATGATAAAAATATTTTCATGAAACAAGTTTCTTTTACACCAGTTATAATATAATGAAATGATTAAATGAATATGAAACTCATTCATTTTCCATAGGTTATTCTATGATGATATGTTTATTATTGCCATTAATTTTTCATGTGTTATGTTATGGTTTATGTTTTATGATTTTATGGAACAAATTATTTAAATTTTAATTATGTAATGGGTGGGTCCCGATTTATATAGACCACCAATGCATTGCGTAATGATGGATATCTCAAGAGATAAGTACGTCTATAATAGGGTGTGATCCAAGTTTAGTAAGGTAATATCTCTACTATGACAATTTTTGGAGTCAAACATGATAATAATAATGTTCTATAGAGTGAACCCATTCCATTTATAGTTTTGAATATTATCCTTGACTACTAATTAAATGTTTTTCTAAGATTATGTTTATACCAAAAACATATGCCTTATATCAACTTTATGCTATCATGGATTATGTTCTTTGATTACATTATGATTCATATTTTATGAACTACCATGATATACTCAATCACTCAAATTTATGATCTATAATAAATAGTTTTTAGTATTCAAATTTTAGTCTCATGTTATGACAACCTTATGCTCAGGTTATGTTGATATCTCCCTTGTTTACACTTACTGAGCATCTAAGATAACCATTGCTTATGTTTACTTTCCCCAGGTTATGAATAAAGGCATTATGTATGATATATATTATAAGGGTTATAGTTATGAAAAACATAGTAGGAGATTGTATAGTTCACTTAGGAAATAGTAGTTTACGTATCCTAGTATCCAACGTAACTAGACCAATAAGATTATGTTGTGAATTGTTATGTTATATAAATAATATTCATCTATTAAGATGTGGTTCCCATGTATGAAAATTTTGGGACACTTTTTTCATATTAATTTTAACTTTTTATTCAAAATTATACATGTTATATTCCATTAATTATTCAAAATATCATTTACGTGTGTTCATCAAATAGGTTTATTTACATTAAATTTCACATCATAGGAATAAGAAAAAAAAATTATCCTATTTTTTCTTATACCAGTAGCTTCTTTGATTGTATGATAATCCCATGAATACACATTCCTCATTTTATTCATTATAATTTACCAAATCTAAATTTTTTATCTTCATCAAACATCAACTCACAAAAATATTAAATACTTCAAACTATGTTTTTGCATATACCAAATCTCAGAAAGATTCATATTTGATTCCATCAAAATCACGAATCTAATCTATATATTTCTAACTATTCATATAATTATCTCTAAAAAAAGTAAGGGGACATTTATTCAACAATAGTGGTTCTTCTCATTTCAACCAGACTTCTGTTCTCCCCTATACGACACCCTTCTTCTATAGAGTATAAATAGAACTACAATATTGTTTAATCCAATTCTTATAAATATAGGATTCCAATGATATACTAGTGAACTAGTTTCTTTTAATTTTTGTCAAATTCTAAATAAATTCAATGAGTTCATCATCAATTTGAGTTTTTAATATGTTGAGAAGGTCCATATAATCATATTTTTGTTTCATAGAAATCGTAATAAAAATCATGGTGAGATTAAATATTAAATTGATAAAGTAAATATCATATTTTAGGGATTATTTTCTCATTAGTCAAAATAAATAAATTTGTATATGTTTAGATGGTTTGATTGATTAAATCTCTACCTTTTTGTTACATTTTTAATCTTTATTACACTTCCGACATATTTTAAAACAATATTTTCTCTCTCTCTTTACAATTAGGTTAAGACCCACAAAAAATTTTCTATTTAGATTTTTTTAAAACATATTTGACCAATATAGCTAAGTAAATAGTGCCACAACTTATTTTTATCTTTATCAATAAAATATAATGAGTTACTTGAATCATAAATTTAGAATAGGTTCCCACTTTTTCTTTTTTCCCATAGTGATAATTTTACAATATTTCGAGCTCTTAATGAATCATGAGTTTTTTTTGAAATTTAATTCACTCATATCGTGTCAATGTTGGAGTACACTCGGTACCTTGGGATTAATCCCATCAATAAACATAATATAATTGAATTTCAATTTCCTAGATCTAATCATCTCTATACTAATTCACATAATATTTAAAGATATATCAGTACCAAAAGTGTCTTCCCATATATAATGTCCATCAATGTTAATAATTTTATTATTTATCATTTCATATGAGAGGAAAAACTGATACCATGTATCCATGATTTACCATTCTTACTAGATTTTAGAGAATCTTCAACAATAAACAATTTTTTTCCATATTGTTTTTATGAAGGTCCATTAATTTTTCAACATAAGTAAACTTTCCGGGTTGATTTGTCTTACATTCATTCATAAAATGACCCTGATGTCCCCATATTCCACAAATAACTTCTATTAGATGAAAAATTTTCATAGTAACAACAATAAAATAACTTTTATTCATTATTTTATTATTATTTAAATTTATCTTCACCATCCATGATTTCTTCATTTCTTTTCAACGTTTAATTATTGAAATTCATTCTTACTCCAAGGAGGTTACATATTTTACTAAAAAATCCAAGATAGTTTCCAAAATATTACATAAAACCAACCATAACCTATATATTTTGATCTACCATATTGAGTTTGTTTTTATTAAAAATTATTTATTGATGTTTAACCATTTTTTTAATTATTTTTACTTTTTAATGGGAAATTATTTATCTATAAGCTCATATTAACATAATTTTATACAACAAAAAAATTTCTAAGGATTTTTATCAACCTAGAATTACTCGATTTTAGTTTCAGAAGATTCTGATTTAGTGAAAATAAATTTACTTTTATGTTTTGTAGCGGTATGCCCAACCATAATTTTTGGGATAAATTATTAGTAGCTCAATATTATTCAAAATTAACTTCCTAAAAATGAAATATTAAGTCATAATTTTTAGAGTATTGTGTGCTTTAATTAACATTAGTTATGTATTACATAACTCTTTATGATTTCCAATAATATTTTCATCAATATATTTCAAATGTTTTCTTTCATTATAACCTTAAACATGAGTTATTTCAAATTTATTAAAGATAACCATATTCCATTTTGAAAGTAATTTATGTTCCATTATTCATATTATCACCATATTTCATCAATAATATAATTTGCTATATATGTTTAGTGTTTTTATCAGGAGAAGAAATAGGATTCTATTTAAAATATATTTCATGTATGTCTCTTCACATCCTCCATATTTACCTCAAATGTTTAATTATTTTTTTCAACATGTGACATGAAGTTACTAATATTTAAAATGAACTTATTATTTTTAATTAATATTGAAGTGCATGAGTAATTATATTATTATTACGACATGATGATCCCTATAATCTAAAAATAATTTATACTCTCAGTAAAATATTAAACACTAAAATTTGACCACATTCCAGTCTTTTAAGAATTTATTATTTCTATAATTTCTCATAAATTCTATTTTTAATTTCCCAATTCTACCATAGTTACGGAAATTTAGTGACAGTTTACCTTTATAATATGCTTTTAATTTTCTATTATTCTTTTATATAAGACCCATAATCATATTACACTCTTCATCAACTTTTTCCCCATCTTATGATTTACTAGACGACTCATCTTATTTTCCACAAATTTTAAAATTATGAATAGCTTCAAAATTTATCTTGTACTTTATATTTTTCCTCATCATCCAACTCACTAGAGTAGTCATATATTATTTCCCCAATTTTTAAATTTCTCAAAGCATAAAAATCAATCTCTTACATGATAATCTTTTTAAACACTATATTTTTTCTCATATCATAAGTGGAAATTATGTTATTTAATTCATAAAGTGATAAATAATCATTATCATCAAATGTATACATTTTAACACAAAACCTATTTGGTATGTTTATACTTAAATTCATATTAATTGTATTATTATCAAAAGTATCTATGAGACCTCTGATTTTCCCAAAAATATAAATTATCCATGTGAAGTAATAAATAATAATTTATTCAACATATATCATTACATACAACAATTATTTATCCAAAACTACATAATTTCTTCCATAACATTACCATTCCATTATGAAAATACTTCTATGATTTTCCTAAATCTATTCCACTCTTTGGACTCCCTTAACCTTTATATATACTTTCTAAGATAATGATATAATGTTTTTATTTCATTCACAAAAATATAACTCCTTGTTTCTCTTGTAATAAAAATTTATTGGATATTCATTCACAATAATTTGAATTCCCATAGTTGTATTATCAACAACCTCCACTAAAAGTGATTGAAGATAAAGAATCTCCCCATTCTTCAATCAATGATATTTTTTCCCATTTAATGTTGATATACCTATAATGTTAGCTAAATATAGATTATTCAACATTAAAAAATTAAGGATATTTTCTGAGGGAACACACTTTACTCTAATACCCCTTGAAGTTACTAGGATTATGATGTACCACATAAAGTGGGTATTTGAATCAGTGATACCCATTTATAAGTTACTTTCCTAAAAATAACCTCCATTACTTCTTAGATTATATTTCCTCTGAAACATTATATCTAACCCATTACCACATACAATTAAAATATACATTGACACATGATACATATAATTTTTACAAGGATTGGTCCCATTGTATATATTTAATCCTTGTTGTGTTTGGGTCATGCTTGAGAAACTAATTTTATACTAATATTATTAAGGACTAGAAGTGGTGTTATATGGTATCATCCTATACCCTAAATTAGTGTGGGAAGGTATCATCCATTATCAAAATGTTTTATGGGAAGGAATCAACAATTATAAAAAATTGTTTACTCACACTCGTGTTTTCTGATTATTTTTAAAAATGTTTTGGACCCGTTTATTATTTTAAAACAAAAAAGTGAAATTTAAAATTAACTTATAGGTGATTTAATTAAAAAAACCATTTTTACATTGTTCCAATAGAATTAATAGAATCTTTAATTTCTTAAAAACTCAATTTCTATAACTATACAATTTGATTACTAGAATCTGCACTGTCTCACAATCTTAATTTCCAGAACACTATCAATTTTCATAAATCCCATTTCAGATCTCTCAACTCACAGATCATAGAGAATTTAGGATCTTCAACCAACACATGGAAATTTTCAAGAATCCTAATTCTTTTTCATAGAACCAATGAATCTTTCAGAATTTGAAACATAGGCTATCTTTGTATTTTCTATAAAATTATATAAAATGATACCTAAATGAATTATCCTTTTTATATAACCATAGAAACACTAATAAATATATGTAATGTCTTTATACAATTTTAAATATTCTAGAATTAACAATTACTAGTCAACCGCCTTCAATGCCTCTACAAAAATACAATTCCTAAATTTTCAAATTCATCAACCAATATTGGTGTCAAATATGTTCAACACGTACCAATGTATTGGCTAGAATCATGGATTCAACTTTTTGATTTTTGTACCTTGATGTCCAAGTCTGCATCGTCACATAGAATTTGAATAAAAAATAAGTGTTTTGCAAAATCTCTTTGAATCATTCAGTAATTTAACTCACACATACTCATGATTATTTTAACATGAAATCCATTCTAAATATAAATTTAGAAATGTTGTTTCCTGTAGATGATTAAGTCATCAGATAATGAAACTCCCTTTTCTTATCCTTCATTTGGAAATTCATACTTATCCACATTTCTTCTTATAAATATTTTAATTAGTTTTCAATCTTTTGATCATCAAATTCAATATATCATACCTCCTAGGCTTCTAGTGTAGTTACTATATTACTCAAAATCATATTCAAACTGTGGATTTTTAAATACTAGATTCATCCATAAAACTCATTTTATAATTTTCTATATTCTTAGCTCATAGACTCATTCACTTCTAATATTTATACTTTATTAAACTTCATAACTTCTCAGATTATATTAATTTACATGTAGCGTAAACTTCTGAAATAACTCAATATTGGAATTCTATTAATTCGTCCGTTTTCAAATTAATTTTTTTAATCACAGTAGATTCTAAAACAAGTGTGATGTTCGTTAATCTGAACGTTCATTATATCATTATCTAACATAGCTTCTTGATCTATATATCTTCATAATTATCTCTATCCTCTCAATTTTTTAATGGGTAGACCCTTATGTTTCATCTGTAAATATATATATAAGAAATTATTACTCATATATATTCTAGTGAATCTACCATCACTTTTTCGAATTTGTCTTCAGTCGCCCTTATGTAAGGATTTTTTATTCTTATGTATTATATAAGGTTTTTACCTTTACTATATTCCTTTTCTATGTTCTAGGTTGTATTAATATCTATAAAAACCAGACATCATTAGATACATAATATCCAATGATTCACCAGTATCCATAGACATAATTTTCATTTCCATAACTAGTGAAACATTCAGTTACAGAATCCAATCACACAAACTAATAACATATAGATACATAAATACAAAATAATAGATCTATCTTTAAATTAATATCAATAACATTATCACATACATGTTTGAAATAAAATACAATACACACCCCAACAACATGAGGTTTTCAACTATCCAAGTTCTATGAACCACCATAAATTTGGGGTAATTCTTAAAAAAAAATTCTAAGATAAAAAATTATATAATTAATAATGAATGTGTGTTTGTATGTACATGTAGGTTATGAGTACTCATCTTTGCTTGAATAGCCAAAAGACCCTATACACATTCCATTATGTTACATGTATTCATTTGTTAATTTTTTGAGACCAAATGCTGTAAGAAATCATAATTAGCCCTAATAAAAATATATCAACATGCTTTAAATTTTATAAGGAACTATCATTATAGCATCCCACATATTTATTACACAAATTTTCATTCCTTTTTACAAACATAGGATCTTTAAAGTCTAGTGTCCTGGAAATCAGGAACATAATACATGGAAACAGCATAAAAAATTATTCTAAACCACTCGTAAGGATTCATCATAGGATCAACCCTTGTAAAATGACATAATATAATATCCTAGAGGCATACATCAAAGGAATGGGTGATAAAAAGGCTCAGCAAGTAAAACACGTGAAACTGCTAACATGTGATCTTGATCAATATTAATAAGAACATGTTAAAAGTCATAAAGGATTGAGAAATATAAGAATTGAAATATCATAATAAAATGAACTTGAAAAATAACATGAATTTGAGGATAAGACATTTAATTTAGAAATTCCTGATCATTTCACCAAGGGTTATCCCCGAGGTGTCATTAAAACTACTAAGGATATTCACTAAGCTATCACGAAACTTTTCATCTCTAGAAATTAAATGATTTACACAATGCATTAGAGCACTTTCAGGGAGAACCATTAATATGTCATTATATTCATGTGATCCACATATATAATAATAAAACAATTCATAAATAACCCAAATAGACGCATAGAAATGGGTTTCATGTCAAAATCATGATGTTTAAAAATGGCTAAAAAAAGATCATTTATGACATTTATAACCCATAGAAAGGGAGTGGGGGTTATATGTATGTCAAATACAGAATCAAATAAATAATTTTTAATGTATTTATGAATCCTTTAGGAAATAAAATATATTTGGGTATTCACAAAAATAAAATAATAGAATTCTTGATAAAAAGAGAGAGAATTTTGAGATGAAATTTTTGCAGCATAACGACTATATAACATGCTTTTAGAAAACATTGAAAATAGAGGGAACAAAACTCACCCACTAATAAATAACTCATAATACTATAGGGGTATAGAATATAATAATTTTATGTATATTTTGAGGATAAAACATATGAAAAGGAAACATGAAGGAAAATAGAATTTGTGATTTCTTCCATGAGAAATTCGACTGCCTAACGGCGTCACTTAAAAAATTCGAAAAACATTAGATGAGAGAAGTAAGGTTATCTCAAAAATTAGACATTAAGTGGACAGTAATGAGAACATATAAAAATATTCCCTCAACATAAAGATATGAATACTAGAAGACACAACATAATGGAAGTCATGACTTAAAAGAGGAGTGTAAAATGATCCCTTACCTTGAAGAGTAACTTTGAAATCTTGATTGTTGGGACCTTAAGTGGCTTGAAGAAACCTTGAGAGGACTCCTTGGAAGGTAAGGAGACCTGAACATCGTTTATAATTATTTTGTAATGAAATTAATGAGGGAAATTTCATATTATTTTTTGCAAAAGTGAGAGAATAAATTATTAATTTCCAAGGGACACCTCATCGTTGGTATTTACAAAACCATGGGATTATAAATGGTATTTATTCATGGTATTGGCCACATGGGACACATAATATAATATCTAAATATTAATAAGTATACCATATAGCTTACATGATTATTACATCATTAATTATGCCATTAAACACCCGAAACTCTAAACTGCATGTTTAATATTCACCAAAAAATCAACTGTTTCAGAAAAATCCCAAAAATTAACCATATACTAATATCAATTTAATAAATTCAAAAATTATCTCTATTTTATGAAAGTAATTTCCTAAATATTTTGTATTTATTTTTTTTTTAAATCATTATTTATTCCAAAAATACAACTTTAAAACTATAACTCATTTTGTAACACCTTAAAAAGTAATCAAGGTCCCATAACATTATCGTATAACCATAAGAAAATAAAGTTAAAATTTATGAATAAATTTTATGAAAATACATTTCCATTTTAAATTATTAAATTAATTATAAAATTGTAAATAAAATATTTATTATAGAGAAAAATACCAGAACCTAAACTTTGATCGTTATTTCATTTTTAAGATGTATAAAATGTATTTATACATTCATTGGTGATGTTTCTATTTTTTTATCAAATTACTATTCATTTCTATTCATTGCTATTCATATGGGTATGTTACTATTCCTACTTTACTATTCACTAAAAACCAATTCGATCTTATTGAATTCTAAATTTCTCATTGATCACATCTGTAGAAGACCATTTTTGGAAATAATTTCACATTATTAATTATTTAAAGTGTACAAAAATATTTTAAAAAACACTTTTTTCCCAAATTCATCAATAATACACATCCTATATTTATCCATATATTTGAAATTCACAAATATTTCCATAATAATAAATAACAATTTTATTTATATAAAAGGATTACACAAATCAGCTAATGCCTCATTACATTGCCTCTTATAACACCACTATAAGACCTATGTGTAAGGTGAGCTATGGGGATACAATCATGGGGTGGCTCGGACAACATTTCCCAAGTGGTGATTTTTAGTAGTATTATATTCTCCCTTAGGAGATTCCGTTCCAATTTCATATGTTGATGTTTGTCTTGGTATTTCTTCAGAGGAAAGCCCAGTAATGCTACCTCCTTCCCAAGCTCTGACAGTTGAGCTTCATATTGAACGAGTCTACTTGATGAGGCCATTCAATCTTGTTTTTTATTAATTAACCACGATAACTGTATTTATAAAAAAAACTATGATTATAGTTTCGAATTTTCATATTGACCAATGGTCATATAACATTTAAAACGCAATAGTCATATTTAAATTATACACACTTCATTAATTAAAGGATATAGTTTTGTTGAGTATAAAATAAAATAACCCAAAAAAATAGGAAAAAATTATTATTAAAAAGATCAGGTCATTACAGTCACCCCCCTTTAATAAATTTCATCCACGAAATTTTATCTCATACTATATGATGGGAAAAGGTGTAGGTATTTCTGTCTCATAGACTCCTCTAGTTCCCATGTGGAGTCTTCAAATTTGTGGTTCCTCTAAAATACCTTAACATGGTTGGTAGTATTGTTGCGTAGAACCTTGTCTCTATGAACCAATATTCCATCAGCTGCTCCTTATAAGATAGTTCATATTCCAGTTGTACCACCTCTGGTTTTAGTACATGTGAAGGGTTAGGTATGTATATCCTCAAGAGGTATATGTGAAAGACATCCTAAAATTATGCTATATTTGGAGGAAGTGCAAGCCGATATGCTACTGCTCTCACATGATCAAGGATATCATAAGGGCGAATGTACCTAGTGCTGAGCTTTCCATTCTTCCAAAACCTCATGACTCTCTTCCAAGGTGAAATCCATAGAATGACTTTTTCACCATCATAAAACTCCAAGTCCCTTCAACGGTTGTCGGCATAACAATTTTGACAACTCTATGAAACATTAATGTGTTGCTGGATAGCATGGACCTTTTTTTTCATCTATTGCACAAGATCAGGCCCAAGAAGAATTCTCTCACCAGCTTCATCCCAACAAGTAGATGTTCTACATCACTTCAAATATAGAGCTTCATAGGGTTCCATTTGAATGCTTGAGTGGAAGTTCTTGTTGTAAGAGAACTCAAATAAAGATAGATTTTGATCCCATCTACCTTTAAATTACATTGAGAAAGTTCTCAGTGTCTCCAAGAGTGTTGGAATATTCCTTTCAGATTGGCCATCAGTTTGGGGGTGATAGGTCATACTAAAAATCAATTCAGTGCTCAGAGATTGTTGAAGACTTCTACAAAATTTTGATGTCAACCTTGGATCACAATCAGATACGACAGAAAGTGGAACTCCATGCATCCATAACACTTCCTTCACATAAATCCTATCAATTTGATCAAGAGCGTAATATTCATGAATGGAGATAAAATGGGTAGTATTGGTGATACAGTCCACAATAACCCATATCACAATGTTTCCTTTGGATGTTATCGGGAGACTAGTGAAAAAGTCCATAGTGATATTGCCCCACTTTCATGCTGGTACAAGTTTTTGTTGCAATACCCCTTTAAGAAGTTTTCTCTCTTCCTTCACTTGCTGACATACCAAGCACCTTGACGTGTTTTCAACAATATATATTTTCTTATTATCACACCAATAATTATCACGATGGTCCCCATACATTTTTGTGCTACCAGAATGTATTGAGAAAGCAGATCTATGAGCTTTGTCCACCATCTCATTCATTATTTCCAGAATGGATGGAACACATAGTCTTGTAAGAAATTTCAGTACACCTTCTTGAATATTATTTAACTCAGCAAACATCCAATACTTCACAGCCTCAAACTTCTTCTGTAACAACAGATATTGATTTTGAGCTTTCATGATCTTCTATAGTAATGAAGGTCGATAATTCATTAGGGTTAGGGTTGACGATATCCCTTCCCTTATAGTTCCAATTTCTAAAATTACTAGGTCATTGATCAATGGATGTCTTTGAATTCACATCATGGAATGAACATTATGGCATTTCTTACATAATTCATCAGTGACTTTGTTTTCTCATACATGATGATATTAAATAGAACAATAATAGTCTTTAAGGAGTTCCAACCATCTTCTTTGTCTCATGTTCAATTACTTTTGTTTGAAAATAAACTTAAAACATTTACTATCTATGTATATATCACATCTCTCCCCATTAATATAGTTCCTCCATATCTTCATAGAAAAACCAACCGTAGCTAGCTCTAGATCATGTGTAGGTTAATTCTTCTCATGAGTCTTCAACTGTCGAGATTCATAAGCAATGACCTGATCATTTTTTATAGGGACGATCCCAAGCCCTTTCATAAATGAATCACTAAAAATAAAAAATTCTTCTCCACTTTAGGGAAGAGTTAACGTGGGGGTAGGAACCACTCTCTTCATCAGCTCTTCGAAACATTCCTCACACTACTTTGTCCAGATGAACTTGACCCGTTTTCGAGTTAATGTGGTTAATGGATTAGAATGCCATGAAATGTTTTTCACAAATCTCTTATATTATCCTGGTAATCCAAGGAAACATCGAATATCAGTTATTGTTGTAGGCTAAGGCCACTCCTCTGCAATGTTTTTCTTTGTAGGGTCAACTGTGATTCCCTAATTTCTAACAATGTGCCCCAAGAAAGTGACTTGTTGTAAATAGAATTCACATTTACTAAACTTTATAAAAAGCCTCTCTTTCTGTTGATTTTTCAAAATAACCCTTATATGATCCTCAAGCTCCTCACGACTTTTGGAATATATCAAAATATCATCAAAAAATACCACAAAGTTATCATGGTAGTCCCTAATGACTCTATTCGTCAAATCCATAAAAATAACAGGTGTAGTAGTCAGTCCAAAAGGAATAAAAACAAACTCATAATGCCCATATCATGATGATAAGTTAGTTTTGGGAATATCATCTTTCTTCACCATCAATTGATGACAACTAGATCAAAGATCAATCATAGAGAAGAATTGAGCCCCACAAAGTTGTTCAAATAACTCAAAAATCATTGGAAGAGGGTATTTGTTCTTTACAATGATCCCATTTAGTTATCTAAAATCAATTCATAGCCACATTGATCCATCATTCTTCTTCACAAATAGAATAGGTTCTCCCAAAGGAGACACACTCGGTCAGACAAACCTTTTCTCCAAAAGATCGTGGATTTGATTCTTTAATTCCTATAACACCAAATTTTCCATCCTATACAGGTCTTTAATATTGGATGAGATCTAGGTATGAGTTCAATGGAGAAATCTACAACTCTTTTAGGGGGAGGTCTGGGAAACTCATCAGGAAATACGTCAATGTATTCATGGATGATGGGGACATTTTCTATCCTCAAACTCTCATTTACTTATTCTTCTTCCCTGGTAAATCCCATAATGAAGGGTATAGGAGGTTCCTATGGACAATGATCAGTTTGAGATATCTCTCATTGTAAAATAACTATGGGTTTTCCATTCAAGACTACTGAGATTTCGTTACTTCAACATTTGATATTAGCACTATACTTTTAGAGCTAGTCCACCCCTTGTACAATGTCGAATTCAATCATGGGAATGAATACTAGATCTGTAATAAGAATGTTCTCACCAAAGTAAATACTATAGTTTATATACATTGAAGATTCTTGTATAATCCCACCAGGAGTCTTGGATGATAACTCTACTTTTATAAAATTGGGATTTGATTGTAAATTCATTAAAAACATGGAGGAAATAAAGTTATGCGTAGAACCAGAATCAAACAAAGTACTTGACAGCATTGAGTAAACAACAAGACGACCTGCTACCACATCATTTGGAGCTTCAAATTCATCTATCGTGATAGAAAAAGAATGACCATGCTCCCTTGGCCTTTGCTGAGGCTGATGGTGGTTCCCCTCCACTATCCATAGATTTGGACAGTGATTGGAATAGTGACCAAGTTGTCCACACATAAAGCACTGGACATCAGGTAGGTCCTGCAACATATTCCCTTTTTCATTAGTGTTTGTAAGTTGAAGTTTTACCTCCCTACGAAAATTTCTAGAAATATGACCATCTCTTCCACACTTGTATAATTTTCTTCTCTCAAGCATGAATTTCCCCAAATGCTTCATCCCACATTTATTACACATGGGATGTTGTACTTTCTTGCCTCCTCTTCCATGATCAAAGGTCTTCCCTAAGCTGGGATCCATCGATCTCTTTTTTTCGTTTGATTTAAGATACCACTACGTCTCACCAAACTCTAGATCGAGTTCCATCGCACTCTACACGCTCTCCACTTAGCTGTCATAGTCTCAGTTGTCTAGATTCTTCTACAAATGAGGTCTCAGTCCACCAAAGAATATATCAACCATACCATTTGGATCCATGAAAAATCGAGAGGAATATCATGAAAGTCAGGTGATGTTAATCTCATATCTTCTGACAGATTCGTCATCCTTATGCTTCAGATTGAGAAACACCTTCTCCAATCTTGTTCTCATGGATTGAGGGAAATACTTACTGAAGAAGATCCCTCTGAATGCTTTCAACTCCATAGCTTTAACCTCTACTATTTTCCTCGTTTTTTTAATCTACTCCCATCATAGATCAGATTCTCTTTCTAAGTGATAGATAGACATGGTGACCTTCTCTATCTCTTAATAGCAGAGCACAAAAAATATCTTCTCAATAGAGCTGATCCATTTCTCAACAATCAATGGTTCAGTCGATCCACTGAAGGTTTTTGGTTGTTGACACATAATGGACTCAACAGAATGTTTTTCCTTCATGGTGAGACTATTAACTCTGCTTGATTCATGTTATTTCCCATAACTTGAGTCAGTTGGTTCATCGTTCGCATGAATGTTTCCATTCCGGCTTCCATCAGAGGGTTTCCAGCGCATGGTTCATTTAGTCACCATTTACATGGTTCCTCCAATTTCCTTCCATTCCTAAATGAATAAAACCATTGTGAGAAACTTATTTCATCTATGAATCTTTTAACAATATAAAACTTTACGCCTTAAATATTCATTAAACAATTACATTTATCTATAAATCTTTCATATTGATTTATATAGAGCTTATGATTAACCAAACATATCCCCCAAGAGTGTCATAACCAAGAGTATAACAAGAACCATTTTTGTGTACCAGGATACCCTAGGTCAAGCTTGAAGCTCCTTGTCAGATTTTTCACTCCTAGGTACCTCTATACCAGAGCCGCCTCTACGTGCTCATATCCAGATAGGGATGTATTTTCTTGATAAACCACTTACTCAGAACTCAACAAAATACTAGGATGTTTTTCTATATTTAAAAATTTCTATAGGATTATTCCTAATGTTTTAATAGCCTAATTTCCATAAATAACTAAACCATCCTTTGAAACCAACTATAGCATCCCGCATTTTTATTACATAATTTTTTATTACATTTTTCAAACAGAGGATCTTTAAAGAAAAGTGTCTTGGAAATCATGAACATATCACATGAATACAACAGAAAAAATTCTTCTAAGACACTCATAAGGCTTCATCATAGGTTCATCCTATTTACAATTACTGCATCTCATATCCTGGAGACATAAATCAAAGGAAATTGTGAGCAAAAGGCTCAGTAAGGGGAACAAGTGAAACAGTTGACGTGTGGTCTTGAGAAATATTAATAAGAACATAGAATAAGTCATCAAGGATTGAGTAATGGAAGAATAAGAATATAATAATAAAATGAACATGAAAGAAAACATGAATATGTAGATACAACATTTCAATTAGACATTCATGAACATATCACCATGGGTTATCCCTGAGGTGTCAAAAAAGTACCAAGGTTATTCACCCAGGTATCGTGAAACTTGTCATCTCTAGAGATTAAATTATTTACCCAATGCATTGGAGATCTATCAGAGCACCATATTAATATGTATTTATTCTCAAGTGATCCACATATCTCATAATCAAAAATTTCATAAATAACCCAAATAGACTCAAATAAATGGGTTTCATGTCAAAATCGTGACGTTTAAAAAGGGCTTAAAATAAGATTATTAAGTCATTTATAACCCATATAAAGGGAGTGAGGGTTATATATACATAAAATCATGAATCAAATAGATATATTTTATGTCTTTATGAATACCTCAAGAAATAAAAATAGATTTTGGTATTCATAAAAATAAAACTAGAGATTTCTTGAGAAAAAGAGAGAGAATTTTTGTGAAGAAATTTCTACATCATAACGACTAAATAAAATTGTTTTAGAAAACATTGAGAAGAGAGGGGATAAGAGTCACCCACTCATAAATTACTCATAATAAATTAGGGGTATATAATAAGATTATTTTATGGATATTTTAAGAAAAAATCATATAAAAAGGAAAGATGAATGAAAAGAGAATATGTGATTTCTTTTATGAGAAATTTAGCAGCCTAAAGACTTCACTTAATAATTGATAAAACAAACTGATGAGAGAAAAGAGGTTCTCTTGATAATTATACAGGAAAAGGAAATTAACGAGAACATATAATAACATACCCTCAACATAAATTAATGAAAACTAGAAGACACAACATAAAGGAAGTCATGACTTAAATGAGGAGGGTGAAAAGATCTCTTAACTTGAAGAGTAACGTTGAGATATTGAAGGTGGGGACCTTGAGAGGATTGAAGGATCCTTGGGAGGACTCCATGGGATATAAAGAGACTATAACTTCGTTGAGGAATATTTTGGAATGAAATGAACGAGGGAAGTGTCTTGGTATTTATAGGATATGTGGGGAATAAATTATTAATTTCCAAGGGACACCTCATCAATGGTATTTGAAAAACCATGGGCTTTCACATGGTATTTTCCACCTGGGACACCTCATAGAATATATCACTAATAATAAGTCTTCCTGAAATATTACATCATTATTACATCATTAATGATGTCATTAAACACCTGAAACTCAATACTGCATTTTTATTATTCACCGAAAAATCAACTGTTTCAGAAAAATCCCAAAAATTCACCATAACCTAATATCTATTCTCTGAATTCAAAAGTGAACTCCATTTTATGAAAATAATTTTTTAAATATTTTTAATTTAATTTCTAAATAAAATAATTATTTATTCCAATAATACAACTTTAAAACTATAACTCATTTTTAACACCTTAAAAAGTAATCATGGTACTATTATATTATAGTATAACTATAATACACTAAAGTAACAATTTATGATTAAATTTTATGAAAATAAATTTCCATTTTATCATACTATATTATGTATAAAATTTTAAATAAAATATTTATTACAAACAAAAACACCAAAACAAAAACTATAATTATTTTTTCACTTATAAGATATCTAAAATGTATTTATACATTCATGGGTGAAGTTTCTATTTTTTGGGTCAATTTACTCTTCATTACTATTCATATGGGTATGTTACTATTCTTAATTTACAATTCACTAAAAACCAAATTGATCTTATTAGACTATAATTTTTCACTGATCAGAACTGTTGAAAACCATTTTTGGAAAATCATTTCCCATTATTTTTTTATCTAAAGAATACAAAAATATATTAAAATACAATTTTTCCCTAAATTCATCAACAATACAAATCCAATATTTATACAGATATTTGAAATTCACAAACATTGACATAATAAGAAAAAAAAATATTTATATAAAAGGATTACACAAAGTAGCTAAGGTCTCATTAAATATCCCCTTATAACACCAGAATATGACCTATGTGAAAGGTGTGCTATGGTGATTGAAACCTTTGGTGGCTTGGACAACATTTCCCGAGTGGTGATTTCTATCAACTTGAACTTATCCCTTAGGTGATTCCGTTCAAGCTTTTTATGTTGAAGTTCAGCTTGGGATTGGTCAAGAGAAAATCCCAGTGATGCTACCTCCTTCCCAAGATATGAAACATGGGTTTCATATGGACCAAGCCTACTTGATGAGGCCATTCAATATTCTTTCTGTATTAATTAAACAAGATAACATTATTTATAAAAACACAATTTTAATATTATAGTTTTCTACAGTCATATTGACTAACATTCATATAAAAATCGAAATCCAATGATCATATTAAAATTATACGCACTTTATTAATTAAAGGATATATTTTTGTTGATTATAAATAAAATAATACAAAAAAATTTGAAAAAAAATATAATTAAAATGTTTGGGTCGTTACAATCATATTTATGAAAAAACAAAGTTAATTTCCCACATGTTTATAAAGAAAACATTGTACTTGAACATATTAGTTATTACTCCTAATAGTAAATCTTAACACTATGACATATATAAGAATACTTATCTTTCTATTATTCCAAGTGAAAATAAATAACATTCCATTATTTTATATAACACTATATCCATATGAACCTTGAATATCTGAGGGTTATGTACCTATTTATAATTCTATATATTTGGATCACATGAAATTGTAACCCACTATGATTACATACTGTAAAGTCCAATATCATGTTTGATCCTTTGTGATTTTCTAAATATTTTCTATCTTAGAGGGGTCTTGTAAGTGTTCTGGAGGAGTTTGTATTCAAAATTATTGAAACATAGAGATAAAATGTTGTGTAATCCTTACATGTTGTGTAAGTGTGGTTCACACCATATATAGGGACAGTTCATGATGTTTAAATTTTTAGGGTCAAATAATAAAAAGGGGATGTGTTTTTTCAACATAACATCATGGATTTCATGATCGGAAAGGGGGTGAAACATCATGTAATTCCCTGGTGTTTTGCATCTTTAAAGGGTGAAGCTATATTGGTTTTCTCTGAACCCTACAACTGTAGTACCACTCTCTCTCTCACTCTATCTATCTCTCTCTTGTTCTATGTTACCAACATATTCTTCATTCAATTATTTTATGTTCCATCATGATTAATGATGTGTTGAACTTTCCTTCTTCTATATATGGTGAACAAAGGTGCATTAAATTTTAGTTTTCAATAGATTTCTCCAAGATTGGTTTTGTTTTCTCTAGTTATTCTCTCTATCTGATAGAGAATGATCTACCACATTTCCAATATGATTTTCTGGGTTTATTGGTTTTCTTTTTTATAACATACATGGATGGATTTAGTTATTGTGGGAGAGGTGACTAGATATGTGTAACATAGTTTGTTCTTGGGAGAATAATGTTGAAGTATTTCGTCATAGGGGATTCATTGATTCACTTTTATTTATGTGAAATAGTAAATTTATAATGGTTTATCCACATGGATGGAGATATAATTAAACTAATAAATATTTAACTAGATTAATGGAATGGGATTGTGATCCCATGGTGAAAATGTAGTTTTTGTACACTATGATATCGGTTTTCCTCATGATTTTATAGATAGTGTTATATTTATGTATTTCTTTGTTATAAAACATGTTTATTATATGGATTATCTTGTTTTTTGAGATTTAAATTTCTAAATAATGTATTGATGGGATTAATTGATAACTAGTTTTAATGAGAGATTAAATAAGAGTCATTTTATTAATCTGGTGGTTTATGTAATTTGATGATAACAAAATTGGGGAAATGTGCATTTATAATTAAAATTGATCTTCCAAGAAATTCATTGGACTGATAGAAATTGTTTAATAAGACTAAAACCTGATAATAATTGTTTATAATAATATAATAGACATGTTAATTTATAATGGTAACTATCTATATTTTTTTATAATATAATAAATGTAGTGTTTGTGTTTTACCATTGATAGTTTATTATAGCATGATGTATCATGTTTCCCATAGTTGAAACCTATTAATAAGTGAATTGGTTTATTATAAGTGGAATAAGAACTAATTATGAAATAAATATAATTTTATAGGGTGTTAGTTTCTAATTATCTTGGGAAGGCTAAGTGCCTTGTTCTTTGAATCCATGAGAGCTCGTTTTTAGCAGAAACATGAATACCTTTTTTAGAGCCTAGATTTCATATTGATTACTTTTTTGATTCTGTGGCTTTTGTGATGTGCCCGGGTTATGATTCTTGTGATTTGACCCTAATACTACTATTATTATAAAGGATGATATTTGGTGAGGATTCCAAGATGTGATGTGTTCTTTGTATGATTTGGAATTGGAAATATGATGTGATATATGTAGGTGGGTAGGATGAGATGATGTTGTTGCAGTTGATATTTTGAATGATGAGATGCACTGGTATATTCATGTGGGTGTCAGGGATGTAACTAAAGGTGGTTGAACATGTTAAATTTTGTCTTACCTATTTATGAGATGTTGTGAGCTGGTATGCTATCTTAAATATGTATAATGGATGATGTCTGGGATATTTTTTATATGCCATCCTATACTCACTACATGAGGAAGCTAGAGGTTCTTGGTTGTATGTTTCCTATTTTTGGTTTCTTTTGCTGATTTTCCTAGAGTACCTAGATAGGTAATGATTCCAATAATTAGTAAACAATTCTTAACTGATGAGGATAGTTGATGATGGATTTTAAATTCTTTAAAGATTTTAATATTTACAAATCAAGGAATTGGTTTGAATTATTAATGTTAAGCGTGGACTTTTCATCGATGATTAACAGTTTGAAATGTGAAGAAATGTCTACGGTAAAATAATGAATAATAGAATAATTAAAATGAATAATTTTTTTAATATCATGGAAGTAATAAAGATATATCATTAAATGTTTGTATGATTATAGGATATATTGTCTTTTTAGTGATATTAAGTATTCTGAGTGATGTCAGTTGTAGTTACGACATAGACTAGGTTATTCCCCTAGTGTGGTTGGGAGAAATATTATATAATGTATATTTTTTAATTTCATATGCTTCAACCCCATGTATGTAGGGAAGAACGACACCGATTGGACTCTATGAGAGTTCCCCCCCTCATATCTTTGTGAGAGTATGGATGACTGACTTCCCCATAAAACCCACTATCTTCTCTTAGTAGATACATGTGATGGTATGCCTGATGGTTAGTTTTTCCCATAAACATGTATAGAGGGATGTGATGGATTGTGGTTATTTCATAAAAAATTATTACTTGATATAGTATCATAAGTATTTTTATTGGTGTGATGTTTATCATTTGTGATATATTGAGGTAGAAACTCAATGTATGAGAAAGAATGGTTTGAGGTATAATACCAAATGATTGACAAAAATCATACCAGATGTGCTGTCTCTTGGAAACCTACATGGTTACTAGATTTTGATATGTGATTTGGGATGGTATAGTTATGTGATGCAAGAGGATCATTTTTTGATTCCTTTCCCAGGTGTCTTCGAGCTATCTTACTTTTGGAGAGAGATTCTTCGGACTTGCGGCATTGGGGAAGAGTGGAAGTCTAGTTGGAAATCAAGAGATAGGTACCCATTATGTTAATTATTATATTATACACTCTATTGTATGTGATACTTGGTAGGAGATAGTCATAGTGAGGCTGGGAATATAGTATACTTGTTTAGGTGACGATTTTGTTTCACTGTTGTTCACTGTGTTTTAGCAAGGTATATATATCTTTCGTATGAGAGGCTCTGAAGAGGATCCTAATGAATTTACTATTATGCTCACCCTATGCACATATAAACTTCTTTTCATGTCAACCAGAGATGTTTGGTGATTAGGTTGGATATTACTTTCTCAGGGTTTAATAGGTGTTTTTTGGGCTTTGTGGTCTATACCATCTTTACCTTTTTAGTAATGTCGGTTTTCATTTCAAATTTTTACTATTATATGGAATTTCAAATATTCAAATGGATTTTGTTATATATATATATATGTATGATAAGGTATTGGTTTTTGTATCCTTCTTATCTATCCCTTCCTCATATTTCTCTTATAGGGTAATCTCTTCCATATGGATGTTTACTATACCTTATATGCTAGTCTCCATCCCTGGGACTACAAGAGGCGGGACACTGAAAGTCACTGTCTCCCTCACCTTATTGTTGTATCTATGTAGGGAGGGGGTCCTGACATAGTTGTATCAAATTTTTTGGTTTTAAGGATCTGATAGTTGTTGGAGTTTGGCACAGGTGAGGTTGAGTGTGTTTTTTTGGGAAACAACATCTACTATATCTACAAATCAATGTAAACAGGAGAGACCGACTACAAAATGGGTATTTTGGGCCCCATGTGATCTGATTCATGAACCATTAATTTCACTAATCAATCTAAATGAAGTGATTCTAGTTGTAGGTAGAGACCTGGAAATGATCATGTATTATTCTTCTTTGTGCATGTGTTTGAAATGGGTATCCCTAGGGATACGGTAAATCCTTAACTAGATAATTAATAAATAATCAAAACAATGTTAATTATTTCATATTATAGGTTTTTAATCTCTAATAGTTTTTTATTTTTTTGGACATGTGTCTAAGATGACATCTTCATCGGGTTAAAACTAAAGATGTTAAGTAGGATGTGCTATCAGATCACCGTAGAGTTGAGGGTGATGAAGATACCAATTAGGGGAGGACACTCCTAGATATTTAGTTCTAGAGTCTTCCCAATTATGTGTGTTTCGTTTCAGATACCTTCATACAATAGTGGTCGTAGGTGGTTGAGGTAGCTTTTAGTTCGATTTGTGCTCGGAAGGAGCACCATGCTTCATTGGTCGTGATGATGCTGCGTGGAGCAGCGAGGTAGTGGATGTAATTTTTATTTTTTATATCACAAGGAGTTACCAGCCTCACGGAAGGAATTTCGAGACCAATTCCTAGCAGATTTTCCTTCTTCAAATATGATGGTGGCCATTATATAGCATCTACTTTCCCTTCCACAGGGGCGTTCTATGTGTGAGGGCTTGGGATCTGTTTTCGGACCCATTGAAATATTTTATAGACCTATTTTCCAGATAAAAAGTATAGGGAGAGGAATTTCAAGGAGTAATTACATCCAATGATCTAGTTCCTGGACACCTCATTTATTCTGAATACATATGTAATTTTGTTGGAATGGTTATCAGTTTTATTGAGGGTGAAATCTAGAAGAAGGTTTTCATGAGAGGAGAGCCATAAACATTCCTCCTGATAGAGATCTGTTTTTCTAGGTTTCCAATTGTTAGGAAAGAGAAGATTTAATTCATCTAGGGGTAGCTCTCATCCCACCTCTTCTCATTTATCACAGGGAGGAAGACCTGATATATACTCTAAGTTATTAGATGTGATTTTTTCTTGTGGAGGCCAGGGTTATTCGTGATGAAAATTACCAAAATTTATGAGTAGTCTTTGTGTCTCAGGTTTTGCGCTTAAGTTTCCACCATTAAGGTAGTCTCAACCCAGGCAACAGTAGTATTGTTCTCCAGTTTGGGAATATCAAAGAGAACATTGAGTAGGAAAATTATAGCCTCAAGATTTTCCTCATCAATATAGAGATAAGTCTATCCATGAAGGTGGGTGTTATAAGGGTCAGAGATGTTGTGGAGTCGGTTGAGGTCCACGTCATGTTGTTGTGCTTTCAACGTTGGGTGTGCTAGAAATTTTTCAAGAACCCATTTTTTTATTTTCTACATGGGTGTATGTTTTGAGTGATTTAGGAGAGACACACTCTTTTATATCACCTAAACTCATTCATGCATCGAGACTTGTGGTAGAGAGGCTTGGAGTTCCCTCGACATTGACTAAGAAAGTTGGAATTCAAGATAACTTGTATGAAGTATATAGATTCTGTGAGATAGTACTACGAAGGAAAAAATCTTTGGGATATTACCTAGGGTTATGGATATAGCCATATTACATCATCCTTGACATAGATAGGTGTTATTTGGTGTAGGATATCGTTCATTAATTCAGGATGAATGTTTTCTTCTATTATTTTGATGGTTATCTAGTAGTGTTTTTTGGAAAGAGAGACCATTATATGGGTAAGATGCACGTTCCATCAGTATCATTATTGATGACCGGGTTGATGTTGAGTTCATTAGAGGTTCATCAAATGTTGTTTTCTAGGGTTATAGAAGAGTGACTTAATGGATTTACAGATGAGGTTGTAGTGTTACCAACATGGTTGGAAATTGAGTTTGGGACCACGATGAACCAAAAATTTCTATTAGCTCAATTTCTCTATATAGGATGAATTTTTTTGAGTTTCGAGAACTAATAGTAAAACTCTATTATCTATTGCAATGAGGTTTTAATCAGCCAACATTGTCAGGTTGGGGGGATCCAGTTTTCAATGTGAATAAGGATGATGGAAGTTTATGTATTTTTATCGATAATTGTCATGTAAACAAAGTTGAAGTGAAGACAAACATTCCTCTTACATGGATATATGAATTATTAGACCTGATGAAAAGATAAATATGGTTCTTGAGGATATATTTTTATCAAGGATATCATATGATGCAGGTGAAGGATGAGGATATTCTGAGGAATTTTTATATTGTCCTCAAGGGAATCATGATTCTGTTGTGATTCCATTTTCTATAAAAATACTCCAGATATGTTCATGGGATCGATTAACATGGTGTTTAGAGAGTTTAAGGATACATTCTTAGTTGTTTTTATTGATGAAATACTTGTACAATCAATGTATGAGAAGAAAAATGTTGGGAATCTACATTCCATTTTAGGATTTCTTCATTGTGATAAACTATTTATGATGTATTCTAGGTGTTATTTCTAGGATCAGGATGTCTGTTTCATGGGGAATATTGTGTCCCAAAAGGGAGTCATTTGGATCCTTTGAAGATAGAGGTGGTTGTGTCTTGGGAATCCCCCAAGACATTTCAAAAGGTACACTGTTTCATTGGTCTTATAAGCTATTAAAGGAGGTTTTTAACTGATTTCTCTATAGTGGAAAATCCTATAGTAGGTTTGACAAAAATGAATCAGGTGTTATTATGGAATGAATAGTTTTTAGAATCTTTTGAGTATCTGATAGTGATGTTGGATTCTGCTCCAGTCCATTGTTTTCTGGAAAAGGGATTTTAGTTTGAGGTTTTCTATCATGCTTCACGTCTTGGATTGGGATGTGTTCATATGCATAACAGATTAGTTTTTTATGGGCCTCAAATTTTATGTCATCATGAGAATAAATATACTACCTAGGATGTTGATATGTCTATAGTGGTGTTTTCATTGATTTTTTTGTGACATTACCTCATCAATGAGAGTTTTTTGTTTTTTTACTTATTATAAGATCCTAGGGTACGTCTTATCCTAGCCTGATTTGAATATACAACTACCTTGGTGGAAGTATTTTTTGCATGATTATGACATAGATATTTATTATTTTCCAAGAAAGGGAAATGTTACAACTTATTATTTGTCTTGCAAGTGACATATGATGTTGTTTGTGAATATGGGGATTCATAGAGATTGGTGGAAGAAATATCTAAGCTGAATCTTGAAATGAGATAGGTTGGAGCTAGAGGTTGATTTTTCAAGGTGGTAGTGCAATAATCATTGGGGCAGTAGGTGGGGGAGTCCCATTTGCGGGATCCAAAGGTGGACATCTAAATAGACCAATTTGTTTTATGAGATGCCCCTAATGGTTGTTACGGAGATGGGAAACACAATGTATTATTTCAGGGAAGTCTTTTCATTACTTCTATGATGTGTGAGATGCTTTTCCATGAGTTTCATAGTTTTCCATTGGATGTATATCCTAGTATGAAAAAGATAAAATGAGCCTTGTGAGGCCAGTTCTGGTGTCCTGGGATGAAACATGTAGTTACATTGATCTTTTCTCGATGTTTAGTCTACCAGATGGTGATGGCTGAGTACCGTGTTCTCAATGGGTTGCTCCAGCTATTAGATATTACCATGTTGAAGTGGGAGGAAATATTAGTGGACTTAATTACTAGTTTACCTCAAGCTAAAAAAGTTTATGATTCTATATGGGTGATTGTTGATCATTTGTCAAAATCATCCAACTTTTTAGAGATTAGGGATTCGATCTCTGTAATGGTTTTATTGATGTAGTATCTGGATTAGTCAATGTGATTCCAATGATTGATGAGGACAATCATATCTGATCGAGATCAACATTTTATCTTCATGGTGTGAAGAGGTCACCAACATGTTCTTTTCTAAGTTATTCCATAACACTACATTTTATCCATACATCGATACTCAGATACAGTAGACAATCTAGACTCTTGAAGAAATGTTGTGCTCTAGTGTCTTGGATTTTATAGGTTTTTTGATAAGGTGCCAATACATGGTATTGTTTTCTTATATTTAAATTTTCAACTCCGATATTGGTATGGAGACTTTTGAACCATATTATGTGTGAAATTTTCATTCTACATTATGTTGGACCGGGCATGGAGAGGCTTCAATTATCATATTGAGTTAGTATAATTCATGATATAGATGGTTAAGGTAATTAAATAGAGAGTGAAGGAATCATAGGATCGTTATAAATAATATTTCTATCTTTGGAGAATAAATCTGGTGTTTGACATGGGAGATCATGTGTTTGCAGGAGACTCCTCGTCAGGGGAGATGATGTTTGGTCACGGGATTAAGATTTATCCTTAGTTTGTGGGACTATTCGAGGTGTTGGATCATATTGGATTCATGGATTAATATATTACACTTATTTTGAAAATAAGATAGATTCATGATGTTTTTCAGATATCAAAATTTTTTCATTATCTTCATGAAGACTCTCATGTCTTTTATTGGGGGTGAGATTTATGTTGATGATGATGCAACTTTTAAGGAATGGCTTGTGGAGATCTAGGGCCAACATGTGACGGTGTTGTTCATGAGTTATATTTCTTTTGATTTTTTCCTATGGAGTAATACTAGTATGAAGGAGAGTACCTCTGAAAATGAGTTAAATATGTTCTTTCGGTATCCATATTTTTTTCTTATCTCTTCTCTTGTAATTTAGGTCTATTATGGATGTGGACATTTCTAACTTATGAGATGGTTTCATGTTGTTTCATGTAGTGAATTTACACAAATTTGAGATTTATTTCCATATATAAGGTAGATTAGGATATTTTCATGCATCATTTTGAATTTCCACTTGTTCTTATGCTGAGGTAGTTGAGCTCCTATGGTGGTGAGATCTCTGAGAAGTATCTATTAGAGTGGATTTTCATACTACATCCTTTTGTTTCTTCTCAAGGTTTGGTTCAGATTATGGGGGATGATAATTTTTTGAGAGGTATATTATGTAAAGGCATGGATCTAATAATTTATATTCATTTTGTGTTTTAAAATAATTTAGAGTATATAAGTGGATTTGGAAGTGTCATGGAGGGGTATGGCTATAAAATGTTTGAAATATGGGGATTATACAACATGTAATACTTAGAGATAATGTCAGTTTTGTTCATTAATTTTTTAGGGTGTCCCACAACTTGAATATTTTTGTGGTCAAATAGAAAAAAGGTAATTTTTTTTGGAAACCACTTAACCCAGAGGATTACATCATGTGAAAGGGGATTACACATCGTGAAATCCCTCAATGATGTAAATATTTAAAGGGTTCATACACTCAGCTTTTATCCAAACACTACGGCCTCAGTTCCTATCTCTATTGTTATATAAGACTAACATCTTCCTCCTTCTGCATTATGAGATTCCTTTAACATGAATCAATCCTTGTCCTTCCTTCCTTGATCATTGGTGATCCAAGTTTCATTTTATCACTAATTCATTGAGGTTGCTCATAGTTTTGTGTTGTTTTCCTCCCATTATTCTATGTTCATGTTATGATAGATGGTCTACCATTTTTCTAAAAGATTTTTCTACATTTTAATTAGTGAATTTGTGCAACAGTGTCCGCTTATGGATGAAATTTCTTCATGAGTGGTGAATAGACATCCGTAACGTGGTTCTTTCTCATTAGAATAATGTTGACATCTTTTGAGGTAGGGGATGCATTACTTATATTTTATTTATATGAAATCATAAATTGATTATGTTTAATTCCCTTATATAGACATTGAATTATCCTAATAAATATTTAACTAGATTACAAGATCAAGATTGTGGTCCCATATTGAAGATATTGTTTCTTTATACTATAATAGTGGGTTTTATCATGATTTTCTTAATACTATGATATCTTTACCTTTATTTGTTAGAACTATTGTTTTCAATACAAATTAGTATGTTTTTATTGATGGATAATTTGTAAAAAATGTAACATATTAATAAATTGATAATTAATTGGATTTATAATAAAATTAATTTGAATGTATTTAGTCGAGTGGTTGATGTTACTTATTGATAATAAAATTTACTTAATGAGAATTTTTAATTGAACTGAACATCAATGTGTGTAATGGAATTGATAAAATATATTTAATGAACAAGAACAATGATAATTCTGATCGATTATAATTTTATAATAATGTAATTTGAGAGTGGCACCTCTCTAGGATTTTTGAAAATAGAATAAATGCTGTGAGCCTGTTTTTCCTCTAATACTTATTACAACTTGATTTCGTAGGTTAATTGTAATTATAACATTATAATAAATGAATCCACTAATAATAAATGGAATAGAAACCAATTGTGTGATAATGATAATTTTCTAATACCAGAGTATGCTATTTTTTTGGGAAGGCCAAATGACTTGTTTTTGGTGCCACGAGAGCACATTTACAAGAGAATAATGAATGCCTTGTTTTAAGGTCCTAAATGTATGGTTGATTTTATGTTGGTTAATATTTCATTTTTATGTGATCTAAATATAATCCTTTTATATGATCCGATTATAAGTGAGCCTAGGATGGATGATATGGGTCAGGGAGTTCCAGATGTTATGTGAGCCTTGTAAGGATGAACTTTGGAAGGTTAATGTTATATATCTTAGTGGAGATGCCCTTATGATATGGTAGTAGTTGTTGAATGGGATGGAGTGATTAATCAGTATATGTATGTGGGTGTCGGAGATAAGGTGGAGGGAGTTGGAATGAGTTAAATTTGGTCTTTCCCATTGATGATATGTTATGAGCAAGTACTCTAAAATGAATCTGTTTAATGGTCGATAGTTGGGTTGCTTATTTATCTGCATTATGTTTTCCAATATATGAGAAAGATTGAGGTTCTTGGCTGCATGTTTCCTCTTAGTGGTATCTTAGGAAGGTTTGATTTGTGTAATTTAATTATAATGATGTTAATATTTAACCAATAAATCTTAACCCACAGGGTTAGTTGATGTTGGAATGAAAATTATTAATGCATAGTAATATTGATAAACCATGGTCATGGTTTGAATTATTCATGGAAGGAATGAAATTTACCCTTAGGATTAATTTATTATAATGTGTAAAAATGTTAAAGTTTAATTAATTAATAATAAATTAGTTAATATGAGGAAATTGATTAAAATAAATGAATGTAATTAGTACTGATCATTAAATTTTGTGTGCTTAGAATATATCTAGTCTTAGTAGTGGACACTTGGAGTCCATGTGGCCTTGGTAGTAGTTTTTTCTAAGACTAGTTTGTTTTAATATTTTGGTTTTTAGTTATATTATAAAATGTATATTCTCCGATTTGATGCACAGCTCCACCCATGATGGCTAGGGAGACTGAAACCCAGTAGACTCTGAGAGGGTGTTTTCTGCAACATCCTATTGAGAGGATGGATTGATGAATACCCTCTATGTACCTTCTTTCTTATCGTGGTAGTTACTTTTTTTGTATTAAATGATGGATCATTTTTCCCATATATGTTTGTAGAGGGATGCAATGGATTTTAGTTATTTCAAACACATGTATTACCAGATATAGTATCCAAAGAATTTTTATAGGTATGATGTGTAAATACTATAACAACTTGACATAATGACCCAATATATTTTTTGAAATGGTTTAGGTATAATACACGATGTTTTTTATACAACACATGAGAAATGATGGATTTCCAAAAACAACATTGTTACTAAATGTGGACATGTGATATGTTATGGTGTGGTTATGTGATCCACAAGGTGTATGTTGTGATGCCTTTATGAGGTGTCATTGGGTTTTCTTGCCTTTAAAGAGAGATACTCCAGACGTGAGATGTTGTGGAAAAGTGAAAAAATAGTAGGGAATATGGAAAAAGGTACACTTTATGTTCATTATTGTATTATATTATCACATTTGTTAAATACACGGTGAGATATATCCCCGGGTAGGATGAGAACATAGTATACGTGTTTAGGGGATGAGTTAGTTTCACTATTGTTCATTATGCTTTAGCATTCTATCTTTATTTTTTCACAAGAGGATCTAGGTAGGATCCTACTGAGTATGTTGTTATACTCCCACTATGTATATATATATACTATTTTTAGGTCAATTAGTGTTGGTTGGTGATTAGGTTGTATACTAATATCATAGGGTTTAACAAGATCGGTTTGGGATTTGTGGTTACTATCATCTTTAACTATTTGGTACATGTAGTTTTCCTATCAGTTTTTTGTATTATTTTTAATTTATAGTTTTCACATGGTATTTCTTATATATATATATATATTAAAAGTTTTTTGTTGTTTTATCATTATTATATCTCTTTTCGCCATGTTTCTCTTCTTGGGTAATGCCTCCCATATGCATGTTTACTCTACCCTCCGTGCCAGTCATCACCTCGAGTCCTGTTGGATATGGGACTAAGGATTTCACCATATCCCCCTAATTAAGGTATATTTTGGTGGAGGGAAGTGTCCCACACACATTATAACTCAATATTTACATTCAGTCCCCTAACATACTTCCACATCTAGTCCCACTACATATATATGCATTGATTCCATCGACTCACATCCACATTTGGTCCCCTAACTAAAAAATCACGTATGATCCCCAAAGCTATATTCATATATTCTCCTGCAAACCACATTCATATATAGTCTCGTACCTACGAATTGAAATGATCTTCTATCCATATAGTAGTAATAAAAAATAATGATTCAATGTAATAGTCTGACTCACCTATATTGGTACAACTCTACTCATTATTTCGATAACAATCCACCCATATCAATTGAAAATATAATATCAACCCACCACATGAATGATTCACCAATATAAAATAATTGAAAATCCCAATCATACATTATGTAATAAAATAATAACAATCATGAAAATAAAACACAATCATAATTAAGCATAATAACACCTATCAACAAGATCATCATAGTAAATAAATATTTAAATAACAATAAAAAATATCTGCCACACATCCCCATCAAATAAATAACAAAATCTATGGTTCACTATTGGCATTCAACCTCACCTAGAATGTAATTATATTTTCTTGGGTCATCAATAACACTTCAAAAAAATTATTTATCTCAAATTTCAATCAAATAATTTAATAATAATAATGGTTGGCCCCATAGACAAATGAGAGATTATATCACATGAATAGACAATGATATTTTTAGATCACGAATGAAATAAATCATAGTAATAATAAACTAAAAAAACAGTTTAAAAAAATACCAAGCCTTGAAGATACCAATATATTATAATCCCTTATTAGAATCCTAGGTATCAATGTCCACAAATAATCTAGAATATATTCTATATTTATTAGAGTGACCTATCTGATCCTCTTATACAATGTGATATTAATTATCAAAATACAAGCATTTAAATTGTATATTTATATCCTTTTCCTTAATAACCCACTCATGACTTATATGAACTTATTCATTATGTAGAAATAAAAAAAATATTTGGTTATCCCACTCATAAAAAAATCATAGTCGACAAATAAAATATCATTGGTTAATTCATATCCATTAAGTTTAATTGGATGAAATTAAAAAAACATAAAATTTATTAATAACTCACCTAAAACACTTAAAATGAAGATAAAACCACAAAAATTGTAGTATTAACACTAAAATGATGATATGAACCCATTGACAGTGATATATATCTAATATGATTCTTGATAAAGTCGCAATTAAAGATATAAGCATGTGGGGGAAGAGAAAAGAAGAGAGAAACCCCTTCCAAACATTACCACTACATATCCCAATCCACCTTAAAGACATCAGCATATTTATGGGATAAAATTAACCTTACCTATATTTTTTTAAAATCTTTTATAGACACAAATATAACTCTACTTGAGTACCACCCATATTTTATTGGTGTATTGAGGTTCTAGTGTCCATATGAATGTACTATAATGTAGACAAAATGAATGCTTCCCACTATCAACCATCACCTAAATCCAATGGTACCCCACCAGACATTTTTGGGTTGTATAGATAGAATGTATCGTTTATTTTTCATAATAGGACTCTCCAAAATTCAATCTCTAAATCATTATACACATGATCTATATCTCAAATGTGAGAACATAACCCAAAATCATATTGAAAACATGTTACAAGAATGTATAAAATTTTAGGTAATTATAATCACCCCAATATATATATTACTATCAATAGACATCATTTTTTATTATATTTAGTGACACAACAATTATTATAACTTCATGAATGCTTCTCATTCCCATTTATAATGATATAATACCAAGGTTAACTTGTTCTAAATGTTCCAATTATCCCATGTTCAACACCAATTTCGTTAAAATCATGTTATAGATACTAACAGAAATCATCTCACACACATCTCTTAGACTCAATATGAGTATCCCAAAAATAAACTGGAACCACTGGACATGATTAAGACCATACATCTAGTATGATTAATAAATCACCATCAAATAATAATTCATACAAAATAACTAAGAATAATTAAAGAATTTTATTACAACTCCATTTAATGTATTGACTTCTAAAAATGACTTTATTATGAACTATATGGTGAAATAATTTTTTATATTCCTTTATCCCATACCAAAACATAGCATTCATACTAGATATATGGAGATAAATTACCTGAATGGTGCTAATTGTGATCCTCACCAAAAAATATTTCCATCACCATCCAATAAATATATTTAACAAAAAAAATATTTAAATATATAAATTAGATAATCCCCAATAACCATAACTAGACTATCGGTCATACTTATACATTATACATTACCAATAATTATGTTCTTTAGATAACTTCGTCACATTTACTACATAGAAGGGTGAAATGACCACAAACAGAATACCATGAGTCACATAAATCCATATATATCATGAAACATTTTTATAGTGGTGGTAATATTATAAATATACATGTTTATACTAACTATACATAATATGCTAGCTCTTTATTCCTATACTATTCACCATATTCATCACCAACAAAATTTTCGATGCAATGAAACTTTTTACCAATTTCATCTTTAAATATTCCATTTAAAAGTACCTATCCTATTCTCATTTTTATGTTTCAATTGATTCACATTTTGTCATAATGATTTTCTACCACATCGTACTCCAACTCGAACCATCTTTGATTCATATTATTTGTTAAAAACAAATATATAAATTTTATATGCCGCCTTGAGTAAATTACTTCTCATTCTAATACTTTATACAATAATTTACCTTCCATATATGATGTTTTCTGAAATCAAGACTATAAATCACCCCCATAATTAAGAGACTGTAATATATATTATACGTATATAATTAACATGAGTGAAACCTAATATTAAAATTTCTTAATCACCTTATATGAGATGATTCTAACTCATTTACATCACTGGAACAACCTATGTATCATACGTGTATTCTGAAACTGATAGAATATGTAGTTTCTTATATTGAATTCCCCCACTACAAGAATTATTAAATACTTTCAAAACATAATAATTGTTATTTACAAATAATAATATCTCAATGAGACTAAATCAAGTTAAAAAATCTCATTTTTCTAGCTCATACACTTTTATAATGATTCTCTATGACTACAACTTAATTTCTAAAACCCAAGATAGATAAATACTACATCAAAACTGCCAATTTTTCTAATCCAACATCTATTATGTCATTATCGAATTTATCTATGCATAAAATCGTACTTCTAATAATGTGAGAATAATTACCAACATGAATTAGGCCTAATTAATGTTTAGAGGTCTATTAAATGGATCATATCTAATTGAAACACACAAAAGGATCAACCTATAATTATCTCCAGATCATTACACTCTAATAACACCAACCATAAATTATAAAAACAACCACTCTACAGGCCCAATAAAACAGTTCTATTTATGGATCAATCACATAGATCATGAGTTTTATCACTATCCCTAAAATCTTTTAATATTTATACAAAAACATAAATATATATATCACCGATGAGAAGTTCATTACCTACCGAATCAAACAATATTGATAACCCCATTAATATTTATTATTCATTCCAGGTTTATTGAAAAGTAGATCATAATTGACTATCACATTACATATCATCCTTTTATTTGTTCATTGGCCACATAAGTTTGATTTTTTTGGAATCAATCTGGTATTAATTAATAATTTCACCTAGTACTATATAAATTATTGATTTGTAACTTCTATTTTAGTTCAAAAAAATGTTAATTACTATCTTGTTACTAATCTAGGGTCAGTGTCATTTTTTCATTTAATCAAACAATATTTATTGTATTAATATGATAAACAAATCAGTCAAATTATATGAAATGTTTAGATAAATCAACTAAATAAACATCAAAAGTAATCACATAACCATATCAACGAACAAGTTTTTCATTTATAATTTATTATTAAAATCATTCTCCCTTATTAAAATAAAATCCAAACTTGTTATTTCACCCATTATAATAAACTATTTCTTTTAAATATTTATTTTATATAAATAAATCCATTTGAAAATAACTATAAGACATGATTAAAAATCTTTACCAACATTTCATAAAAAATAATTTTAAAATAAATGGAATTTTTTTTTAAAAAATCACCCCATAGGGATTACCTACCAAGAAAAGTCACTCTTCCTAAATTCATGTAGATATAAAAAACAAATATTTTCATATATAAAATTACATAATTTAATATTTACATAGGATCCAAATATGATTATTAATATGTCAATAACTTTTCATACATAGAATGATATTTAACAATAATGAGATAATATAATGAAATTTTCTATCACATAAATACATGAGATTTAAATAACTATTCATATTTAACTGATGTTTTAGTTTTATATCATTTAATGTTTCTATCATAATTTAATTTAAAATTGTTATCTCAATTATTTAAAATCTATAAAAATATATTATAAATCATTTTATCATAGTTATATTAATATTATCAAAGCTACAATGTAATTTCAACATAAACTTATCATGTCATGTTATTTCATATATTCATTCTTCCGAAATGAAAAAAATCATCATTGGATTTTTTTATTTGAACAATATCTATTAATATTTAAATCTGTAATTGAACATTTTTACCATGCGATTTCAATAAATTTCATACATTTTATTTATAATTACATAATTAGAAACAATCATAATCTCTTAAAAGAAAATAATTCAAATTTCATTTGAAATATAATTCATTAAACTACACCATTAGACCATATATTCAATCAAATTCCAAAAAATTCCAATAAAATCTAATAAATTAATAAATATACTAAAAATATTTATATTTAAATTTTATAAAACATTTGGATTCTTTTAAAACGATTTTTAAAAAAACTAAGAAAATTTTAATATATTTTATTTTAAATATATTATTAGTTTACATTTAAAATGAATTATTATATGTAAAATCTTATACCAACAATGTAAATAAAACACTTCATGTTTCATATCCACTAATTATATCTTCACATCAATAAGAATAATAAAATTATCAATAAACAACCCATATGATTTGAAATTCATAGAAATAAAAATATTATAGAACTTATATAGGATCAATAATATAATATATGAATATCAAAATTAGATAATATAAGAAATTATTTAGTGTTAAAGTAAAAACATGCCATGATAAATAATATTCAACTATATTTATTTAATTGGAAAAACAAAACTATTTAAAAAAATAGAAAATTGTTAGTGAATTATAATTGATACGGAATATATTTTCTTCCAAGTTTAATCTATAATATCTATTAATAAAACCATGTTAACCAAATATAAAAACATTTCATGAATCTTATATAATGTATCATAAATATTTGGTATGATTTTGAGTTTGTTTTTAATATTTTTGAAATTATTTTTATTTTAATTTATATTGGTTTTGGAGCTTGGTTTGAATGAAGGATAATGGAAGAGAATAACATGGTTTCAAAGGCTATAATTTTCCCATCACAAAATAAAATTTAATTAATAGTGTTGGCAGTGGTTCCTTAGATATTCCATAGGGTACCTGGTCACCATAGATACCTAGTAGAGTGACATGTGTTTGTTTAAAAGATGGATATTCTAAATTAATGCTATCATTCAATTTGAGCCTAAATATAATTTTATCCATTTTAAGGGTGAATCTGGAAAAATTTCCAATCCCCAGATAATCCCATTCTCCCCCAACATTATGTGGTGCTTTTTTCTCGGTTTCAAGTCAGAAGCACAATTCATCAATGAACGTATTTTTGTATTGGTCAGTATTGCAATAAACCTATATTTTAATGGAAATTGAATTGTGTTTGAAATATTTACATTATAATTATTTCTCATTTCTTATATTTTTGATATTTTTTGTTTTTTACTATAGGTGGAGTCGGACATCAATTCCTTATGTGGATTGCTTCTTTCGTGTAAGGTAGGTCACATATAGCTTCTTTTGGTGTCAAATATTGAGATTATATATGAAATGTGAATTCAATATGTAATTTAATTATTTAATATTGTTAATAAGCTTGGATAATTAGATTTATATTTGGAGAATAATTTTTATTAATTATTTGTGTGATGTTTCTATTTTTTAAATATTTTTATGTTTTAGAAATAAAGAAATCCATGTTGAAATAGTATTTTAAAAGAGGAGAGTGGATACTTGAATTTTTTAATTAAGTATATAATTATTGGAAGAAATATTTATAAGATGGGTATAATTTTTGTTTACCTTATGATTCTGATGTGTTATGTGTACTATTTTATGACAATAATTCATATTATGATTACATTAATATTAATAAGTTGCTGAGATATAATTTTTCTGGTTATGACTGTTTTAATTTTTTTTACATTAATAATAATATATTTAGGATAAAATATAATTTTTTATAGGTTTAAGAAACCTAATAATGAAGGTGAATTAGTCTTTCATTGGGTGGCATTTTTATGGATTTTTTGTTTCATTAGTAATTGTACACTTTTTTTTTGTTTTAATGGTGTGAAGTTTTGATAAATGGGGTAAATAGATTATTGATAATGATTTTATAGAAATGTGTTATTAATAGGCTTATAATTGGGATTTGGGCTTCAAATATGCTTGCATGAATTAATTTTTTTATTATAATAATATCATTAAAGAAAGTCAGACTTTCATGTGTTTTTATTTATGAATAAGGTGAGTATATGGGATAATTGGGGTATTAATTTTTAATGTGTTGAAAATAAAATAATGTTATATTTGGATATTTTCATCTAACTTTTATATAGTGAAAATTTCCATTATGTAGGACAATTACTAAGATCCTTAGGTTGGGCTGAGAAATGAGTAAAATTGTAATGTGAGCCATGTATTAAGATAATAATTGTGTTAAGTAAGGAATTATATATAATTTCATGTTTGTGTTTCAAATAATGGATTAATACATGTGTTTGGATACTTTTTCCAACACATGAAATGAGATATATTAGTATTTTCTAAAGATGATATGATATTATTTAGGTGTCATAGTTAGTATATAAAAATTTATTTTCTTGCTTAAAATGATTTTGTTATATAATATAAGATTTAAACTATCTATATATTATCACATAATAAACTTTTTGGTTTCTTTAGGGGCTGTTTTGGATTATTCTAAGGATTTATTCTCATTAATTATATATACAAACCTCGTGTGCATATATACTATATGCAGGATATTCTATGTTAATGAAAGAAGCTTCAGTTTGTTGAGAAAAGATGTCCAGATACATCTTGAAGATTTGTAACTTTTCAATTAGAGATGTATAAAGTGATTCACATATTTTTTTAATTTATCATTTTAGTCATATTTTTCATATTGTATTACTAGTGTTTTGATATTGATTTTTGTTCGAATCGATAATATTATAGAAAGATTTTGGGATATTGTAATGAGTTATTTTATATTTTTATATTCATTTACCCAAACAATGTTTATTGTATCCTTTATTTTAATTTCATATTATAATAATCTATTATGTGTTAAATTATTCCCTAATAAATATACCAAAATCATCCCTACTAGTTACCAAACTTTTGTGACTGAGTATCACACTTGAGTCCATGAGAAGTTCAACTCAATGGTATAATTATGTTGATGCAGGGAATTACCAAATAGTATTAGTTTGGTTTCTTCTTCAATTTATTGATATTTGGGATTTTTTAAATTAGAGATTAGTATTTTGGACATGGTACAGTGTATTTCTATTTTTGTTCTTATCCAACAAAAATATAATCTAATTTCATGTTCCCTGAGGTGTTTAAGATTGTATTTTTGTGGCCTATAAATAAAATTTTATTATAAAATTATTCCCCTGTTGAGAGTGAAAAGTTTGGTGATCATGCATTATTTTAGCACATAGAGACATAGATTGTGTGTTTATATGTTTTTTATTCTTTTTTTATTTAAAATTCAGGTAAATAATCATTTTAATAATAAAATATTCATTATTTATAAACAGGTTATTGATAATGAGTTAATTAGTAAATTTTTTGAATTAATTTTGGTTATGTAATGAAATTAACTTTCTTTTACAAATTAACTTATGATTTTCTGTAGAAGGTGGTACATGTTTATACTAGATGGAGATTCTTATGTTGGTGGTTAATTGATGTATTTTTGTAGAATAATTAAACAAAAGAAGTGAGATGATGATCCTCATGAAATTGAGGTTATGATATATAATGTTGTTGAGGGATATATAAAAGGTGATGTTAAACATGGTTTTTTCTTAGGTGTGACTGAGACTCTAGTAGGAAAAAATATCATTGAAGGCCTTCTAAAGGTGATTCATAATATGTAAGGTAGACCACCTAATAATTGCATAGTGATATCAAATATGGTTCATGATTTTTCAACACAACATTTAACATACCACATCTATATGATGTATTTAATACGTTTAAATTTCTATAAATATTGTACATTTAGGTTTATTTTCACTGATGGAGGTATTTATGGGGGATCGAGTGATGATTTTAAGAAGTTAGATTGGGATAGGGATTCATATTTTTTGATATAAGAACCACTAGTTATGCAATAGTAAGGTACTGGGATTTGAAATTATCCTGTAGGTTGGATAGGGGGATGATTTTATGTTGGACATTAGGTGGTGAGTTTTCCTAGGACAGTAACCCTGTTTGAAGGTAGCAGGTCCACGATGGGTACCAGCATATATTTTAATAAATTTTTATTATTTAATTTCTTATTTAATTTAAAATTGTTCTTGAATGATTTTTTTTCTCATTTGAACTCATAAGTAGAAAATTATCACCCCGTTCTCTCATTTAATTATTTCCTCTTCTATGAGTGGATCTCTCCATTTGTGAGATCCACAATTTTCCTATGAGGTATATTTTTTTAATTCTAGATTAATTTCTTTCTCTAACTAATGTTAGTTCATAATGATGTCATAGATGTTTCCAATATATTTAGGTCTTCTTCTGAAACTGGATCCATGGTTTTAGAAATGTGGGTTGGGTCTCAAAATTATTTGAAACCATGCAACCCAAGAGACAGGGTTTGAGTAAATGGTTCTTGGTTCTCTAGGAATATTTCAAGAGCATAACGGGTTTAGGAAACCATGAAACAAGATTCTCTCAACCATGTGGGTTTGGATAGATAGAAGAAAATGGATAATGGTTTTCCCTTACTGGGTACCCTGGTATGCATGCTAGTGTTGGGAGTTCTATAATTTTAGGCATATGTTAACAACATAGTCTTTGAAAAAATTCTGAAACATGGCCCGTGAACTGTGTGGGATGCTTATTGAGGTAGTGAAGGGCACACAGTTGGTGCATTATTTGGCCAACCGTGTGGCCAATCCTTGAAACCCAGTTAAAGTGCGAAAAAAATTAACTCAAATTATGAAAAATATATATAATTTCCACCTATAATTCCATTGGACATAGGAGACATTTTTTCCTATTAAAGATCAAATTCTAGGCATGCCTCATGATTCTCTATTTGGAATATGATTCAAGAATTGTTCGACTTGTTGGATCCAAACCGGTGAGTACTTTATTTATCTTGTTCCATTATTCATTTGACATCATATCAAATAATTTATTTGGGTTAAATATTATTTTCCATATTTACAGGATCTTTATTCACTCAAACTTTATCTCCGAATATAGACCAAATCATGAGTTTATACAAGATGAGTGTTCTACCACAAAAATATGGTAGGTGGTATATACCATTCCCATAGTGTATGGGGTTCTATATTTCTTATTTCTATAGTGTTGCGCACCATACCATCTAGTGTTTACCCTAAACATATGTCAAAGTACTGATTAAATTATGTGAAGCCAATTTAGGTTTCCAGATTAGTACTATGTTATATCGGGATGTCACCAAACACAACTATGACCAATCCTGGCACGTGGTAGTGTATATTACATGTGTTATTCCACCCAGTTGGGTGTGTGTGAGATCTCCAATTATTGTGGGCACCTAAATGAGTATTTAATAAGATATATTAAAGGGTTTATACCTTATTTCCAAGGGATTTCATGTTATTAAATCCTTAAATGAATGACTGGATGATGTGAAAAATAGAAAAAAAGTTGGATAAAATCATATCTCATTTATAATAATGAAATAACTTATAAATTCAATTCATAAATGAATGAATAATGGTATTGGATATCATGGAAACTTATAATCCTTGGATCCTAATTCTAATCAAATCTAAGGAAATTTCTTCTCCATGTATCAGTATCGATAATGGTAGTGGATGTTGTGGACATTTCTACTCCTCAGATCATAATTCTATTAGATTTCATAATGATTTCGACTCCATGAATCCACATTTTTTTGTTATAGTGGATGCCTTATAAATTTATAGTCCTTAGATTCTGATTCTATATGATTCTAAGGACTTTGATACCCATTGGATCTTGATTTCTCAGAGCACCTTAGAAAAAATGCATGGATTCCATAAAATTATTTTCAGAATTACCATCAAGATTCTATATGGACATGAGGATGGTGCCTTGGCCTTATATATATTATATTCGGTCCTTACAGGATTGAAACTTGATTACTCATCATAGGCCTCATGGGATACTTATTTCTGCATTAATATTTCCCATAAATATGAGTGTTTGGTTATTTTTCATAGGTAGATATGTTTGGCTATGTAAGATTATAGATGATTTTGAAAATTTACTTTTATTACTATTATACCTGTGATATATTGTACGCTACATCTATTTATAATACACAGGATAGACTTGTTATGTACAACATTTTGTGGGGCCTATTGAGTATTATCTCACACGCTATTGGTGCCAAATTTGATTACCTTTATAGACTTCAGAGATGCAGTTACCGAATAGGGAAAACACTCTCTTGACGATGCATGATTTGATCATTGGTTATGAGTAGGGGAGCACAGTATTGAGCTATGCTCGTGATGCTATCTAGAGATAGTTACTTTTTATTTTATTTTTTATTTTGATACATATATCATACTAGATTATATATTCATGTTATCTCCTACATTTTATTATAGTGACGTGACATGACATGATGATGATATTATATTTTAATACTTTTTTGTTATATTAATTATTACTCTTGTCATTGGGATGTTACCTTTTTCGTTTGTTATATGTTTTTTCTATTTTTTTGAGTACTAACAATGTCATACACACTTACATGATGTCATAGTATCCCTACAATGAAACCCTAGTCCCTCACTACTAGTTAGTAGCCTATATCTTTAACGGAGGTGAGCTTGAGGCTATGGGGCCCACTAGCTCGGAGGATTAGTTTTTTGTACGAACCCAATTTTTCACTCAAGTATGGATCATTTAAATTACGGCCAAAATCATTACTTTTAAACTAATGTGGATGCCTAATGAGTATGTAATGGATTATAGGATGCCTCGGGCTTGTTTAGATCTTGGAACCCATCTTTTTAGAGGAAAACAACTCTACACACAGTTTGGGGGAAATCGTGCAGATGTTTATTTGGACAGTGGCACCTTTCACATTTAGTGCACATCCATGAAACCAAACTGTATTAACAAAAATTTGTTCTAGGTAACAATGAATGGGTGGTTCATGGTTTGATCAAATAGTGTAGAGGAAGAATTTTAAGGGAGAACCTTTTTTCATGGTTTTTTCATGGTTTGACAAACCATGCAGACAAACAGTACACTGGTTAAAAACCTTTTTAAAATGACCAAAACATCGTTAAGGATCTATTAATCCAACCACTTCTTCCCTAATATGAGTTTATATGGGATGGACCTAATTATCTCTCATTTTGGAGCTTTTGTAAGGAAACATTTCGGGATCAAGAGATCTCCTTCTTCCGATATCTGATCAAGCATCTGTTCTTCATGTTGGATGTGTAATTGTATGTACTTGATTTCTTATTGTCATTTCATCACCCCTTTCACTTTCAACCTAGATATCACAATGTGAGTTTTTTAATCATTTATTAGATCTAATCTGATTTGAGGAAGATAAAGGTCTAATACTAGAGGAGAAGGATCGAACAACCTTAAGGTGGGTGGTTTATAACTCATCCCTAAAGTTCATTGTTTTTTGGAATGTTTGTGTGGGCCCCACTGATTTTGTTGGGAACTATTTCTTAAATTTACATTCCATGGTTATACTTGTTTGAATAATTTAGTTATTCCATTTTAAACATGTGATTAGTTGTTAGTGGTTACACCCATAACTCACTCTGCCTCATGTTGATGGTTATTCCACAGTTGTGTTTTTAGTGTTCTAGAATGTTTGATCCACTTTTTGGGTGTGGCTTTGCTTGACCTTTCTAATGGAGGGTCTTCTAATCATAAATGGATTATTATTACTAAGAATTTTATAATGGAATGTACCATGTATACTCTCCACATTACCCACCTAAGGTATGTGATTCCAAATGGTTATTAAAAGTGAAACGTGAAATGTAAAATGGAAAGTATACTAATTATATAACTTGGACTTATTTAAAGAAATTGAATAAAGGATACATGTTTTTAGCACCCCTTTCCATGTTGATGGAACGTAGTGGAGTGAACCTAAATAATTGAATATGCCTTAATGGCTAACTAAGACATGATTAAATGGTTGCAATGCTACTAGGCATATCCACACAAATATAAGACAAGCCTTGGACTAATGAATAAATGTTTTAAAATATATATGAAATTTATACACTAATGGAAGGAAATAATTGAACTAAATGGATTATTACCTGAGTACAATATCAAATAGGAATGGGCTGACTAGATCTCACCTTGGATTCTGAGAGGAGAATACCTTGGGTATTGGGAACCCCGTTTTGAATCAAGGATACAGTTTTCTTAGGATGATACCCACCTAGAATCTGGTTCTTTTCTATTAATTGGATTCTTGATATACAAATGTAGGTTCCCTTTATCCATTATAGGAAACCTCGAATACACTCCCGGGATCCATCATTGACTAGTAGGTTCCATGGTGAAGGCCTATAGGGCCTCGTATTTTTTTAGCCCCATTTTACCATGGCTGATCACCATGGAAACAATAGGCACCTTATTTTGGAATTAATTGGATTAAACTGCATGAATTTCACTCTTACCCCTTTGCTAGACTCAGATACCAGTGAGTTTTCTTTTTGTGAGTTTATGTTACCTTTGTTTTTTCCCTAGAACTCCCTCTTTATTTATTATTTTCTGCTTTCCTTGTTATGTCTTGGGGCCTTAATTACTTATATTACCACGAGGTAATGAAAGTATTGTATATTCCTCACATGACCTATTATAATTATAAGTAATCAATTAATTAATGAATTTGTTACATGTTCAGACACCAGCTGAGGGATGAAGTAGGTACTTGGTTATTTAGATATATTGTACTACTTCCTTTAAATTACATATGCATGCCTGGAAACTGCGATATTCCATTACACAGGCTTGATGTTACAGACTCCATTGGTGGTGGCTCACTGATAGTTATCTCACACCCTCTCCAGGTGCCTTTTGGTACTCGAAGTAAATTTCATGGTTGCGGGTATTAAAAGTGGGAATCATGCAGCTTCCAATACTTGATTGTGTTATGATAGGATAGAGCTTGATAGAAGATGACCGAGTAGGATCTTTGGATTCTTGTAGTAGACTTTTCTTCTTTTACCATATATGGAATGTTATACCTCTTGTATTGTATCATTGCTTCCCAGTTTTCTAGTGACATGAAATTATATCATCATTATTTTAGATGATATAGTTATTCTTATTCATGTTTATTTATTGCATCCGTTTTCTTCAGATACTTATTATATTTCTTATATTGTTTACAATTATATTATATTCCTTCTACTATTCGTCACTCTAATAATTAGACAGTAGTTTAATCATAGAAACACCTAAGGTCCTCAATGCTAGTTGGCAAACTCTGGTGTTTGGGAAGATGTTCATGAGGCCATGTGGCCACCATGATCGGGGAACCTGTCAAGTGGAATCCTAGTTTGGGTCATCACAAAGTGGTATTAGAGGAGGTTTCTTTTCATGATTAAATATTTATAGACACTATATTAGAGAATATGAACACTTTGGACTTGGTCAGAAGTCTTTCTTGTGCATCACGAACCCATGATCAGGGTAAAAGCTAGGTTACCCATAATGTAATTGTTGTTCTATTTTTCATATTAAAGTTGATATTATTTCACTGTTGGGTAACTCACATGTTGGGTGGCGTTGTTGATTATTAAACTTTGAAAATTTATTTCTTCCATGGCCCGATGGTATGAGGGTGAGGAGTATTTATACAAGAATCATCATAGGCACCTATAATTCACATGCCCTTTATATTACGATACCATATAGGTGCATTTAACTTCGTTGATTTCTTGATATGCCTATGATTTTTGAGTTACATAGTGAAAATTTCTTGTACTTGTATTACATTGGATTCGATTGAGTGTTTTTCTATCTCTATTCTTAAGGTGTGTGGGCCCTCATGGATTAGGATGAGTAATTTACTGAGTCACACCATTGTACTATAAATAATTGGGTGTGGTTTCTATTGATAGGTGTATAGGCATTGATTCCTCAAAATGACTATCCATAATAAAGAAAATCCTGAATCCTAAAATGAATTTTTTTCACATCATTATCCTGCCATGAAATTTTTATTAAAGGTAATGGATTTAACCTAATAATTAACTACGAAATGACATAAAACTTATACAAGCGCACTTACAGATACCGGGCCGTAAAATCAGGTAGTTTGGGTAGTATTCCTTGGGTAGTGAGTTTACTTACAATATATATCTACAAGTGATTCTATCTCCATGAATCTATGATTCATTTATTGTGTGTTCTTGGAATTTATAGACCAATTCTTCCATGATGTCCTAGTGTCATTCGCCAAGAGGGTGGTGATTTCCATGCTCCTGATATGTTGGACCCTGAGCCGCCAGTCTTACATCTTGGAGTGCCACTTGAGTCACTACCTATTGTACCTAATCCGAGAACGAATTCCAACATTTTATACAGTTTCATACATATTATGCACTCTAGGATTAGTGATCTATAGGTTTCATCTATGATGGATGATCTGACCCATGAGTTCTAGCAGCATCATCCTCCTTTTTTGGGGATGGAGGATCTTCGGCTGATGAGTCTTGGATAGAGGTCATGTTGTCTATCATTGAGCATCTAGAAATTCCTATATAGTGTAGAGTAAATTTTACTACATACATTCTATGGGATTAATCCAAGCATTTTTGGGATGTCGTTACCCTTGCTGGACTTCATCTGGTCATGTTATGGTTTGGCTTACAGACAACCATCTATGAAAAGTTCTTTCCCTAGTCACTGAGTGCTGATAGATGCAGAGAGTTCATGCATATTGAGAATATTTCTATGACAATTATAGAATATTCAGTATGTATCACTGATTTATAGCACGTTGTCCCGCTTCTATCTGGTAATGAGCTTTCTCGTGCTAGACGATTTGATGATGGTATCCATTATGACATCTGAACTCAAGTGAATGTCTTCCCCTTAAAAAATTCTCTACAAAAGTGGATAATTCCCTTATCACAATCTATAACTAGAGGGATTTAGCACGTACTATATTTGAAGGATCCGTGTTGTGTTAAGCATGTAGTTTTTCTTGTGGTAGGAAAATTTCCCTTGAGGTTTATCTTTAGGGAAGTGGAAACCAGAGTATACAGTTTGATAGCTCTTGAGAGTGTCATCTTTGTGGAAAAACAGGACATAAAAAGCCCCAGTGTGATATAGAACATATGAAGTGCTAAGATTGTGGCCATATGGATCATCTTCAGCGCTTTTGAAGGAAATTTCTACCTACTTTGAGTGGAAAAGGATACAATTTATCTCCACCTTCACGATAAAGTAATTTTTCATCACTTCAGGCAGGGAGTTAGAGTATCACCTGTAGGTCTAGAAAAGGTGGAGGTCGTGGCCGGGGTAGTTCGATCCCTGATCACTGGAAACTCTAGAAGAGCAGTCATGATCATGGTAGTCCATCTCTTGCACATGGTCATGGATTAGGTCAGTTGCAATCCGTACAGCCGATACCCAAGGATCAGACTGTGGGACCATCTACAGGATGAAGTACTATTCTACTATCCTATACTATTTGATCCTCTTTGTTTTATGTAGGAGCTTTATGATCTTTTATATCTATATCTATCTTGGAGTTTCTTGGACTAGAAATACAGTGTCACTAGAGTGTAATGACCCTTGATACTCTATTGGGAATAAAAAATAAGGGAATAAGCTAGTGTAGAGAAAGTCCCATTGAGGTAGGAAGTTACTGATTCTAGTGGAATCTCTTTGTTCTCGGGATGAGGGGATTAAATGTCATTCTCAGGATGGAATCTTTTGTCAACTATCATGTCTTTGTATAATTTTATCACTGAAGAGTTTTTTTACATCACCAGAAGGGAAGATTTATCTATTCAAAGGTGAGTGGGACATCCAGGCAGGGTGACCGGCACTGATGCATCATGAGATATGTGTTGTGACTGCCCATATTTCAAATCATTCCATGGAGGATCTAGGATTACATCAAACTAATTTCCCTCAAATACTTGATCATTTTAGGGAAGTATTTAATGGTGAATTCTCTAGATTACCTCTTGAGAGAGAGATAGAGTATACAATTGATCTTGTTCTAGGAGCAGCTCCAGTGTACATTTCCCTGTACAGGAAGGCACATACTGAGCTTTCGGTGCTCAAGGAGTAAACAGAGGACTTAAGGGACAAATGATTTATAGATATCAATACATCATCATGGGTTTCACTCATTCTTTTCTCTAAGATGGTGGATTGAACTCTCTATTTATGAATGGAAGAAATAAGGTTGAACCAACTTAATGTAATTAATCAGTATCCACTTCTCGAGATAGATGATATTTTTAACCGGCTCTGAGGAGCAGATGTTTTCTCTAAGATCGACCTGAGACCGGGATATCATCAGGTACAAGTCAAACCATTAGAAATACCTCATACAACATACCATTGTAGGTATGGTCTATAGCAGTAGCTGGTGGTGTTTTTCGGTCTTACAAACACACCTACTATTTTCATGGATTTGATGAATAGGGTTTTCCATCCCTACATGGAATCTTTTATCATGGGCTTTATGGAAGACATATTTCTGTATTCACGCACTCATAATTACCATTACCAACATCTTGAGATCATTTTGAGTACTCTGAGAGAGCTTCAATTCTATGCCAAGCATGCTAAATGTGACCTCTATATTGACACGGTCCATTTCAAGGGCCATATTATTTCAGAATCAAGAGTATCTATTGATCCAAAAAATGTAAGTGTGTTAGTCTCTTAGGAGAAGTCTAAGAACATGTTTGATATCCAATGTATATTATAGATATCTGACATTACAGGAATTTCCTAGTGGACTTCTCACATCTGGCATCATCTCATAGTGGACTCAAAAAGAAGGGTGTTCTGTTCTTGTGGTTAAAATCATATGAGAAATCCTTTCAAGAGCTGAAAGGGAGGCTTGTCACAACAACTATTCTAATTCATCAAGAACCAGGTAAATTTTATATAATCTTATGAGATGTATAAAAAATTGGCCATGGAGAAGTGATGATGTAGGAAGAAAAATTCATTACACACAAATATCAACAGTTGAGGCCTCATGGGAGAAATTACCATATGCATGACTTTAACCTAGAAGCAATTGTCCTTGCCATACGTTGCTTGTGAAATTATCAATTGGGTGAGGCCTTTTAGTGTATAAAATCATAAGAGTCTCAATTATATCTTTTCTAGCATGACTTTATCCTCTGACAAAGAAGATAGTTCGAATATCTACAATCTGTTGATTTTGAGCATTCCTATTCACCTAGAAAAGGAAATGTGGTTGCATATTCACTAAGTCAGAAAACCCAAAAGAAATCCATACATGAAGCCAGTGAAGAATGGAAGTTAATTCACCTCTTTTCTGAACTCCATATATAGTTTCATCATAGTCATAAGCAGCCATACCAATCAAACTTAACAATAACCTCTTTTATCCTTGAGAAGTTGAATAGAATGTATTTTTTTATCTAGAAGGTTTGGTTCTTCGTTAGAGTATATCAAGAGATAAACAACCTTTGAATTGGTCTGTGGAATGAGATGATGTCCTCCATCTGCGTGGATGTATTTGGGATCCTGTATATTTGAAAGAGGAGTTGATGGAAGAGTCCCACACTTCCCTGTGAGAAGAATTAGGCATCATGATGATGTATTGAGATATGCAACACAATTATTTGTGGATTGGGATGAAACATTATATATCATGCTTCATCACTAGGTGTTCTACCTGTTAGTAGGTGAAGGTGGGGAACCAGAGACCAATAGTCTTGTTATAGTCACTTATAATCCCAACATGAAAATGGAGATATGTTTCTATGGATTTCATAGTTGGTGGTAGTGATGCTATTTTAGTTTTCATTGACTGACAAACGAAATCCTACCACTTCATGCTAATCAAGATAATTTCTCAGTTGATGAGATGGGAAAACAGTATGTCTGTGTGATCATACAAATACACTATGTTCCCCATACTATCATTCCATATAGGGATTCTCATTTCAATTCATGGTTCTGATAGGGTTTATAGAAATCAATGGAAACATAGGTGATTCGAATCCCAATTTTCACCCTCATACCGATGGAAAATTAGATCATAAAATATAATTTTTGGAGGATATACCCCGAGAAAAAATCCTTGATTTTGATAATTCTTGGGAGAAGCATATCCCTCTTGTCGATTTCTCCGACAATAACTGTATTCAGGAGAGGATTTATATGGCTCCATTTGAGGCCTTATATGTTAGTACATGTGGTTCACCCTTGTTCTTGCTAGAGGTAGGTGAGACATCCATACTAGGTCGTCGTCTTGTTCAGAAGACCTCAAAATAGGTCTAGCTGATCAGGAAGTATATGACTACTTCTTAGTCTAGATAGAAATTATATGTTGATCACCATCAAAGACCTACTGAGTTCAAGGTTGTGGATCGTTTTATTTTTTAGGTATTGCCCAGGCTAGGGTATAGACAGTTACAGAAGCACCCAATGGTTTTCACCTCATTACATTGGGCCATTCAAAATTCTAGAGAGAGTTCGGCCAGTATCTTATCAGTTGATACTACCTCGGAAGTACCGTGTCATCCACGACATCTTTTATGGCTCACAAAATCACTAATATCATGTTGACCTGTCTCATACCTTTGATCCCAAGGAAGCTGATTTATAAGACAATGATACCTACGAGGAGTATCCGGTGCACATCTTTGACCGAAGCATGATGGATCTCAGAGGCAAGTTTGTCACTCGTGTACGGGTGCTATGGCAGCATGGTCGAGTACAGAAAGAGACTATGGAGAGGTAAGACAACATATGTCCCCAATGGCTAGATCTGTTCTCAGATAGTGTTTCCTTAAACTTATAAGATGATCTCAGGGGGGAGTTCTTTTATAGGAGGAAGACTGTAAGAACCCAGTTTTTAATTGAGGTATAGATCCTTTCAAAATACAGTCTAAATCTTAACATTTTTTTAGTCTGTATTTCTATTGATTTAATAAAGGTTCCGAGGGTTTATGGGATATGTTTGGAGCCTGGAACCCATCTATTTGGAGGAAATAGACTCTACCCATGATTTACTATAAACCACATTAGATTTCTACATGGTCTTACAAACCATGTGAAGGGTGTTTTTTCAGATAGTGGCACCTCACACAGCTGGCAAACGACTGTGCGTCCAAACCATTCAAACGCCCATTTTCCCTAGGTAACCGTGCTTGGGTGGCACAAAAATTCATCCACCCATGTAGAGGAATACTTTTCGGGTAGGACCGTCTCATATGGTTTGCACACGTTAGAAGAAACCATGTGGGAAAAACATGAGTAGGCTAAAAACCAATGTGAAATGTCCAAAATGCCCATAAGGATATATTAAGCCAACCCCTTCCTCAATAATGTGAGTTTATGCTGGATTTACCTAATTATATCTCATTTTGATTCTTTTTGATAGAAAAATCTAGGGACAAGAGATCTCCTACGTCCGACATTCGATCAAGTTTCTATTCATTGCATTGGATGCAAAAACGTTTGTGCTCGAGTTCCCTTTAGTTGTTTTTCTTCTCCTTCACTCCCTACGTAGATTTCTCCATGTGAGAATTTTTTTGCCTTTCCTTAGATCTACTCTGGTCCGAGTCAGATCACATCTAGATGCTGAAGTATAAGTATCGTACAAAACTAAGGTGGGTGTTCTATAACTCAACCATAAAGTTCATTGTTTTTGGAATGTTTGTGTAGGGCCCACCCATTTCATTGGGAACTGTTCCATAAATTTACCGGCCATGATTACACTTTTTAGAATCATATAATTATTCTAATTCCAAATATTTGATAGGTTGTTAGTGGTTAAACCCACAACTCAATCCGCCTAATGTCTATGGTTATGCAATAACCTGTACTTTAGTGTTTCAGCACGTTTGAGCCACCGTTTGGGTGTATCTTTCATTGATCTTTCTAAAGTGAGTCATCTTAACATAAATTGATTTTTGTTACTGAGAATTTTATAATAGAATATACCATGTATTCTCAACACTGGGCCCACCAATGGTAAGTTCTTCTAAATGGTTTTTAAACGTGAAATGTGAATTGTAAAGTGGAAAGTATACAAAGTGTATATGACAACACTGTTCTTTATTACACACATAAAATTGATTTATTACATAAAATATTCACTTGATAGATCATGGAAGACCGAGAGGTTTATCTTCTTTGAATATTAGGAATATTACATAATAACAGAAGGCATGAAACACAACATCTTTATTGAAAACTTCCTTTACATGACCACTACATTCCCTCGTACATAGCGTTGCATGAGATAACCTGAGGACATGCATTAGAAAAAGGTGAGATATAATGCCCAGTAAGGGAATAAACATGGAATAACATGAGGAATACAATTCAGGTTAGACAATATGCATATCAATGGAGAAAAAGAGAAACATGAACCTAAAGGCCTGATAAAACATGATAATCATAACATTGAAATGTGGCAACAACATTAAACATGGAATTATCATGAGCCAAGGATAATTGCAAATAGATCATGATTAAACCCTCAATAAACATAAGGCATGAGTAAAACCTCGTTTCAATAGACTGGGTATGAGTTAACACCCATAGAACATGATGTATCACGATTCGATACTTTACCCGCTGCATTGGAGCTTCATCAGGGCACACCATTCATAATCACTTCTTTTCATGCATAAGTGTACCACATAGATCACAAAAAGATGGATTCTTTAACATCATACGTTATTACATGATTAATTAATGTGGAATAAATACATGAATGTAACAATCAATATGTATATGTTCATAAATCGTACTACCCTTCATAGAGAAATGGGTATGGTATTCAATACACAATGATCTTGGCATGGAAAAACTCTGTGCAATTTCGGCTGCATAACAGCATGACATAAGAACTCATAAAAATGGTTGATGATAGAGAAAGGGGTGTCTCATAATATGAACATGAAATGGAATTTAAGGGGAGCATATAGATACATGTCCTAAAATTTTTAATGGAATTTAGATTCATGATACAAAATAATTACTTTAATGTAAACAAGGAGAGAGAAAATCCTTATGGAATTTCGGCTTAGTAACGGGTATACATGGAAGGAATCGATGAGAGAGACTGGGGTATATAAGAATTAGAAAATAAAGAGGAATGTATATGGGGGTAAAAAATCATACCCATACATGTATAATTGAAAATAAAAAGGCATAACAATATTAAGAAACATTGGTAAAAAGAGAAAGGAAGGAATTCCTTACTTGGAAGTGTGATTCCAAAGTATTGGGAGAGTCTTGAGAATGTCTTTTTGGAAGATTGGGGAACCTTGGGAGGATTCTAGATAGAGGAGTTAAGGGGTTGGTCAAACTCCAAAGGCTTTGAGTGAAGAGGAAGTGGGAGCTTGGGTGGGTTTATATAGGAGAAGAGAGGGAATTTGTTATTATTTCGGTTTGGGACACCACACATTAAACTAATAAAAACCACAAACCAGACCCTGGTTTTTGCCTAATTGGAGTGGAAGAAATATTTTATAAGGACAATGGACGGACATTTTAAAAAAATAGGGTTTCTTATGTGGAGGTGAGTCACACATTCAAAGAAATTCATTTAAAAAGTGAAAACTGTTTTTTAACTCTTGGAGGGTCCACTAAGGCTTTGTATAATAAATAAAACAATACTAAAATCACATTATTTTAATGGTAAAACTTATATTGGACGAAAATAAAATTTATAGTATTTTATTACATCACTATTGGGTCATTATGATGTCATAAAACACATTATATATTTAAAAGATATTTATTTTCCACCAAAAAATTTTATTATCTCTGAAAATAATGAAATATTCACTGTTGGATAAATTCAACATCATAATTCCAAAATTAATATTAATTTTATTTAAATAATTTTTTAGTTATGTGAATTTTTACTATTAATATAAAAACCTACATTTATAAAAAATTCTTGGGTTTTGACAAAAACGGCTTCAAACATTAATAAAAATTACAATTGCATTCATAAAATTATACAAAGATTTATATTCAACAAAAATTTATTTATTAATAGTAATAATAATATTGTATTATAATAATATTTAATTCAAAAGTCCATTAATTCATCAAAATAGTTTATTTAGATTAATATTTACTAAAAATACTATTTTTTATTTAAAACTATTTATAAATAAAAAAATTTATATTATATATAAAAGAATAATGTACATAGTAATAGAGATATGGTCTTATTAAATAATCCATAATAACACCCGCATAAGACCGAAGGGTATGGTGTTTGATGGTGACGGACTCTTGGGGTGGCTCAAATAAAATTTCTCAGTTGGTAATCTCTATTATCTTCGACTTCTCTCATAGTCGGTTCTGATCAAGAATAATGTGGTAAAGCTCAACTTGGGATTGATCAAGAGAGAAACCAAATGATGCCAGATCCTTTTCGAGATCTGACAAATGGGCTTCTTACGGGGCAAGTCTACTAGATGAGTCCGTCATTTCATTTGTCTGAGTAAATTGGATTTGTTAAAGCCCTATATTTATACTAATAATGTTATCACTATCCAATGAATATATTAGCAACAATCACATTTCATAACAATATTTAAAAATCCAAAACCACAAAACCAATGAATTTAACATTTTATATAACAATAATAAGACATTTAATTAGATCAAGAGAAATTTCCATTAATGAAGGTTTGGGGCATTACCATATTCCCCCCTTAAGACATTTCTCCTCAAAATTTTCTTTTTCCAGAATAAAACAAATGTGGGAAGATGTGCTTCATCATTTCCAATGAATCCCATGCCTCTTCTTCAATATTATGGTTTCACCACTACACCAAGACACAGGGAGTTGTCTCATTTCGTTGAAAAGATTCTCTATGATCAAAGATATTCACTCGTTTCTACTCATAAGAAAGATCATCCTTTAGATATACTACCTCTGAAGAGAGTACATGTAAAGGGTTTGGTATGTACGTCCTTAATAGGGATACATAAAATACATAATGTACTTTTTCCATGGTTGGTGTTAGTTCTAGTCGATAGGCCACAACCCCAACACGATCAAGAATCTCGAAGGGGCTGATGTAACTAGGACATAACATCCCTTTCTTTCCAAACCACATGACCTTATTATAATGATATTTTCATAAAAATACCATGCAAATAGTCATAGTTCTAGGGTCTCATTACATAACATTTTATAACACCCACATAAGACTGAAGGGTATGGTGTGCTATGGTGACAGACTCATGGGGTGGTTTGGATAAAATTATTCGGGTGGTAATCTCTATTAATGTCCACTTATCCTATTGTCGGTTCCACTCAAGATTAACATGTTCAAGATCAGCATGTCCTTGGTCAAGAGTGAAGCCCAATAATTCCACCTCCTTTTTGAGCTTTGACGAATGGGCTTTGTATGAGGAAAGTCTACTAGATGAGTACACCACTTCATTTTTTTGAGTAAATTGGACTTGTTAAATCCCTATATTTATACTAATCAGCGGATCACTGTTCAACGACTATATTATCAACAATCACAATTCATAACATTATTTTAAAATCAAAAAACATAAAACCAATGATGGTCACATTTTATATAACCATAATAAGACCTTTTATTAGGTCTAGTGGAATTTCCATTAATTAATGTTTGGGTCATTACCGTATATATCTATGACTTCTTTAAAGAAATTTAATAAAGCTTACACATTCATTGAACCCCTTTCCAGGTTTATAGAAGCTAGTGGAGTGGACCTCAATAATTGAATATTCTGTAATGTCTAACTAATACTTGATTAAATGGTTGCAACAATATTTGGCCTTTCCAATCTAATGGAAGAGATGTCTTGGACCAATTAATAAATGGTTTTAAATATACATAAACTTTCCACACTAATGGATGGAATAATTTGAACCTAATTAATTCCTACACCATTACAATATTTAATAAGAATTCACTGACTCAAGCTGACCTTGGATTCTGAGAGGAGAATACATTGTGTTTTGGGAACCCCATTCTGATACAAGGATTAAGTTTTCTTAGGTTCGTAACCAGCAAGACTCTTGTTCTTTTCAGTTCCTTGGATGCCAAATTTACTACCGTAGGTTCCATTTCTCTATTACATGATACCTCAGATACACTCCTTTGATACATTATTGACTAGTAGGTGCCATGGTGAAAGCCTATAGGGACCTATCTTTTCGTAGCCCCATTTTACCTTTTTCTATCACCTCAAACTCGATAGGTGACTTATTGTGGAACTCCATGGAATACGATCTTTGAATTACACTCTTACCCCTAATCTAGACTCAGATGACTCTGAGTTTGATTTTTGTGAGTTTACGTTACCTTGGATTTTACCTTGGAAGTCCCTCATTGGATATAATTGTCTTATTGCCTTTTTATGTCTTGGGGTATTCACTACTTATTATATCACAAGGTAATGTCAGTGTAGGGTATGCCTAATGTGACCTATTAAAATTTTAAGTAATTGAATAATTAATGAACTGGTTACATGTTTAAACACCATCCATGGAATGAAGTATCTACTCAGTTATTTAGTTATATATTACTACTTGGTTTATTTCACATGTGCATGACTTCACACTACTATATTCCATCACAGATGCCAGTTATTATAGACATAATTGGTGGTGGCCCACTAAGATTTTTCTCAAACCCTCTATGGGAACTGTTTTGTATGCAGGGTAGATTTCATGGTTGTAGGTATTGACAACGGGCACCCTGAATCTTCCAATACATGATTGGGTGCTGATAGGATGGATCTTGATAGTAGTTGAATGAGTACGATATCAAAATTCTTGGAGTAGACTTCTTTTATTTTACCTTGTGGGGCATGTTATTCCTATTCTCCTATATCCATGCTTTCTAGTTTTCTATTGACATGAAATTACATAATCACTATTTTAGTTGGAATATTTATTGTTATTCTTGTTTATCTATTTCATCTTTTTTCTTCCATTATTTATTATATATATTTTGCTATTTACTATTCCATTATATTACATACATTATTCTCCAATATTCTAATGATGGGTCATAGTCTTTTCATGGACACACCCTAGGCCCCTACTGCTAGTCAACCGCCTTTGAAATTCGGGAGGATGCACTTGAGCCAATGTGGCCACTGGGATCAGGTGCACCAGTAAAGTGGCATTTTGGTCTGGGTTGTCATTGTTTTGGGGATCCTGAGTCAAGGCATTAAATTGTGGTGTCAGAGGAAATTTATTTTCATGAATTAATATTTTGAAACAATAGTTATAAGATTAGGGATGGATTATAATTTTCTAATGATCCATGCTAGGGAGTATATAACCGACATATTGGAAATATTCATATTTCCTTGTTGAATAAATTGTTGCTGAATATTTTTCTTGTTACTTTTGATTTGATTCCACCATTGATAGATATGATTGAAATGTGTTTTTATTGTTTCTAGGATTGAGAATTTTATTTAACCATAAATGGATGAGATTAGGTAATTTCATATCATGCAATATTTTGGGCACCATACATGATTCACATGCCATGAATATGCCATGCCATAATCGATGTACTATTTGAATGCAAGAATTTACTACAATTGATTTACACGATATATTTCATTCTTGGTTGCAATTTTTTATAAGGGATTGAGATACATAACTAGTACTTAGAGTTCCTATCATAACGTAAATAGTATTTTCCAATATAGGTTACTTCAATCACCCTATGAATTCAAATATGGAATATTGATTCATTGAACATTGGTCACAAGGACTGAAACATGATATTTTTTGAATTTGGTGGACCTACACATTGGTTTATAAGGTCTATGGGCCCTTATAGGTGGGAGGTGGTTATTGTAACGACCCGAGAAACCATTTATTGAGTATTGACAAGTTTTTTTTACAATGCCACCCGTTATGTGAACAAACAATAATCGTATAGGATAATAATAATAATAAAATAGAAAATCACATCAAATAAATGAAAGGATCTTTTGTTCAAATGAGTAACATCTCGGTGGCTACAACTCACACAGATCGAACAAGAAGATAAGATAACCAAAAATCCCAATTAAAAACCGGATTACAATTATAGGGAGTCCGCTTAAAACCACCAGTACCCCAAGAAGGTGGTAAGGGTTTCTGGCATCCATCAGAATAAACATGTGGATGGCCGAAGCCACTGCAACCGTGCTGAGCACCAAGGGAATCACACGAACCATCTCTTCCTTTCTCCTTCAGTCACCTTGAGTGAGGGATAACCCGAGACCAGACTCTTTATAAGAACACTAATTTGACCGTTGAACCCTAACGCCTATATATATGATAGTTGGCTCCCCCATGATTCTCCTATCCACTAATGTTTTATTTTGGACTGTTGGAGATAAGAATGGTTTACCCCCGAATGGTTCGAAAAGTAAATTATGAATTTTTCAATAATATTTAAATATTGAAATCAATAATAATATAATTAATTTATTTCTTGTTTCCCCAAAATGCGAATTATATTTTATGTTTCAAAACGGTGAAAATTAATATTATTTTCTCCCACTATTTACTATACATGTTTTTAACTTGAGAAATTAAAATTTTATTTTATAATTATATTGAATCTGATGTATTTTTACTTTATGAGTTATATATATGTGTTTCATCAAACCTTAAATTATATTTATTATTTTAATCTCTAAATTAAATATAAGTGATAATATTAATGCGAATGTTTATAATTTGAATTGATAGTTTTGAAAACTATGTCAAATCAAGATTTCATTTACGTATGTGTTTCGTAATGATAATATTTATACCAACGCACTCTTATGAGTAATTTTGAAAATAATTATAAATGTAGTAATGTTTAATGATTAATTGTATTAATAATATTAATCTTTAATTAAAGAAATTATGATAATTAGTTAATAAAGGAAAATAAAACAAAATGATAATATGTTTTGATAAGTCTGAATTAATCAATGTTTTTTTATATATTAAATAAACCATAGACCCTTCAAAATATAATAATAAGTGATCAATAATTATGGTTTAATAATAATAATGTTAATATAATAAGGTTAATAAAATTATTGATGTTTTTTTATTAATTAATGTATTTTTGTATTAAATAAACCATTGACCAATGACTTATCATAAAATAATAAAAATTAGACCAATAATTGAATATTATTAATAACAATAATGTTATAATAAGATAATTGGAAATAATATTAATAAAACAACTTTTTTTTAAATAAAACAGAAGACCCTCATTTCTTTAAACGCCGTAGCAGCCCGGAGCCATCCGATCCAGCACCTCAAATTGCGGTCGTCCGTTTCTTTTAAAACCACACCGTATCTGATACATCCGATCAACTTCCTTCTAATCTCGGTCATCCATCATTTTTCCATTTTCTTCACCCCGTGGATTTCTTCTTCTTCGCCGCGCACGCTGAACCAGCAGCAAGGGCTTCGTCTTCTTCTCGTAGGCCGGCCAGTATACCCAGCTTTGCCCCTCTTTTCTGTGGGTTGGCACCGACTTCGACTCAGATACCTGGGTCGACGTCTCCACGAAGGGTTCTATGTTTTTTTAAACCCGGGTTCGCACCGATGGCGGGATAGTTTTGCACCAAAGGCCGAAGAGTTGTCACCCGAAGCTCCTTGGATCTCCGACCACCGGACCTACCTCGTTGCTGATTCGTCTTCCTCAACTCCACTCCGAGCGAAGGTAAGGGACAAGTTTCTTTTGTTTTTGTTTATGCTTCGGTATATATATGTATACGTGTTATATATATATTTTCTGTGTGTATAAACCCGGTGCAACCCCAGACCGTGAGGATCTCCCATTAAGCTTGGAGATCCAAATAGGGGTAAAGGAAACTCCTCTACTTCGTTTCCTTTAGTTTCAATAAGCTATACATATTTATATGCACTCTTTATATAAATATGTATATATACATATACAAGAACATATGAAGCTATTTTTCCTCTTCCAAGGATCGAATCTGAGTTGGGGAGGACTCCTTGTTTTAATTTTTCATATAATTCAGTGAATATACACGATTATATATATATATATGTATATACACTTCACACATATGTGTGTACATATATATTTTTACTCATACGTAAATATACAACGATACATGCATATGTACACCTTTCTTTCAGATGTTTATAACCCTGGTTTTATTCTGCCCTATGAAAAATGGAGTTTGCAGGTAATTTTATCAACGTGTAAGACGATGAAAATATATAGAGCATATAGATATATATGTAGATGTGATTATATAAGATGTGCATGTACATCTATGTGCGAATATGAGGACATGCTTGTTTATTTCATTTAAAATTTACCACATTTTCACATAAAGATTTATTACAAATTATATGTAACATTTAAGATTAATATTTCAAGAAAAGCACCCAAAACTATTTGAATACATGTCTATATGTATGATGATGTTTAAGGGTTATATTGATGTCAAAATAATTCTTTCAATTGAAAATTTTCATTTATCACCATTCTTGATAAATCAGGATTTTGTCTTGTGAAAATGGGTAGTATTAATTCCTTAATCATTTAGAAGTTTATACATGTATTCATATATATGTACTCATGTTTATGGATCGACCTTGTTGTATGAAAGACTGATTTTATGTCGATAATGGTTATATGGAAATTATGTTCACATTTTTCTTTTTTGTAAAAGAACTCCAGATGTTTTTACCAAACATTAATTTTGTTTAAGGTATAACATGAGAAATATTTCTGAGTACGGTTTAATTTGGTAAACCTATGCACATGTGTATACGCACCTAAATTTATAAATATATAGGTATATATATATAACCTTGTATCAATATGCTGTCTTCAAATTCAAGTTCTTCCTATATTGTTTGAAAACATTTTAAAGGAATGGTCATGTTAGTTAAATTGAAAATAAGTTTTTACACAACTATATTCATTCAGCTTGCATACACATAAACATTACTTCCCAAGATGAACCTATTTGCACACTTTATATCTCTAACTGTAATTATATTCACACAATTTTGATAAAACAACCACAATGCCCATTTATCAACATGTGTATTAGTTATGAACGACCTTGTCTTAGCTTAGTATTATGATGTTTTGGAATGTTAAAGTGTTTATGGTCACCCATGTTTTCAATTGTTAAGATAATTTCTTATGTGTACGGATTTTTAGCATGCATGTCTTAGTTTTATTAATGATTGAACTGCCTTCAGGTTATGAAAATTTATGTAAAAAGGGGGTTTGATCAAGAATGTATGAAACCCTATCAATGAAAGACCATGTCAAGATATGTGATGGATGTATTGGACTTAAATGTGACGGGTGCTCCCAAAATTATATAGCGCAATATAAATGATGTGACGGGTGTTCCCGGAATTATATAGTGCTCCAATGCATTGAGTAAAGTATGAGTCTCATGAGATGTTATGTGCGACGGTCTGGGCAGTTAGCCTTGGATTGTGCTGCCATGTAAAAGGGATTGGCGGTTATCCTTGACCCATTAAGTTTGTTTTACGGTCTTGATGCAGGGTCTTGACAAAGTCCGGCATTATACATTCCCTTTGCATGTGATGATAAATGGTTAACCAGGGGTTAGTTCAACTAACAGGACATCCCCTAGTTGAAAGTTCCCATGACTTTGAAAATTTAATTATGGGATAAGAACTGTATTTCATGCAGTAAGATGTTAAAAGATATTTATGTGCCCATGAATCATGTTATGAATGTTTTCCTTGCTTACACATAGATTTTTCATAACTGAAGTAATCATGGTTGTAAATTATGCATTATCTATGTGTTGCACTCTCTAATCATGTTTAATATAAAGTTTATTTTAATCACGTACTTATTCTCTGTGCAAGTGGTTTTAAAAAATGATGGATTTCACGTTTTTACGAAAATATAATGCTTTGTTTTTAACGAAGTGTTTCATTCTCTTCAAAAGGACTGCATTGAGATAGAGTTTTCTTAAAACGTTTTCAAAACCCCTTACTGGGCATATTTTCTCACCCTACGTTTTTGTTTTAAAATTTTAAGGCATGGTTTGTACTAATGAAGTTTATCAGAAGCAGTTAGTTTCCCAGAATCCTTAGCCTCACAATCATCTGTAGTAATGGGACATGATATCTAGTTTGTAAATGATGTAATGAAATATTAAGTATATCATGTCTCATAGGCAACCTAGGATCTAGGTTTCTACAGTTGGTATCCGAGGATGGGTTCAGGAAACTCTGGAAAACCAGGTGGTATGAATGTATTGCTATTATTGACTAAGTAAAAATGTTATTACTTTTAGATGGATGATAAAAATGTACCTACCGCCCAACTGTCACTTCCCACTGAGGCTCTAAAAAAAATTGTATCTCTAGCTAGCCGTGAGAAATTTCTAAATTACGCTTGAATTCGCATGACATGTAATCACCTGCATGACGTGTCAAACTCGGCTAGGGTGCTTAGTCTTCACCAGGGATTGGGGATGGATTATCTCCTAATGATGATGACCCGATTTCATTCTTATGCACGTCGGGGAAAGTATCACGAGGGACTCTTCAGAGTGTTCATGACTGGCGAAGAATTTGGCACGATGCTTGATAACCTCTTCTAAGAAGCTACTACTTCTGGAGACCTCAGAGTGGCTTACTTATGCCAGATTTTTCACTAAAGCTTCTGGGGCCATTTAATGAACCTCAGAGTGTTGGAAGATGAGTCCACCCGATTGTCTCTTAAGAAATAGGGGTATACTGATGTTTCCCAACTCCATACCCCTAACACTAAACTCAAGAGGCATCATAAATGTTCCCATGAGTTTAGTCCCGTCTATTCAGGCTACGTGTGGTTTGAAGAGTTATGGAGTTTTTCCACACTTTGTGGTGTACGTTTAATAAACTCAGGCTTTGTTATGTTAACTTTTTCATAAATGGAAGTTCCATGTTTCCTTTCCTTCCTCTACCTTATTAATGTTGTTAAGTGTTTCCTATCGAATGTGTTTTTTTCAGATAGGTGGTCAAACGAATATCTCATCACTACCTGATGAGTTAGTAGAAGTTATCATGATCAGGACATGCACGGTGGATTATCCATCCATTCTCCACCTGCGAGGGGCTTGCCAGCGTCTGCCCGATCTAGCAAATGGTCCTGAGATTTTTCGTTTTTGTCAAGAGGACGATAATGTTTTTCACCTAATCACCACTGATCAACTCCTCTTCTATAGGCGAGGGGAAGGTACTATAAAGGCCTATTCTAGTGTTTTACTTTAGCGTAGAACTTCTCTGCCAGAGCGTGCTTCCTCGTAGTTGCTCGGGATGTCCACCTTAGTGCAGCCTATATGTTTCAGGTCTTGAATTTCAGTCTCCTCAATCGTATCATTTCCCTCGACTACCTCGAGCGTGATGTGGCTCGGAGAGTTATCAGGGAGTTTATCTACTCGGACGTTTCCGAGCTTTTCACCACACGAGCCTCCCTTTGGAAGCCCGTGTGTAGTACGCACGAGCAGGAGTTCAAGACGTACTGTTTGAAGTGCATCTGGGCTAGGGAAACGGAAGACATTTGTTCCAACTTTGGTATTCCATTAACCGAGCTAGATCAACTGTTTCGGTAATGTTGTACGTGTGGGGTTTCAGTTTATTTCTTTTTATGAATAAAATTGCGAGGGTGTAATTCATTGAAGGGGGAAGTAATGTAACGACCCGAGAAACCATGTTTTGAGTATTGACAAGTTTGTTTTACAATGACACCCGTTAAGTGAACAAAAAATCATATTATAGGATAATAATAATAATAAAATAGAAAAACGCATCAAATGAATGAAGGGACATTTTATTCAAATGAGTAACATCTCGGTGGCTACAACTCACACTGATCGAACTAGAAGATAAGCTAACCAAAAATCCCAATTAAAAACCCGATTACAATTATACGGAGACCGCTTAAAACCACTCGGACCCCAAGAAGGTGGTAAGGGTTTCTGGCATCCATCAGAATAAACATGAGGATGGCCGAAGCCACTACAACCGTTCTGAGCACCAAGGGAATCACATGAACCATCTCTTCCTTTCTCTTTCAGTCACCTTGAGTGAGGGATACCCCGAGACCAGACTCTTTATAAGAACACTAATTCGACCGTTTAACCCTAACATCTATAAATATGACCGTTGGCTCCCCCATGATTCTATTATCCACTGATGTTTTATTTTGGACCATTGGAGATAAGAATAGTTTACCCCCGAAAGGTTCAAAAAGTAAATTATGTAATTTTCTATAATATTTAAAGAATGAAATCAATAATAATATAATTAATTTATTTCCTCTTTCCCCAAAATACGAATTATATTTTATGTTTCAAAACTGTGAAAATTAATATTATTTTTTTCCACTATTTACTATACATGTTTTTAACTTGATCAATTAAACTTTTATTTTCTAATTATATTGAATCTGATGGACTTTTAATTTATGAGTTACATATATATGTTGCATCAAACCTTAAATTAAATGTATTATTTTTATCTCTAAATTAAATACAAGTGATAATATTAATTCGAATGTTTATAATTTGAATTGATAGTTTGAAAACAATGTCAAATCATGATTTCATTTACTTATGTGTTTCGTAATAATAATATTTATACCAAAACACTCTTATGCATGATTTTAAAAATAATTATAAATGTAGTTATGTTTGATGTTTAATTGTATTAATAATATTAATCTTTAATTAAGGGAATTAAGATAATTAGTTAATAAAGGAAAATAAAAAAATGATAATATGTTTTGATAAGTTTTAATTAATCAATGTTTTTTATATATTAAATGAACCATAGACCATTCAAAATATAATAATATGTGATCAATAATTATGGTTTTATAATAATAAAGTAAATATAATAAGGTTATTAAAATTATTGATGTTTTTTTATTAATTAATGTATTTTTGTATTAAATAAACCATTGACCAATTACTTATCATAAAATAATAAAAATTAGAAAAATAATTGAATATTATTAATAAAAAAATATTATAATAAGATAATAGGAAATAATATTAATAAAGAAACATTTTTTAAGAAAAAACAGAAGACCCGCCTTTCTTTAAACGTCGCAGTAGCCCGGAGCCATCCGATCCAGCACCTCAAACCGCGGTCGTCCGTTTCTTTTAAAGCCACACCGCATCTGAGCCGTCTGATCAACATCCTTCTAATCTCAGTCGTCCACTGTTTTTCTGTTTTATTCACCCCGCGACTTTCTTCTTCTTCGCAGCGCATGCTAAACCAGTAGCTAGGGCTTCGTCTTCTTCTCATAGACCGACCATTAGACCCTTCTTTTCCACTCTTTTCCACGAGTTGGCACCGACATCGCCTCAGATACCTGGGTTGATGTCTCCATGAAGGGTTCTATGTTTTTTAAACCCTAGGTCGTACCGATGGCCGGAATGTTTTGCACCCAAGGCCATAGAGTTGGAACCCGAAGCTCCATGGATCTCCTACCACCGGACCGGCCTCGGCGCTGCTTCATCTTCCTCTCCTCCTCTCCGAGCAAAGGTAAGGGACACATTTCTTTTGGTTTTGATTATGATTCGGTATATATATGTATACGTGTTATATATATATTTTCTATGTGTATAAACTCGGTGAAAACACAGACCTTGAGGATCTCCCATTCAGCTTGGATATCCAAATAGTGGTAAAGGAAATTCCTCTGCTTCGTTTCTTTTAGTTTCAATAAGCTATACATATTTATATACACTCTTTATATAAATATGTATATATACATATACAAGACCATATGAAGCTATTTTTCCTCTTCCTAGGATCGAATCTGAATAGGGGATGTCTCCTTGTTTTAATTTTTCATCTACTTCACTGAATATACATGGTTATATATATATATGTATATACACTTCATGCATATGTCTGTACATATATATTTGTATTCATACACATATATACAACGACACATGCATATTTACACCTTTCTTTCACATGTTTATAACCCTGGTTTTATTCTTCCCTATGAAAAATGGAGTTTGCGGGTAATTTTATCAACATGTAAGATGATGCAAATATATAGAGCATATAGATATATATGTACATGTGATTATATAAGATTTACATGTACATCTATGATTGAATATGGGGAAAAGATTATTTATTTCTTTAAAAATTTACTACATTATCACATAAATAATTATTACAAATTATATATACCCTTTAAGATTGTTATTTCAAGAAAAGTACCCAAAACGATTTGTATACATGTTTATATGTATGATGAAGTTTAAGGGTTAGTTTGATGTCAAAATAATTCTTTCAATTGAAAATTTTCATTTATCACCATTCTTGATAAATCGGGATTTTGACTTGTGAAAATGGGTAGTATGAATTCCTTCAACTTTTAGAAGTGTATACATGTATTCATATATATATACTCATGTTTATGGATCGACCATGTTGTATGCAAGACTGATTTTATGTCGATAATGGTTTTATGGAAATTATGTTCGAATTTTTCTTTTATTTAAAAGAACTCTGGATGTTTTCACCAAACATTAATTTTGTTTAATTTATAACATGAGAAATATTTCTGAGTATGGTTAAATTTGGTAAACCCATGCACATATGTATACACACCTAAATTTATAAATATATAGGTATATGTATATAAACTAATATCAATATGATGTCTTCAAATTGAAGTTCTTATTATATTGTTTACAATCTTTTTAAAGGAAATGTCATGTTTGTTAAAGTGAAAATAAGTTTTTACACAACTATATTCATGCAGTTTGCATACACATATACATGACTTCCCATGATGAACCTATTTTCACACTTTATATCTCTAACGGTAATTATATTCACACAGTTTTAATTAAACAACCACAATGCTCATTTATCAACATGTGTATTAGTTATGAATAGCCCTGTTTTAGCTTGGTATTATAATGCTTTGGAATGTTAAAGTGTTTATGTTCACCCATGTTTTCAATTGTTAAGATAATTTCTTATGTGTATGGATTTTTAGCATGCATTTATTAGTTTTATTAATGATTGAACTGTATTCAAGTTATGAATATGTATGTAAAAAGGGGGTTTGATCAATAATGTATGAAACCCTATGAATGAAATACCATCTTAAGATATGTAAGGGATGTATTGGACTTAAATGTGATCGGTGCTCCAGGAATTATATAGCGCAATATGAATGATGTGACGGGTGCGCCCGGAATTATACAGCACTCCAATGCATTGGGTAATGTATGAGTCTCATGAGACGTTATGTGCGACAGTAATGGCAGTTATCCTTGGCTTGTGCTACCATGGAAACGGGATTGGCGGTTAGACTTGACCAGTTAAGTATGTCTTACGGTCTTGATGCAAGTTCTTGACAAAGTCTGGCATTATACATTCCCACAACATGTGATGATAAATGGTCAACCAAGGGTTAGTTCAACTAACAGAACATCCCCTAGTTGAAAATTCCCATGAATTTGAAAATGTAATTATGTGATAAGAACTGTATTTCATGTGGTAAGATGTTATAAGAACATTATGTGCCCATGAATCATGTTATGAATGATTTCCTTGCTTACACACATATTTTTTTGAACTGAATTAATCTTGGTTGTAAATTATGCATTATCTATGTGTTGCGCTCTCTAATCATGTTTAAATTAAAGTTTATTTTAAGCACATACTTCTTATCCATGCAAGTGGATTTCAAAAATGTAGAATTTCATGTTTTAAAGAAAAGATAATGCTTTGTTTTTAGTGAAGTGTTTTAATATCTTCAAAAGGACTGCTTTGAGAAAGATTTTTCAGAAAACGTTTTTAAAACCCTTTACTGGGCATATTTTTTCACCCTACATTTATGTTTTAAAATTTTCAGGCATGGTTTGTACTAATGTAATTTATCAGAAGCAGCTGGTTTACAAGAATCCTGAGCCTCACGATCTTCTATAATATCTAATTTGTAAATGATGTAATGAAATGTTAAGTATATCATGTCTCATTGGCTCCCTGGGATCAGGTTTTCTACACTGATAAATTTTTTCTTACTCAAATAAAATTATAATCTACATTCTAACTTAGAATGAAATAAAATTTTGAAATTGAGAACTTGACCTACACCCGACTTTAGAGTGGGAAGTAGGAAATGTGTCTAGTGCTTTAAATGACAATTTATATTATACATTACTATCATTAGGAGCATGAAGAGGGGTTTGGATTGTTTATAGGAAGGATTTGACTAGTCCTAACCTTTTATATTTAACTTTTCTACTACATGATTAATTTCTGATGTCTTTTTTCCGAATTGTAGGTACATTCCAACACAACAACCTCTATTCATGCCCCGGTAGGGTGGTGATGAAAATGATCATTATGTCATGGGTCATATACTGATAGTAGAATATCTATAAGTTCTATATGTAGAAATAGGGGTTGAAATAGGTATAGTTACTAATTCGTAATTATAGAAGGGTTTTCTATGTTTTATGTAGATCTTTATGGGAGTCCCACAATCATCCTTGTTTATGGAAGAGTTTACTCATGTGCTCTAGAAGCTACATCTTCAGAAATTTTTTGTGAGATTGTTTTCCACAGGATTATAATAAGTGGCAAGAGATTACATTACCAATTTTCAATCATCTAGAGTTGCCTCATGAGAGGAGAGTGAAGCTTATGGTATACATGATTTTGGTAAAATCTAATTTCATGTGAAATGTTTGGAACAAGGATGGTATGATTTGGGATGTGGTTAAGAGGGATTCTCAATTAAGGGTATATGATTATATATTTTACTAGACCCTAAGAAATAAAAGGTTCAATGAGTTTATTCATCTAGAACATGTAGAAATGACTGTTATGGAATATTAAACAAGCTTCACATAGATTTAGGGGTTTTCACAGATTTAACATACCGATAATCAATTGAGGGACATGAAATTTGGAGAATGTCTCCAGAACATCATCAAACTGTAGTTTAAAATGTTTTAGTTGACTAATATTATAGAGATAGTAAAACAAGAACTTATTAATAAGATGAACACGAGGGTATGCGGCGACCTAGAGTATGGTAGTGCAGCTTCTTGGCCTTGTGGTTTAGGTTTTAGTTGAAGGAAGTGACTTTTTTAGAATTCTTGTGAGCGTAATACTTCCCATGCCGTTAGTGGTGGTATTTTGGTCTTTTTTCATTACATTGAGAGACATGTAAACATGAAAAGTTAGTGAAATAGTGTCCTAGTCGAGTGTTAATCCAATGAATGAATGTTATTTATAGAATGTCTCAGCGGGTCCTTCCCCCATCAGTTGGTTGAAGGGGATCAAATAATAAACTAGATTTATGAGAAAGATTTATAGCACTGCATCCGAAAGGGAGTTGGAGTAATTCTAGATACTCGGTCTGAGGTTGTGGTTGCGGAAAAGGAAGCCAACACCTATTTGTACAACAAAAAATGAGTGGGGACGCCCTAGGTAGTGTGGATATTTCATTGGGATGTTGTTTCAGATTGATATATTATGTACATACTATACCTGAGGAGTAGAGTATCGGGCCATCTATGGTGTGAGGTAAAATCCTTGTATCATCTACACTAGTATCTACAATTATTGATATTGGTGATTTTCATAGCTTCATATCTTTACCTGTTTTATAGAGCCAAGAGTTTATTTTACAATTTTCTAATGGTGTTATGACACTTGAAAATCCATTGATAGGAAAATAAGAGAGTGTATTATAGTACATTAAATTTCCCAACAGATATGAAATAATTTCTTTCCATGGGGTCTTTTTTTCCTCTAGATGAATGGGTTTGAACTCATATTCATGATAGAATGGCTAGTTTATTATCATTCTCATGCCGATTTCTATCACTAGAGAGTGAAATTCACATCACTAGAGTCTAGAGATATAATTTACAATTGTGAGTGGGATTTATAGGTGAGTACAACTTGACCTATGAATTGTGAGATGGATGAGAAGACATTATAAATTCCCTGATTATATATGAATGATTAGGGATCACGTTAAAAATAATTTCCTCAAGTTGTTGAACAATTTTGGGATGTTTTCCCTTGTGACATTTCTAGAATACCACCATAGAGATATGTGTAGGTACCTTTGAAGATACTTCCAGGATCTGATCTAGTGTCCATTCAACCTTATAGGATGGATAGTACTATGTTCAAGGTGCTCAAAAGGTAGATAGAGGGCATTAAAGAAATTGTGCTTATATAACCCAGTACTTCCATGTGGTGTTTGCATGTCCTTTTCACTAGGAAGGTGGTTGAAAACCTCCATATATATATGGATTAATATATATTGAACTAGATGATGGTTATGAACCTGTATCCTCTTTAGTAGATATAAGATCTCCTCGAACTACTTCAAGGAATTCATTTATTCTTAAATATTGATTTGAGGCCTCTTTATCATTTGTTTCATTATTAACCATTAGTCACACCTCAAACAACATTTTTTTGTTGGTATTGTATATACTATTATATAGTTATGTCATTCAGTCTTATGAACACACATAATGTTTTAATGGAACTGATGATCCATGATTCAACTCCTTTTCTAGATTCATTTTTTGTGGTATTTGTTGATGATATCTTGTTGTATATATTACAACTAGCGCAACCTTCCCAAACATCTTATGATATTTTTGGATACACTGAAAAATAATCATTTATTTGTTATGATCAAAAAGTTACACTTCTGTATGGTTGATATTCACTTCCTCGATCATATTATCTTAGAGATAGGGTTTTCAGTTGACCCTAGGATGCAGAGAGATGAAGTATCATGTGAGAGTCCCAAGAATGTCTTTTATATATAGAGTTTCTTGAAGATATCTAGTGGTTACATGAATTTCATATAAAAAATATAACACTTAACTAGATGGTTATGAAGTTTCTTATGTTATATACCTTATATAAAATCTTTTAGGAGAGAAATGGAAGAATGACTACAACATCAGTCTAAATTCATCATGTGTCAGGAAAAAGCTATATAGTATATTGTGATTCATTGGGTATTTTTCTTTGATATGTTGTGATGAAGAGGGAAAATGTTGTGGCATATATATCATGTTAGTTAAGGACACATAAGGAAAACTACCCCATGCATGATCTCGAGTTACCCACTATTGTACTTACTTTGGACACTTGGATTAATTATTTACTATAGGAGATTTTTTGGTATTCACAGACAACAAAAACGTCAGGTACATATTCACACAGTGTGACTTGAATATGAGTTAGTCAATGTGGGTTGAATAACTCAATTATTTTTATTTTGAGCATTCCTTAATTCCCTATAATGGAAATCCATATGATGATGCAGTAAGTAGGGAGAATTAGACACATGCAGTTCCGGAGGCTAGTACTGAGTGGAAACATATTGCATTATTATCTGAGATAAACTTGAAAGTATAACATGGTCATGGAAAGAATTAAATTTCTTATTTAGTATTGAATTACACACTATTAGAAAGAGTGGGGATAAGATAGATATCTAATGATGTGGTCCTAGTCATAAAAGAGAGTGTGTAAGGTGAGGACCCGCAACCTAGTTGTACGATGAGTGAGGATGAAGAACTAAATACTCACGATAGTGTATGGGTTCCAGAAGACATAGAAATTGGGTTGATGTAATTATTACATGCATCATATTATGTAGCGAATCCTGGTGTCCCCATGAATTATTGGGATTTACGTCACCAATATTCGTTTCAGGGATGAAACAAGAGGTGGATGGGTTTATTAATGAGGTGTTACACCAATAATAGGCCAGGGTAGAACATAAATGACCAACAACGATTATATAGTAGTTATCAATTTCAGTGTGTAAATGGGTCGATTTTTTGATAGATTTCATGAACATGTTTTTGAGGTCTCATTTTAGTAGTTCTATTGTATGGGTGATTGTATATCACATCATATAGTTCTCCCATTTTTCTGTCGATTAAGGAGACCTACTAAGTATATGGTCTTGGGAGACTATATACCCAAGATATTTTTTCACCTCTATGGGGTCCATTATATTATCATTTAGGGAAGGTTTCCCATTTAAAATCTCGGTTCTAGCAGAGGTTATAGAGGGTATTGGGTACATAAATACTTTTAAGCACAACATACCACCATCCAATAGATGGCTAGTCAATGTTCACTATACAGGTTCTAGAATAAATTCATAGAGAATGCATCCTCATATTTTTGTGATCATAGGAGAGTTATGTTCCCCTTCTTGATTTCTCCTACAAAAAACAGCAATCATGAGAATATATAGATGGCACCCTATGATGATTTTTAAGTTTTCCCATACTGATAACCATTGTGCTGGTTAGAGGTTGGTAAGGTAGATTTACTCAGCCCTTGTCTTGTTCAGGAGACTTAAAAACAGGTATAGTTAATTATAAAGTGGATGGATAAGGCATAGATTAGAAATAAATGTTACACTCATTGTCGTTGATGAACTATGGAGTTTGAGGTCAGGGATTGGGTATTTTGGTGTATATGTCTAAATCTGGGGCAAAGATAGATTTCTAGATAGGTTAAAGCTTCACCACAATATATTGGGATATTTGAGATTCTAGAGAGAGTCAGACCAGTAGCCTATCAGGTGAAGTTGTCAAACATGTACTGAGTCCTGAATTTCATCTTCCATGTATCCTAGCTACATGATTATCATTCAGATCCATCTCAGTCACTTCATCCAGATGAGTTTGAATTGTAGCTAGATGCATCCTTCTAGGAGAATCCTATTCTTATCATTGAAAAAATCATGGAGTCTATCCATGGATGATAAGTACATCTATTATGTGTGACTTGGATGTATAACCATTTATAGAATGAGACATGGGAGATGGAGGCTGATGTACATGGCTAGCAGTTGGAGTTATTCTCAGATGATTCATGACCACCCTTAGATTTGAAATTCAAGGAATAATTAAATTAAGGGGGGAATATTGTAACACCCCTGGTTTTCTAATGATGTTTAAAAATTTTTAAATCTATTTCAATTACTTTTTTGTCTTAATGTAATTTCTTAATGAGGTTATCAGGGTTCCAAGGGCGTGTAGGGACTGTTGGGAGACATGAGCCCTAGTTTTTGAAAAAGGTATATGGACCACATGATTAGTAGAAACCATGAGACCTAGGGCAAGTAGTTTTAGTATAATGTGCGGGGTTATCTAGTCCTATGTCTATATCCTCTTAGATTTATAAAACTAGGTGACCATGGCTGCACACCCTTGCGAGGTTGGATATAGAGTAGAAAAGGACACACAATTTTCCTAAACCGTGCATCCCGGGCCACAATCTTGTGGAGGAATCTCTAAAATTTTATTAGAGGATAAAAAATGGTTTGATCAGGGTTTCCAAATCCATGTTCATGAACTACGTGGGTTCCCTATTTAGGTAGTGAGGGGATCTTGGTTGGCTCATGGTTTACCCAACCATGTAGCCAAACTGTATATCCCAGTTAAATTATTGGAAATGACCAAATTTCCATTAAATTTTATTAAAACCAAAAGTTAATTTCCTCTTCCCATTCTAAAAAATAGAGAACATTGTTTTCTCCCATTCAATCTCAAATACTAGGCTTGGATCCGAATTCTCCATCTAGACTCAAATTCATGAACCATTCACCTCGTCGGAGCTATGCCTGTGAGTTATCTATTCATATTTTGAGTATATTTAATTATATTAATATAAATATGGTTATTTTTCTACAAGATAATTATCCCTATTTATAGTTTTTTTATATTTTATTCCCTTTCATCCTAACCTGGACCAAATTAGCAGTCAATACAGGACAAGTGTTGTACCATAGACATATAGTAAGTGTCCTATACCATTCCCATAAAGTATGGTGTTCTATATGTATTATTTATATTATGATTCACAAAATAACTTATGTATTTTTTTCCTAAAAGTATTTCAATTTCAAGAAAAATTATATGAAACCTTTTTAGGTTTACCACATAGTACCATGTGTTGGTTGGTGGTCATCGACCTTAACATTGCCCACCCATGTTGTGTGCCCTTGTATCTACCCAATGTAATTAAACAATGATGGGAGTGTGTGAGCTCACTAATTATTATGGGAGACTAAATTATTTTTATTGAGTTATAGGAAAGGGATTATTCCTCCCTTCCAAGTAATGACATGTTATGAAATGTTTAAATGAATAAATGTATTATGTGGAAAATGATGAATGGGTTGATGAACTCATTGATTCATTGTTATTATTAAATGAATTAGGAATTGAATTATTTGAAAAATTGATTATGTTAGTGTATTCCTTATTAATTTATACATTTTGGATTCTGATACCATTTTATAACTTTGAAATTTCTACTCTTTTGATCTCTATTGATAATGGAAGTGGATGTTGTTGACATTTCTACTTATCGGATCTTGAATCCATTAGATCCCAGAGATATTTATACTCCACAGATCCATATTTATTATGCTAGTGGATTCCTTAAGAATTTATAGACCTTGGATCCTGATTCCATTGGATTCTAAGGACATTTCAACTCCATGGATCAGGTTTTTTGGGAACTCCTTAGAAGGGCTCCATGGATTCAAACAAGGTCTTTACCAATTGGCCATCCAGATGCTCCCTGAACTCGTTGAGGATTCCTTGGTACCCTATACCTTGGGTATGGCCCTTTTTGAACTGAAATATGATTTATTATCACAAGACACAATGTGATATTAGTTTTTCTTTATAGTTTACCCTTTTAATCGATGCTTGGTTAGTGTTCACAGGTATCCGTGTTTGGCTGGTCATGATTACACCTGTTTTTAGCATTTTACATTATTACTATTATAACTATGATATATTACACTCTAATTCTATTTATATTACATATACTACACTTGTTATAGACACCATTGGTGGTTCCCTACTATGTGTTATCTCACACCCTATTTGGGCCACCGTTTAGTACAAAAAACGTTGTGGATATAGGTAGGGAAAGGAGAAACTTCTTTATATGTGATGTTTGATTTGATGTTTTCATAGGATTAGGGGAGCACAAGACTGATCGATGGCCATGATTCCCACTATAGATAGTTTCTTTTGGGTATTTTTTTATTTTTTATACATTTATTGTATTGGATTACTACTTCTATTAATTTAGTGCTCTTTTTTATAGAGACATGACATGATCCAAAAAATTTATAAGAGATTTTTTGGGTTTCCTTATTTTTACTCCTATCTTTTGGATGTTTACTACTACTTGGATATTATATATGTATATTGATTATTATCATTTTTAACATTGTTCAGAACTCTGAAATGAGATAATTTTATTCCCATTGGCACACCCAAGTCCCTTAATGATAGTCAACAGCATTGGGTTTATCGAGAAGCACACTTGGGGGAATTGGACTGATAGGCTTGGGGAACTGTTTAGTGGCTACCGGGTTGGTTCATTACACCAATACTCATCAATTTTAGATCAAGTTCTTCATAGGATGTCAATATCGATAATACTATAACACATATTGTTTATATTATATTTTTTTATATTCTGCTATGTGAAAATGACTACCTAATTCTAGGTATTTTTCCATATTTACTGATTTTGTCTTAGTAAGTCCAAATCAATAGGTTTTCTTCAATGATCATCCCCTAATAATCTTTTGTATGTGGTAAATTTTTTTCAATATGGTATTTTCTTTACACAAATGTGTCATATGAAATGTTTTAAATAACTATTTTTATTCACTAATTTAAATGAAATAAGGTTTCCTTAAATGTATATAGAATTGTTGGAGCAGATCATGTTGTGGGAAGACCATGTGAGGTGTGTGTCAACACCATTGACCAATGATGATAAATTCCATAATTATACACATTATAGATTCTTGAAATTGTGCCTAATAAGGGTTCCTATGATTAGTAATGAACACAAGGTATGTAATTTAGTGCCCTAGTGGGATCCTTAGTGGAGTTTAGCAAATATATAAGTTTGAAAAATATGGTTTTTTCTTCATATTAGAGACTTGGGAGGGTAGTTATCATTTAAAGTGAAATTCCTAAAATCAAAAAATTTATGTGATGTATAATAGCCTATATTTTATGGTAAAATATAATGATATCCTTTGATACGACATCCTATATTTTATAGAAATTAAAAATTTAGAGGATGGGGAATGACATTTAATATGATATGGATATATCACTTATAAAGGATTTTTGGGGAATCATATTATATGATTCACCATAATAACCTATGATATGCATTGAATTAAAATATTAAATTTAAAAAATTCAAAAATCTCTTAAATATAATTTTGAAAAGTGTTTCATAAGATGAAATGCATGGTAGAATCAATATAAGAATTTTATATACAAAGGATTGTAAATAGTATGAAAAACTCATATATTTCATAACATATGAGTTAAATAATGAAAAACATGGAAATGTACAAAGGAATTTTAACAGGGGAATTCACTTTGAGATATTGTGGTTTATTCTTGCATGATTTCTTCTTCATTTGTAATCCTTAAAACAAAGGGTCTCTTATGATTATTCTTAAATTTATCTTCCTTCACCTACCTCATCTTCAATGATACACTATCATATCATGGTTTTGAGGGGGGTTATACTAATTAAATAGGTGATTTGATGTAGCCCATGGATACAGCATGGATAGGGGAGTCTGATGGCTTCAATTGGGTGATATTTATCATTCATATTGGATAAATATTGAAGTAGAATATCTTCAGTGTAAAGTACATTACAATTATACATGCTAGTAATAGTAGGGTTTTAGGTAATATGCATAGTGATGTCCCATTTTAAACACATTGTATCCATTAGTGGGATAATATACAAATTTCATAATTTAATCACAGTGATTTTTTTTTGAACATCTCCTATAAGATATTAATGTAGGGCATTATTCAAATTATATTATATATGACTCTTGTATGTTGAGTAGAAAACTATTTGTCCAATCTATAATGTGGATAAATTCAAAACCATCCCTCTAGTATTCTAACTCTCTGGGGTTCCTAGACAATTGTAACCCAATCTAAAAGATAACAATGAGGTACCTAGTTATTAAGGTCTCCTCCATACTTTCTTCCCTTACACATGATAATCCAGGGGAACCCCGATTGGGCATGAATATATTCTGTTGGATGATTAAGGTAATGAAAAGTGTTTAGTTTTAAAGGAGTATAACACTTTTTATTTTAATGGGGATTTAATCTCACTATCTTATATCATGTTATTATCTTTACATTATTTTATGATTTTAATGATTTAATTTAGAATACCATTCATTCCACCAAATCAATATGTTCAAATCATATTGATTTGTAACTCTTTACAAAACACATAGTTTATTTTGTTAACACAAATAAAAATAAAAATATATTTATACATATTCAAATACATCCCTTTTATAAGGTACACGAATCAAAGTAACATAATCACATAAAATTATATGAAATCAGAAATCAAAATATGAGTAGGGTTGGAGTAACATGAAGAAAAACCCCATTTTTTTAAGGCATATTGTTTTATTCTTGTGAGCAGTCTAACAAAAATTTCATCAACCCAAGTATACAGTAATCATGAGTGATTATAATTCCATCAGAATTCTAATAATAATGTTGTATAATCAATAATCAACTATTAAATTCAATATCATAATCTTACGTAATAAAAATTTAATCTAGAATAAAACTAAATAAATAGTCATACCTAAAATGTAATTACTTAGATACATTCATGCCAATTTATAGAAACATTTTTAATATTTAAAATAAATAACATATCATTTCTTAATGTAATTTTTTTTATATCTATGAATAATATGGGGAATAAAATAAATAAATTAACAACTCATAAATAATCATTTACAACCACTTTATAATTCAAATTATCATTTTGAAGATTCAATAATTAAAAAATTATAAACACTTTATGTATGGATTTAATATTAACTCTTTCAAATTATCACATTATATGAATTTTACATTAAATATATTATATTTAGTAAAAAATAAACATGTTAAATTTAAATTATATAATGTAAAAAATAAACAATCTAAATATCATACACTAAACATTAAATAAACATTCATTATACAAATCAATAAAAACCATATTGGTATGTATTAAGTGATTAAAATATATGTAAACCTTTATTTGATAAATTCAATTTATATAATTTTAAAAAATTCCTAATTAATATAAATTCATTTTTATATTCGCCTTATTTTTTAATTTAATTTTTTTTTTTGAAATTACAATATAATTTCCATTTACATAATTTATATCTAAAATATATGCCAATCTATATCTATTGAAAAAGTATATTTTGTTAATAAAATGTAATATTATAAAATATTTAGTTATTAAATTTTCAAAAACAACTATTTAATTATTTGTAAAAACTTATTTAATTAATTTATTTATAAACACATTTATAAGTCAATAAATATATTATTGTACATTTTTCATAAATTATAAAATATATTAAACTATTTTATTCAATACATAATTATATTTTTAGAAACATATATCTTTCATAACATATCATTCTAAAACATATGGATATATTTCATAGTACAACTGATAGATATCACTACTTAAAATTTTTAAGAGTTGTCTATCATTTTTTAAAATTGATAATACATCATTATAACTCCATGAATTGGTTCTTTATAATATTCAATGGTGTGTAGATCATAAAAATGATGAAATGTCACAGTTTGGGAATAAACATATTACCGAATGGATGATTACCATTAACTCGAATTATCATAATTCATGGATTATGAATTACTCTACATTTGGGTAATCTTTTGTGTATTGTGTTTTTATAAGGTTGAACTTGGGATATGGGATTAGAGTACGAATAACTCATCACCCATGAGTGTGATACTTATGATAGGGTCTTAGGTATGACTGGACCATTATGAAGTGATCTGATTATCGTATTTGATGATATGTCATGATATATCATAAATTATATAAGGATATCTCTTTTTGTGTTCCAATATATTGATCATACATGTGGAATATATTATATTGGTTTCCAATACTCATGAATGGGGTATGAGTTGTTTTGAGATGAGTTGGAGTTGCTAAAGTATCTTTACACACTCCTCTCATGGGGTATGAAAAAAGAATTTATTTTTATTTTCCTACTAAAACAAAATGGATGACCAGGATTTCCTCAGTTGAGGATATTTATAATTATTCACCAAATAAATCAAATTCTCCATAATTATATAACTATGGTTTTTTTATATTATACAAAAAATAAATTGATGTAAACGAGTATGGAATTTTAAACTATGCTACAATGAAATATAAATGAGTTCAATGAAGAAATAACATTACACTAGGTTTGTATTAAGGTTGCTTAATTAGTTATTTTGGTTGAATCAATTCAGTTATATAGTTTAATTATGACATCTAACTCATGAATTTGTATACAGTAATTTATTGGTTGTGAAATATTGATTGGCTAGGGTATATTCTTTGGAAACAAAAACTCTACCTCTAATTATAATAATGATTGACGAAACACCTCAATTGATTGTGTTGAATATTATAGAACATGTATCCAACAATTATATTCCATCTATTTAATTACTCTTCTCTATCACATGAGGAACTCTCATTCAATGTAATGGAGGTAAAATATTTAAAGAAAAGAATATAGTTGAGTTCAAGATCTGTGTCGTAGTGGAAAATATCCACACATGTACACTTCAATATTACTCAACAAAAACATAAATATATCATATAGAATTTAAGATAAAATTGAAGGAAAATCATATCTTACACCCAAGTCCAAATCTTGGGTTAGTCTTCTACTATTGGATATAAGAATTTAGAGCGGAAAAAGGAGACACAAATATAAAAAGAGAAAGAGAGAATGTGAGAAGGTAATGGAAGGGAACAAATGGATAACTTTTGTTTAAAATGTTATAAATTATAATATAATGAAACTAAAAAACTATATTACAAATAATTAAAATAAATATAGCGTAGCAGAGTAGCATCATGGATCACAATCCTTCGATCTCCTTTGTGGTAGCTGTATTTTGTAATTTATAGAAGTAGGAATCCCTCATCTATTTGTATCTTTAATATATATGTTTCAATATTAAACATTAGTTATTTTCCATTTTATATTTGGATCTTAATCAAGAATATATCTATTTTATTTCACATTATTGAATTTAAAAAAATATCATGCCTTTTTAATATCTTGGGGTAGTGACTTCCATAATGAATGCCCCCATTTTTCTTGTCTTCAAGAATATATAATTTTTTAATTGAAGAGAAAAATAATAGGGATTTTATCTCCTCAAAATACCCATATATCAGCTCCAGATAAGTTTCAATAACATCTTCTTTATAACATTCTAATTAAAAATTAATTCATTTCCATTTGTTTTTCATATTTTCATTGTAGTGAATTATGATTTTTATTCCATTTCATATAGCTATCTTGTGTATAACTCATCCACATTGAATGTTTCACTTTAGGTGTTCACATAACTGATATCCTAAATTTTTCAAGTAGTCATTTCATTAGTGGATGGAATCATAGTCAATTCTCTCCCTGGTATCTCTTAGATTTTTGTTGATGGTGATTCATGTTGCCATTTTCATCATGGTACCCACAATGGTTTTCATCCTAGGTGATTCCATATCAGAACAAGTAAAAAAATTAGTTTTAGATTATTCATTGGTTCCTCCTCAAACCATATTACTCTCATAATGTCTAGATGGATCTCCCAATAGAATACACCACCACTTTCTCCATATAAAAACGGTTTATTGAGCTCACTGAAGGGGAGAAGATGATCTGTGGTGACATTATCCCACAATAGTGGTTTTATGATTGAGCATGAGCCACATAAGTGGTGGCCATGTAATATATGTTTACTTGTAGATGGAATATATTTAGGGTCATTGAGTATGTAAGGTGTCCCCAAGAGTGTAGTGAATGTCCAAAACTAGGAGAGTCTTGAGGGAAGCAGAACGACATCGTTTGAGTATGTGATGAACAATTATGCGTGAAGAGATATCCAACATACAAAATTAGGTGATGGGTTTCACTCACATATAAGAAAAACTATATTGAAGTCAGATCAGAATTCCTAATGTAGGGATGGGATCCTACTACTCTTCACACACACACACACAAGGGCTATGCTCAAACATGTTATTATCACCCACAGGGTTGCATGGATCCTCCTCGCAAGTATTGGTTTTCCTTCTAATACCTTAGTGGGATCTCATGGCGGGTTAGATTGGATGGTTGGCACTACTATGCTAAATAAGTTTCTGCATGGTCTATTGGTTGAGGGCTAGCTTCAACTAACCAAGTTATTTTTACTAAAAAATTATCCCACACATAGAAAATTTTAATTACAATATCACAAATAAATTTAAGCATTAAAAATAAACATTGTATCCTTTAATAAATATTAATTCCTCAATTATTGAATCACACCTTTATATAAACTAATAAATTATATGGGAATAATTATTAAAATTTATTTAAAATTATTATAATTTTTTTAAATTTTATTTTGATAAAATGAGTGAATCATGTACCCCCATAATTGAACTATAATTGTCTTCAAAAATAAAATCATAGTATTTAATTAAAGAAAAAACTCATATTTTCAATATTTAAATCACAAAGAAATAAAAATAATATAATTTTCAATGTTAATCCAAATTGTCTTGTTCTTCATAAAACATCAATTTAATTTCTCATTTTCCAAATAAAAATCAATCCAAGTGTCTCAATTTTTCCAATTTGGAAGTTATGGATATTATACATTTATTTATTGTAGTTTCTTATTTTATTATTATTAAACATACAAAGTCCTGATCAATATCACCTCTAAATAATTTATTAGATAACTCAATATAATAATTAAATTAGAGTTATGATCATATCCTGAGAATATGATTCTTGTTTTGTTTTCAAAAGTACTATATTGTCAACTTTATAAAAAAAATTACATAAAATCATGATGAATTAGAAAATAAGGATATAATGACTCTGATGATCAAGGTTGGTGAAGTTATAAACAAAAGAATCAAAAGGGAAGGTTTATATCTAATAAATAATGCATGATATCCAAAGTAAAAGTATAATGAAAACATGCCTTTTAATTATGAAAACACCCACTTCCCAAGATTAACGTATGATCATGATTAATAAAAGAAAAATTAATGAATTAAAATTTCATAAATTTTTAATACTATTTATATAATTTTTATATATATATTTTTTACTTCTTCAAAACTAATGATTGGGAAAAACCTCATATCCACCACCTAACTACATATGATAAAAAATCATAGGCAGGTAGTGGTGATTTTTGATTTCACAAAGACACAAATAATTAATTTTGTATTCTGATTTTACATTTTGATCAAGAATGGAAAATAAAAAAATTACACTATATGAATCAAAAACCTCTCCCAATACCAAAAGCAAAACACCCCAAATTTTAAATTAAAATTTATTTCATCCCTTTCACCATGAAATCCATCACCATGACACTTTAAATTTAAAAATATTTAAAAATACTAAGATGAGGGTATAAATGGACCTAAAATGAAATGAAATGTGTATCATTATTAAAAATGTTATTCATGGACTCTTTGGGAAAAAAATATAAAAATAAATGGCAGTCTCAAGTAAAAATGATTACCTACTAAAATTCCACTGTCATAAATTTTTTGAATAGTAAAAAATTTGACACGTTTCAATATATGTTATATTAGGTGAAAAGCCCCAAGATCACATAATAAATATTTTAAATAAAAAATAAATATTATTTGGTCTATAAATCCTCTCTATAATAAATCATTTAAATTAGTAAAAAATCTCATTTGATGACTAATAATAACAAATTAATTGACATGAATTTCACAAAGTCAAAGTATGAGAAATTATTGGGAAATACCATCTATATAAATCAAAATATTACATCAAAAAATTATTTATCAATTTGACATCAATGATTAAATATAATATGTCTATTTTCCCCCATAACCATTCCTTCTCATCAATGGTTAAATCCAAAACATCAAATCAGATGGTTTATAAGAAACTCACTTTAAAGAAAAATTCAAAACATGGGCATGGAATTTAATATTTAATAGTTCTTATGAAATTTCATATTAAAATCATAATTTCAAATAAATACATAGAGTATAAAATTTATATAATATATTAATGACCTCCCTTTTTTAATTATTCTTTTTTCCTCTTTCCTTTACTCCATTTGGGGGCTTCCTAGTGCCATTATATTCCTACAAAAGTAAAATAATCAACTAAAACATAAGGATCATTTAATTAATGATTAAAATTAATATGGTATTGGGGTTATTTATAAAAACATTTCTAAGAATGTAATTTTAAATTCCTTGATAAAAAGTAATGATATACGTCTGGGATTGATACACCAAATAGGTCCTCGATTTTTAATGCCTCAATAGGGTTAGTTCCAGCTATTATCCATAATCTGTTGGATTGTAGATATTCTTGGATTAGAAAAAACATATGTATCTTTTACCATAATTGATTTCTTAATATTAATTATTGATGAGATATTCATGGATATTGGACACTACATAGTCCCCTTCAAAATAATATAAATCTTCAATAATCTGGGTAGGATAAAGTTGGGCCCTTATATTCCGTGTTTTCTCCTTTTGTAACATCCTCTTTCATATCCAATTATTTTTCAATATAGTTTGAATTGATTGTATAACTAAAGGTAGAGTTAGAAGGTTTTTTTTTCATGAATTAAATTTTAAAATTTAGAATTAAATTGAAAACAATCCCTTCCATGGTAAGTAGTCTGTGTCTTGGTTTCCATAGGTACAACAACTTGGAACTATTCAAGGGATTCATAAAATTCATGTTCAAAAAAATAGTGAACTCTCTGTATTCCTTAATAGGTGAATATTATTCTATATATACATCTCCCTGAGTTATTTTAGATAAAATATATTCTTTAATGGAATGTGTCTCGTGATGTTGAATCTCTCAGAATAGAGGTTTGGAGTCAAGATCCACCACCTTTTCTTCAAATTCCATAACTTGAGTTTCTACTTCTTACAATTCTAGAGATACATAAAAGGTGTTGGATATTCCGATTTTTAAGGTACAACGATATCATGCTACATCTCTTTTCCTTTCTAATCATTCAAAAATTGATAATAATCTTCTTGATGTCTTATAGGCACATCGACAAGTTAGTTTTCACTATCACTCTCTAGCTCATAATGGTTGGTCTAGATATGTTCTTTGGGATTGTTCTATTTTGGATGTTCTTCAAGTGTAGTCTCAAACATTTTGAACTCTTTAGTAAAACTATGATGTTTTTATGGTTATTCTCTTATATCCTCTATTAGTTGATAATCATTTTGATATTTAATAACCAAGACTATCATTTTTGGAAGTATGATTCCTTTCTCTTATCTATTTCATATATTCTTGAATAATTCTTAGAGATCATCAACCCTTTGTTGGAGGGCCACTTCCTCATTGTAAACAACTTGATCTTCGTCTATCACCTATGAGTAATTGTTCCATGCATCGTCATAATAATTTTATACAATCATGTAAAAAGAATATTTTTTGGGATATGTATAAAACCAATTAATAACTATCTAAAAAGTGAAAAATAAAAACATACATAATAATATAATTGGATCATTTACGATGATTCCATGTTTTGGTGCACACTTCTCACAGGTTGTGGGATAATTTTTAATTTTTAATTTTTCTAGTGCAGTTGAATGGCTGACCAGTGAAATCTTACTTGTGGAGCTTCATAGTTATTCACCTAATAATAAAAATTCACCAAAATAATATTTTTTTGATTATATTATTTTATAGACACAATGGAGAAATATAGAAAATAGAATGAAATTATAAACTATCATAACATGAAATTTAAATTGTGCTATTGTAAAAACAAATTGGCCCTAGGATTGGTTCTGTGTTCCTTTATTATTTATGTTGGTTATTTAAATTTAGTTTGATAGTATAATTACCATATATCACTCTTGAACTACTATCATTTTATATATGGGTTGTTAAATATCTAATTCCTAGTATATAATCCTTTGTAAATTAAGTTCCACCTATTACTATAATAAATTTTGATGATAAACCCAAATTGAGAATGTGGTATATTCCAGGACCTGAAAAAAAATATGCAGTTTCATCCATGAAACATCTGAACTCCATCATGTGAAGAGATCTCATTCAATTTATGGAAATAATTACATTAAAATAAAAGAATAGATTTGAGTTTGAGATTTCTTTTATGTAGAAAAACAACACACCCACACACTTCACTAATATTCACCAAAAACATAAATAAAACATATAACTTTAAAAATATATTTCATGAAACATCAATCATCCACCAATGGATAAGCCTCGATCCAGTCATTCATCATTTGAAGTAAAAGCTCATAGTTGAAGAAGAATAATAATAATAATATGAGAATGTATGAATGTGATAATATAATTGAATAAAATTGGAGGATTAAATTAATTAATATATAATGAATCAGATAGAAAATGAATTTAAAAACTATTGTAACAGAAAATAAAATAAAAATAGAGCAGTAGGGCTACAACCGAGCTTCAAATCCTCCACTTTCTTTGTAGCACCAACTAGTTATTTCAAGAGTAAGGAATACCCTCTTCATTTTTACATTTAGTATCTATAATTCCACAATCAATGATTTATATTTTACATTTTTTATTTGGATCTCACTAATGAATATATCTAATTCAATTCACCACATTGAATCTATGAAAATATGAGGTATTTTAGTATCCCATTGTTCAGACTTCCTTGAAAAATTCCTCCATTTATTACAATCATTAGAAAAATACATCATTCTAATTGAATACATAGATAATAAGGACTATATTTACTCCAAATCTTGTTATATTAGCTTCTGGTATATATTAATCATATCGCCCTTTGAAATTAATGTTTTAAGATCAATTCATTTTCCATGTGTTTTTCATCATTTTCTAGTAGAAAATTCCTAATGTTCTTCTGTTTCATAAAGCTATATTGTGAAAACCCCATCTATATACCATTTTTATTCAGGGGATTCAAATAACTAATTTCCACCAGGGATTATGTAGTTGTTTCCTGCATGGTGTGTCAAATATGTGATTCTCTCTATGGGCTCACATAATCGATTCTTGATGGGGTTCCACATATACAGTTTCATTATGGGTCAAATATTCATATCATCCCAAGTGATTCTATGACAAAATGTGTGTTATTATTGGTATGTTCATAGTAATTGTTTCCCAATCACACCATCCAAGCATCAAAGTGGCTAGATGGATCTCCTAATAGATGAAACCTCTTCACCCTCGTTTAAAATAGGCTTCCAAGAGGTCACCTAATATAGAAAATATAATCCATGGTGACATTTGGACTGAATAGTGGTGATAATATCAAGAATCAACTTCAAAGGTTTCAGCCATGACACCTTATCTGAGTTTAAAATGGAGGTAGTATAGTGAAATAGATTGTGGTATGTGTCATAGAGTGTAGTGGAAATGTTTGATCATGGGAGAGGAATGACACAATTTTTGTGTGTGATTAATAAGAATCTTGTGATGATCCATCCCACATCAAAATCTTAGAGAGGGGTTATGCTCCCATATAAGAAAAATAGTGCCAACATCAGCTTAGAATTCCAATTGCAGGTATGGGCTATTAATATACCTCACACACATATAGAGACATTACTTCAAAGTCGAAGCCTCAACCAAAATGCCATGAAAAATACTCCATGTGAAACATGTTCCCCTGTTTACTGCCCATGATGGCTCTCCTAGTGGGTTATCGAAGATAATCAACCCTTCTGTACTAGCTAGCATAATATATAAACTATTTGCTGAGGGCCATCTTGTAATTCCCCAATTTTCTACCTAAATTTTTATCAATTACATAGATAAATTTAACTAGATTATCATAAATAAAATTAAGCATAAAAGCGACAATTTTATTCAGTTTAATCCATATTAATTCTTTAATTCTAAATTAAATAATTTTAATAATATAATTAATTATATAGGAATGTTTATTAAAATTCATTTAATATTATGAAATTTTTTTTTGAAAATGTTCATGAAAAAATGAGTGCATCAAATCCCAAATAAGATATTAAGATGCTTCAAGGAATTATGAAAATGTTGAGAAAATTCTAAAAGATGTAGGTATTTGATAAAATTATAAAAGGAAATAACTTTACATTGTTACAATAGGTTTCTTAAATTTGATACATAATGGTTCATCTACTTGATACACAATGGATATTAAAACTACGCACACTAAAAAATATCAACTGATAAATCTGCACTAAGATACGTAGGGGTCAACATCCAATAAATAAGGGTTTTCAGAGAATAAATAAAGGTTGATATGTAATGGTACGTAGATCACATGAGATTTAGAAAGGTATATAATCACATATTGATACATAAGGGTTTACTAATTTTTATTATAAGGTACAAAACGTTTTTAGAGAATATATTAACATAAAACACTAGATACAAAAGAGTTAGTCAGATAGAAATTGTAAAATTGTTTAACAATATTGAGATATGGAAGGATTAATTAGATGTTTTGAGTAATATGTAATGGTTTCCAAAATGGTATGAAAAGGATCAATAGTTTGGAAATATGATTTTTAGAAAATTAAATATTCAGATAGAGTAATTAGTTAGGATTATTCTCAAATATTCATCAAATCTTAATAATAATAGTTACATTGATGCTAATTTAGGATTTATGTAGTTAGTTTCAGTTTTTAAGAAACTAGGGAATAAATTACTTATACATCAAGAAGAATAATATTACACATTGAATCTGTCTAAGAAAGAAATAATATACAAATTTCGTTCTATAATTTGATATTTGGTCTTCCCATGAGTAGAAGGACACACCATTGAGTATAATGAAGAGATTGTTATAGGAGAGAATTATGCCATGATTATATTCTATTAATGTTAATAACAACATTGAATAGAGATAATAGACTATGTTTGGACACAACTGTAGATACCGAGATTCCACCATGAAAAAATTAAAAGAAATAGTGTCATGATAAATTCTGTCATGTCGTGTCATAACCCTACATGTTTTCCTGAAAATTCAGAAATTAATTTCTCATAAATATTGTATAATGAAAATTATATGATAATTCTAGATATCAGGTAGATATTAAAATAATTATTCTTATTGGGATATATCTTCTGATAGGAGAAATTATTTTTGATGACTATGAAAGATGGTGAATTGGAATACTGATATTGATATTTTTTACATATTCAATTTATTAAAATGATATCCATTTGAGATGTTGGATATATATGAAGAAATTATGGATTTTTTTAGAAAGGTTTAATAATCAAGAAAGAATATTTTCTGTTTAGAATATATGGTGAGGATTACTACAGAAGTAGGGGATAAAAAAATTCCAAATCATAATATTATATTTGTAGTTCATGCTTCCATTGGTAATTATTCATTAAAGGAGTGTTTCTATTTTTCATTATGAGATGTTGGTTCTTGTTCAATTATTGATTTAGTTATAATTTATAGCATGTTAGTGGTCATTACCATATAAATATACCTATTTATTAGAAAGGAAATTTTTATTAGTGGATAAAACTATTATACATCATAGATATAGTCATCTATCATGGATGAAAAATCATAATTTTTTTTAATGTATTCATTTTTTTACATATGAAATATTGTGAGTCAAAGATTGATGAAGCGTTGTCGTGTGCGCTCTCAAAAATATTCATACTAAGTGCCGCACAATGGCTAACCTATGTCATTCTCTTGAGGAGCTTTTGTAGTTAATAAATCACTACTTCTATTCCACCTAATCTATTTCTTTTTGTTGATTAATATTTTAGGAAATAAATGTAATTTAATAATATAAATGAAATTCATAAATCAGAAGAAACTAAAATTTAATTCTAAATTACCATGCAATGCTAAAAAGAATGTAATTAGAGAAGAAATGAAGTTCTCCCGAGAGAATATTCAGGGAGCACCTTCATTGGCCAGCTTCAAATATTCTTAGTGTACACACTCCATCATATGTGTGCACACCTTATTCTACCCCAGTTGTGAATGAAAAGCCTACTTAGCGATCGCCAAGCACACCCTCCATCCACCTCCTCAATCGAGGGAAAATGTTTGTAGATTAAGATGTTAACCTTTAGAAAACCATCGTGAGGATTACACCCACTATAAATTATCCTTATAATTAACTCAAAGAATATTAAAAAGATGGTCTTGGGTTCAAGAACCTGATTACTCCCTTGGGATATTCCTCTTATTAGTTACTCATGATCATGAGTATTATAGTTCACGATGGTAAGATGAGAGGAAGAAAAGAGGGTGAATCGGTGGACACAAAAATAAAAACAATGCATGAATTTATTAGAAATCTAACATACAATTAAAAAATAAAAATAAAGAAAATAAATAAAATAAAAAGAATGGTGGAAGATTTCCGGCTGGCCTCCCTCGGTGGAGATCCTCTCCTTGGTGACTTGAAGGAATGGATGGAAAAATGGGATGCTTTGAGGAGGAGGTGATGGCCTCCTTTTATAGGTAGAATTCGACCCCAAACGTTTGAGCATTTTAGTCCCCATTAATGACCTCTTCACACATTCCACCCTTAACGAATGATGTTCATAAATATCGTTTCCATCTCCTCTCAAAATTTTAGCTAATTTGGAAACCGTATGTAAGAGTTATGAATTTTTCATTATCGGTTGTTGTTTCTGGATGAAGCATCCAGGAAGGTTCCTCCAAAATAATGTCATTCAATAGCCTCCTTAATGACTTACAACATCCTCCAAATTTATTTTAGAGACGGACCTATCTGTCTTCGAGGTATCCCAGGTGGAAACACATCATTTGGATATGTGTAGGCCGCGTTTGATGTCCGTTACGTTGGGTGGGTCCATGCTGTCCGCCCTGACAAATTCCAATTTTCAATGATTTTTTCGACCCTGTAGATGACCGAATCAGCTCCTGGTCCAGAAGACAAAAATGAAGGAAATAAAAAAAGGATTCTCATAAAAGTTTAATCAGGAAATTTTGAATTTTAGTTTTCCTGAAATGACAAAAAAACCCATGACGTAAAATTCTTCCAAAAATCCAGAAATAGTCGTTTTTCACATTTGGGTTCAAAATAACACTAAAACCTAAAAACATGATAATTTACATTCAATAACACTTTTGTGGGATTATAAACAATGATTTACAGTATAAAATATATGAAAATGTGAGTTTCATCACTCCCCCACACTTAAACATTGCACTCCTGGGCAATCATCTTACATCCAAATCAAAATCCACACAACAATCAAAAATGAGAAAATATCAATGATTTTATCCAAAATAGAATTCAATCATGTCTCATTTATGAATAATAACTCTCTAATTTTCATTTCAATCATTAAAATTTGTTCAACCTCATAAATCAATCCACGGCCCAATCACATCCTACCTCACATTGAATTTTATGTCACTCTTCACTGAAGAGAAATTGAATCTAGAGTTATACTCATACTTGAAAATCGCATATATCACCATTGGTTTGTGATAATTATCATTTCTACATAGCGTGAAAAATGAAAATGAATTTAATCTTGAGGGATTTAATTAATGGTTCAAATGATTTTGTTTCTTAGGGTCGGTTGTAAAATGATTGAAAAATGTTCCAAGCTAGAAAGAGGAGGTTGAACTTTTAAGTACAATGCATGATTAAATCAAGTGAAAACATAGGAAATTCCTCACTCAATACTGCTTGTAAATGTGAAAAACAACCCCACCAATCTTTATGACATGGTAAATGAGCCAATAAGTGATTGTAATGAATTATATCATCTAATTTCTCCTCTATTTTTTTAAATATCCAGAAAGGAACAGCTTTATTTTCTTTTTTTTTTCCTTTTTTTATGAAGGATGAGCTAGAAATTGAATACAATGAATGAATGACAATTCATGCCCTTGATTTTTTCAGGAGGTACATGAGTCATAAAAGAATGTACAGTGAGGAATTCAAGCTCATCTGCATTTTTTTGTTTTCTTTTTTTAGGAGAAACGGATGAAACAAATAAAGCACAATGAAGTGACGACACATGCCTAATTCTCTTGTTATCCACTGCCCAAAATATTGACACACACTTTTCACTACCCATAAATGATAAAAATCCCAAGGAACGCACACGAAAGGACCTTCCCCCATACTCAAACTTGAAATATCCATGCAAAAATACTAAAAGTGCGGGTAGGTAAGGAAAAATTGGCTTGTAATGTGGCTTAAAAATATAAGGCAATTCATGGAATCTAAGGTCTTGCAAAGGATAAATGTAAAGGTGGGTCTTAAGATAAAATGTGGCTAGCCAAAGAGACGCCTCAATCATTTCAAATACATTCCATGAATTCCAAAGCTTCGAAAGAGAATATTCACAAATTCTAGTTCTCACACTAAATTCAAGTTTCCCTCAAGAAAGTGGGGGTATTAGGAAGAATATGTAAAAGTGGTTTAGAATACCTCACGGGATTGGAAAAAATATTTTGAGTCAGTGTTTCATGGTCATGGATTTCAAAAATCAGTCAAACTCATAAAAATGATTGAGAATCCAATTCAATAATTTTTTTTTCACATCAACAATAATTTAAAATCCATTATTTCAAAAATAATTTCACCTCTTTATAATCAATTGATGTCTGAAAAGTGATAAGAATATTCATTAAATCTAAAAAATCCTAAAAAAATGAAAAGCACACAAGAATAACTAAGCAGGTTGACACTCCCCCACACTTAAATTTAACTACCCCTTATTTTAACTCAACAAAATATAAATATAAAGGTAAAAAAATCAAAGGGAAGGAAAGATACAACCTGATATGATTTTAGAAGTGGATGCCTTGAGTTAAGATCCTAGAAGAAACCACTTTAAGACTACAAGAAATTAATAAAAATAAATAAGAAAAAATAAATAAAAATAATGAGAAAAGGAAAAGAAAAGAGATAATGCTTGGTTTAGACCCCCAAGCGGGTGCTAGGTCTTTACATACCCTAGTCAGGTAGTTTCAGTAGATTATCCCCAATCAGAAGGTGGGTGTGGTTTCTTTGAGATGAACCACCACATGTGAGTTTTCCCGATGTCCATGATTAAACACTGAATGTAGAGAACACCAAATAAGATAAGAATGTTACCAACCACTGAGAAATAATAAAGAAGAAATTGGTGGTTTGAAGTGGGAGGGAATAAAAGATAAGGGTGATCCCTATTAACTTCGGTGGTGTCCTCCTCTATATGGTATGAAAATTTTTGTTGCGGAGGTAGTCGCACCACCGCCACCTTCTCCAGATCTTCTTCCATGATCACCACTACTTTAGTGGAATCTTTCATATCATCCATGGTCTTCTCCATTTGTGATGTATCAGAAATTTCAAAGGAAGAGATGTCAGAAAACAATTTATCTTGAATAAGATTAAAACATGAAGAATTAATAAAGAAAAATTCCCTTTCAATTAATTGAGCTTGGTAATTGATCTCTTCAGGTATGACCATAGGAAACTCAATATCAGTAGGTACGTCTTCTTCCTTATCTTCCAAAGAAAGAGAGAGGTAGAAAGTGTATGATGTTTCATTATTAAGTATGGGAAGATCATGTTTCAAGTTATCTTCAACAAAGTTATTCCAATATTCTTCCAAAAAAATGTTGACATCCCATCAGTGCATCAGTTGGAATGTTTACTTCTGGGACCTCCTCGAGTAATGATTGAGTGCGGGGTGATGTGATTAATTCTTTTAGTAGCTCCTTCTCACCCCCCTCAGGCTCTTTAGCATAAAAAATGATGGGTGAAATCTCTTCCACCACTCATTCTGGTTTAGGTTCTGGTTCAGGGTCGGGTTGTTCTTGGGATGCGTGTACATATTCTACAATCAATTCTATTTGGCCCTCCATGTTTTTCACTTTATCGCTAATCCTATGAAACTGCACATCTAATTCATTGTAAAAATTTTCTTGCACCTTAGATTCATCAGTCCATTCATAATAATCATATTTTGAATACATCATGAACAAATAATATTTTTTTTAGTTTTTGAAATTTATGAATTTTTTGTTGTTTTTTAAAATGAAAGGAAAATTATTTACCCAATGAGAATAAAAAATAGTGAATTAAAACCACTTGGCTCCCAAGAAACGGTGCCAATTTGACGAAGAGTTGTCGTGTGTGCTCTCAAAAATATTTATACTATGTGCAGCACAATGGCTGACCTAGGTCGTTCTCCTGAGGAGATTTTATGGTTAATAAATCACTACTTCTATTCCACCTAATCTAGTACTTTTTGTTGATTAATATTTTATGAAATAAATTTAATTTAATAATATAAATGGAATTCATAAATCAGAAGAAACTAAAATTTAATTCTAAATTACCATGCAATGCTAAACAGAATGTAATTAGGGATGAAAGTAAGTTCTCCCGAGAGAATATTCAGGGAGCACCTTCATTGGCCAGCTTCAAATATTCTTAGTGTACGCACTCCATCGTATATGTGCACACCTTATTCTACCCCAGTTTTGAATGAAAATCCTACTTAGCGATCGCGAAGCACACCCTCCATCCACCTCCTCAATTGAGGGAAAATGGTTGTAGATTAAGAAGTTAACCTTTAGACAACCACAATGAAGATTACACCCACTATAAATTATCCTTAGAATTTACTCAAAGAATATTAAAAATATGGTCTTGGGTTCAAGAACCTGATTAATCTCTTGAGATATTCCTCTTATTAGTTACTCATGATCATGAGTATTATAGTTCACGATGGTAAGATTAGAGGAAGAAAAGAGGGTGAATCGGTGGACACAAAAATAAAAACAATGCATGAATTTATTAGAAATCTAAATTACAATTAAAAACTAAAAATAAAGAAATGAAATAAAATAAAAATAATGGTGGAAGATTTGAGGCCGAACTCCATCAGTGGATAGCTCCTCCTTGTTGCCTTGAAGGAATGGATGGAAAAATGGGATGCTTTGAGGAGGAGGTGATGGCCTCCATTTACAGGCAGAATTCGACCCCCGAAAGGTTGAGCGTTTTAGACCCCATTAATGACCTCTTCACGCGTTCCACCATTCACGAATTATGGTCATAAATATCTTTTGAGTCTCCTCTCAAAATTTCAGCTAATTTGGAAACAGTATGTATGATTTATGAATTTTTCATTCTCGGTTTCTATTTCTGGACGAAGCATCGAGGAAGGTTCCTCCAAAATAATGTCATTCAATAGTCTCTTTAATGACCTCCAAAATCATCCAAATTTATTTTAGAGACGTCCAGATCTGTTCTAGAGGTATCTCAGGTGGAAACACATCATTTGGATATGTGTAGGGCGCTTTTGATGTCTGTTACGTTGGGTGGGTCCATGCTGTCCGCCCGGAAGAATTCCAATTTTCAATGATATTTTCGACCCTGTAGATGAACGAATCAGCTCCTGGTCCAGAAGACAAAAATGAAGGAAATAAAATAATGATTCCAATAAAATTTGAATCAGGAAATTTTAACTTTTAAATTTCCTGAAATGACCAAAATACCCCTGACATAAAATTCTGTCAAAAATCCAGAATTAGTCGTTTTTCACATTTGGGTTCAAAATAACACTAAAACCTAAAAACATGATAATTACCCATTCAATAACACTTTTTGGGGATTATAAAAAATGTTTTAAAGTACAAAATATAAGAAAATGTGAGCTTCATCAATGATATAACCACTAAATAAACAGAATAGTTGTTTTTATTTTGATGAAAAATACTTACATGTATTTATCCATATAATTAGTGTTAATCACATCAAAAGGGATCCTATCATTTTATATAAAATAATTGGTTTCTCCAAAATATATCTCTTGTTATTTCTATGGGTCAACATTTGTGTTATAGTGGATCAAAAGGATACACTGAGAGGGGATATGAATCCATTATTTAATACTTGTATAATTTCATTCCATTTTCTAAATTTTCCTTTAAGTGTCATTAATATCTCATTATCTCTATCATGTAATTATAGAAATCCTTGCATGATGATTGTATGAAATTAAAAGAACAAGGCACAATAAAATGATAACAAGTTCCAGCCATTATTTAAGAAATAGTCCTTACTAGAACCTATTATTTTTATCATTTATATATTTCAGACTTTAAATTTACCAAAAAAACACATAGGGTATGAAGGTATCATCCATAATATACATTCCATAATATCCCATTAGTTACTATTTTATTCTTACTCCCTTAATTTATAGAAAATAAAAAATAATATCGGATGTAAAATATATTCCTTATACACAGAATGAATAAAATATTGATCATGATATATTATCCAACTTGATATCATCCAAAGAATATAACTCACCATATTTAAGAAGTCTCTCTTTATATCTTGCTTCATAAATCAATTTTTAAGAACTCAATATACTTAGCTAACTGCACGCAAAACCTAACTTGAATACTTCTTCTCATCACTATATGATTAGGCTCATAAAATTTGAAAACTCTAATACTACTTTTCATAATCTTAAATATTTTATTGTACTATATACATCTCACCTTTATACATTCACAATTCTCATCTTTTTCACATCAGTAGTATTATCTGTCTTCAATTATTTTTGTTCATTACAACCAACGTAATTTAAAGAAAATCCACATTAATTATATGATAAATCTATTGTATTCAGGTATAATTGGATTCCAATAGAACATTAAATATTAATATTACTCCTTTTTAAACCAATATCTTTAATGTGATCTCCTTAGTAATTCATTACAAGGATTAGTCACCCACATCAATTCATAGAACATTCTAAAAGTAATCATTTTCTTCTATATGAAAACTGAACTTTGGGAATATAGTATCTTTGACTTACAACTATAAAATAACTAAAAAATTATTTTTATGTATATCATGAATATTTAGTAGATATATCTTTTTATCATTGGACTGGATCAACTAAATTCTCCTATACACATAAACATATTTACAATATTACAACCGTCATTATAGTTCTATAGAGTTTTAAAACAATGTATTTAAATATTCTAACTTTTGATGATATAATCTTGAATCATAAGAATATTTTCATATTTTTATAAACATAGAAACCTAAAATAATCCTGAAAATAATATATTTATTATTATTAAAAACTAAATAATTCGTTTCAACGCAAAATAGAACTAGAAAATAGGGTTATGTTAACATAAATTTACTGTCAATTATTTTCTAATTAATAGCATGTTCAGTTATGGTGTCCTATCCACTAAAAATGGATCTATAATTATCTAATTTTATTTCCTCACATTTAATATAATTTTCTAATTTTTTACATTATAGTTCTTCTCAATAATACAAAATTTATCGAGTATTTGAATCTTTTAAACTCCCATATTACTCTTTTGTAGTACTAGATAATTCATCTAAATTCATTGATGACTCATTTGAAGAACTATATGTATCATATGAAGTCAATAATTTTATAATATAGGACTCCGTCAATGTTTGTGATGACCATTTTGAATTCATGCTTATGAAAATTTAGCTTTAGATAGAATTCATGAAATAAAAATAATTAAGTGAAGAAGCAGTTCAATATACTTTAGGGAACCTCAAATCATCAATAAAAATTCTAAAATATTAATAAAAACTTCTTATGAATCTAAAATAACTCCAAATAATAATTGAGAACAAATACAGAAACAAAAATAATTCTAATGTGCATTTCAGTATCTCCATATAAGATTAGTTGTTAACACTCATCAACACTTATAAATAAACAAAGGTCTTTTAACAAAAACTCAATGCTCATGTGAATCAATAAATCATATCCTTTATTATATGAGAGGTTTCATGACACAACACCACAATATGAGGTAATTTTATACATATAAATATATATAATCCCATCTATTGGTGCTAAGAAACAATGGATATGTGATTTCGATGAACCACAATGATTATTCACTTCAATTGATCAGCATTTCTCACTACCACACATCTCCAAGATTGAGAAATATAACATATTTCATATTAAAATATTAAAGGAAATTTTTTTGAAGTACTAATATCTCTCCTCTTGTTAGATAAAAAGTTGTTCATAATATCTTCCCCTTGATAATTTAAAAAAAATCCTTATGGGTATGCTTCTACAAATTTTTAAATAAGAGAGGATTCCAAATATGATGTTGTAACTATAAATTAGAGAAAATATATATTGGAAATTCTATGGAAAAAATGACTACAACTTGTTATTTAGTACTAAAAAACTCATGCTTCAAATCAACTTTTTCCACATTCTCTTCGATATAATGATATCAATGTGCTTTGATATAGATTATTGAACCAAATTATTGTAAAGAGATATAACACTATAATTTTCATATGAAATTCATGGTTCCTTCTTAACCTCCACTCCCAATTCAACTATTTGAACCTATACCCATATCATCTATGTGTAAGCATGTTTCTATTCTATGTGTTTGACTTTATTTATACATAATTACACTAAACATTAATTCTTTCTATACAATACCACACAAATATAAAAAAGAAAGAGTTTCCCAAATGAAGTATAAAACATATCAATATAATCCCTAACCTAGTCTAAGTCTATAAATCCTTAATGATTCAAATTGAAATTGTTTTTTCATAGTAGACCAACAGTTAATGTATTCATGATGATTTCCTATATTCTTTTGGAATCTAACGTGTGATATTCCTTAACATAACATTGAAATATTGAAAAATAGTGTCATAAAAAATATTATTCCATTTTATGAATTTTTCCAATAGATAAGAATACAAATAATATTTCCATATTCCCTTTGATTCACACAATTTAAACCCATATATTTTTTTAGTTTAGTGACAATAATTGTAAGAGTTGAAATACCTTTCCATTATTCCATTACAATCCTCTTAAAAAATTATTTTGAGTATATTTATTTGTATATAAAAATTTGATCACCCCATTAAATTATTTTCAAACAAAAAAATATGACATCTCACCAACATAGAAATTTAAATATGTATTTTCATTTCCTCATAAATTATAAAAATATACACATTTTCACCTAAAATATAAGGTCATTAACCTATACATTGACAAGGATAGTACCTATGAATAACTCCTCCACATAAGGATTACTATCAACTTAATCTTTTTAAAAATACATGTTTGTTATGTATCCATATAGCTTTGTATTATAGTATCTAGGAGCCTACATTAAGCCATATAAGTACTTTTTGAGAGCATATACCTTTCTCCAAATAGAATCATGAATAAAAACCTTATATAGTTTCATAAAAACCTCTTACTATTGGTCCTTGTATGTAAGGTAGACTTTATATCTATTTGATAGATTTTATAAAGAATTTAACATAATACTTCCAAAAAATATTCATATAGTATCATTTCATGGAACTAGTAAAATGGTTCCTTGAAATTAATCTCATTCCATTTGATAATTCCCTCTTAAAACCAACTCTTCCATATTCCTCACAACATACCTTTTTCTCCTTAATTTTATATCTATGAATCCCCTTGGTTTCATTTTTTTGATATTAGGTATTTTTTAATGCGTTAATGTGGTGTTAATTTTAATTTGATTATGTTTTTCATTCATGGAAAATATAAACTCATCATTACTAATAGCCTAAAAAATAGTGTGAGGATTTCGTTAAAAATTATAATGGTTTTGGTCTCAAGTATTAACCTTATTCTAGTTTGGATAGATCAATATTTCATGAGATTTTATTTTCTCAAAATAAATATGCTTCTTATCTAATTGGGGATACTACCAATAATTTTTAGTACATTTTTCATCACTGGTCTCATTTGAATCAACATAAACCATAAGATTCTCATTTCCATATTTCTCATTAATTAAATTTTTAGAATTATTCATGTCTCTAGATCTAAGAGTTTCACCTCAAGATTTTTAAAGAAATATATTTTTAATATATTTTTAATAATTTTTATATACACACAATGATCTTTTGTTGACATTCCACAAGCATTTTTTCCTAATTCCATTATAACGGTATCCCAAAATAGTGGCTTCTTTATATTATTCCTTCAAATATTTGTTTTGGTTTTTGATTTTAACATACAAAGTGATACCAAATAATTTATTGTATTTGAGAGTTGTTGTTTTGGTTAAAACACATATTATAGAGTTTCTTGTGGGTTTAATGTCTAAATAAACTCTTGTTTTGGGTATGCACAACAATGAAAACAAATTCCCCCCAAAAAAATTAAAATCATGTGTTCAGATGGCATGATCTTCCCATTACGACTACATTCCTATATTTCCTATAAACCACACTATTTTTTGAGGTGTATATGATTTTATATATTGATGTTTCATACTAAAAATTTATAGGTAGTTATCCAATACATTGAATGTGTATTCATTTCCAATATTTGACCTCACATTCTTTATATAGACACCCAAATATAGGTCAAATTGTTATCCAATAACCTAAAACTTTTGAAGAGAATCTAATTTATTCTTTATAAAGAAATATTTTTTCATCTCAGTGTATTCATCAATGAATGATATAAAATAGATACCAATTTTTTGTCATATGTTTCTCAAAGGACCCACATATTTGAATATATGAGTTTCAATGGTCTAGTAGATGGAATATCCACCTTTTGGGTCACCATTTCACCATTTTATCCTTTTGAAATGTAACCAAAATTACTTCTATTTACTATTTTAAATTTATTATATCCTTAAATATTTCATGATTATAAATATTTCTCATGTTTTATTGGATATAGTGGCCAAGACTTATATTCTAAAGACCATTATTATCATTGTAATTCATAAGTAATGAGTTTGTTGGATCGCCAATTTGAAATACCATTCTACTTTATTATTTTAACTTTGTAATGATAGTTCATTATTTTTATGTTTTTATAATATATGAGGTATTTTGAAAGATCGATTCATTATCTTTATCACACAATTATCTCACACTGATTCTATTTTATTTCTACCCATCAACAAAAAACATTTTGCATTTGAATCATTTAGATTCAACATTAGTAATATTAAATCCATTGATTTTCATGGAACTATAATTAAAAAATGCAAAATCTCATCCTTCATGATATTCTATGTTAATAATAATTTTTTTCTTTCCAATCATATGGGAAGAATTCCCATTGTTAAGGATCCAAAATTTTACTATTTTTTACTCCTTCAATGCAACTTCCATAATGAATGAATTATCATCATGATATTTATTATAATTTTTTCCTTATATTTTATGGGGGGATATGTAGGGGGATTTCACAGATACATGTCAACACAATTCCTTAGTTTTTCAAAACTACAAAAAACTTATATAAATCATTAAAGAAAATTTTGGGTAGGTTTACTTGAGGTTCTTTGGTTCATAAAATTAATCTTCAAAGATGATTTATTTTCCATATTAGGGATACACCCATAGATTCCTACATTATATAGGTTAGAATTTTTTGTATCATATAGTGTATGCCTCATCACTAAATCTTCCACAGAAACTATATTATCCAATAAATCTGAATCTTTTAGTGTTAGTGTTATTCTTCCTTGAAAAATGAATTCATGATTCATTCCTTTTGTATATTTATTTGTACTGAAATTTATTCTTTCACTAGAAGTTTTCTTCTTCTTGTAGTATTATTTTATCCTTATATGTGTAACAATGTTTCTCATCATCTCATCCAACCCAATATTTTTTGAATCGTAAATTATCTATTACACTATTAGGTAGATCATAATTGAAAATTAATGATTTTTAGGTACCGGTTTAATCATCATTTTTGTAAAAGGATTCTAAACTAAGGTAGATGATTTAAAATTGACTTAAATATATTTTATAAATTCTTCTTTGATCATTTTCAAATCCTTTGAAGCTGAAAAAATTCATGATTGCAACTTTCTCATATTGACATGTTTAATTTTTTTTTTCAATATTGTTTACAATCATTTATTATGAAACAAAATTCAATTTCAATTTTTTGAGCTCTTCTATAAGTTCAATATATCATTTTAGAATATATTTATTTGTCAAATTCTTTTTTTTCACCATTCTCCTGGAAGAATTTATTTCCTTTATGATCATTGTATTTTTCCTAGGAAAATTTTTAATTTAGATGAGAGTACAAAATCCATTTATGTTTCTTCATGATATTCCTAATCATTACATGACTGGGTTTCATCCCACATTACATTTGAAATTAAATTGAATAATTTCATAGAATACTTATCCTTTGATTAGTTGTAAGATTAATTGTCATCATCTTCTTCTTTACATATCAAATGTCTTCTATTTCTTCTTTGTAATTTCTTTTCAATATCACCAAAATTATTAAAATTTTAGATCATTTTACCCAATAATTATTTCGAGGGTTTTATCTTCATTACCAATATTAAAATACTGGTATTTCTTATTTTTTCAGTTGACTAAAAAGTGTATAAGGCCTCCAAAAGTTCTGAATTTCAAGGGGAATTTCCCTTTAAATTTAACCACTAATTTATGATTGTTTTCAATATAATATAAATAATTCAATTTTTATCATAATAAATATCATCATCATTAAATTCATCCAATAATTTAGATTTTTCTTATTTTAACTTAATATTTCTCATGGCATCAAAATCCATCCCATATTTCACCTTATTTTTTATTGAAGGTGTCTTAATAAATTCATATGAATTAAGAATATTGTGAAGATCATATAATTGAAGATCCTCCATAACATATTTAAAAGAAATTATAAGATAAAATATGTTAGGGACATTCCTTAAGAGTTTGTTTACAATAATAAAATCATCCAAATTTTCACCAAATCCTATGATATCACTCACAATATCATTGAACTTAAGGATATAATCGTCATCGTTTCCTCTTCATCCATATTTATAAATTAAAATCTAATTCCTTTGATTTATTTCTTTATTTATCTCACTTTGAAATTTCCTAAATAAATTCATTAATATTAATATGAATACTCTTTAATAGTTTTAAAACCCAACAGTTTGGTAAAAACCATCTTATTGAGAGGAATAAAAATTTAAAACCTTATTTTTCCATCAACCTAATGTTTTGTTTTATCATAAAATGTCATTTTAACTTGTTTGGAAATCCCACTGTATCTTCAAAAATAACATAAAAACAAAAAGGAAAATAATATAATTACAGTCTATTTATTCAGCCATGAAAGTATTCCATCAGATGTTGAAAATCATTTTCTATTTACATAGTTGATATTATATATTATACTTCACATTGAAAATATAAATCAAAGGATACCAATGATATAATACCAATTTCTCATTAATATAGATCAAATGGATACACATAGAGGGGGTATAATCAGTGGACCACTAAATTTTAAAATTTCATTTTTTATTTAGAACTTAATCTCCATGATTAGATAATATTTGATTCCATGTATTTGAATAAATTACACTCAGACTATCATGATGAAAGTGGGAAATTAATAAGAACATATATCATATAATTATTTACAGGATCTAACATCAACGTCAAAGTGTACCAATTTTTGATGTTGGTTTTTGTTCTAATATATAGATTTTCCAATGAAAATTTATCATAATATTACAGTGTTTAGAAATTTACCATATTTAACCTAAAATCCACATAATATCTAGTAGTAATAATTTTAAAAAGCTTGATTCTAGTTACATTGAAATATGAACTTCACTAGATAAGAATGTTATTTCTCTATATAGAGGTTTTTTAAGTAACAAATATGATATATTTCCCATTCAGACATCATGATATCATCCAAAAAGTGAAACTCACTTTCTTTAAGAACAATTACTTCAAAATAAATATGGTGAATAAATATTTAGTAAATTGTCTTATAGATATTACTGTATAAAAAACTCAAAGGCATTCATCTTCATAATGTTACAGTCTTCGCATCATATATTTTAAAATTATATATTCTCTTATCTATATCCTAAATATTGTATTATACTCATATCATTTCACCTCTTTATGAGCACCATTCTCTTTTTTTCCTTATATAAGTACTCTTTGTCTTCAATGAAATATTTTTATATACACCTTATTTCATTTAATTACCAGAAATAGATAATATACCATAAATTTTAGGCTTTTAGGTAGGTTGATATTCTGATAGAATGTGAAAAAGTCAGATGCCTCATTTAGAAACTAGTATCCATCATGAGATATTCTCACCAACTCAATACATGGATTATTCACCTATGTTAATTAACAATAATTTTAAAATTATCATTTTATTCTAACTGTCTACTATACTTTATGAACTTATTATATTTATCATCCAATTGAAAAATAACTCAAAAAAATTAGTTTTGATTTCCATAAATTTTTAATAGATATATCTTTTTCACTTTTTACTAGATCAATAAAACACTCATCTGAAGATAAACTTTATCATCAAATTATAGTTGGAATTATAGTGAAAAAAATTTAGAAAAAATAATCTTTTATTATTAGGACTTTTTAAGATCTCATCATGAATCACATTATGATTTTCATGTGATTATGAACATAAAAAAAGAAAATGATCTTTGGAATAATATATTTATTACCCTTTAAATGAAATAATTCATTTAGGTTCAATAGAACATGAAAAAATAATTTTATTTCACCAATAATTTACTATAATTGTTTTTGAATCAGATGATTATTTTTTTGTCCAAATAAAAATGTATCTACCATCAGATAAATCACAACATTAATTGTGATGTTTTATTTATAAATAAACTCACTCTTATAAACACCTTGATTTTTCATCAAAAATATAGGGAGTCTCATCTGAAGTGTAGGCTAAGTCATATTAATTAATTAATGACTCTTGTGAAGTCATTACATTAACCCAAAATTAATCTAACAAATTCATTAATGATGAATTTTAAGTTATACAATGGAATAATCCATCTTCAAATATAAATAAGAAAATATAAACAATTAATCATAGAATAACATCAATACACTTATGTTAAATTCGAATCATATTGAAATAATTATCATGTAATTAAAAACACTTCTCTATATCCTCTAATAACTCATATCTACATTTAAAAAATACAAACACGTAAAAAATACAAGGGGAACTTCCAACAAAACTCTACCAACTCTAAATAGATTCCATCATTTGGTTGAAGAGGTTTCTAAATTTGATGGAGAGTATAGTGAAAAACCATTTATCACAAGATTTTGATGTTCAAGATGATATACTTTATAGTTTCACTGATACAATTGATATTTTAACCTCATAACAAATTGATAAGAAAAAATTTTAAAATCATTGAAAGGAAATGAATTATAGAATATTCATAATATCTGAGAAGGATTTAAAAAAAATAATGTGACACATAACTTCAAATGCGATTTTATGATGGTTTATTATATTTATAATAAAAAATATTGTGAAGGTATAATAGATACAAATTTATATACTATAGTTTAATGATTCTATAATAGATGAAGATGAATCTATTGAAAAACTATTTACTAGATATAATGTTATTTTATGTCCCATCAGTGGATATAGATAATTTTTTGAAAAATAAATTGTGTTAAATAAAATTATGAGAATTTTGAAATAAATTTTTATTCCAAGAACACAACACTTGAGGATAAATATATTCATGATTTCACTGTTTATGATCATCAATGTACTCTCATTAATTAAGAAATTTGAGGATAAATTTATCTGAAAATACAATTGAAAAAGTATAAATAATTTTATTATAAATCATTCAAGGGTTTTATGATGCAAGATCATAATATTTTTTTCAAATAATGAAGAGATTATATATAAAAATACTAAAAATCTCAGTCAGATGTCTAGGAACATTATAAGATTGAATGATATGTATAAAAAAAATAATTTAATGTAATTTAACTATAAAAAATTTCTTCATTACTATACTAGGTTTAATTAAAAAAATGTAAATGAAGATGTTGAATTTTCTCATATAATCTTCAATAAAAGAGATTACTTGAGGATAAATCAATATTATAAAAATGGTATGAAAAAAATGCAACCCATGTTATTTGGAATTAATTTTCTATCTATTGAAGAATGAATTTATGTGTGAGTAAATTTTTTATAATAATGAATCTCAAAAATTAGTATCTCAAAATATCTTCTTGGATCATATAGTTGAAGTGATTGAATCATCAGAGGTTGAATCACAAATATTAATTCTTTTCTTGAATAAGGAGAATAATCTTAGGATTAAACCATGATAATAGTGATATATACATGATTAATGAATACTATAAGGCTATGAGAGGAAATTTCACATCTAAAAAAGAAACATGATAAGCATAATCAAATATAGATTTATAATTAAAGAATATTAAAAAATTAGGAAAAATTGATGCATTTGAAAGATGAGAAAATGAATATTTTTGTTGACATGAAATCATCTATGATCCATAGTGATAATTATTTGGGTTATCTGAAAATTAATATTATTGAATTTAGAATAAAAAAATATTCAAATATGAAAATAGTTGATCATGAATAGGATAAGGGGGATTTCCATGAAACAAACATCATGAAAATTATCTAAAAATGACTCAATACATTAAGTAAGGAATTATACTAATGTTATACCTCAAAATAGTATCATGTTTTGGAAAGGATATAGTCAAAAATAGAAATTTGGATTAGTTATTATGTATGACGAAAATTAAAAACCTTGTCATTAATAGAAGCAGGAAAAAATAGAAAAATTTATATACCAGCCCTTAATTCCCAAATAAGAGATCAATAAAACTGTTTCATGAATGAAATGGTTTGAGAATGGTGCTACACAGAAACCAAAGAAATAATAGAATTTTTAATAGAGAATTTTGTTTGAAGGTGATTTTTGGTGTTTCGGTGTGTTTGAACACACATTATATTATCACTAGTATAACATGATGATATCAACACTATAAAGGGGGATTAAATAAAGGGAGGAAATAACACTTGTAGATGTGAACAATTTATATAATCTAATATCTAGAGAAAAAGATTGAGTTCTAAAAATATTGAGTGTTTTTATGAAATTTATGGAAGGCGTGATCATTAAGGGGTATCTAAAATGAATGTTTTAAAGGCATACCTATATAATTGAATCATTTCAACAAATATGAAAATGTTCAAATGTCATAATTAGTTCCAACCAAGAGAAAATATTTTTAAAGAATTATTTAAGGAATGAAAATCCAAGAAACCATAGATTATAGATAACTTTATATCTTCTCAAATTATTATTCATTTAAATTAAAATTTTAATGATAAAATACATGATAGAGTACATTTTACGTTTTTTAATGATAGATCATTTAAAATAAATTGTGTTAGAATGGATAAAATATTTAAAAATACTATAAACCCAATTTTTTCCATAATGTTGATACAAAGAAGCATAATCAATAAAATGTATCATAACATTGTGTTAATGTAAATTAGGTTATATTTATAAATAACAGTTATTTAGTTTTGATACTGAATGATGATGTTGTGATCACAACAAGGTTGAGAACCCAAGGAAACTTTTTTTAGGTTGGAGAAGATTAAATAGGTTTCTATATGAGTATAAAAGCCAAGATAAATCTTTGGAATATAATACATATCAATATTAGTCTAAAGAGAATTATGTGGTTATTTTGACAAAAATAATTTTGAGATATTCTTGTTTTGAAAGATAAAATAATCTTTGTTCTCAAACAATATCAAAATGGGATGATGGTGAATGAAATTTATAAGAAAGTTGAGATCCATACTAGAACGCCAATAGAGCTGACTAAAACTAATTTTTGTATAAACATGACTAATAATTAATCATTTGGATATAATTGTTTCATCACATTCATTTATTAATTAACTATAATAACATACATTATGTTTCAGTCTCACAATAATCATGCTTTGAGAAAGTTAAATGTTTTTAATGTCTAGCTAATAAGAAAATAGGTTATTACTTAAAGAGAATGAGGTCAGATAATGGTACCTAGTATTCCAATAAATAGTTGTCTTCATAACATGATAAATATAGCATAATACATGTGTATTTTTCACCCTTAAAAACTCAATAAAATGGTGTGGTAGAAAGAATAATTTGTACCAGGGTGATATATTTATTAACACGATAATTGAGTGTGAAGCAACAAGAAATTTCTAGTTGAATTAAATTAACACTACATTATTTAAATAATATATCTTATTTTTAGTCAAAATTCAGAAATAAATCTTTATGAAATGTTTCTCTAGAATAAAAAAAATTTAAGCACTTTTGAGTGTTCGGGAGTCCATGTTCGATATGGAATATGGTAAATAAGAGGTATGCTTGACGAGAAGGGTGAAGATGTAATATTCCATTATTATACACAATACAAGATTTATTATAAGTTCTATAAAAAATATTTGTATATATTTAATTTTTAAGATGTTATAGTCATTGAGAATAAGTAGGAGATTAAAAATTCTATCATAGTGGATGATGGGGATAATGTTTCTCATTATAAACATTCTGAAGAGATTGAGGGAAATGCATTGATTCACATACAAGAAGATTATTATTCATATTAAACTGATGAAACTAAATATTTTATTTCAACATAATCAATCATAATACTAAATAAGAATTTTTATGTTAATAATATCATTTTGTATTAGAATTAAAGGGTATAAAGATGGAGAACAATTATGGAAACTAGTTATAATATAATTCTTTCAAAAAGTGAACCCCAAACCATTGATAAATATTTTTACCACAAAGAATGGATTGAATCTATAAATGAAGAGTGGGATCTAATTTTATATAACATAACACAACATCTTATCCTATGTCTATGGGATATGAACATAATTGGCCCACATTATGTTAAACCTCAACATCACTTTGCCTTAATATTTTATTTAATTATTTAATTATTTATGTATTTATTATCATGGATATTATTTTGGATTTGTTGTGTGATTCAGGACCCTATTTAATGTGTTTTTATATTCTATAATTTTGGTTTATTAGTCAGTCATGCAATGGTCCATGGGAATCACAGTGTGATAAAAAGTTTGAATTTGAGGCCAATAGAGGATTGTGTCATAGAAAAGGGGAACAATAAAGTGATTCATATAGGGAATGGATAAAAATGGATAATTACGATATGTAATGGTCACCATATATTGACCTGGCCTACACCACTAGGGCACACATGACTAGTGGTAAGCCAAACGTGACAACACCAAGCCCTCCTACAATATGCCAAAGGGTGAAAACTAGCAGTAAGTAGGCATATATCACATATAGAATACATTAGCCTATTTAACTATACAAACACACACACATCTCCTAGAACATAAAATAATGAATGTAATGTAGAAATGATACTAAATGGATGAATACATATATATACCATAATCAGAGTATGTGAAAATGTACTAAAAGATATAAGAGATGAACTAAAGATGAACAAAATATAAAAAAGATGATGTCCTACATAGAAGGAGGGGAGAAACATCAAATGAAAATTTGGAATAAACATTGATCTATATAGCCTAAAACAATGCACCTCCTACCCCTGGTCATTAAAGGACTCCATCAAAAGAAATTTCATCTTCATAACACTTGACATGTATAGGTAGATACTATCTAGGGTTGAATATTATAATACATTGTAGGAAACAGTAAATTCACTGAACATAAAGCATCATGAGTAGTAAGATCATCAATATATAGGTACTAAAATTAATATATGAGAAATAATTATAATAAAAAACCTATATATATTCAAAAAACAATGATTTTTAAATTTTTTTACCATACTTCAGGCCATTATATTTTTCTCAAATATTTAAGGTATCATTTGTGTAGAATTATTCACTCCATGAGCCACACTTCTGCTGATGGAGTTCTTTTAATAGGTTGTTATCATTGTTAAATTCACAATAATTACTCACTGGATCTCTAAGATCTCAATACATAAATATGGGATCGGTCCCTAGATAATTGAAGCATGCCACAAACCTGACTGGGTCAACTTACTAGGAGGGGATTGATGCCCTTCTCATGGTGGTCACACTAATACTATAAAACCCATATGTGATGAATAAGGAATGATAGAAGATCCCAATATTTTCACATTCGAGGATACAATGTAATATTTTATAGATAACACACTTCTAGGTGATTATAATATTATTCTTCGGATGTGATGCCACACTGTACCCTCATAGGGATGTACAAAGGAAGTAAACTCCATCGAACATTATCTTCACTATGTGTACCTCTAAACCCAGACCTGGTTGTGCCCATGCTAGTGTTCCTCTTCCCATGACTATGTAAATGAACTATGTCCATGTACCTAGTTATGTTCGTGTACCAAGGCATATCCAAGTACCAAGCCACCCTCATGTACTCTACCTATTCCCTTGTTCTGAGACATGTACGTACACATATACCAACTAGGGTATATTATAATCTAGAAACACCGGGACATATAGTGTGTTATATTTTTACCACATGTAATCTATTGTGTCATTGAAACAAACTACATTTCGTGTAGTTGGGAATGTCCATGATATTATAGATTGTTAAAAATGACTTCACCCATGCCTCCACCCCTTGATCCTACTGTGAATCATAGTAATGATCATGGATCTAGTAGACCACACCTACCTAGCTGCTAGTGGTCAGATTATGACCATCCAAACTGATCGGAAATCCATTCCTCTTACAACCCACCACATGTCACGTGATAGGCCAAAAAATTTGAACCTATGAGATAATATTGAGCCACCTATGATCTTATTCCATTCTTATCCGAAATTGATCATCATACAATCTCATGATATCAATATTTTATGTCAAAAAATGATCAAGTGATGATAAATCATTTGTTATTGAATGAACTGGAGGCAATGTAAGCATTGATCTTGAATCACATAAAGAGTAGGGGGAGACATCCATGAAACACAAAATAAGAATGAACCCCAACCATTTTTCAATTTGGATTCAATTTTTAGATGTTATAATGATGAATTAAGTAAAATACAGACAATGATAATAATTTCCACAAATCAAAGGTTAATAAATCCACACTGACAAGATGATTGAGTTGGGAATCAATCTGTTTGTTGGTTCGATCTACATTCATCAAGGGAAAATGAAATGGGGAAATAGATCATGGAAACAAATTCCCTGCCTTGGGTTTAAATAAATTTATAATGAATAATGAATCCAAATTATCATCATTTGTGAGATCCTTGAATTCCATTTCCATTGTTGATCCTTACAGTTTACTAAACATCGATCCATGATCCTGGAATCTGCCAATGCTCTGCTATAATGTCCTCAAAATTATTATGGTTGTGAGACTCACCCTGATAATTTTCCATAAGAATCTATTTATAGAATATGAATTTATTTTGGATTTTAGTTGACCTATTAAATAAATATATTTAATATATTTAATTATTTTTTCCATCGTAGAGATCAATAGGAAACCTTGAAGTGAATAGGGATTTTTTCATGTGTAGGGTACAACCAATGATACAAATTCAATTATAGTATCATATTTCCAATTTTATTACGCATTCAAAATGTATTCCACTATTAATAGAAAAATGGGTTTTCATAACGTAATAATTTTTTTTCAAATTTGTATCGAGTAACTTCTAGACTCGGAATATTGCATCATCGAAGTGTTGAGTCAATAAGGTTTTCCTTATGACTTTTCCATTCCTTCTTGTTTTGAAAATCACAAACACCTTATCTTTAAGGAAAATCGCTTTTGTAAGGAAAAATGCTTTCTTAAGGAAAATCGCTTTTATAAGAAAAATTTATCCTTATCATATTTTCATTAATATTTTTCTTAAGAGTGAGATTCAGATTCACTTTCTCGGAATCATTAAAACTGATAAAAAGCATTCTGTTTTAGGGTTTGGATTCTGGACAAGAACTATAAGGAAGTTTCACTCCGAATTCCGGTTATGAATTCTGACTAAGTTCTATTCAAGATTCAGGATACGAATTCTAATGAAGAATTCCCATTACGAATTCTAATGAAGAATTCTCATTACGAATTCTCATTAAGAATTCCAATGAAGAATTCCCATTACGAATTCTAATGAAGAAATCTCATTCCGAATTCTCATTACGAATTCTGATGACGAATTCTCATTACGATTTCTGATGACGAATTCCTATTCCGAATTCCTATTCCGAATTCTCATTCCGAATTCACTCATTAAACAGAATCTGGATATCATTGTTTTATACACTCTGAATTTGTTCACTCCGATCTTTCACTCCGAAATTTCTATTCCGAACTTTTATGTTAGAGTTTAAAACGATGTCGTGCATTCTGTTACACTTACTTTGTTATAAAACGATGTCGTCCATTTTGTTATAAACTAACCGTTGTCTAAGTGACACGTGTAAAGGTCCCTCCGAACTTTAAGGGAAATATGACCGTTGGAGAAGGAGCCGACCTCACCTATAAATAGGAGCTCATTTGAAAAAGCTCAGAACGGATGGATGAACATTTGGAATTTGTGCATACATGCTGTTGAAGTGATTTCTAGAGAGAGAGTCTCTTATAAACTCTCAGAGCTTCGTGCGACTCCGAATGTTGGTGATTACATTCGAGGGCTTCCGGGGATAGGAAGACAGAGGTGCCGACTACCTTAAAGATCGAGGGCTTTCTTGCTGAGAAAGACAGAGGTTGCCGACTACCTTAAAGATCGAGGGCTTTCTTGCTGAGAAAGACAGAGGTTGCCGACTACCTTAAAGATCGAGGGCTTTCTTGCTGAGAAAGACAGAGGTTGCCAACTACCTTGAAGTTGAGGGCTTGCGGGGATAGCAAGACAGAGACACCGATCTTCGTATCGAGGGCTTACCCTGGTGTGGGTAAGACAGACTTGCTTGAAAGTATAAATCAAGGGACCTTTATCCAAGGTTGTTGGATACCCTTCTCTTTGGGTTAAAAGACTATCATCTTGTCACTAGTAGTTCTTCTACTTGTTTTATTCCGCTGCATTTTGTATCTTAAGGAAAGTATAATTTTCTTATACTTCCTTACTTACTCTGATTAGTTTAGATTCTATACGCTTTAAGGTAGAATCTCATATTGTAAATTTTGTTAAGTTTCAATTTCCGGAACCATATTTCTGGAACCTACTTTTGGAATCTCTTTCCAAGTTTAGTTCGGTGTTAGAGGTGTTGTGAATCAACATAGTTTAACTTTGTTAAACTTAGTCCTTTCCTTTTCTTAAGGAAACTTTAGTTATTCATAACTAACTTTAAAGGTTCCTAAGGAATTTGTTAAAGTATACAATTCACCCCCCCTCTTGTATATTGAGCATCTCATATTATATTTCGATCCTACAATTGGTATCAGAGGTTGGAAACCTCTTACTCTATACCATTCTTACATTTGGTATCAGAGCCAAGGTTACTGAAATACTTGTACTCACGTTCAAGTTTTTCTTGCTCATTTTTCAATTCCGAACTTTTTCATTCCGGATTATCCATTCCGAACTTTTCCTATTCCGAACTTTTTGATTCCGAATTTTTGTTATTAACAAGTTTGTTTCCAAGTTATTTTCAAGTATGGCAGGAATGAATGTTGGTTCGATAGACAATTTGAATCCTACAAGGCCACCAATATTTGATGGTAATGATTATGAATACTGGAGAGATCGTATGAAGACGTTTGTTATCAATACTGGAGTAGATAACTTTGTCATGCTTACTGGTGATTACAAAATTCCTGACAAGGAAGTCAGAACCTTTACTAACCAGGAGAAGCAAGAATATCAACTGAATTATAAGGTACGCAATACTTTATTATGTTCAATGACTAGAAATATATATATCCAAATTTCTTCTTGTGAAGCAGCTAATTGTATATGGAAGAAGTTAGAGGTTACTCATTTTGGGTCTTCTAAAGTGATTGAGACTAGGAGAGCTATGCTTAGAGCTGAATATCATGGCTTTAATTTTCCTTATGGAGAACCTATCTGTAAAGTACAACAAAGATTTATGACAATCGTCAACAGTCTACAGTCTATGGGAGAGAAAGGTTTAGATGATGAAGCTCTTGTGGACAAGATAATTGATATTATGCCCAATGAGTGGGAATCCAAGAGAACAGCTATAGATGAAAACAGGAAGGTTACTCAAATTACTCTTGATGAATTATTTGGAACTCTTCTACAACATGAGACCAGAATGAAGAGAGATGCTGACAACATCAAGAAGAAGAATGGAAATGGTACTGTTGCTTTTACTACAACTTCGAATCAGATGAAAGCTAAGACTCCTGAGAGAGTAACCAGATCCAAATCGAAGAAAGTCATTTTCCAATCCGAATCTAGTGAAAGTGAAGTTTCAGAAAATGAATTAGCCAATCTTGCTCGAAGGATGAACAAGATAGCTGGACAGAGAAACTTTCAATCCAAGTATAAGAAGAAGGATAGGAAAGATAAGAAAGATGGAGAAGTTACTTGTTATGAATGCAAGAGAGCTGGACATATTAGACCAGATTGCCCTATGCTCAGAAAGAAAGAAAGAAAGGAAAGGCATTCAGACAGGAACAGGAAGAAATATTACAAAGCTAAAGCTAAGAAAGTTTTGAAAGCTAATGACACCTGGAGTGCCAGTGGTGGTGACTCTTCAGATGAATCTTCTGAATATGAATCTTCAGGACAGAAGAATCTTGGTCTTATAGCCAGATTACCTATTGATAATCATTGTCTTATGGCTAAGGTACGAAATGCTGAATCTTTGACCAATGTTTCCTTAAATCCTAATGATAGTAAGTATTATAACTCTTCTGATGAAGAATCATCTTCTGATGAGGAAAATACTTTACCTACTTTTGAAGAAGTCTCTAGATTTGCTGAACTTCTTGATATTGAGAATTCCAAACTCAACAAGAAACTTGATAAGGCAAATTCTAGGAATTCTATTCTTACTAAAGAGATATCAGATCTTTCTAAAGATCTTGATAAGAAAAATGCTGATTTTGAAAGTATTTCAAAATATCTTGAGGAAGTAAGTTCTGAGAAGAATAAACTTTCTAAAGAGTTAGAAAAAGTAATTTCTAATAAAAATGTTTTCGAGCCTAACTCTAGTTCCAAAACTAATGATTTTGAAGATAAAAACTTGGTTGTAAAACTCAAGTCCGAAATTTTTTCCTTAAAGAAGTGCTTATCAAACTTTACCCATGGTAAGGAAAATTTTGATAAGATGTATTCTCAAATACGACCTTTAAGAAATAAATCCGGATTTGGTTATACCCATGCAAAACCTGTTTTCAGCAACAATTATTTTGTTCCTCAAAGTGCCCCATTTTGTACTAAGTGTCAATGTGGTGGTCACGGGGCAAGAAATTGTTCCTTAAACAAAACCCAATCCTTAGGTTTTCATAAAGCTTATTTTTCTAAGAAAATGTGGGTACCTAAGATTTTATTGTCTCGAAATCTCGGATCCAAGCAAGTTTGGATTCCGAAAGTCTAACTTTGTTCTTAATTTCAGGAAAATAAAGAAAGTTCCAGCAACAATGTTTGGTACATGGATAGTGGATGTTCCCGGCACATGACTGGTAACAAAATCTTCTTTGAAAAGATTATCAAAACGAAAGGAGGAAAGGTAACTTTCGGAGACAATGCTAAGGGAGAGATTGTTGGTATTGGTAATATTGTTCTTTTAGGTAAAACTTTGATTTCAAATGTTCTTTTTGTTAAAGGTCTTAAGCACAACCTCATTAGCATAAGTCAGTTATGTGATGAAGGTTACCTTGTGAATTTTAGGAATGATAAATGCTTAGTTCACAATTCCAAGGAAGAATTTATTCTCTCAGCCAACAGGCAAGAGAATGTTTACACCTTAAACTTAGAAGATCTAAGAAGCCAAGATTTACCTTGCCTAAGTGCAATGGAAGATCATTCTTGGTTATGGCATAGAAGACTAGGACACTGTAATCTTAGAAACCTATGTAAACTCTCTAAGAAGAAACTAGTTAAGGATCTACCGGAGCTTAGATTTGATTCTTCTAAAATTTGTGATCCTTGTCAATATGGCAAGCAACATAAATCTAGTTTTAAGTCAATCGGTGAAGTCTCAACAACCGATGCATTACAGTTGGTGCACATGGATCTTTTTGGTCCTACACAAACTGGAAGCATTGGAGGCAAATACTATGTGTTTGTTCTAGTTGATGATTACACTAGATTTACTTGGGTCTATTTTCTAGCAAGGAAATCTGAAGCTTTTTCTTATTTCAAAATTTTTAGAGCTCAAGTTAAAAATGAGAAAAACCTTCCATTGAAAACTATTCATAGTGATCATGGAGGAGAATTTCAAAATTCTGATTTTGAAACTTTTTGTAGTAAGAAAGGTATTACTCAGAACTTTTCAGCACCTAGAACTCCTCAACAGAATGGTGTAGTTGAAAGAAGAAATCGAATTCTTCAAGAAATAACTAGAACCATGTTGAGTGAATATTCTATTGCTAGACATTTCTGGGCTGAAGCTGTAAGTACTGCTTGTTATACTATAAATCGAGTTTTGATTAGACCTTTTCTTAATAAAACTCCTTATGAGTTATGGAATGGTAGAAAACCAAGGCTTTCCTACTTCAAGGTTTTTGGTTGAAAAGTATTCATTTTGAATACTAAAGATAACTTACATAAATTCGCACCAAAATCAGATGAAGGGATTTTCTTAGGATATTCCACAACCTCTAAGGCTTATAGAGTTTTTAATAAAAATACTTGTACTGTTGAGGAAACAGTACATGTGAAATTTGATGAGTCAGATCCTTTTGTTTTTAAAACCTCCCAACTTACATCTTCGGATGTGTTTTCAAAAACTGATTGTCAACCTTTGTTAGAAGAACCTTCTGATAAGGAAATTGTTCTAGAAGATACTTCTGAAACATTTACCCCAGAAGACTTTCTACCTTATGTTGATGAACAGGTTTTACAAAACCCAAATCAGATGTTTCTTAAGAATCATCCCAGTGATAGTATCATTGGTGATGTAAATCAACCTGTAAGGACTAGAAGTTCCTTAAGAAATGAAGTAGAACATCTAGCATTTCTTTCCCAACTAGAACCTAAAAGCACTGATGAAGCTTTAGGTGATGATGATTGGATCAAAGCAATGCATGATGAGCTAAATGAATTCGAAAGGAATAAAGTCTGGACCTTGGTTGAAAGACCTAAGGAAACTTCTGTTATTGGAGTAAAATGGGTCTTCAGAAACAAATGTGATGAAAATGGAGTCATTGTTAGAAATAAAGCTAGACTTGTTGCTAAAGGCTATAATCAGCAAGAAGGAATAGACTATGAAGAAACCTATGCTCCAGTAGCTAGACTTGAATCTATTCGTATTCTACTTGCCTTTGCAGCATTCTTTAATTTCAAACTATTTCAAATGGATGTGAAATGTGCTTTTCTTAACGGTTATGTTCAAGAGGAAGTTTTTGTTGAACAACCTCCTGGCTTTGAAGATACAAAACATCCTAATCATGTTTTTAGACTTTCCAAAGCTTTGTATGGCCTTAAACAAGCCCCAAGAGCATGGTATGATAGACTCACTGGATTTTTGCTTCAAAATAACTATGTTAAGGGAAATGCAGATCCAACCCTTTTTATAAAGAAAGATAAGAAAAATGTTTTGATTGTTCAAATTTATGTTGATGACATTATATTTGGTTCAACTCAGCAATCTTTGACTGATTCTTTTGCTAGTCTAATGAAATCTGAGTTTGAAATGAGTATGATGGGTGAGTTAACATTTTTCCTTGGTTTTCAAATTTCTCAAAAACCAGAAGGAACCTACATATCTCAACATAAGTATATTAAAGATCTTCTTAAAAAGTATGGTTATGACAACACGAAGAGTATAAGTACTCCTATTGGTACCTCAAACTCTTTAGATCTTGATGAAGCTGAAAAACCAGTAGATCAAACATCTTTTAGAGGTATGATTGGAAGTCTACTTTACTTAACTGCTAGTCGACCAGACTTAATGTTTTCAGTATGCTTATGTGCAAGATATCAATCCAATCCTAAGGAATCTCACTTAAAGGCAGTTAAAAGAATTTTTCGCTACCTTAAGGGAACAATGGATCTAGGATTATTTTATACTTCTGGAAATGATTTTGTTCTAAAAAGCTTTTCTGATGCTGACTTTGGTGGTTGTAGAATGGATAGAAAAAGTACATCCGGAACTTGTCATTTCTTAGTAGATTCATTAGTTTCTTGGTCATGCAAGAAGCAACATTCTGTTGCACTCTCCACTGCTGAAGCTGAATATGTAGCAGCTGGAAGTTGTTGTGCACAAGTGTTGTGGATGCAACACACACTCACAGACTATGGCTTGAGTTTTACTAAAACTCAAATTTTGTGTGATAACACAAGTGCCATTGCTCTAAGTAAAAACCCTGCACATCACTCCCGTGCAAAACACATAGATATTAGGCATCACTTTCTTAGGGATCACACACTTAAAGGAGATATTATTCTTCAGTTTATCGGAACGCAAGATCAACTTGCTGATATTTTCACAAAATCTTTACCTTCTGATAGATTTGAATATATTAAACAGAAGTTAGGAATGATAACCGTAAGGTAATCTTCCTTAATTAACATTCTGTTGGAAAAATCTCCTCACAGTAATAAACTCCTTTTCATAGGGGGAGTACATTTGTTTGTTTATTTAACAAAGTTTTTCAAAATCTGTTTTCAAATTTTTCGGAACGAAACTTTCCGGAATGGAACTTCCGGAACTACAATTTTCCAGAATGGATATTTCCATACAAAATACTTCTGGAATAAAGGTATTCGTATTGAAAATTTCCGGAATGGAAAATTTTCGTACTGGTATTTTCATAATGAAAAAAACTTTCGTATTGAATCTTCCATAACAAGTTTTTTTATTGAGTTTTTTTTTTTGAGTTTTTCGTATTGTGTTTTTCGTATTGAGTTTTTCGTATTGAGTTTTTCGTATTGAGTTTTTCGTATTGAGTTTTTCGTATTAGGTTTTTCGTATTGAGTTTTTCGTAGTCGTCTTTACATTACCCATTACGAATAACTTTCCTAAGCTAATCTGAAAGGTATGACTTCCTTACTGAAGTTTTCATAATCATATTTTACTTGCTGGCATTTTCTTATATTTTGTTTTCGGTTTTTGGATTTCTTAATTCTTTGTTTTAATAAAACCTCAAAAATATCGGATTCAACCTCTCAACCGTCAGATCTGATCTCAGATCATTCTAAACCGTTAGATCAACCGAGGAAGTTGAATCGTCATCCCAAAGCCTATATAAAGGGGACCCTATTTTCTCGTCCCACATCGATCTCAAGCTTTTGAGTGCTGAAGCTCTGCCTCTTCGTTTTAAGGCCGTTCCGAACTACAGTTTTCCAGTTCCGAACTTCAGCCTTCTCTGTTCCGAACTTCTCAGAGACTTCTAATCCGAATGTCTGCAGAGTTAGGTTCTCAAGAGATGTCTTCAACCAAGCCCATTTCTCAGTGGTTAGTCTACAGAGAACGGTTAGTGCATCCGAATTTCTTCAGCAACTATGATTCTATCATTTCGAAGAATATCAAGTTGAATGGCTGGGAGGATGTTGCGATATCAAAAACCAGCAACCAAGATGTAGTTTACTCAGACTTGCTTGTTGAGTTTTATGAGTCGGTTTCTTTCTTTGTGGAAGATAATAGAGAAAAGTTTTCCTTCAAATCGTATGGCAAGACTTATAAGCTATCTTACACCAAGGCTGCAAGCTTGGTAGGGTTGAATTATGAAGGGGAAGCTGAGTTTATCTCGCATGTTCTGCCAGACTCCTTGGGTAGTTTCAACAAGGAGAAAGCCTTAGAAATTCTCGGACTGGATGATGATAAGGCTCCGAAAATTGCAACCCTATCTACAAACTTCCGGATTCTGGAGTTATGGGTGCAAGGGCTTATTGTACCGAGAAAAGGAGACAAGGACAGCTTGAAGAAGAATGAGATATACATCTTAGATTTCTTGATAAATCTAAGGAAGTTCAACCTGATGAAGCATATCCTTCTTAATCTTGAGAATTTGAAGAAAGGGAATCTGAGAGCTCAGATAGTAATGTACCCGGCAATATTGTCGAAGCTGATAGTTCGGTGCCTTGAGTCCTTCAAGGTTGCTTGCTGTTCTAAAACGAAAGTTTGCAAGATCATGTTGCTCAGTGATGCAACTCTTAAAAGGATGAATATTGCATTTGACAAGAAGTCTGGGAAATTTATCGATCTACCGCCTCAAGCAGAAGTGACTCCGAAAGTGGCTGATCCGGAATCGTCTAAGCCGGTAAGGAAGAGGAAGCTGAAAGAAGTGGTAGGTGAAGCTCAGGAACCTAAGTCTAAGGAAGTCCATTCCGCACCTCCTAAGCCTAAGAAGAAGAAGACATATACTGATGAGGTTGCAGCGAAGTGGAGAGCTGACAAGGAAAAGAGGAAGGAAGGAGATCCGCAGTTCGGATTGGATCCCGCAGAGGCTAAGGCTCTGAAAGAAAAGGCTGCTGATGAGCTCGAGAAGCAAGCTAAGGAAAAGAAGCTGAAGAAGAAGTTGTCAGAAGCTGAGGCTGTGCAAGCCTTGTTGAAGTTTAATGAAATGGTTTCAGCAACCATTCCCGTTCCAAGATCTTTTTCTCTGGAATCTCTACCTGAGACTCCAGGAAGAAATCTTGTTACTCCGGAAGAGGCTGTTGCTACTGAGGAAGTAGAGCTAGTGCAAGAAGTGGAAGAAGCTGCTGAAGGAAGTGGTGAGACAGGAGATGTGCTCAAACAAGTAGATGAATACAAGGGAACTCCTTCGGAACACCTGTCGCTCCGAACATCTGAAGCTCAATCTTCGAAGCTTGTCACTCCGAATATGGAAGAAGAGAAAGGCGAAGAGGAAATTTCTTGTCTGAGAGAAAAACATCTTTCACTTGATGCTGCTCAGAAAGAAAATATAGAAGTTGTTGATGAGGAAGATTTGGTTGTTCAAGTTTCTGACAGTGAGAAGAAATCTCCGGAACAGGTTTCTATTCCGGAAAAAGATAAGGGGAAACAAGTTATTGCTGATACCCTGAGTTCAGAAAAGAGTATGAGGAAGGAAGCTGGTAGTTCTTCAAAGAGGAAGTTGGAGCTTATTGAAGAAGAAAATTCTCCTAGCAAGATGTCAGATTCGGAATCATCTTCGTTGGGGCACGATTTTGTTGTTCAATCCTTGAAGAAGTTGGTGGGAACCATTCCGACCTTCTCCAGTATTGATTCTCGGTGCCAGATGCTCCAACATATGCTGAATCAGAAAACCGATTCCGTATCCATGGTAATGGATAAGTGTGTTGAGATAGAAGCCCAGTTCAAAAATTTCTTCATTGGTTACGAAGCCCATAAAAGATCTTGCAAAAGGATGACTAGCTGGTCGAAGAAGAATGTGGAAGAGATGAGGTTGCTGGATGAGTTTCAGGAGAATGTCAAGGATGCATTTCAAACCGAGGACAAGAAGTTTCATGAGATGACTGCATCATTCGATGAGAAATTGGCAGAGGAAAAGAACATTCGGAGTCAGGAAGTAAGAGATCTGAATGGAAAGCTCAACTCTGTTAATTAAAGTTGGAAATTTGAAAGGGATCATCGGATCAATTTTCTAGAAAGGATAAAGTCTCAGGAAGAGAAAATGGAAGCTCAGGAAGAAAAGTTGAAGGCTCAGGAAGAAATCATTCAAGCTCAGTCAGCAAGAATAGTTGTCTTAGAAAAGCAAGCAGAGGAAGATCATAAGGATCTCAAGAAGATCAAGACTATTCTCAAGGGGCTGATGTCGAAAGAGAAAGATCCCAAATGACCAATCCGATCTTTTTGTTGTAATCTGTTTTTGTTGCTGACATTTCAAATTTAATGAGAATCGTGCTTGTTGTTCTGTTTTGTTGTTGTTACTAATCTTTCAGGTACTTTGTTATTTTTTTTTCCATTCCCTCCAAATTCTTTTTGAAAATCACAAAGGGGGAGAAGGAAAAGATCCTTAAGAAAAAGAGGAAATCTATTAAGAGTTTTTCAAAGGGGGAGAAAGGAAAATACCCAAGGAGAAAGAACTCTAATAAGAGTTTGTTTAAGGGGGAGTTTTTATTAAAGAAACATCACTCCGGAAATATGAATACGATCCTTAGAGATTCAAAGCCTAAGGGGGAGTTAGTCGTATTCATCTATATCCTTAAACCAAGGGAGATAAGCTTTAATATGTTTCTTTCTTCATAGAATAGCTTTTTCGTAAGGATGTTTGTGCTTTCCAAAAAGGGGGAGATTGTTGAGTCAATAAGGTTTTCCTTATGACTTTTCCATTCCTTCTTGTTTTGAAAATCACAAACACCTTATCTTTAAGGAAAATCGCTTTTGTAAGGAAAAATGCTTTCTTTAGGAAAATCGCTTTTATAAGAAAAATTTATCCTTATCATATTTTCATTAATATTTTTCTTAAGAGTGAGATTCGGATTCACTTTCTCGGAATCATTAAAACTGATAAAAAGCATTCTGTTTTAGGGTTCGGATTCTGGACAAGAACTATAAGGAAGTTTCACTCCGAATTCCGGTTATGAATTCTGACTAAGTTCTATTCCAGATTCAGGATACGAATTCTAATGAAGAATTCCCATTACGAATTCTAATGAAGAATTCTCATTACGAATTCTCATTACGAATTCCAATGAAGAATTCCCATTACGAATTCTAATGAAGAAATCTCATTCCGAATTCTCATTACGAATTCTGATGACGAATTCCCATTACGATTTCTGATGACGAATTCCTATTCCGAATTCCTATTCCGAATTCTCATTCTGAATTCACTCATTAAACAGAATCTGGATATCATTGTTTTATACACTCTGAATTTGTTCACTCCGAACTTTCACTCCGAAATTTCTATTCCGAACTTTTATGTTAGAGTTTAAAACGATGTCGTGCATTCTGTTACACTTACTTTGTTATAAAACGATGTCGTCCATTTTGTTATAAACTAACCGTTGTCTAAGTGACACGTGTACAGGTCCCTCCGAACTTTAAGGGAAATATGACCGTTGGAGAAGGAGCCGACCTCACCTATAAATAGGAGCTCATTTGAAAAAGCTCAGAACGGATGAATGAACATTTGGACTTTGTGCATACATGCTGTTGAAGTGATTTCTAGAGAGAGAGTCTCTTATAAACTCTCAGAGCTTCGTGCGACTCTGAATGTTGGTGATTACATTCGAGGGCTTCCGGGGATAGGAAGACAGAGGTGCCGACTACCTTAAAGATCGAGGGCTTTCTTGCTGAGAAAGACAGAGGTTGCCGACTACCTTAAAGATCGAGGGCTTTCTTGCTGAGAAAGACAGAGGTTGCTGACTACCTTAAAGATCGAGGGCTTTCTTGCTGAGAAAGACAGAGGTTGCCAACTACCTTGAAGTTGAGGGCTTGCGGGGATAGCAAGACAGAGACACCGATCTTCGTATCGAGGGCTTACCCTGGTGTGGGTAAGACAGACTTGCTTGAAAGTATAAATCAAGGGACCTTTATCCAAGGTTGTTGGATACCCTTCTCTTTGGGTTAAAAGACTATCATCTTGTTACTAGTAGTTCTTCTACTTGTTTTATTCCGCTGCATTTTGTATCTTAAGGAAAGTATAATTTTCTTATACTTCCTTACTTACTCTGATTAGTTTAGATTCTATACGCTTTAAGGTAGAATCTCATATTGTAAATTTTGTTAAGTTTCAATTTCCGGAACCATATTTCTGGAACCTACTTTTGGAATCTCTTTCCAAGTTTAGTTCGGTGTTAGAGGTGTTGTGAATCAACTTAGTTTAACTTTGTTAAACTTAGTCCTTTCCTTTTCTTAAGGAAACTTTAGTTATTCATAACTAACTTTAAAGGTTCCTAAGGAATTTTTTAAAGTATACAATTCACCCCCCCTCTTGTATATTGAGCATCTCATATTATATTTCGATCCTACAATTGGTATCAGAGGTTGGAAACCTCTTACTCTATACCATTCTTACACGAAGAACCTGAAACTGAAAATATTTATAAATATATTCAAAATATTTAGATGGAATAAACAAAGACACTACATTTTCCCCCTACTTAAATATTTTCATCTTTAAATTTGAAAAAGACTATAAAAAATATGTGGGTATTGTGCTCACATCTGGGTCTCCAACTCCCAAGTTCAATTATATACATTAATGTACTACCACTGGTCAAAAACCATGGGAATAACTTTCCAACATAGGATATTCTCTATGAAGGCCTTTATCTCTATTAGGAACTCTACAATGGTAGCTTCATCTTCAATGTATATATCACCCTAGTTGATAACATGTAATGGACCATGAAGGTACCTCCTCTCTTGTAACACTTTGAAGACATCATGTACCTCATATAACAATGGTGTTAGGAAAAAAGGTAAGCCACCTCAACGGACCTACATAGTATTTGGGAAGTTCCAATTTACTTTAGATATAACCTTACACACTAACAAAATATATACAATCCACACTAAGGTGATACCTTTGGGACCACATTTTCTCCATTCCAAACTCAAAAGTCCCCCACCGTCTGTCCTCAAAGGACTTCTGATAGATCTGAGAAATTTTCATCTGCTCCAAGAAGATTTACACGTTTTTTAATTGCTTACACCATCAATAGTACCCAAAGTGCTAAATCACCTAGGTCAGCACAACAAAATGGTGACATACAAGGTCACCCAGAAAATCCTTTAAGGATGGCATACCTATGATGGAATAGTTTCTATTATTGTATGAAAACTCTACTAAGGGTAGGTAAGCCAATTAATTATGGATGAATCCCAACATGAAATTAAAAAATAAGTCCTCTTGAACCTTAATGGCCTACTCAATCTGGTCTTTAGTGTAGGGGTGATAATCCCCGATAAAACATAGAAGACTCTTGAAGGCCACTTGCAATCCTATCTATATCCACAAGGTGATGGAATCCTAACAATCTGAATTTATCATCGAGGGAACTCCATGATACTAGAAAATGTTTTTCATATAAGGGAGTCCCAATATCTCTAACAAACATTTCGATCAGATATCTAGTTTGTGGGATTACATGGTGAATCGGTCTTTAATAACCTAGATGACATCATGTCCTCTAGATGTCTGTGGTACCCACATCAAAAAGTTAATTGATACAAAAATCCAATTCCCCTCAACATCTCAATGGTTTGAACTAAACCAACTCAAACTTGGTGCAAATGATTTACTTACTATAATTTGTAGCATCTAATGACAAACACTGCCACAAAATTCTTCTTCAGTGGTAACTAAAACTGATATTTATGGTCCTGGTACATATTAACTACAATGGGATTCATTTCTATAGTTGATTTTTGAAATTTCTTCCACACCTCCTCACTCATTGTAACAGGTTCCAATATCTATTCTCTGAGAAGGATGATGTGATCCCAACCTTTAGAAAATCCATCTGGACCACATCTAGTTGATATCTGAGTGTGTTAGGTTTATCAATTGGTATCTCCTCACGAATCCTCCCTAACATGATTTAAACATTTTCAGATGACTTCTATTATCTTGATTTAATATGGATCACCCTAATCTATAAGGGACAATTACAACTAGTATAACTTATATGAATCCTTGATCAATGATTCTGAACAAGATCTCTTACACAATGTATCATCCACAACATTCCCCATCCCTATAGTATAGAATATCATGAAGTCATAATCGTAGAATAATTTAAGTTATTACCTATTTTTGATGTTATGATCCTTCTATGAGATAATATACATGATACTATTTTGGTGAAAATAGATGATAAACCTATCAACTATAAGGTAGTGTGACACATAATTAGGGAGATGACAACCAATACCAACTAATAATCAAGAGTCACATAGTTATTCTCATGTGGTCTCAAATGTCGAGTCCCATAGGAAATCGTCGTCTTCCACTACATTAGGAAACATCCATTCCTAATCCCTATGTCATCACATAGCACCTAATGCACAATAACCACCTCTATAATTCTCTTTATGGGGGGGAGCACTGGTCATGCTCTAATGAAACTCCGAAAAAGAAATCTAGTACCTCTCCATCCACATGAAAGGCTTCCCCTTCTAGGTTAAAGTAGTAAAAGGTGTGGAAATCCATTAGTATTCGAGAAAAAATCATGTGAAATGTCCTACCATCCCAATGAAGATCTACATCTCCATCACTGTCATGGGTGGTTCCCTAGCCAACACTAACTAGACCATCACTAGGACTACCACTACACTCTCTTTTGATATTACATATCCTTTAAGGTGGACCTTTCAAATCTAGAACTGGCACTTTTCCATTATCCCATAAATCTAGTTCTCTTGGAGTATTTCTAGGATAATCCTCAAGTGTCTTGTGTTATCCTCCTTAAATGCTGAGAAAATAAGGATATTATCAATGAAGACTAAAAAATGGGTATAATAATGGAGAAAAATACGGTTCATGAGTACCATGAACATTATAGGGGAATTATTCAAACAAAATATAATTTCCAAGTACACTTGGTGACCATATCGACAATTGAATGTCATCATTAGTATATCCACATATCATACGTGAAGCTGGTGAAAACTTATCTAATGTCTATCTCCAAGACCATATCACCCATCTCAAATTATCAAAGATGTAATAGATCCTTGGTAGTTCTCAAATATTCTTCAAAATCACCTAGTTTAGGTGAAGGAAATCCACCGACTACCTCAAGATTCTATCCGCCTTCATGGTGAACATCATTGGGTCTAACTATGGTGAAACAATGGGGTTGAAAAATTCATTCCTATAAAAGACCTCCAACAACTCATTTAGATCTTGATTATATATGGGATACATCGAAAATTATGACACATATCTTAGTGTCATCTCTAGGTATAAGTAAATGTATAAGTCTATCTATCAGTAGGAATGTCAACCAAACACAACCTCAAGAAAGATGCCCTTATACTCTGCCACTAGTGCAAAAAATTAGAAACCCATAGAGATGTACCATCAAACTCGTGAGTAATCAGATGTATACTCCTATGTATGAGTCCATCGTTATCTTCCTAGTTTTCCTTCTCACCCATAATGGAAACCCCCAACCCATCACCATTCATACACAATATCATTTTCTAGAAACAGTCAATCTTGTAATAAACTATGAAAAGCTATTATGTACCTAAGATTATTATAATTGGGTTCCCAAGACCCAACATGTTTATAAATATTGAGTACCAATACATTTATGCAATTTGATATATCTGTTTATCTTAATATAATCGTGTTTATACTTATGAATCCACTCTATTTATGGAAAATTCATTAGATTGTGCATCATATCTAAATGTTATAGTAATTCCCAAGATATAATGAGAAGTTATAGATATTTATGAAAGTAATCATAAATTTAGGTCTTATGGTCTTGATACATCATATAAAATTGATTTAATTGATGAATTAATATCAGGTGATGTGGGTTCATAACTAATAACACTTCTTCTCATGAATTTCACAGTTGGTGATATCTATTAGGTGATATCGTGAGGGAATATCCGCCAATACAAACACCACATGTTTCATGTTTCACTAGTAATTCCTATAAACCTGCATGTGTAGTAGTCTTATGACTAGATATCATAATCAAAGTGTTCTATTTGATCATATACATTGACGTAAGGAAAAAACCATGAAAATGAATTCATATTGAGGTAGCATTTGTAGGGTGCATCCTCAGCGGTATAGATTTTATTGAAAGAGAAAAACTTTTTGTCATCTATGTTCATAAATTTGTATATTGGGAATAGTTTATTAGGTTGGTTGTAATTTCATTAAATCAATATCCACGTTAGATGAAGGTAAATATGTCCAATTAGATCGACAAATATTAAATCAAGGAAATGATGATGACATGGTTGTTCCACCTACTTCTTAGATATTATATTAAAAATAGATTATATTACAAAGTAAATGTTCTTAGGATTGTTATATTTGTTATACCTAATGCTTTCCTCAATATGGGCCTTTATTGGTTTCTAGACTCCACTCATGGTATGTTGATATTATTCCCTGATATAAGGTGATTGAGGGTCACACATAATTTTGAATTCAATTTTCTTTCCTATTCTACTGAATAGGTATATAGTGCTTGGTGGGACCCATCATGGCCCCCATGATTTTTCCAAGAATGATTGATCCCTAAAAAATAAATTAATTCATTAGTATTAATGTTTAGAATAATTGGGTTAAATGAATTTAATAAAAGTATTTTAAAGTAGTTAGGTAAATTCAGAGAATAATATTTAACAAATGAATTTTATTTTAATATTAAAGGTTCATTTAATACAAGATAAAATTTTGAGTTGAGTTAATTATTCAATTTCATCACAAAAAATATTTAATATATATTACATATAGGTGATAAAATATAAATAATATTTCTGGTGTAATTAGTTCATAGTAAATATATTGTTTCAACTTATTTAGTAGGTGTTAAATATATGGGGGCAAGGGAACCCAACCTAGGTATTTAAAAATTCCTCTATATAAGAATATTATGAGCTCATTTCCCTTTTGTTACTCATTCTTATAGATTGAGGACATCTCCCCTCCAACATCCTAGAGAGATATGGGCTATCAAAGAGCGAGTGATAGAAGAATGCCTTTGTAGATAAAAGGCATGGGATCAAGGAGATCATCACAATGTCAATAGATTATCAGATCTCGATGCTATAATCCAAAAGTATTTGAATGGATTTTTCATGGATTCTTAATGGTTCTATAGATGATGTCAAGGTGTTTAGATTTGAATCCTAATGGAATGTTCAGCAGTGAGGAAATATAGTCGAACCCACAATGTATTTAATGAGAGAAGCATTTAATTAAAAAAATTTCATTGAAATATTCACTTGAGATCCTCAAACCTCTATCGGGACTCAGATCACCATAGGTTAAAATGTTATGTCACTCCAGTGATGAAAAGTTAAAAAATCTTAGGACCAGGATCATTTTTTGAATTCCCAAGTACCATCAATTGGTATCAATGGGTCATGAGAATTTTTTAAAGAAAACAATTAATTTGTATTTAACTAAGTAGAGAGCATTAATTCGATCCCAATGGAACATAACACTTTCTAATTTGATTTTGGAATGCCATGATATGGCCACATTAAAATTTTGTTATGGATGAAATGAAAAATAGTTTCAAGTTACATTTTGAATAATAATATAAATTTATATTTTTTCTTAATTTTCTTATATGATGATCCAATTCGGAGTAGGTTTTTCTTAGACCTTTTCCCTAATTGAATTCCCGCATCTTATGGAAGATTGAACACAACAAAAAAGGTGTAAATAATTTCTTTTTATTGATGAAATATTATAAAAAGAGGAACATATTTTTTTTGGATTCTAAAACCATACACATGGGATTTAAGGAAAATTCATGGAAATTAGAATATGTATATTTTTATTCCTAGGGAAGCTTTAACAATATTGAAATTTAGGGTAATGGTTTGTCAATAGATTACTATTTTATTTTAATAATAAATTAAAAAAATGAGGTGGGATTCTCTTGGAAGCCACAACCTTTCTCAACATGCCTCATTATCCACGAATCTATGTGTCAACAGTTATCTGAGACCCTACAAGACTCCTCATCTTATGAGATACCCCGCCTAGATTATCTACAACCAAACCCTTATAATCTATTCTTCACACTCCTAGGTCATCTCCCTCCTCAGGACCATCGCCTATGATATTCTCAGTCCCCTCTCCTTTATGATGGTTCCCCATCACCAGCACATTGTCACAAGCAGGCTTCTTCCAGGTCACCAGCTTACTACTACCCTCCACTGGCACTTGACAACCATTGTACTATGACCTCCTCACCAGTGGGAACCTTCCTCCTAATGGTGAACCCTACAAACTTAACCAGACAATAGTCCTCCCAACTAGCACTTGAAATGTCGACACCATTTTCATGGTTTCTTTACTGTGTAATCATGGCCCGGTCTAACATGGACCCCACCATGCACTGGTCTATCCAAACTACAAATGCCCAAGGAAATATAATATTACCAAAATGGGACAGTGTTGGTTTGTACCTACCATCAAATTGGGCTTGGTATAGTTTTTAGGGCCTTGATTTTTTTAATTCTACCTATAATTAATTTATCTTTATTTGGTTGAAATAAATAAAAATTCTATTATTTAGAATCAAAAAATTCAATTTTTCGAATAAATTAAATTAACCATTGAACACAAAATATAAATTAGTTTAATTCTATAGTTAGTTTTATTTATATTTATGCTCTTGATTTTATATTTCTTACAATTTAATTTTATTTTATTTTTACACTACAAATTGATTGGCCATGATCAATTGAAAGAACCAGTGTATGAATAGATAATATGGTAAATTATTTATTTTTCATGATGTTTATAATATGTTTATAATTTCTTGATGGTCTTCACAATATCTTCATTTGGTTCAATATTTATAAGGGAATGCACATCCAATTTATCTGAATGCACACTGTATATCCCTAGACCCCCTCATTTGCATGTGTTTATAAATATACATTTGAAAATGATGTTGAAATTCCTCTACCCTACCAAAACAAGGTGATACCCTTAGAAAATAAGTCATTAATGTGGATTAGGGAGAGCTGTGATAAGATTTAGGAATTAACATAGGTTTGATACCCATAGATCATGGTTTATCTATTAAGTTAAAATGGATCATCAATTATTAGATTCTCAACACCAATTAGGTAATTTATTTACATTATGTATTATTTATTATTTTTTGTATTTGGATGTTTGAGAGAACACATAAAATAATATACAAATAAAATGATTAAAGTCGCAATCAATATTTTCTATTTAATCCATTCTCTGTGGTGAGTGTGATAACATTGTATAAACATATCTAAATGAAAAATATTACATTGGTTGAAAATACTAAAAAACACTGAAATAAATATTAGGTCCCAAAACACCATATGTCATCTAAATTTCAATAAAACCTACTGTACATGGTGATCATTACCCAATGAAGAGGTTTCCTCATACTACAAGAGAGTTCTTATGTGGGTGTTGAGTTAAACTAATAGATGATGGCAGAAAAAAAGTGTCCAATGAAAGGTTATTAGAACATTAGAGAAATGAATTTAGTAAATATTTTTTTATGATTTTAAGAAGATGGGACATCACTAAATACATAAAGGTGATGCATGTTAATGTAGTTGGAAAGTCAATGGACAATACTAAACACTTCAAGTGGTTGTGTGAGAAAAGCCGATATAATATGAGAAGATATTTAAGGATTATTTCAAATAGAATACTCAAGAGACAGAGTAATATGAATGTAATTTTATGTTTTATATAAAATAAAAATCTCAAACACAACAAATACACTATCACTATGATAAATATTGGATAAGGAAAATATCACGACTAGCTATAACGTTTTGGAGTGGTATTGGATGTTTCACATAATATTAGTCCACGGGATGAAGCCTTATGTGATAGATTCTTAAATTAATACTAAGCCTTCTTAGTGATCTACCAAGGAGGATAATTTTTTTAAAAAAAATTCATGTTGATGATGCACTAGAAATACAATTTATCATGTTTTCACCTATGTTTTGTAAACTGCAGAAAATTCATGAGGATTAAGATCCCTACCAGATGATCACTCATTTCCAAGAATAATATTAGGACAAAGAAAGGAATGGAAGGTATGAGATATCTAGTGCGATGTATAGGTGTAGGATAGTATACATGAATCAAGAAGGCTATCATGTACTCAATTTTATAGGGTAAATTGAGAGACTTGAATCCCTTGGTTAAAACTAAAACATAAAAAAGGAATTGATCTCCTTATTTCCCCTTTACTGTAGAGCTTTTTGTAATTTATAATTAATTGTAATATGAATAACATGACAAATTCACTTTGTATATAATGTTGGACTTAGTTTCCATGATGACAAGGATATTAATAATTCCAATTATTTAGTCATTATGATGAATAAGTGGAGGAAATGTAATTATGAGGTTTCAAAGGAAAAATCCATGTTGAATATACCTAAACACCAACCATAATAAAATATTAATAGGGAAGGAAATGAGAAGGTTGTTTTCCTCTTTCCATCTGTAAAAAAATGTCACATGAAGAAGAAATGAATAACTAGGAAGACGAAGCAAGGAAACACTTTTAATTCAGGGTTTTCTCCATTGAATAAAATCTATCAGTATCTATATCTAGGGTATTGGATACAACATATGGGTCGCAAATATTTATTCATATACATGATCCATGAAGATTTAAAAATATTGAAAGAGGATAGATGGTTATCCAAGATAAAAATAGTGATATTCTAATATCTATTGCAATGGGAGATTATCATCTTAATTTTTCTTGTTTTTTATTTCTTGATTTGATAAATATTTATTATGTTTCTTCGACTACCTGAAACATAATATTAGTATCAAGTTTTAATAGTATAGGATTTTTTTCTTGTTTATAAAAAATATGTTCATTTTTTATAATTATATCATATTTTATGTTATGAAACATCATAACAATGTATATACTTGAACTCAAAAAAAATCAGTAATGGAAATCAATGGAAAAACCATCTAACATGACTCATATAACACCTGCATAGGGAACTCCAAGCTTTGTCATATAAATGATAAGTGATTGAAAAATTATATTGTGCAAGTTATTTATTCTCAAATGATTTAAAACCATGGTTGTATGGAACACTTGTGTACATGGGAAAATTACCAAAGAACCATTTTTTTGGAAGGGAGTAAGATCCACTGATCTACTAGAATTGTTACATACTGACAAATGTGGTCTCTTTATAGTATAGTAAAGGGGTGGGTTTTCATAATTAATTACTTTTACAAATAAATATCATAGTTATGGATATACCATCTTAATGAGGTATAAGTTGGATTCCTTTAATATGTTTAATTAAAATAAACATAATATAGAAAACCATTTGATGAGAAGATTGAGGCACGTTAATCGGGCAGAGGTAGAGAATATATTAACCATGATTTCATTGATCACTTATAAAATAATGGGATAAAATCACACGTCACTCATCCTTTTACACCATAGTTAAATTATGTTAGAGATAAGAGGAATCACAAATTGGTAGAAGTGGTCAGATCAATGATGGATTTGGTAACTCTTTAATTATCCTTTTGGGGATACACATTACAAACATCAGTATATACTATTAAATTTGTACCAAATAAGATATATATGAGCTTCTATAGGACTTTGGGTTAATAATGAAACCCAATATATCCCACTAACATGTATGATGATGTGATGGTTTCTTCAAGTCTTCACATAGTGTCAAATCATCATCCCGATGCATGATGTAAATCATTATAGGTTATCCTAATGAATTGAAATTAATTTTCTTATATAACCCTTATGATATAAAATTTAATGTTTTGAGACATGTCATACTTATATAAAGATGAAAAATTTACATATAAAATAGATGTATAAAGATTTAATTCACTGATTTTGATTCTCTAAATGCACAAGAGATGGTATAGTAAAATTATCCACAAGGGAGTGTGGGAGATGCAGATGTTCCTGAGACACCAGTACTATGTAGATCCACATGAAATGATAGATAACATAATCTTTATGATATAATTATCACTGAGTCTTGTGATATATTACCTTTAATGGATGACAAACATCAAGCTTGCATGTAATTAGAATAGGGAAAGGATGTTTCTAAATGTAATGATTCCATGCATTTTAAAATGGATTACATGAACCAAAATAATGTTTTGAATTTGGTAGACCCAATATATAATGTAAATCCCATTGGTTGCAATTGGGGATATATGGAAAATATGGAATAGATGGAAAGTGAAATAATTATAAATAAATACTTTTAGTGAAGGGGTTTCTCAAATGTCACGGATCAAATATGAAGAAACCTTATCACCATTAGCAATGCTTAAATCCCCCTGAATATTAGGTGCAATAGATACATTCCATGATTATGAAATATTTAAAATAGAAGTCAAAACTAAATTTTAAATGGGATTATAGTTTATGAATACTATGACTCAACCAAAAGGGTTTATCAAGTCAATTATTTCAACCAAAGTGCACATGTCTTGTATATGCATTGTGGGTTGAGGCAGGCATCATTATCCGAGAATGTTCATTTTGATGAGGCTATAAGAGAATTTGGTTTTTTTAAAAAACGAAAGATATCCCTATGACTATAAAAATGATAAAGGAAATTCTATTGTTTTCCTGTTATTATATTTATCTAAGATATTAATTATATTAAATGACATGAAAGTATTATCATCAATTATGTCATGTTTAAATAAATCTTTCTCCCTTAAATACTTGTGTGAGGTGGTGTAAATTCTAGGTCTCATGATCTATCAAGATAAATCTATGACTATTATTGGGATAAGTAAAGTACATATACTTACAACGTACATAAATGGTATAGTATTGAAAAATAAAATAGAGGGTTTCTCTCATGTAAAATGGTATAAATATCCCCAAAAAATGTTTCCACTAACAGATATCAATACATAGTGAATGAGTATAATCCCTTATGCCTCTTAAGTGAGATCTATCATTTATGAAACTTAATTTACTCGGCATTATGTTTTATTTACTTTAATAATTGTGGGAAAATATCCTGAATGTCCAAGAGAGCTACATTATTAATCCGTCAAAACTATCTTCACATACATTAGGCATATAAGGGACATGTTTCTAGTGTATATAGGGGATATAGAACTAGTTGTGAGTGATAAAACATATTCTAGTTTCTAGAAAGATCATGAAAAGATGAAATAATAGTCTGGCTATGTATTTTTCTTGAATAGTGGTGTAGTCAGTTTGAGAAGCTCAAAGAAACCTGTGGTTTCTGTTTCTAAAATAGAATCTGAGTATGTCATAGATTCCAATGTCACTATGGAGTAAATCTTGATACAAATCTTTGTCTCAGACATTGGGGATTTCCCAAGAAGTGCAGATCCTGTTATAGTTTATTTTGATAATATTGTTAGAGTGGGGATTTCCAAGGAACCTAGGTGACACTAGATGAAAAAGCATGTACTTCAAAAGTTTCATCTCTTGATGTGTTTTAATTAGAGATGAGAATTTATAGTTCATAGAGTATTTGTAGAGGATAACATGGAAGACCCGTTGACTAAATCCATATCATAAATGAATAATTATTCTCATCTGAGAGTTATTGTTTTCAAACATCATTGTAGCTAGCTCTAGTGAAAGTGGGAGTGTTGAATTTTGGTGTCATAGAACATTTTTTTTTATTTACATTGATTACAATTACCTTTATATAATTTAATATATAAATGTTTTAATGTTACAAAAATATTTTTGATACTTATACGTTCTCTATATTTATTCTATTTTCTTTATATTAAGTGTTCTATAAAAATGTTATAGGAGTTAAAATGGTATAATAAGAACATAGAGAACTATGATAGTAATCATAAACATTATCCTATTTTCTAGATACATCATGCTGACAAGACAATGTTAATTTTTTACTATCATTTGATGGGGAATTATAAGAATTGATCCTTATTCTTATTAAGATCACACATGCTGATATATAATAGATTATATAATGTTGACAGATTTCCTAATAGGAACACCACATGTTTTAGGTGTTATTGGATGTTTATATCTACAACTATGTCTGTTGGTATCTTTACATGGGATCATTATCAATGTGTTCCATTTAATTTTATTCTATGATGCACAAAAAAACCACGATAATGAATTGGTGGAGAGGTAGTTTGTGTTAGGGGTATCAATTGTGATGTAAAATTTGTTGAATAGTCAAAATAAAATTTTTCACTTTTGAGTTGAGGATGTAATATCTCCGGACTAGTTGATTAGGATGGTAGTACCTTAATTAAATTGTAGTAAATGGAAATCCCATGTAGTTAGATCAACAAATAATAAATTAAGGAATGGGTGATGACACAATTGTGCATCCTGGTTTATGATATATCAAATGAAAAAGAGATTATATTACACAGTAAACATTCATAGGATAGTTTTCATTGCTACAATTATTCCTTGTCTGTTTAAAGTCTATGATTGGTTGATAGGATCTACTCGTTTATGGATATAATTTACCACTATTTTGATATGGTCCTAGAGATTCAAAAACAAAGACACATTAATGATTCTGTGTTGTTCTACCGAATTTATATACATGACATGGGGTCCACACCATGTGGTCTTATATTTGTCCATGTATGAACAATCACTGACAAATAAATAAATTACTTATTATTCAAGTATAGAATAATTACGATGAATCAATTTATAAAAATTATTCACAAGGGTTTAATTAAATATATTCAATCATATTATACAAATTAATATCAATTTAATATTCAGTGTTAATTTAATATTAAGAAGAATTATAAGTCAAGATAATGACTTGGGTATATCAAATAATATATTTAATAGATGTTTCATGTATTTTATAAAATATAAATATTATTTATGGTGAACTTAGTTTAAAATAATTATTTAATTATTACTTATTTAGTAGATGTTAAATATATATAGGTCTGGGAACCCAAACTAGGTATTTTAGAAATCCACTATATAAGGAGAAAAGGAGATCATTTACTCTGTGTATCTAATTATAATTGATTGAGAGATTCTATGTCATCTCACATTCAAGAGATGGAAATAATCTATCAGAGTGATAAATCCAAGAATGACATCATGGATAAAAGGAATGAGAACAATGTGATCATCGTGATGTCGAAGATATCATTGGATCTTCATGATGAGACCCAGAATTTGATGAATGGTGTATCTGTCGATCCTAAATAATTTATAAATGATCTAGTGGTGTTCAAATTCAGATCCTTAATGAAATGGTCATCGACGATAAACTACAGTCGAAAGCATGTACAAATATAATAGGGTAACTATTTATTTAATTTTTATTTATCAAAAATTCACATGAGATTCTCATACCTATACTAATGCTTGGATCACTTCAGCAAATGAAGTTACATCCCCCTGGTGATGAAAATATTAAAATCTACTCTCTACCAGCACCAGATGCATGCCTTGATACTATTGAAGATATCGTATTTAGGCCTCATCGCAACTGAAAATATATCCCATAAAATTCAATCATATCCAATATCTAGGTCACACTATTGGAAGAATGGTGTATTCCCTGATACACTTCTGGTAGAAGTATCCATACTTAAGGGTTGATTCAAGGGATCAACAAGAATCTGGGTGTATTTAATTAGATATGTAGTAATAAATGAATAATTAACACACATTTCTATAAGAACATCAACTAATATAGACAAGAAAAAGATCATACCTCTAACCATCCCTATAGACTCTATGTTTTATGCTGACACTACATGTATATGTCCATATCCCTAACCACTAAATCATTGATCCTAGTGTGGAAAACCTATGAGTGGTGGTAGATAATGAAAAAACTGTCCCCCACCTCCTACTTCTCTACTCATTCTTCTTCCATGTACAATGCCCTAAAAAACTCCATGATCCTTCCAATATCTCTCGTTGGGAATTCCATCTATTGTCTACCAATTATTTCATGGTTAGTCATAAAATATTGACTGAGATATCACTAAACATTTAAAGAGAAGCATCACCTCCATCAAGGATGAATAAAACCACCCTGAGATCCCTAATGTACAACCCCTATGTCATGAGATCATCTCATGAATGGGATAACACACATGGATCCCAGTGACTCCCATCATTTTCCAGCTTCCTTGGTATCCTCTCCACTATACCTACTACCATCAACCATTAATGGTGTATTCTCATTTAGAAATATACCCACCATAAAATCCCACTAAAAACTCTAGTTCAGGTGGGAATGAAAACTCATATCACTATAGCCCTAATATCATATAATAATACAATCTCAAATGGATGTTCACTAGAGAACATATTTCAACCCATATTTAGAGAGTATCAACAAAAGTATTTGATCCTCACTAAATATTCCACCATGATTTTCTGACCATATGATGTTGTTGAAGCTACTAGATGTGTATTGATCAAAACAAGGAGAAATATAACTCTTCTATAAGGAGATACTAAAAACCAATAATTGAGATAGGTGGATCAACTTGTGACTACGTCACCAGAATCCACCATCACCAAGAAGAACCCTGAAGATGTCTCTCCACAAGGACCACCATATGATTTGTAGGTGTCATCCTAAGGAGGAAAAATTGGGATTAAAACTCTAGAAACTCCTATACAACCTAGGTGTGCAGTTATCCCTCCAAACCAAGAGATATCTACCTTTAAAGTTCCTTTTTTGCTAAAAAATTGTGCACATATTTTTTTAGTACTCTCGATGCAACCTATTTCCCAATTGTTTGTGGAAGAAATCGAAAACCACTCATATGTACCACCTTTTTCACATATAGATGTACTATAGCCTCATCACTCATTAGATCATCCCTATGTTCCCACAATGGTATCCCAAAATATATCTTCATAGATTTATACTAAAATAAATCAATATATACCATATTTAATGAAATTTTTGGTGAAATGTCTTAATAAGGACTTAGAAACCACAACCAGTTCCTATATGATTCAATTTCTAATGATTTTCCTACAACCAATGCCTATAATTCTTGTGTTCAAAAGCATAATATCAGAAACCTGTTGAATGGATACATTAGGTGCCTCACCAACACTAGATACCATGGCTTAACGGAAAATCTAAAAACACTTTAACATTGTTATTATAAATGCCAAAAAAAACCTTAGAACTGTACAAAACTCTAATCTACAGTCCTAATGTAGAACCGTACTTTTATACTAATCTATTATAACCCAAACCAATGAGGCCCTCTTGGATGGTAGTAACAAGAACATGATAACCCCAATCCCACAACTAATAGGTTAGGGGATATCTACCAGCACATGGTAGGTATATCCCACACATGGGAAGAAATATCCTAAATACACACACACATATTTAATCCCATAAAATGATATATCTAAAGAAAAAAATAATACAAAATTCATCCATAAAACTATATGCCATAATAATAGTATGAAAAATATTAAGGAATGTTTTATGGTCTAAATACAAGCCCACCGTAATCTACAATATATTCCAACATACTCAGATAGAGGACACTATATTTAAATAAAACACCAGTTAACTCTAAAACCTATATGGCCAAAAAATATGCTCTTCATACACCCAGTCCTCATAGGACTCCATTGAATGGATTATTTTCTACAAAATACATGATAGGTGTGTGAATATACCATGAAAGGGTGCATATAAAAATACCCATTAGGATTCATGAAAATCAATAAACACAATGGATCCATAGTAGTTAGATCACCAATAAATATGAATGTAAATCAAGATATGAGAAATAATTATAATAAGAAACCAAGATATACTAAAAAAGACTCTATTTACCAAGAGGTATTAACCTTACTAATGGATACATGATTCTGCTGCTAGATTTAATGCATCCCTTATATTGAAGAAATCACCCCACAAGACATGCTGTCATTGATGGAATTCCTCCTAGAGGTCAATCTCATTTACTTTTTCATAATATGTACTCTTTCAATCAGTAAGACTTCTATAATATGTAATGGGATCACTCCCAAGACTACTAGGGGATTCCAAAAACCATATTGGGTCCTCATAATATATAAGGTATCAATTTTCAAAACATGGTGGTCACATAGATAGCATGATCACAACCTAGGATGATGAAGGAATTATATAGGATCCATCCTTGGTAATGCAAGTGGATACAATGAACTCTATACAAGGAAACACCGTTTGAGGGGATTAAAGTCATATTTTGAGGATGTAATTCTTCAATTTACCCACATAAGGATGGACCAAGGAATAATCTATAATTTTACATGGTTTAAATTTGGGAAATTAAGGGCTCGAACTTACTAAGAGGCAATACATCATATTTATTGGGGATACATGTCATGAAACTCAAAAAACCAAACCATACAATTCCAATTATCTTATTCTTCTATGCATGGATGTGTACAATGGCCAATCCCATGTTGTTTTACATGGCCATGTTTGAGTACCAGTGTGTCCTTGGGTACTCTACATGTGACCATGTGCCTAGCAGTGTCCATTACTGTGTACCTTCCAAGGTACATGCTATACCAAAAAACATTGAGTCACATGGAATGTGACACATTTTATATGGAATGTGATATATTTATTCATGTGTAACCATTGTAATTGTCTAAGAGGGACTCTATGGTGTTTTTTCTTAGAAATACCTTCCCGGTAGTCATGAAATTTACAATAAATTTAAGCTTTTTAACACATATTCGCTTATACCTTTACCCTTCAATCTAGAGATAAGTCATGATGATGATCATGGATCTGGTTGACCATACTAGCCTGGCCACCGGTGGTTACATTTCATACATTCATACTAATTATAAATTAGTTATCATTGAACCCCACTTTATGTAACACTTCAAACTGCAAAATAAGGAACCTTTAATCCAACATTTATCCACATCCAATTATTCTCAATCTATATTCTACCTTGATTAAAAATTGTTCCCACTAAGTTGTTCATAGTGATAATGAATTCTGTCATAATGATCAAACACTGAGTATTCATCGAAACATCAGGGAAGGACACACTAGTGATGAATCATGCAATGAACAGTGGGGAAAATCTATAGAAAACTAAAGAGGAACAAACCACATTCATTATTCTAGCTGGACTAGATTCATTTCTATTAGAATGAAGGATAAAGAAAAACATAAACAATGATAATAATTTCCCCAAATGAAAGGAATATAATCCCACACCCACAACACATGAATCCATCTTTTATTGATTTGATCCGTGTAAATTATCATAAAATGAAATGGCTAAATAAAAATTTGAAAACAATTCCCTACCATGGGATTGGATTGATCAATGATGAAGAATGAATATAAATTTTTTATACTAGATAGATCATCAAATTCTTTTGACAATAGCGACCCTTACTGTATAATTATCATCAATCCATGGTATTGATGTATGGAAACACTTCTACATGATCTTTTATAAATTCTCAGGGTTATTCAGAGGACACTATGAATTGTCCATAAGAATTTATTTATAAAATATATTTAGGTTTAGGTTTTTAATTATACATATAAATAAATATGTTTTGTTTATTTAATTATTTCTCCAATAGTGCCTCATAATCCCAAAAACCAACGTTGATAAGGATTATGTAAGACCTAGGGTAAAACCCATTTTTTTATCATACTAGATGTCTCATATTTCCCATTATAGTACATGTTCAGAATTTATTTTACTACATCTGAAAAATATATGCAGGTGATATAATATATTTAATTATTTTTATATTAATATCAAGGCTCTATGGGCCTCATAATCTTACATCATCTTAGTTCATGATAGAAAAAATTATTAAACATATTCAAAATATTTATTTGGGGAAAATAGAGATGTTACATCTATAATGTTAAATCTAATATATGGGAACCCTCATAAGTAATGTTTCCATGGTTTTTGAAATTGATTTTGTGGAAGTATTGATATCATAAATAAATGGAATCATGACATAGAAAATATTAAAAATATTCAGATTTTATTAGTTCTCATACATAAGAGTCTCTAAGGTACTCTTACATATATTCACCTTCCTATGTGAATGATTCAGACTGTAAAAATAAAGGGTGATAGGAATTTCATGCCATGGAATGGTTTGTCAAGTTATGGTGGTGATTCATAAGTATCCTTATGATAGATCTTTTCTATCATATATTAGTATTAATTTCAACTATTATATATTTTTTATATTTATTCTTAAATATAATATTGATATTATCCATTTTCTCATGTTTTACATCTTTTTTACAGAATTGAAACACTAATACTACATGGATTTAAGATATGAAAAATCATTCATGTAAAGAATAATTGTGATTGAGATCCTGAATTTATGTAATTTTTATCCATGTCATAACCCACTAATATAAGTTATGAACGAGTAATGTTAAAGGGATTCATAGTGTGAATCATGTATCACTCCAAGAACTGATCCATCCATTATTATAAGTTTTAGTTTTTCCCATTTTACACTGGGTTGATATAACCCCACCCCCTCATCTTTTTTAATTCTCAATACTAGTTATGTATCTCTCATATGGACTCATACATCAGTTCATATTGGGTGTGTTTCTTCAGGTATTTTGCCTTCGATATTTAAGGATCTTCATCATTTGTGATTTTCTTCATCTTCTATTGATATTTCTAACCCTATGATGATTTACATTCACATGAAGGTTATAGAATACTAGTACTTGGAGAATCTAAATTTCTTAGTCAGGATTAGTGGTTTAGGGTTTTCCCTAGCCTTCTAGGAGTCAATTATCTTTGCATATTGAGGATTCCATCTAGTTTTTAATTATTTCAAGTGTTTGAGGTATGTGGTTTCATAAGATTACATCATCATATGAAACATTGTTTCTTTAAAATGTTTAAATTGGTTTTTAATTTTTTTGAAACAAATGATTTTGATTCATTATATTTTTTTATTAGTAAAGAATGTTTTGTTGCTGAAATTGATTTTCAAAATATTTTTATTAACTTGAATTTGGATTGTTTTTATTGTATTTGATTAATTTATTATATTACATATTTAACACATTTTGAAAAGGGATTGAATTATGAAAATGGAAACTCTATATAAAGGTGAAATCCCATGGGAACCAAGGAATTAGGTGTCTGATCTATGATAATAATGTATATGAATAGTTAAATACCCTAGAATTGGATATGTGCTATTAATAAAGAAAATATATTGGTAAGGTAGTGAGACACATGTTGGAGATCTCCAATCCATAGGCCTAATATTAATGGATGTGAGAGTGGACCAGAATATTTTGTATTGTTTATGGAGGTGTGCGGATGATATTTATCCTTCTATTGATTATCCTTATTAATCCCTTCAACAAAGATAGATTATTTTATTTTATAATTGTTTGTTTATTCATTAATGTCAAAAATACTATTATAAAGTGGTTAATCTCTTTATTTTATATAAAAACGTAAAAAGTATACTTCTTTCTATTTTATACATCATTAAATAGCATAATTTGTTCATTTAAAAAAGTATTCTTATGGAACACATTGTGGGAGCCTTTTTTTTATTTGTGATCACACCTTGTATACACCCAATGCATGTATATATATATTTTTTATATCTTATTTATGTAAATGTAAGGGATTTCTTAGTGGCAGTGGGTATTTATTGTAGATAAGTATGAGTTATGGTGGTGGTGTTAAGGGATATTGACATAAATACCACAAAAATTCATTTTTTGGTTTAATTTTAATCTTGTTTTATCCCATATACCATTAAATGTATTGCTTCTATGCTATTTTTCTCATTTTTTTGTATCATGATGATTCTTATCATGTTGTGAACATTTTTTATATTTCTCTCTTTAATTTTATATAGTGAAATACCATTATATTCCCCATTTCTTGATAAATCCTAGGTTTTAATGATTTTATAGGATAAATAATTGCTAAAGATAGTTATCTTATACCTAGGAACTTATTCATATCCCATGTAGATCTAGAATTCCCTTCATGCCTTTCCATGGGTTGAATCAAGTGTCCGGGTTAGGCATGATCCATGGTGGTTCCTGAAACTTATATTTTTTCCATATTGAAATTTACAGGAGGAGGACTGTCCTTTTCATTACATAGGAATTACTTCATAAAGGATAATTTCTAGAGGACTCCACACCATGAATTCAAATCTTGATTCAAGTCACACCATACTAGAGAAAGGCCATAATATAATATCCCCAGGGTGTAGGATCCTTATTTTTTCATAGGAAAGGTGTGTTAAGTTGTGACCTTTATAACCACACCAAGACTCACAACCTGAAAAATAAAAAAAAATCAAATAAATGGTTTTAATATTAACAAGTGATAAACAAGGATTCTACATTTATTTTAGTAATGTTCCTCTTCCCACATCACCCATCACGACCCGTTCTATTTCCAGGAGACTTCTTCATTGTTTCATGTGAAATTCAAGGGACCTATGATAGAAATGATATATTAATGTGATTCGATCATTCAACTTGATCATATTTTATTTCTCACACTATTTATTGGACATATTTATATTATTTAATTATTTTCCATATTCATGCTTTTTTTATCAAATTCAAAAAAAATTCTATTTGAGCTCGGAATAGCTGATGATACATAATAAGATGTTACCTTTGACTATGATGTGTGATCCTATATGCATTACTCTTTAAATATAAATCAATTATTTATTTCACATTTCCATGCAACTATTGTCATTATTTATAAATGATATACGTCATATAACTATTTATTTTATGTGAAAGGAAACCAGGTCACCCTTAAGGATTAAAGTAATGAACGTGTATTTATAATACTTAGTTCTGAAATATCTATTTTTATGTAACCATGTATATAATATGTTTCTGGAAATTCATGAGGGAGTTTTTTTTAAAAAAAATCGAACTAAAATCAGTTTGCTGATTTCCATTAAATTGCATTGTGTCCCTCAATTGTTTCTGTTGATTGATCATTTTTTAATGATTAAGTTTTTAATAATGATTTCATAATTTAGTTTTCCAAATGATATTCCAAAGTTATTACTATAACTTTATAAAAAAGTTATTATTTATTTATTTCATATAATTGATCACCATGTGTTTGTGAAATACATAAATATGACTTTGGTATTGGTGGATAGACAACTTCATCTTTTTTATAGGATGATATTTTTATATATTTTTATTGATAAAGTTGAAATTATTCTATGGATATTTTTAAGAGGTGTGGGTGCATTGTGATTTCCATTATTATTATTATTATTTCTATATGTCATATGAATTATATTTCAATCTATCCTTTTTTATGTCATGGGAATACATATGTAGCTATATGGAAAATATAGGTATGAATGTCACACTTGTTAATGGTTATTCCTGTATTGTCTCCCAAGTTGGTATCGTGTAATGATTTATGAATTATTCCCTCATTCATGCTTTTAAGGGTAAAATTGAGTGTTTGGGAAGTTAAATCACACCATGATCTAATTTGATGGATTTCTTTTGGTGTTGTTCTATATTTTTCTCTAGATAGATCTTATATGTTACCATGATTATTCTTTTTCTACTACATTGATGACGGTTGTTTTATATTAATCAAATATTTTTATCTTATTTTAGTTATTTTGGTTATTATGAAGACAATTATTTTCATTATGGATTTTATTTTGAAGAGCATCTAATTTTTTCATTATTTTATCTGAAATAAATTTATGAAACTTGGGTTATTTATGATTTAATTTTGAGTTAAACTTGAAACACATTTCATTATTTAAATTGATAACCAATTATAATTTTTTAAATAATAGTTACGATAAATGTTTAAATCATATAGTTGGGTAAAAATGAATTCATGTTATTAAATGACATGCCATTTTAAATTAAAATCAATATCATGGTTTGATATATATAATTTAAATGAAAATAAAATCTATTTGTTTTCAAATATTTTTCAAATGGTTTGGGGAGGTTACCTACTATGATTTTCCCTAATGGATATTTGATTTTATATTAATTTCTAGTTCTGTTTGGATGCACCTGACACTCTTACATAATTGGTTTAGGTACATTAGAGGAATTAAGTGATGATGAATCACGTGGCCCAAAGAGATGGGTGGTCATAGCCAGTATATTAATTTTTAATCTATCATACATATTTATCATTCCACATATGCATTATTATCTTCATCTTTCTTGGATGTTTTATATCTTTTTTATTTAAAATATTACCTTTTTTATATTTATTGTATTTTTTAGTTGATCTTTTTTGTTTAATTTTTATATAATGTTTATTTTAATCAATTATTAAAAGTTTTTTATTTTATAAATATGGATCTTTGACTTATTGAATGGTCACACTAGACTTCTGTGTGGAAGTATTATTTTATTATTTTATATATCAATAAATATAATTCGAACATGTGCATAACTTGATTCCCAAGAACTAGTTTCTTATATATGTTAATCAGAAACATGTGTTAGGGCGTGACTTAGGCAAGGTAATATACGTAGATGTTAGGTATCCAAGGTTGGTTTAATATAAAATGTTTTTAGATCCTAGTTTTTATTTTAGAGTCATGGTATACAAGAGATAATATATTTATAAAATACATGGTAGGTTGTGAGTAGGTTCCTAATCACCACCTTTCAAAAAAACATGAGTTATCAGGGGTGGTTCGAGAGGTTGAAGTCTCAAATTTGTGTTTAGATATAAATTATTATTAACATTTTTTTATTTTTATGGTTATTTATTATTTCTATTGAAGAGTTAGGTTATTTCTTTATAAAATAATTATTTTTGAGTGATGATGGTAAGAAAACAAGGATCAGAAAAGTTATTTTTCATTGTCTAGTAAACCTTGCACAAATCATGCCGACAGATTTGGTAAGTTTATTATATATATCAAATCATTAACAAATTTTTTTCAATAAAATTCATCCATACTATGAGAAGGTGTGAACATTAAAAAATTTTAAATCCTTACTCATTATGATTTTAATGTTCTATTGTCCACTTATAGTTATTATTTATTATTAATATAGGTTTATTCGTTTGGATTTTTGATTTTCCATGGCTTGGTAAAATTTAGGTTGTCTTGAGAAAATAGTTTAAATCATTTATTTCAAAGGGTTTTGTTTTTATAAATGTTTTGTAGTAAATATAAAATGACAGTTATATTTTTTTGGTAAAAGTGTTAAGAAATTTTTGATAATTTTATTGGTTAATATAGAGTTTGTGTTTTTCAATTTTATTAAAAATTGATTAATGTGATTTAATAAGAGAAATTTAAGAATTTTTAGTGTTTTTTATTTGAGGAGTAAACATTATTACATTATGTTGTTGTGATGGTTTTTCTCATGATATTTTTATATCGATTAATTTTTTTATATTCTGTTTAATAGATTTGGAATCTTGAAGCTTTTTTTGATTATGTTTCACGTTACTTAAATTTTAGAGTATTACCCAAAAAGCCTTCTTGGATTATTGAATAAAAACGGATGTTGATTTTTTTCATATAAACCCTCTAGGGAAACATTATAGATATTATTCTCTAGAGTTTCATAACATGGTTCATACTCTTTTCCATTAGAATATAGATTTCTATAACTAAATCAATAATTAGAAAACATAGAGATAAACTCCAATATTCTTGAGATCCATGAGTTTCCTAAGATAATATTTACAAAAATTATTTATGAAGGAAATATTGAAACATGGTGGAAGTATATTATTTGGAATAATCCATAGAATTTAAAGTCATGGGATAGTTTCATAGATTTATTTATTTGATTATACATCCTCCAAACAATGATGGTATTTAAGGTGAGGTAGTTTTATTTCCTTAAGTAAAGTGACCAAAGAGTATTCTCATCTCTTTATTTAGTTTATATATAATATTCATAAGATAAATTTGGATCATTATTTTTACATTGATATAAATATTCATCCAAAACATCAGTTTAAAATGTCCATGTTTTCTCAAACCTCTTATATAGAGTTTGTGAAGTAGATTATCACAGATAAGGGCTATTTTATGTGATTCCTCAAGTGGTTCACATTCCATATATTCCAAATTAGTGGGTAGGTGGGTAGATAAGGAATGTATAGTACATTAAATAGTATATTTACTTGGTTTGATATGATGGGTGGTAGTGTCAATAGTCTATCGTATTTTATCTCATTGCCTTCTTCCAAAAGTATGTCCATAGTGTTCTATCAGTGTGGTATGTCATTTCGTATAAATCCTTCCAACCATGAATATCCCAAACCATTTCCTTATAGTGATCATTTAAGAATATATAATTTCCTTAAAGGAGAATATTGTAAAACTCGTATTGATAGTTCCAACCCTTCAAAATATCCCCATGTTTATATTATTGAACATGATGTTAATATAACATCTATTTATGTTAGTGTCCATTATAAATTTTTTATTCCTATATTATCTACCCTAGTTATATTTTATTTGGTAAAATGGAATTTATAGGAAATTATTTTAGTGATATTTTAGATCCTATTGATGATTATACATCATTACAGTATTTATGAATCATTAATGACGGTGGATGAGATTTATCTATGTTGGTGATGGGTTCTCACATGTGTGACATCGTAACATACTTATTAAAACCTATATTATGATATTATTTTATGTTATACCTCTATTTTTATTATATAATTATGAGTAATTTGTAATTTCAAGAATTTCGTATGAGATGAAACCTAAATATAAAATAGAAACCACCATAAGATAAATTCAATATAGAGAAATATTATTTTCAACTAGTTTATTTATGAATTATATTATATGTATTTTAATGGAGTTTTAGTTTATCTCACCCCTATATGTTCCTCACATTTTTGTGATGAAATAGATGTATGATTTTCAGATTAGGTGTTCAATTCCCCATCCATACGCCACCCATATTTTTTTGTTATTATTTAGATTATGGTCTTATAAGAAATATAGATTTTAGTTCCTATATCTTATTCTTCATAAGTAATTTAAATGAGTTTTAATAATTTTTTTTTCTTTATGGTTGTGATGGTGCTCCAAAATTTTTTATTTTTGATTTTATAAGGAAGCTAAACGACTTATTCCCTTCCTAAAAATTTGTCATATTCAGAATTTCATATGAAAAATATATAGATCGTGGAATATTGTCACGCAAAAACCTCACTTTTCCTTTTTTTATTAATATATAAATTAGTTTTTTACATTAATTTATATTTTTGTATTGTGTATGTGGTTTTTTGGTGTTTCTGAGCATGATTTGTTAAATTTTTATTGTTCTATAGTTTTGGTGGGGCAATGAGTCACACCATGGTCTATGGGCACCACAAAACAAAAAATGGTATGAATTTGGAGATGATCATGGATCCTGTAATATCCCTAGGGAACCATGACACGATGAGTATTTAGGATGTCTGAAAATGGATATGTTATATATATAAGCGCCATCATATGTAATTCTTACTCTTACATATGGGAAACCTAGTATATAAGAGTCCTAATGTTTATAAAATTCAATTTTCAGGTAGGGGTCACCAAATGGGAAACATGGTGTTCTCTCTAGATATATCATCTCTCATTAGTTACTATTATATGGGTCTCCCACATGAATATCACATTTCTTATGTGTTGGAGATCCCTTACTACTATTACCCTCATCTACATCCTCTCTCATTTTTCATCTATATTCTAGGTTTTTCTAATTATTTTTTCTATGGATCCCCTAGTGTGATTATTTCATTTCCCATTTTTATTTTTTAGACCAATTTTCTCATCTTGTCTTAGTTTTGGGTTTCATATTTTTTCATATCACCATGGACTTGGGTTTTGCATGAGTTTGTTTCTAAATCTCACAATTATATAATTATATGACCTCCACCTCTTCTCTTTTCACCAAAATCATCATGATAGACTCCATATATTTTCAACTATGATGAATTTTTAGTTTTCTTTGACTTTTATTAGTGGAGTGAATCTAGAATATAGGCTACTTTGGTTTTGGATAATTTTTCTAAGGGATTTTTTCTCATAGATGATACATGTGAGTATATCATAATAATCTTCTACATATCTATTTACACCTATTCCACCTTATAAGAAATCATTTTGGTTTATTACAATTTTTATGTGGGATAGAGTTTTTGATAGTGGAGTTTATGATTGATCAAGATAACTCAACATTCCTCATTCTCTTCATTTTCATTCTTTTTTTTCTATGGGGGTTTCCTGGTGTTTTCCATTTTTCCCATTTTTCATCTATGATGGATTTTCTTCTTTACTATCTTTAAGGTGTTTTTAGTAGGGTTTGGTGATTATAACATGTTCTCTAGTTTATTAAATAAATATGGTGTTATTATTGCAAGTGATTGACAGAACATGGTCAATTGTCATTTCATGATTTTCATTCGATGATTTTTGGGGTGTTTCTTAGTGTAATATTATCCAACGATTCTTGATGGTTAGTGATGTTGTGTTCAGGTATGTTTTAAATAAATTAAAAGAGTTTAATATGTGCTTCATGGTGGAATGGAAATGAGTTTCCAACAATAAGTCCTTAATATAACATGCCTTAGGGCTGGTTCCCCTCAACCGATGTGAGACATGAAAATATTGTAATAGATTCATGTATTCATGTATAGAAGACAAATTCGGGTTCTAAACTAATTTTCAGATCTGTTAGTCCTTTGGTTTTCAAATATTAATTTTGAATTTCGATTTTAAATATTAATTTTAATGATTTAATGTCTAATTATTGGGTTTAGGGTGATTAGTTGTTAAATATTTTCTATGTATCTAGTTAGAATTTTGTAAGGGTTCTCACTCAACCCAAAAATGTGTCTTATTTATATAAAATAAATGTATTAGTGTTGGAGGGAGGGGTCATGTTGTGGAAAAGGTTATCATAGATTGGAATATTTTTTAAAATAATATTATTAGGGTAAGCTAAATACATTAGAGTCATTAAATTACTTTTATATATGTGTACCCTCTTACATGAAAGTCTCTAACTTTCAGAATGTTTGGGGTGAGAGGTAGGTCACACCTTATAGAGGGGCTTCATGATGTGATGAAAACTCTTACACAACTCCCTTGAACATCCTTATATATTTTTCTAAAAATTTCTCAAAGGAAGGTTGGTCATGTTGTGTACTAGTAATTTAGCCAATATGGGAGTGTTGTGATTGAGGAAACACCATAAATCTATGTTAGGGAGGAACATCACATTGTGAAGGATAAAGGTCATTCCATGGTGGCCTTCAGGAGTATGATCCTTGGTTATTCCTTGGAGAGGTGCATCACTCCATGACCCACATGGTCATTCCATAATTGAGAGCCTAGATATTTCATAAAAAATTACATTAAATACATGGTTTTAACATTAATGAGTGATAACATAAGGTTCCTCTTTTAATTAAGTGAAATACCTCTTCCCCCATTTCCCATCCCAACAATTTATATTCAATGAATAGTTCTTATTACTTTTTTATTTTATTTGAGTTTTATAATATCCAAATGATAACTTATGGTGTTTATATCCTTCATCATAATTCAATCATAGTTTTTGTCACTGTTTATTTATCATATTTTATTTTTTTACCATTTTCACCCTATTTTATGGGCTTCTTTAGATTCAATGATTTCATCCATCCTTTCTCATATTGGCTTCTGATATTAAATAAGAGGTTTTGTATGACTATAAGCTATGTTTTCCTAATGTTAATTCATTAAAACAAAAAACGGATATTTCATTATCATTTCCATGACATGTATTTTTTTTCATATAAAACCAATACCTAGTAAAACTATTCGATTATGTGAAGGATAACACGGTCTCTCACTATCTCCCTATTTGTACTAATGAGATGAGTTTTTATAATACATAAATACTCATTTTTTTCATATAAAATTTTCTATTAAGTGTTTGTTCAAATACTCGAGTGAAACTTCTAAAATAATTATTTTTCAAACTAAAAGGTTGGTGTTGGTTTCCATCAAATTTATTTATTCCTCTAGATTTTATGAAATATTTAATAATTTTTTCAAGATTTATTTTTTATATCATGTATCATAAAATAGCTTGGTGGATGATATTCCAATGGACTAGTTTTCAAATTATTAATATTTATTTCTTATTTATATACCTTTTTAAGTCATCTCCTTGTGTTCATGTTGAAAAAATTTACGATGATTTTGGTATTGTGACATTGAAAAATTAATCTTGGTAGGAGGATGTTGTTTTTTTCATTTTTATTCTTAAAAAATTGGTTTCTTCTATTTTTTTTATAAAATAAGGGTTCATTCTGATTGTTGTTGTTATTATTATTATAATTATTAGCACTATAATTTACTACTTATGAAATATATTTCCTTCTTTCCTTATTGTGTCATTGGAATCCAATAGTATCTATGTTTTCAATCTAAGTACACATGATACACTAGATTTTGATTAATATATTACTAGTTCCCCAAACTAATTTCATGGCCTATTTTTATAATTCCACATTATTTTATCTCAGAAGGATAAAATCAATTATTAAGGTAGTTGAATTGTAATAGTCACAAATTAGATAGATTCCGTTTTGTTTTATACTATGTTGTCTCAAAGAGCTCCTAGATGTTCTTATGATGATTGAGGTTTAATTACTTTGATTTTTTTTTAATTTTTATCAAATAATTTTATCACATATCTATCATTGTGGTTATTATCACAACCCTTATTTTCATTAATATTATTTTTAAAGATATTTTTTTTGTTATTTTATCTTAAAATGGTTACAATTTCCAGGTTATTTTTTTCTATATTTCTAGTAAAATTTGATAATATTTTATTTATTCTAAATGGGAATCTCATAAAAAAATTCATTATATATTTGTTATAATAAATGTATAAATTTAATAGCTGAGTAAACAAATTATGTGATGAACTAGGTAACCTGTTTCAATTAAAATCTAAATATTAATATGATAGTTTTTTTTAAACTAGAATTAAATGGATTTATTTTTTAAAAATTATGGATATGGTGTGAGGTGGATAAATACTATATTTTTTTTCATACCTATTACATTTTAGTTTCTGATAGGATATAATGGATTCCATTTGGTATTTGGTATTTGTATGTTTGATGTAGTAATTGAAGATAATTCACTTAGTACATAAAGATGGGTGATTGTGGTATTTAATTTCATTTTTGAATTTTTTCCAATATATATTTTTACACAATATAATTCTTATTTTAGTACCTCATAGGGATGTTATTTTATTTATTCCTTAATTTTTTCCCTTGTTTATATTTATTGTATTTTTTTTATAATGTGATGTATTTAATTTTTTTTATTTTTAGTTTAATATTTTATTAAAAATATTACATTATAATTGAGGGTCTCAATATTATATAATGTTAATGATATTATTCAAGGAAAATTATTATTTTAGTATTTTATTTATTGGTAAAAATCATTCCCACTTATTATTAGACTTATTTCGAGGAACTATTTTTTAATCTATTATGATCAGGAATGGATTTATAACATTATATAGGGCTGGATCAGGTTTTTAGATCAAGTTTCATATAGACTAGTTTTTGAAAACACAGGTTTCATTAATAAGATAAATTTGAATGATAAATTTTCAAGAAATAATCCTATAATTATCTGAAATAGGTATTATAATATTTTGGGAATTAATTTCAATGAAAAATTTATATGTATTTCTTGGCATGATACCATCAAGATTTTATATAAAATTTAAACTCAATAAAGATTTATTTTTTAAAATATATATAATGTCTATATTTCTTAATTGTTATTTAAATGAAGAATTCTGTATAGAGAATCCTATGTTAGTTATTCATGATATAGTTAGTATCATGATTTGTAGATAAAATAATGCTTTTATTTATCAAATAAACCACAAAGATCATGATAATTAGAGATAAATGAATACTTGATAAGTTTGTATTTAATAAGATAAAATGTACTGATAATTATATATATAAATAATATTAACACCACATAACTAATTTTGTTTTTTTTTGTGTTGATGGAATTATATTTATAATTAACAAATAAAATTCATTTCAATAATTTTCTAAAAAATGATGAAAATATTTGAGGATTCTTTTTCTTGAAAAGATAATTTTTCCAAGGATTATAAGTTACTAAAACCACTGATCATATTTTTATTGCAAAAGAAACAAATAAAAATGATTAATTGAATAGGTTTAGTATGAATGTATCAAGAAGTGTGTCTATAACAATCAAATTTGGTATTAGGTTGAGAATGTATGGTGATATGAATAGTTTGAAATATAATTAATTCCAAAATTTGATATCATGTCTTTTACACATGAAAATATCAATGAAATATATTGTTTATATTGTTATTATTTTTTCCACATATCAGTCAAATCCAAAAGAGTCTCATATCATTAAAGTAAATACAATATTGTGATATATTATAATAACATCTATTAATAGTCTACTATAATATAAGGAATTAAATAATGGACATATAAGGCATTAGTAATGATGACTGGGTTGGTAGTATTTATGGTTGAACGTTTATACCATGATTAGAATTATTTTTTGGTGGAATATTTGTGTTATGGAATTTTAATTAGAAATAATCTATCACATTAAGCTTAAGTAAGCATGAAAATATTTATATATATTGTATAGTTAAATAGATGATTTGGATGAGGTCACATATTGAGTATATGGGTTTTGTAGATGAATATCTACTGGTTATTGGCATCGATAAACAAACTTTCCTACATTTTCCATAATATAGTATAAAATTGAAGCTCAAATAACATTGATATTAAATATAATTTCTTAATGAAAAAGTGGATTGATGTATCTTGAACATATAATTTATTCCATTATAAGAAAAAACTACAGTCGTTATTAAAAAAAATTTTGATTGAGGGATTTAAGATATTGGGAGTGAAAATTAGAATTCACACCATTCCCAAATAATCTCAAGGTATGTTTTTTAGTATCTTGGTATCTTCAAAATATGATTAATTTTATAATAAGCTTGAGAATTAGTCCTTAGGGAGATAAAGCTACTTTTATTGACGTTTTTAATCAATTTTATGTGTGAGTTTTAGAAATTGTTTGAATGTTGGTTCTTAATTTCGTGAGAGAATATTTTTAGTAGGTATCAATTGTTAAATTTTTCATGGATAATGTTAATTGGTTATAGATAACTACATTTTATAAATTTATATCACTCTATACCAAAACTATATTTTTTTCCTTTATTTTCAATAATGGAGATAAAACATGTTTTATAAATTAGTTTCTTTTTCATACATTGATGGGGAGTATATTTCATATTTAATATATAACAAAAAATTATGGCATTGAAAACAAATAAAAAATAAGATATCATCTAACCCACTTAAGGATGATGTTGTATTTATAATCAATACATGTGAATAATGTTTGAGTTGATTTGAGATGTCGTACAATGAATTGGGAAGCCTTGAAAAGATTTGAATATGATCTAAGGAATTTAAAAAAAGTCAAAATTAAAGAAGGTGTAGGTTTTTAATATAATAAAAATTTAGAATCCATACATTGATATTTATGGTTTTTTATTCATAGTATATTAGTATTATCCAAAATATATACACCTGAAATTAGAGTACAAAATAACCTTAAATTAATATATAAGGGTTCCCCTACCTAACATGTAAGGGTTATCCAAATCATGCACACTTGATATAGGAAGAAAATAAATATTTACTATGATATATACAGTTCCATATTAAATACAGAAATTATAATAGGGAAAACCAAATGGCTGATAAGTAAAGGGAATCATAATTCATGAGATTTTTAAATTTATAAAATAAAACATTGATATGTAGGGGTTTATGAATTTATATGTTAAGGTACTCAGTGTTTCGAGAGCATATGTAATGGTCAAACATCTAATGTGCAAGATTCACTCAGATAGAAATTGGAAATCTTGTAACCTTCATTGAGATACATAAGGGTTTCTCATATGTTTTGATAATGCATAAAATTTTCCATGATGATATGTAGGATGAGTTAAATACACATTTTATACTTATTAAAATCAAATAACACTCATCTATTTTGAATTTTTTAATTTGTTTTTTATATTTAAGAATTTTTAGTTTACAGTTATTATATATGGTAAATTTATTTTCAATTTATTTTAGCATAAGAAAATAAAAATTGAATTTTACTTCCCATAATGTATTTACCATTATTTATAGAACTTTAAAGGCACAGGGATAAATTAATTCTATGATGTGATATTTTTTTAGAGGATGCATAAGTTACATCTTATGTTGTTACAACTAATCTTGATGGTTACATAATTCAAACATGGAATGTTTTCCAATAAATTGGACTAAATATTCATGGACTGATAATATATGAGATATTAATTATGAGTCTCTTGATAAAGAGAATATGTTTATCTCATGATGAAATGAATCCACTTATTATTAAGATAAAATTTTATCAATTATATTTTTATTTCTTATTTTAATTTCTAAGAACTAACTTTTTTGTAAATTTTTTAATGATATTATAATATATTTTTATAAATAATTAATAGTTATTTTATGGTTGAGGAAATTTATATTGGAAGATAAAACCAAGATGCATTCTTAAAAAATCATCATTTACTACTGATCAGGATAATCAAGGTCTTCTATGGGGAATGTAAAACTGAACATCGAATTTATAAAGGTGTAATGATACATTTAGATAGGTTTTGTTGAAGACATCCTATAGATTGGAAGATAGAAAATTAAATAAAATAAATCAATGATACCTTGATTCAGGTTTATGTTTCCACTTATTCGAAGGGTTAAAAGAGTTATTTATAATATACATTAAGGATTAGCCAGTTTATAAAGCATTACTCCATGTTTTGTTTTTATATATAATATATGGATAGTTTTTGTATTGTTTTTTATTATCCACGAGAATATTCAATTTTCATTGGTATAACATGATTATTCTATAGTCTATCCAATCACAATATTTAAATTAATTTAATCTTTATGTGTGGATAAAAAATTATGTTTCATTTTAAACAACAATTTACCCCATTATATTTTATTTTTATAACTTTGTTTCAAGTAAAAATAGTTTATCAGAGAAGGACTCTATGTTTGAGACTGATCATGTTCTTGTCCCTTTTTCCCTATTTGATTATTGTATTTTTTTTCTCTTTTATATAAACATAATTTTGTCATGAAAAAATGTTTTATTTTACTTTTTTGTATGGTTGGAATAAAATTAATATTGATTAAAAACATGAATCCAAACAAACAAACTATTTTGACATAAATGTATATAAATATCAAAATGACTAGATGGGACCATTCATTATCAATAATGTTGTGGAAAATTTCTTTAATCCTATAATAATTTATAAGATTCCAAAGAATTAATTTTCTAGTTATTCATGAGAAGATAATTATAAATTTTTGTTTAATTGTGTAGTTTGAAATACCATTTTAGGTGTCATTTTGAGGAATATATAGCTTAGTTTATTCAAATATAAATCCATAGGGAATTTGGAAAATCATATAATTTAAAATTATATAACTCTATAATTTATATAAATAGTGAGTGTTATTATATGGGGAGATTTCCTAGAATTTGGTTTTATATAAAGAGTAGATGTTTCTTAGATGAATAAAATGTTGATGAAAACAATTAATAGTTTATAGAATCTTAGAGAAATTAAATTTTATGATTAATAAATTTTCCTAATTTTTTTATATTTTACCTAAAGAATGGGAATCCAATAGGATTGTTATTGATGATATAAACAATATTAAAAATTCATGTATTAATGATCTCAACATAACCTCAATTCAATATGATATTTGTCTTAAAATGGATGTTGGTAAGGAATAAAATAATTACCATTTATTTCATCTACATATAGAGTTTTAAATCCTACTGGAAATATATATAGATGAATATCTCCTAAATATTAAATTTATAATGATAATGACACTACTAAAGGTGAGAGTTCAAATATGGAAAGAAATATGGTCCAGATTAAAAATATTCAGATAGATTATTTACTAGATAAAATATATATATATATAAGGTAAACATGATAAGAACTATTATAATGAGAATATACTATGAATGTATATATTATGTCCCCAATTTTCAAGGTATTTATGAATTGATGAAAATAGAAAAAAAAATTATAATATGAATTTTATGAGTAAGGATACAAATATTATAAAGGAATTGGATAATTAATGTTATTTTTATAATGAAAGTTCCTCTAATGGTTATTAAAATTGTAGTGACGAAAGAAAAAAATCACAGGACTCTATTCTATCGTTTAAAATACAAAAAAAAACGATTAATTGGAAAACTAATAGTTAAATATCTTATGATCGTTACACTTGATTCAAAATGATTATAAGCTTCTGGTAAGAATGTGATGATTAGATTTCATATTATTCCGATAACGAAGAAAATTTATCTTAAGAAAATGTTGACAATAATGTGTATTCTATTGAGTTTGAATATATGTATAAAAAATTTAATTTTATGAGTGTAAGGAATTTTTTTCTAATACTGATAACTAAATAAATGAGGTGAGAAAGTAGAATGTAATGATAAATTTATATTTGTATAAGATGAAAAATGAATATGATAGTATTTATTCCTATAGGAATGAAAAATAAATTTTTAATTCATTGAAAAGAATGTAGAATAATGGAATGAATGTTTCATTATCAACGTATGATAAAATATTTCTAATCGAAAGTCAGAGATTGAATGTTGGAAAATATTTCTATTAATCATTACTAATAGTATAAAATATTTGGATAAAATATATGTGATTTTGGGGCCAAATATAAGATAGAGTTTAAAACATGGAATTGAATCCATTGAATATTTATCATATAAATCAAATTAATTTGTACCTATTCATGAAGCATTTTTCACTTGGTTTACCAGAGGAGTACATTGGGGGGGATATTTTTTTTTCTTTTAAAATTGTTCAATCCTTTTTTAGATATAAATATTTTATATCATTGGAATTAAATTCTTATGATAATCACCATACTAGGAAAATTTGGGTATTAATGATTCCTTCCAAAATCTCTGATGTACCTACAAAGATCTATCTTCCATGTATTGAATTTTTAAATAAATTTAGTTTCTATGTACTGATATCTTTATACCAAAAATTTATCCCTAGAAAAATTTATTTTAATTTTTTTTAGTTCAACATATTTCTTTAATTATTTTTTAGTAATTTTAATACGATTGATATGTTTTTTCTTATAAGTTGAACTCTCTTTTTGATAGGGAGTTTAACATTTAATTTTTAATTTTTATAATAAATTATAAATATTCATCTTTATATTAATTTTAATGGATGATAAAAATTATTTAATATTTCTAGAGAAATATTATAAAGAATAGGATCAAGAAATAACATTGGAAATGACTTCTGGGATTTTTACTTTCTACCAATAATTTAGAGATTTCTATTTAACTAAATATGTTCCATAACACCCCTTCCTTAAACATTACATAATCTTGAATCATGGTAATGAGTCACATTTAGGATCATTTTAGGTTTAGAGTTTTATAGAATTAGTCTATAACTATAACATTTCATCTCAAAACGTATAAATTGGAAACTTACACTATGTATCTATTTTTTCATAAAATTAAAAGTCATAAAAATAAACATGTCTAGTTTTATGTTTTAGATAGAATGACTTTTCCTTGATCCCATACTTGACCATATTCCACTTTATGTCCGGTAAAAAACATTTCAAAAACTTGGGATGAGAAAAATGCTCAGTATGGGATACACAAAGAAGGGAAACAGTTAGTTTTTTGAAACAAGTAAACCATGAAGTTGTAAATACTCTTCTCTTAATAAAAGATCACTGATTACCCATTTGTAACAAAAAATAACCATAATACCCATAGAAAACACACATTACATATATAGGTAACTTGGGACATAAACATACTTAAATGGAATAACCATACGGTTGACTTCAACACACATCACTAAATTGAATAACCATACAACCCATTTCTATAGCCAATGCATTAGAGGTTATAATGTAAACACCTATCCTAGTTTATCATAGCACAAATAGTCATTTTTTTATCATGTAACCACTTGTTAAATTTCCAAGTATTATAAAGTACAACAAATAAATCAAGCATGAAGGAAAGATAACATTTCCACATTATAATCACAAAATATTATTTCATGATATTGACGTAATCAATTATTTATCAAAATCACTTTCAAAACCATTTAAAACAATTAATAAACATATTTTTTTAATCAATGTGTCCCATACCACTTTTAAAATATTAAGGTTATTACAATTTTAAAACATTAATGTCTATATAAATAAATCTTTTAAACCATTTTTAAAAGATGGACATTAATGAGAAATATTTATAAGAATAAATCATTAAAAACAATCTTTTAGTTAAAGAGTTCTTAACCAAATGAGAGATGCTTGAATAAAATTAATTGAAGAATAACATTTAATAATAAATTTATAATATCATAAGAATAAATGGATTCATGATATATTATTTTAAAGGACAGTATATACACCATATAAAAGTGAATTGGTGCATAACAATAATGAGGTCTCAATGGAATGTAAATTTGGATGAAATCCCTTATAAAGATGGTATTCTTAGATTAAGGATAAATAAATTACAAAATTATTTGTGAAAAATATAAATTCCCAAAATATAAGTGGTTATGAAGTGTAAAAAAATTATATTTCATTCACACATATTTATATCATGACATAATCAAGAATTAGAAGTTTAACCGAAAGAATTGAAATTTGGTTAGGATGTTTTCTTACAGAAATTTGAGAGCTTAACGACGTCAATTAAAAATTCATAAAATGAGTCGATGGGAAGGAAACTGATCTATCATCACAATGATATAAAATTTAATGAAATAAGGATACATAATAACATATCTGAGAATTTGAAAACTGAAATTTAAATACTTAACATAAAACAAGTATTTGACAAAAAAAGAGGGTTAAAGGTTACCTTACCGATTTGGTAACCTACCAAAAAAAACACCACATGAAAGAAGGGTCATAAAATAAAGATTTAAATACCCCAAATTTAATTTATATCAGAAAATATTACTATTATGGGCAGTAAATACAATATAGAAATGGAAATAGTGGAAAATATAGAAAAAATCTCATGGGAATAAAATGTTAGATGAAAACCCCTTACCACGTTTTAATCAATCTAGTCATATGAACAAAAAATAATAAAAACAAAATTAATCTCATATTAGAATGAATATAAATATAATCATGATAATATATATCATAATTTAGCACACAGTACACCACATGCAAGAAATAAGTGGTGATCAATGGAAATCTCACAAAATTAAAAGTGAGATTAGAAACAAATTACTATGTTTCAATCAGTCATGTGGTATGAAAAAAAATTAATAACGACCAAATTAATCACATATTACCATGAATATAAATAGAATCAAGATAATATGTATAAAAATTAGGCACACGATAGACCACATGCAAGAAATAAGTGGAGATCAACAGAAATATCATGGAATTAAAAGTGAGATAAGAAACTCATTACCTCAAGTCCGACTAGTCGTATATGTTCCTTATCCTACCTGAATAATAATTTTAAGTTAATTTATACTATAATAATAACCTTTTTCATGTTTTATTAATCCTTTTATATCACTTATTATCTTTCTATAGCAATTAGTTATTTATTTGAGTTTATATCAGACATTTGGTCGATGTTCGGATCATTTGTTAAAAATGAACATGTTATAATTAAAAATTATCCATGTGGTCAGAAGTATATTTTCTCCAGAATAACATTAATTATTTAAAAATATTATATATAATATATATCCAATATAAATATGTTTTTACAATAATATATAAAATTTGGAGATAATAAATGAAATGCACCATTCATAGAGACGTTAAGTCGCACGTATGCAATAACAATACTTTTATTTCTATTTCATATTTTAATGGATTGAAAAAATAATAAAACAAAGGTATAGTAAACTTAAAGTATAATATAATATATAATTTCATTAACTGTATCCTTTATACGTCCAATGTATGGAATGAACGAGTCATATCACATTGAGGGGGCACTAGTTCGCACTTCCTCATATGTAATTATTGATTTTACCCAATATGGTACCCATAAATGTATGATATTAATGAAAAATACATAAGTAATTATTAAATATAAATAAAATATATATCACTTATAAATATAGTTCCATCGTAATGGATACCAAAATAGGTGGTACGAGAAGATTGAACAATCCTCGATTCGTGAGGTCGTAGTTCTCCATCTATAGAAAAAATATGTTATTTTCCCATTAGATGGAGTAGTGTGTAAGTGTAGTTGAAATAAATATAATAAAAAACATAGTATATTGAGGATATGAGTGTTTTTATAAATTAATGGAATAAAAAGTGTTTACGGGGTCAGAGAAGTAAAATAAAAAAAAGAACTTAAGAAAAGATGTTACCTTTAAATCAGGTAACTCCCATTAGTTTGAACCTAATGGTTTTCTCGAAGTTCCTTCTTCCTAGGGTAAGGATTCTAGGTGAATGATAGAGATATAGGGAGCTTTATTTGGAAGATGTCGGATGATCCAAGGTGATTTAGAGGTGTATTTAATGGATTATAGCTGAGGTCATTTTATATGGAAGAGGAGGGCCTCTTATAGAATATTTGAAAATATTATTTAATTATATAATTATTTTTAGTTTATAAAGGTCCAAATATCCTTAATGTAGATTATAAGATGAATATTGTTAGAAATTAAATCATCCAACATGAATTGGATAGGATTTGGATATTTTTTTAATATTTATAATCTTATTTATTTAAATCATTCATTAATGAGTTAAACAATGAATCGTTATTGTGTCATATTTAATATTATTTATTTGATGTCTAAAAATTATAAAATAGTGCCATGATGTAGGAAATATTTTTATCATTCAAATTCATATTTATATTCGATGTTATAACTTACATTACTCCATGTAAAAATAGATTTACTAAAAGATATATTTTTATGTCATTTTGGTCATTACTTTAAATTAATTAATGTAATGTGTCATTATCACTCTTAAGTGGCTTCTTGGGGTCCGAAAATCGTCCCAAGGATTCCCATGGTGTGAAATGTATAAACCAATAGGATTAGGAAATTTTTTTGGGTAATTATATATTACTATAATATTATTTTTACCTTGAATTACACTATTTACCATTAACTGTCGTAAATAAAAGTCAAAAGATACTATTCACCAATTATTATCTTCATCTTATTGAACCAAATTTTACATATTAATATAAACCATGTATGTTTTAGTTTCTAAATTCAATTCACAGAAGCAGTAAAATTTCATTTAAATGAAAAAGATGGGTTTTAACTACTACCCAGTGTTTTCACTATTCATAAAAAGTTGATGTTTTTCAGAAATATACAAAAAAATCAGCCTATCCTATATTTTATATTCCGAATTCCAAAATTATGTATATTTATAAATTTTAAAACATATATGTTGCATTAATTAATTTAAATGTAATTCCTATTGTCAAAACAAAAAGTTTTCATAAAAAAATAATAAATAAGAAAAGATTGGCACTTGTTTATGTCGAATTTCAAAGAGAAATAACCGCAATGAACAAAATTGGATTAAATGTTAAAAATATAATATTATTACACATTAAATCCAATTAAAATGATACTATAACCATATTATTAAATTTTATTAAATGCCAGTTTTGAATTAAAATACATTATTTTCACTATTCCTTAAAAAAGAATTTTATCAGAAAAATATTAATAATTTACTGAAAGTAAAATTTAATGTCCTGATTCTAATGAAAAACTTTATTTTGTCAAAAATAATATATTAATGTTACCAAAACTTCATATAAAAAGTTTTTCATTAAAAGGTGTTAAATCGACTATATAATGAATGTTAGAGTATTTATGCTTGAAATTGGATTCATTCACATTTTAAGTCTCTAAAATTTATAGGATAAATGTAAAATCATTTAACAAAAAAAATATTCATATTCATGTTTTTTCTATTCATTCCAACCAATACAATGTCTAGGCATTAACAACCATTTAAATTAAAAAATTATTATATTTGATTTTGGAATAACTCAATGTTGTGTGCAACATATGTTTTCAAAGAAACCCATTCTTACGTATTAGGTACGCAATCAATCATAGCATCCCCATTAAAGTAAAATCAATATTTAATTTACAAATATTAATATATAAGAAAAATTTTATATTCTTTGTTAACCTAGGATGTTACATCCTTCCCCACTTTTGTAAATTGCTTTCTCCCAATTTTAAAAGTGTGATTGGAAACATCATTGAATGAATCACATCGAAAAAAGAGAAAATAAAACTATCAATTTAAAAGAAAGAATGAAATGTACAGAGGTCACCTTAGATGACTCACAAAAATATTCAATGAATACATGGATATTTAGGAGAAAGTAAGTGTCATGTTCTAATGGACAGTGATATAAAACATGATTAGGAGAATGTCAACCACTAGAAAATCACAAACATGTGATGGATTAAACAACAATTCATTACCCAATAATAAAAATTATCAGAAAATTTTTCTGTTTTATATTACTTTTTATATTTTTTATGGATTTATTATTTATCTTAACTAAAATATATAAGGAAATATACTTTCTTTTAATGTATAATTTCATCATATACTAAATTATTACCACATACTAATCTATTCTTCAAACGATGAGTATTCCAGATGACATTGTCACACCTGAAGTACTAGAATCAACTTCTAATTATCACATAATCTACAAAAGGTGGTCAATATATTTCCCCCATATTTAGACAACAACCAAAAAAAAATTTAGTAAACAATCATATAATCCCTTGAAAGGATAGTCATTTGAAAAAAACACTATTCTTAATCTTTCAAATTTAAAAAACTATACCCATAGTTCAACAAAGACCATTCAGTATAGAATTTCTCTTAATATCTGTCAATTTAATTCAAATTGTGATTAAAACCAAAAATTCAAAAGTATTTAATCACATAGTGTTCCACAATAAATCATAAAATTTATCTCCAAATAACATCGACTACTCTTAAAGTTTCATACTGAAGTGTAATTAACCTAGTCACTTATTCTCAAAGATAGGTTAATAATTTCCATAAATAACCCAAAACACTTATAGTTCCAGAGTAAAAAAATAGATTACTCCAAAATAAAATTCCACCATTACTCCTCAAAAGAAATCTAAAAGTATTCTATTTTCCATAGGCATATAGCATTTCCTAAAAAGAAGGAACATATTCCAAAATAACGTTATAACTTAATCACAAAATCATTTTACTATACTAAATATACCCATTTGAAAAAATATAAGTTCTCAAAATCAACCTACTCTTGATCCATAAAAATAATTCAACATAAAAGAATACGTCATATTAACCAGGGACTTCACATAGGATAGTGTTAGGAAATGCACCCATGTCACCATTTGGTTGTGGGTTTGATTCTGATAGCCTTGATGGACATGACAGGTTGTCACCCATCTTATGGGTTATCCTTTTTATAAAACTCAAAAATAACCCTAATATATTTTATCATAATGTTTTCTTATACCTATAATTTTCATCCCAACTCAATAAAAAATCAATATATAAATAAAGACTTATATATATTTTTAGTTTTTATTTCATCTTCATATGATAAAATAAAACTATAACCAAAATAAATAACATCATACCTTCATCATAGTGTCCACATGGTTTCTTTGGCATTTAGTTCACATAGGTAGATGGTCTATGAATTGAAAAAATGAATTAGATATCTTTCAAAATCATTTTATTCCATCATCCAAATACACCTTTTTCAACATGGGTCATATGGGTGTTCCTAGAAAAATATTTTCCAAAAATAATCATGTATAACATATAATTTAAAAACATCTAATAAAAAATTCTTTTTATAAAATAGTCAGACTGAGTTTGAGTTGAAACATTCAATCAATGGTCCTTTTAAAATATCCTAAGTATGTTCTGAAAGACTATAATTTAAAAGAAAATATAAATAGGTTGCGCAAGGGTACCCTTATTAATAACATTTTAAAAATCATAATATGCTTTAAAATCTTTTGATATGGTAAAATATTTAAAAATTCAATGATAATATTTACCTTTTTTGAAAATATTAGGATATTGTTAAAATAGGATTTGATAAAATACAACCCATGATCCATGATGGTATTGAAGAATAGTGGAGGTGTTTGATATCTCAATCATCTTCTTGCTAGTGAGTTCTATGTAGAAAAATATTAACAATCATATGAACTTTACTTTGAAATAATCATTTCAATCATGTCTTCAACAAGAGATAGGAATACAGTTTTAGATCCTCCTACATCCATTTGTAACTGACTTTCCTTGATCTGAAAATGTTATAAAAAAGGATTTTACTTAATGAGTAGACATATAGACTAACCATGTGTCTATTAAAAACTACTAATATTTAAGGTTTTCTAAACCTCCCTCTAATACCAACTATAATGCCCCGACCTTATACATTAAATAATCATTAATTATGATGATGATTCACATTGAGGATCTCTTCACGTTTAGAGTTTTAGAAAATTAGGACATGACTATTACAATACATTTCCAAATTTACAAATTAGACACTTCTACTCAGTATCCATTTTTTTAATAAAATTAAAACTCTTATATGGAAATATGTTATGTTTTATGTTTTAGACAACATGACTTTTCCATGATCCCATCCTTGACCCTATTCAACATTATGACCTATGAAAAATATTACAAAAACTTAGGATTAGAAAAAATATCAATAAGGGATACACAAAGAGGGGAAAAAGTTAGATTTTTAAAAAAATTATTAAACCATGAATACTATATCAAAAGTAATACTTTTCAACCTTAGGAAGAATTAAACACCCTTCACTGAATAAAAGATCATTTCTTACACATTTGTAACAAAATATTACCATAAAACCCATTGAAAACAGACATAACATATATAGGTAACTTGGGACATAAATGTACATTAAATGAAACAACCATATGGTTGACTTCCACACACATCACTAAATGGAATATCCATACGAAGAACTTCCTTACCCAGTGCAATAGAGGTTATAACTTAACCACCCATCCTATTTTATCCCGACACCACCCTTCATTTGTTTATAACATAACCACCCGTAAAATGTTTATGTGTTATAAATTATAACACATAAAACAATAATGAAGGAAAGATAACATTTCCACATTGCAATAACAATATATCACTTCAAGATTTTGATGTAATCAATTCTTTATGAGAACCATTTTCAAAACCACATAAAACATTTTATAAAGATATTTTTTGAATCAAAGTGTCCCACAAAACTTTTTAAATTTTAAAGGTATTAACATTTTGAAGAAATAATGCCCATATAAATAAATCATTGAAACCATTTTAAAAATATGGACATTATTGATAAATATTTAAAAGAATAAATCTTTAAAAACAATATTTTATTTATGCAGTTGTTAACCAAATGAGAGATGCTTGAAAAATAATAATTGAGGAATAACATTTAATCAAAAAATTATAATATCATGAGAATAATGGGATTCGAGATATAATATTATAAAGTATAGTATATACACCAAATAAATGTGTATTGGTTCATAACCATAGTGAAGTCTCAATTAAATGTAAATTGGGATTAAATCCCTTATAAAGAAGGTATCCTTAGATTAAGGAATAATCAATTACATAATTATGTGTGAAATATATATAGACACCAAATATAAGTGTATACTATGTGCAAAACAATAAGAGGTCAATAACACATATTCATATCATCACATAATTAAGAAGTAGAAGTTTAACCCAAAGAATTTAAATTGGGTGAAGAAGTTCTCTTACATAAAATTGACGGCCTAATAGCATCAATTAAAAGCTCAGAAAATGAGTTGATGAGAGGGAAAATAATATCTCATGAAATGGACATTAAAATTTATATAAATATGTATAAAGAAGAACATATCCCAAAATTTTAATGATGAAATTTAAAAACTTAACATAAAAGAAGTCTTTGAATAATATAGGAGGGTGAAAGGTTCCCTTACCAATTTGGTAACTGACAAAACATTCAACACATGAAAGGAGGATCATAACATGAAAATTTAAATAACCATAAATTAAATAATATTACACAATAATTCAATCATGGGAATTATATACACCATACAAAATGATATATAAGAAAATATAGTATGAATCTCATGGGAATAAAAAGATAGATGAAACCACTTACCATGATCTAATAAATCAAGTTGTATGAAAAAAAATTAATAACAAACCAATATAATCCCAAATTGCCATTAATATAAATAGAATAATGATAATATATATCAAAAGGCATCCCACAATTCACTACATTCATGAAATAAGGGGCGATCAATAGAAATCTCAAAGAATTAAATGTGATATAAGAAACCCCTTTCCACGTTGTAATCAATCGATTCATATGAACAAAAATTAATAAAGAAAAAATTAATCACATATTACCATTAATATAAATAGAATCATGATTATATATATTATAATAAATAACACAATACACCACATGCAAGAAATAAGCGACGATCAATAGAAATCTAATGGAATTAAAAGTGAGAGAAGAAACTCCATACCTCAAGTTCGACTTGTCTTGTATGTTCCTTGTTATTCCGGACTAATAAGCATAAGAAAAGTTATAATTGTTTTAGTTACATTTTCGTGTGTTATTATTCCTTTTATATCACCTATTATCTTGGTAAATCAATTAGTTAGTTATTTGAGTTCATATCAGACATTTTGTTGATGTTCAGAACTTGAGTAAAAAATGAACTTGTTATAATTAAAAATTGTCCATGTGGTAAAAAGTATATTATATCCAGAATCACATTAATTATTTAAATATCATATTTATCATATATATCTAGTATATATATGTATTTATATAGTATACGAAATTTGGAGATAAGAAAGGAAATGTACCGCTCATGGATAAGGTAAGATGTACGTACGCAAGAACGCTACATTCATTTCAACATCTTATTTTAGTGGATTGAAAAACTAATGATACATTGGTAAATTATATTTCTATTATAATATAATATATAATTTTAGTACCTCCATCATTTATACGTCTTACGTATGGCATGAATGAGTCATATAACATTGAAGGCCTGTAGTCCCCACATCCTGAAATGAAATTATCGCTTTTACCCATTATGTAAACCATAAAGGTCTGCTATAAATAAAAAATAAAGATTTAATGAGACAATATAAATATAATATATATCACATATAAATATAGTTCCATCATAATTTCCACCATATGAGGTGGTAGGAAAATATTGAACCATCATCGTTTCATGAGGCAGTAGTTCACCGTTTATAGAAACAATATGTTTTCTTCCCATTAGATAGAGGTGTGTGTAAGTGTTGTTGGAATAATTATCCTAAAATATCATATTATATTTATGATAAAATTTTTGTTATAAAATAATTGAATAAAAATAGTTTAGGGTATTGGAGAAGTAAAATAAAAGGAAAGAACATAAAAAACAATTTGTTACCTTTAAATTGGGTAACTCCCTCGGTTTGAACCAAAAGGCTTTCATGAAGATCTTTTTTCCTAAGGTAAGGCTTCAAGGTGGAATAGAGTGATGTAGGGAGCTTAATTGGTCATATTTTTGGCAAGTCGTGGGGCTTGAGAGGTATGAGTACTGGGTTAGAGTTGAGGGATTTTTATAAGGGGGAGGAGGGGCTCTATAAGAATGTTTGAAAATATTATTTTATTATATAATGATTTTCAATTTAAAAAGATCCAAAAGACCTTAAAGTTATATATAATATGACAATTGTTTGAAATAAACTCATCTAATAAGTAGTGTACTGGTTTTTTATATTTGTTTTATTTTTTAAATCTTATTTATTTAAATCAGTCATTAATGAGGCAAACACCACATCATTATTGTATCATAAATAATTTTATATATATGATGTCTAAAAATTATAAAAAAAAATACCATGATATAGGATATAATTTTAGATTACAAACAAATATTTATAGTTTAAGTGATAACTTATATAACACCATGTAAAAATTGATTTACTAAAAGATATATATTTATGTCATCTTTGGTCATTACATTAAATTAATTAATATAAAGTGTCATTATCACTCTTAAGTGGATCCATGGGGTCAAAAAATAGCCCCAAGATTCCCATTTTATTTAATGTATAAAAAAATATTATTAGGAAACATGTTATTGTACTTTAATATTATTATAATATCATTTTTACCATGAATTACCATAGATTCCTTTAACCGCTGTAAATAGAAGTCAAAAGTAACTATTAAATAAAAATTATTTTCATATTATTGAACCAAACTATACTTACTAATAACAACCTTGTATATTGGGTTAAAAAATTCAATTCACATAAGCGGTAAAATTTCATTTAAATAAAAAATTCAGTTTTGAACTACTACCCAGTGTTTTCACTATTCATCAAAAATTTATGTTTTCCAGAAAAATACCAATATTCAGCCTAAGATATATTTTATATTACTGAATTAATCAATGATATCTATTTTATCAAATTAAAAATATATAAGATTCATTTATTAATTTAAAATTATTTCCCGTTGTCAATCCAAAAAGCGTGTTTTTGTCTGAAATAATAACTATCAAAAGAGTGACTTGTTTATGTACAATTTTAAAGTGAAATTACATATAATGACCAAAATTGGATAAAATTGTAAAAATATAATCTAATTAAACATTAAATCCATCTAAAAAGATAACCTAAACATATAAATAAATTAGATTAAAAGGCAGTTTGGTTTTAAAATACAGTATTTTTCACTATTCATTAAAAGATGGATTTTATAAGACAATAATAAAAAATTTCCCAAATTAAATTTTGATGTCCCGATTATAAATAAGAATTGTATTTTTTAAAATAGAAGATATTAAAGTGACAAAAAATAGATTTAAAAATGGTTCGGCATTAAAAGGCGGTAAATCAACCTTTTATAGAATATTAGAGTATTTATGCTTGAAATTGGATTCATTCATATTTTAAGACATTAATATTTATTGGATAAATGTAAAAACATTTAAAAAACATATATAATCATATATTAGTATGTTCTATTCATTGAATCCAATACAATGACTAGGCATTAACTACAATTAAAATTAATAATATTATTATATTATTTTTCTGTATAACTCAACGTTGTTTGCAATGTAAGTTTTCTAGGATACCAATTGTTTCATATTAGGTAATCCATAGATCACAACATCCCCATTAAAGTAAAATTAATATTTAATTTATAAATATTATTAAATATGAATAATTTCATGTTCCTAATTTTCCTTGGATGCTACATGTTCTCACCGTGATTTAAAGTATTTTTTTTGTTAGACTCACTCTTTAATTCATAAAAAAAATTCAGTTTTAAAATTGTTTGTGAGTTCAAAATTTCAAAATTTAAATATTTAATTATTTATAGATAAAATTAATTTGATATTTTGCAACTATCATCCCAAGAATGTGTTTTTTGGAACTTATGAATTTAACTCACAATATCAAAGATCAGTGGAAGCCTATTATCTTATAAATACCCTTATAAACATAAATATCATTGCATGGTTTTATTTCAAGGGGATATCCTTTTGTACTTAGTATTTTATGATTTAAATTGTCTTGATGTATAGAATGTGTGGAAATATCTATAGAAACAAATTTGAGGGAAATTTTCAAAGAAATACTGGTTGATCATTTATAGAATTATCAATATACCCTAGTGTAGAAAAAACATTTTTTGTCGGTAATTTTTTCATTTTTATGTTGGGTTTTGGCCGACATTGTTACATGAAATGTTATAAATATTTTTTACGTTGGTTGTTTTAAAACCGATGTAAAAACCATAACTCCAAAGAATTTATCACTTCAGTTTCTAAAAAACCAATATGGAAAACCCTTTGCTGTCATGATTTATTATATTGGATTTTGAATAACTGACATGGTATATACTTTATTACTTCAAATATTACACATTAGAAATCATAAACTGTACCGCCAAATCTTTTTTCTTATCAGTTATTAATAAACTAATGTGAAAAACAAGTTTATCACGTTAGTTATTTTCAAAACCAACATGATAAACTAGTTTGAAATGCATTTTTTCTTGTCGTTTATAGCTTAATTGAACTGAAAACATATATACTACCTCAGTTATTAAATAAATAATGTAAAAACTGATTCTAATTCATTTATTACATTGATTATTTTATAACTGACTTAGAAACCAATTTTTTTAATCTAACCATTCAACCATTTCATTAATCTACCAATGAAGACCTAAAACTAGCATAAAATAGACCAGAACTAGACCAGAATACATACTAGAAAAACATCAAAACTATGCTGAAACAAGAAGAACCAATGAAAAATTAAACATTCACATACATAAAATTCAAAACATACAATGTGAACTAAAAAACCTAAAACCTCTTGGACAACCCCGACCCCCATGGAAAACCTCCCACCACACTGGACAACCCCTACCCCCTAGACACCCTTCCACCCCTGAACCCCCACCCCTGGACAACCCCCCCCCGGACAGCCCGCACCCCTGGACACCCCTACCCCCTTGGACAATCCCCACACCATAGGGACACCCCTACCCCTAGACACCCTCCTACCCCTCTGGAAATCCCCCACTAACCTGGACAGCCTCGCACCCACTGAACACCAGCTAACCCACTAGACACACCCCCCACCAATCCCTTGGACACCCACCCACCCCCGTACTCCCCCACCGCAAAACAACCCCATGGATAGACCCCACCCCTTGGAGAACCCCCACCCACATAACACTAGACACCCAACCTAGTGGAAACCCCTACCATCGAGAGACCCCCTGATACCCATGGACATCCCCCACCCCCTGGACACCCTCCCACCCCAGGACACCCCCACCACCTGAACAACCCCTCCACCCCCTTGACAGCCCCCACACCCTAGACACCTGACAACCCCTGGATTCCCCCACCCCCGAAAACACAACCCACCATAGGATACTCCAACCCCATAGACACCCCCACACCTAGGACACCCCCACACCCTCTCAACACCCCTACCCTTGGACACCCCCACCCCCTGGACCTCCCTCTAACCCCCAAGACCGCCCTACCACCCCCTTAAAACCACCCAACCCCACTGTACAACCCCCAAACCCACCCATAGACACCCTCCCACCCCTTGGACACCACCCCACCCCACTGGACACCACACCCACCCCCTGGACACAACCACCCCTTAAACACCCCCACCCCCCCGACACACCCCACCCCCTAGACACCCCACACACTGAACACCCCCACCCCACCCCTTGGACACCCCCTGATCCTCCAGGACCACCCTCCCAACCCCTAGATATCCCCCAAACCTAGACACCACCCCACCCCACTGGACATCCCCCACCGCCTGGACACCACCACACCCCCTATACACCACCCCACCCCACTAGACACCGTACAAGACACCCCCACCCGCTGGTCCATCCCCACCCCCTAGACAACCCCCCATGGACAGCCCACCCCCTTGATACAATCCCACCCCACCCCACTGGATAGCCTCTACCCCACCGGATATCCACCCACCCCTTGGACACCCTCCCACCCCTACCCCCTTAGACACCCTCCCACCCCCTAGACACCACCCCACCCCCATGGACAACCCCCACCCCCTCGACACCCCCAACCCTGGACACCCCATACCCCTTGGATAGTCATCACCCATAGACAATCCTGACCCCTAGACACCACACCGATCCACTAGACATCCCCCACCCCTGGACACCCCCACCCTCATACACCATTGGACACCCTCACACCCCTAGACACCAACCCACCCCAATGGACATCCCCCAACCGTAGACACTCCCACCCCCTAGAAACATATACCCCTTGGATAGACCCCCCACCACCTAGGGACACGTCACCCCCTATGGAACCATTACTATGATCTTCCAATGTATGAAACACAAAGAAACTAGAAAAAAGTAGACCAAAACTAGACTAGAATACATAATAGAAAAACAATAGAACGAAAAAAACTAGAAGAACCAGGGAAAAATTAAACATTCACAAATATAACATTTAAAACATACAATGTAATATAAAGAAACATAAATCCATCAAAAAAACATCAAAAAACTCAATTATAATTAAAATATTCAAAATTACAATTTATACTAAAATCAAACTAAAATCCAATCAAACCTATAAAATAATTGGACCATTCAACTAGTATTTGTTTGAACTCTTGAGAACTATTGGGTTAAGGGTCATAAAATAGATAAATATTAACCAGATAGTAGTTAACATGTATAATGAATAAATCAAATGAAATATTATGGCAATTATTATAATGAAATATTACCAGGTGAAACTTTACAAGTGTTCAAGTTGTATTTATTTCATACATAAAACATAACATATAATATTTGCATTCGCTGATGCCTTTTTTCAGAAACATTCTGTTTAAATTAGTGTAAATTCAAAATATCATTTTTAGGTAATACATAAAAAATAAAAAATTATAAATGGATATTTACCCTTACTTTTACATATTTGATCTTGGTGCTAATTTTTCTTGTGTTTTTTTTCAAATTATTCCCATCCACTCTTAGAAAATAATACGAATGGGATAAATTTAGAATTAATTATAATATAAAAATCTTTTAAAAAATTGAAACGTACTTTTCCACCATATTCTTAAAACTTCCCCACACATCATCATAGACATAGCTGATCTAATAAAGTGTTTCCTCCATTGATAAAACACATAACATCAAATGATCTATGATATAAAATAAAATTTTAGGTTAGTGTTTTTATATGTTAAAATATACTGATCACTTTTTTGGATATATGTTTCATACCCCTCACAAAAAGTAATCATCCACCACTACGTGATTATATTCTATTCAAATAATTCAGTAATATGAAGTGTTCTTTATTACTTATCCAATGAATGTTCTTTAGGGGAAATAATATGTGGGTCTATGAATCCATATATATCTATCCTACCATTCTTCTCACACAAGTTATAATGATACTTAATACAAAACGGGCATAAGTATAAATTTTTAATAAATTTATCCCAGGGAAAGGTGTTAAGACTTACATGGAAAAAATCTAAGACACATTGTTGACCAACATATATCCATTAACATGCTCCATGATATCATTTTCCAAAATCCCCATATTTATTGCATGCCCACAATCATGATCTTCCATTGGAAACTCATAAAAACAAGCAACAAAATTTGAATATCTTGATAATATGTCAAGACTATTAGAATCTATAACTGATGTCATATCCATTTTTTTTGCTGTCTATAAATTATTATTATTTTCATTGAATTATTCCTATAAAAATAAATAGAAAAATATATTTGTTTTCAAATGACAAAAACACTTTAATAAAAAACTAAATAAAAGATATAACATACATACCTATATGGTAATGAGTCGCAGAATTCTGGATGGCCAAACATAAAAGTGCCTGATACTATGTCTAACAGTAATCACCTCATCAGTAGGTAATGGTAATCAAGATGATTTGTTTATAATATCCTATACGGTTACCCTATGATGCTCTACCTATAACTGTTGATGATGAAATATATATCCTATAAAAAATACCGGTCCATATGCAAGTAAATAATAGTGAGGATCATCAACATAAAACTCAAAATAAGTAGGAATATTTAGTGAAGGAGTCGCATAAAAACGGGATCCACAGGATGAGGTGGGGGATTGGGAGCTATTGGTGGAGGTGGAGGATAAATAATGGGGTTTGTAGGTAGCGGTGTAGGTGTTGGAGCTACAATATGAAATTATCATTGCATGTCTGCAAACATAGACTGTACAGATACTCTGATGTATTCCTCCATCATCGCACTAATATTATTCACTTCATCCTCCAAGGATTCTATTTTTTTATAAGCATCCTCAATGGAAGATGAAATCAGATGTTATGGTTGATTTGAAATACCATTATATTCTAGCATCCGTTGATAAACATTTCATCCTGAGACATCCAGTGTCAGAAATATCATATGTCATTTGATAAAGATAAGGTTAAACATATTATACTAGAAAAATTTAAAAATTAGTCAAGCAATAGAAAAAGATCATAGCAAAATTTTCTCCCACAACTAAGATATTATCGCTTTTTCCACACCTATCCAATCATTGTACAAAATGATTACTTTTCTTTTACCCTGAGTTGATACAAAAATCATAAAATATTTTTCATTTGGACCACTAGGAATATCATTCTCATCAAACTCAATGAGTATCCTCTAGTCCTAAATATGGGATAGTGGTAATTTGGGTAACCATGTACAGCCACATTTACCAACTCTTGAACTCTTCTTTTTCATTATGGGAGGATGTGAAGATGATTATGGAACATCAAGATGAGCATGTGAATATTCCTCCACAAAGGTATGATAATGATTCTAATCTCATGAATCACGTGTTTGATCAACTGGTTGATCTATCATTATCAAATAAATCAAAAAAAATCATTATTTCACAAATATAGAAATTCAAATATTACAATACTAATGTAAACAAAAAATGGAAAACTGAACTAAGATACCTAATAGTAATCATGGTAAATATGGAAATCATGTTAAACAGTGGTAAATATGGTATACATGGTAATCATTATTGTTTAATTTTCATTAAAAATCAATAAATATATAAGTTATATAAAGGTTAAAAAAAGTAAACTATGATAAACTATGGTAAAATATGGTAAACAATTTAAACATGGTAAACATGTATTCAACATTATCATCATTATAACCTGTTAATCATTCCATGGAAGTAGGGATCTCACATAAATCAGAATCTTCATCAAGATAATCCCCACAAACATATTGTTTTTCCCTTGTAAAACAGCAGAATGCGGCATATCTGATTGAACAACTACAAAGGAAATCTGTTTTTCATGTGTTGCCATTATAATAGAATCTTTTTTTTCATCCAATCTATTTAGATTAAAAAATGTCATTCCAAATTCTTCATGTCTGACAATGTTATTACCGATAAACCATTTTCAGTTAAAAATAGAAAATTTAATATTAATTTAATTAACCTCCCATATTACTTCAATAACTCTATAATATGCACTTGATGTATAAATTGGGTTTTTGTCTTTAGAACATGAAAATAAATTGCTTATTCAAACACTAATACACCATTATTCTGAACTGGACTTTTATTATCTAGATATTTCATATGAAATGTGTATCCATTAATGTCATACCTAAACCATGTTATCACATTTAAACATGGACCACTCACTAACCATCTTAATGTCTCTGATACATCTGATCTATAATTCAAGGTCTTTTTAAACCATAGAAAAAATGTTTTGTTTTTATCATTCAAAATCCATATTTATTTCTTCTTTGGATGACATTGGTGAAACTCATTTATGTTCAATGTGATATATATTTAAACATCAGATATGTTATTTATGATGTATAACACATCCTTATTCTTTTGTTCACATGACTATGATTTGACATTCATGATGCAAATCCCCTTTCCCTCATTATAATCTTGTTCATGTTGAGGATAAGTCATGCATATGTCCTCCAACACAACAAAGTCGCTCGTAAAAAATCTACAGCCACCTCAGATATATTCTTTTCAATAATGGAGGCTTCAGGTCGATATGGATTCATAAATTCCCCATAAATATTTTCATATACCTTTCAAAAAGATACATCCTATGAAGATATATGGGTCCAAAATTATTATTTCGTGAACCAGATGAACAACTAAATTCACCATTATATCCAAAAAATATGGAGGAAAATTCATTTTCAATTGAAGAATTATAGAACTTTCATCCTTTTCCAAAATTTTCAGAGAAGTCACATCAATCATATTATTATGAATTTAATTGAAAAAATAACACAAATTCATCCTAGTTTTTCAGACATGGATGAAAAATATTCTATGCAATGCAACTGGAAGATGATGTTGCATCATGACATAACAATCATGGGATTTCATACCTATCAAATTAAAATCATTCAAAGATATAATATTTTATTACAATTGAAGAATAACCTTGAGCCACTTCTTTATCATGACGACACTAACAAAATAAAATTTTCAACCTCTTGTATAATGTATGAAAATATGAGGAAAGAAATTTTAGAATTCTGTTAGGAATGGGAGAAAAATTCAAATGTATTAACATTTATAGTAAGTCTAATATTCCATTCAACCCATATTTATTCTTCCCTTTAATATCAAACAATGTTCGATCAAATGGTTGTTGATATTCTTCTCCACGTGCATGATATTAATATTATGTTTCACTTCATGATAACTCTAATATGACAGCACTAAAAATATTGACCTTTTCATCCAAATATGTCTACCATTAATATATTTATATATCTTCCCTAATGTCACATTATAGTTTTTCACCCTCTCAAAATACACAACATGTGATAAAGTATTAAGAGAAATTTAAAATTCTTGTCAGCCATTGAATGCATTTTTTGGTATTCTATAAGAGTGATTCATAAGCATAATATTTTGATGACCCATGTATTATGTTTTCATCCCACAATAAAATTGATAATATGATGTCTATTGTTTTCAAATTAGACATCCTTTATGACCCATAACACTTCATCCCAAAAAAATTCCATACGCCGTGAAGTAAATTAAAGCGAACATAAGCACTGCATGTAGATGAAAATATTAAATTTCATAAGAATCATTCACCCTAATACTAACCTACCATAAAATATTCAAATCATCATTCAATGGTGAAAAGAAAACATCAATATCATTTCTTGGTTGCTTTAGGCCAGAGATCATTATACTCAACATGGCATATTTTAACATCATACAAACTTCATGAGGGAGGTCGTAAATTACCAATAAAACAAGATATAAACTATGTTTGTTACTAAGGGTTTAGTATAGATTATTTACATAATTTTATAACCCAAGTCTAGGATTTCTAATTTTATATCTAAATATAGGATACTACTCATCAATTTTCTTCTGTTATGGACAATCAGACAGATAACGTATTTTTCCTTCACATATCCGACCATCAACATACCATCATACCCTTTTTTCATAATGTTAATTAGTAAATAAAAGTTTAAAATGACGAATTATTGGAAGATACCAAAATTCATGGGAAGTTATCTCTGTAATATCCTTCATCAGCCTATTATTTTTCTTTCAACTTATACAGTGATATCCAACATTTTGGAAAATATGATAGATATTCATATTCCTTCCTATTTATCATATAATTATTCAGAAAAGAACGTATTTTCTTGTATCCCAATCAAATAGAGAATAATATTTACTTGTCTGTATAATGTAAATATAAAAGATCATTGTTTTTTATTAGAATGACATTCAAAAATTGTTGCAGCTCTGTAAAACTTATGTCACTACATCAATGTTTTGCCTTTTGGTTAATCAATCATAACACCACCAAAAAGCCGTAAAATACGTAAACCTGGATAAAAGGAGATTTCAGCATCTCCATATAGATACACAAATGTCAGTTCAATCTAAATTTGTTATGCTACAATAGCACGAATCATTTCTTCAATTCCATCGGAGTTACTATCTTTTAAATCATCATCATTAGTAGATCTGAAATTTTGTCCAGTTTCACCATACCAAATACAAGGACCATAACTCGGATTAGAAACCTGAAAGATTAGTTGATCATTGATGTCTCTACTTTTTCAATTTATTCATATCCAAATATTTTAGGCAAGAATAGAAAAAATGTCACTGCTTAAAACATTTTGTTACGAAAATTCCTAAAAGGCATCAACACATTCTTCATATTCATTACTCATTCGATGTCCTATAATCAAACATTGACTAACTGTTACCTATAACAATAATAAAAATTATACATCTCCTTAAGATATGGCAATTTTATATTTATATGAAAATTATTATAATTTTAATATAATTTTTTTTATATATAAAACATTATATGCATATTTGAAAAAGAAATGCATGAAAATGATTTTAAAAAGAAAACATAATTATATATAATAGTTTAACATTTATATGAAAATGATTTTAGAATCACATCTCTCTCATATGGATCATGATATAATAGTATAAATTCATCTTGGATCTTTTCATCTTAAGGTACACAAACTACACATCCTGGTGCAACTAGATACGAAATTCACCCTTCCATAAACAATAAATATGAAGTAAAAAGTATTAAAATATGTATACATTCGCTACTAAAAATTACAGTTATCCCAATAAATTGAATCCATTGGGATATTTCCTGAAACATTTGGGATAGAATATCCCAATAGTTTCGCACACTGTGGGCATGATGGCTATTACAATATCTCAATATCGATAGTTCCACAAGAACTGTTGGTATAGACTGCCTGATGTTTATATATGCCAACCATTTCAATGAAACCATTGGGATAGATATATTCAAATGGTTCATTATCTATTGGTATACATGTTTTATATCATATAATCTATTCTAATAGTTTCATGGAAATTGTTGGTATAATTTTATACCAACGTTTCAATAGCCATTGGCATAAACTCTAAAGTATATAATCTTTTGCAATGGCGGGTGTGGGCTATCCAAGGGGTGGGGGGTTGTCCATGTGGGTGGGGGTTTCCAGGGGTGTCTAGGGTGGTCGAGGGCTATACAGGGGGTGGGGGTGAGTCTATGGGTGCTATCTCAGGGGGTAGGGGTGTCGAGGGGGTGTCCAAGGGGGTGGGAGTGGTGTCTAGGGGGTGAGGGGATATCTAGGTGGTGGGTGATGTTCAAGGGGGTAGGGGGTGTCTGGGGGGGAATCAGGGGGGTGGAGGGGATATCCAGGGGGTTGGGGGGATGTCCACAGGGGTGGGGTGTCTAAAGGGGTGGGCGTGTCCAGGGGGTCGAGGCTGTCTAGGGGTGGGGGTGTCCAATGGGTGGGGTGGGGGGAGTGTCCACGGGGGTGGGGGTGTCCAAGGGGTGGGGGTGTTTTGGGGGGATGGTGTCCATGGAGGTGAGGGGGCTTTCCATGGGTGTAGGTGGGTGGGGTGGTTGGGGTGGTGTCTAAGGGGTGTGGGGGATGTCCAATCCCTACCCTTGTGGATATCTCCCACCCTTCAACACCCCCACCCCCTAGACACCCCCACCCCCAAGGAAAGCTCCAAACCCCCATGGATATCCCCCCCCCATAAACACTACCACCCCCCTAAACACCACCTACCCCTTGGACAACCCACTCACCCCCTAGACACAACCCCACCCCTGAACACCCCTATCCCATTAAAAACCCCTCACCCCTAAGACCCCACCCCACCCCTTGGACACCCCTGTAAACCCCACCCTCATTGGACAACCCCACCACTAGACACTCCCACCCCATTGAAATCCCCTCCCACATAGACACCCCCAACCCCATAGATATCCCCCACCCCCTAGAAACCACACCCCTAGACACCCCTGACCCCCTTTTTTATATATTCAACGTTGTTCCAAATAATAGTTTTTCAATGAATCCATTATTAAATAGAATGATTCTTAAATTAAATGTGTAGGCATGACTTATATGACACTTGAGACCCGTTTATAAATCATCAGTGGTTACGAACCTTGATTTGAACTGCTTATTTGTGTGTGTGGTGAAAATGGATAAAACCACCTTGGGTGGCGTATAAATTTTTCCCTCCATAGAGTTGTGTTATTTAAACCTTGTGTTGGGATGCTAAATGAAATAGTTATATTGTAAATTTAATTGAATGGAATATGGAGTAGAAGATCATGCCCCTATGCTATTGGTGATTACTCATTCTTGCTAAGGCTTCTGATGTTCATGAAAAACTATGATTCCCAATTAAGATAAATAGGAGGATTCACAAGAATATAGGCATTTTAATCCTCGGTAGTGAATGGAGATATTTTCTAATGTTACTAAGTGATTATATAATTATGATACCCAATTTAAATAAATGTGAAATTAAATTGTATGGGTACTATTTGGGCCCATTACCATTAATGTTACCATGTTGAGATTGAGAAATGGGTTTCGAACCATAACTTAATATCCAAGAATCTTCAAGATTTATTAATTAAATGATTGTAATTAATTTATTATTCACTATTGGTGACACATGGGTTCTCCTATGAATTCCACGGGAAGACTCAATTGGAATCTGGGTTATATATGCCTGGGTGGTTCGTGGTCTCCCTTTATGGACTGCCAAGGATGAACAATGAGGGAATATAATAATTTAAGCCCTGAGTGATATTTAGACTTCCTATGTAGACTTCTATTTATGGAGTCATGGGGTAGATCATCGTTTATTCTGTGATTGATACTTAGAATCCCTATGTGCACTTCCAAGGATGGAATCAGAGGTGAAACATCATGTGTGCCACTATTTAAACATGGGATCTCTTTAGAAACCACCAAGTATGGAATTAGAGGGAAGTGACATGTAAACACACAAAGAAAGATGTGGGGTTTTATTTAAAGAATTCCTTGGATGGGCTTGTAAGGTGATGGGTTCATGTTATTCCTAGAGCGATGCTTGGGATCCAAACTAGGAATGCCAATGAAAAGCTCATGTAATCTTAAAAGATAATAATAAAATTATTATACATCATATATACCATGCCAAATCACAATTTTGGATTCAGTCACAACCTTACATTTTTATGGCCTTAATGTTCATATCTTTCATAGATATAATTCACAAGTTGTTCTTTGGATATGAGCTATGTACCATGACTTAATTATAAATTATTCCACGAATGACTATTTACTTCGTTATATTATATCTTGGGCCAATGTTGGTAGTAGAGGACAGTTGTTCTATAGGAACACAAACCCATGCGGGTTATTTATCTACTACATTACATTTATAGATTCCATTATTACTAACACATTTTTCATTATATATTTGAGGACTAGATAGAATTAGATGTTTTTGTTCATGGATTATTTAGTAAATCTCACACCCTGATTGAACCATCATCTGGTACCATGAAATACCTTAACGGATGCAGGTTGGGACATGGGAAAACTCTCAATTATCGACACTTGATTGATTGTATCATGGGAGTGGTGGAGAATAGGACTGAGTTATGGATTCTGATTCTATATAGAGATATTCTTATAGCCTTTTTTTTCTCTTGGATTAACTGTATGTATCTGTATATGACGCATTGTCTATCTAATTTCTTTTTGTAAATTGCAACATGATCAGCCTTTTTTATATAACATTGATGGATATAATTACTTGTTTATTTATATTATGGATGCATACTTTTCCATAATTCAGTTATCTGTCATAAATCCTATATTAACTGATATGATTATACCATTTTCCACACTGTTATCATGAGAGTATAGTCTCCCAACTATTCCACCATGGACCTTCGCCACTAGTTGATATCCTCTAGAATATGGGGAGGCGAGCATGAGGTCATGTGGTCAAATTATATTGGTTACTATGTAGTTATTCGGTTCTAAGAATTCAAATTATTACTAACCTACCATTTGTGGATGATATGACATACTCATAGTCAATTTGGGTCTATGGGATTATTGTAAATACCTCCAAAATTGATATTTAAACCCTAGGACTAGGTTTAATGTGGTTTAAAATAGTATACTATGCAATGTTACTACTTCTTAGATTTTAATATTTTCATGTTTATTTACCATATTAGATTAATTGATCAAAATGATGTGGGTTGATTTTGTTTGTTACTCCATAGTCACCCATATTTGATCACTATTTTAAGTCATTAATGATAATTAGTGGCCAAATTCTAGATTTATTTCTACCACTTACTTACTAGTGTGGGTAAGGATAGAAAAAAAAACAATCTATCCTTTAATGTTTATACATATCATAGTAATATTAATGGAATTTTATAATATATCTAACCACTCATTGTTTTATTCCCTACAAAAATAGGTCCTTAGTGCCTTGTAAATCCATTATATTCAAAGATGAATAATACATTTTTAATGGAAATAAGTTTAAAAAAGGTTTTCCTAATATTATTAAGGAACTAATATTCGATATCAAAAAAACATCATTATGTTTACATCATCTATATGTAAGGTTGTTGTCTCCGGACCCCTGAGTTTTTGACCTCTTTGTTAGACAATCATGGTACGATATTTGAGTATCCTTTACCCGAACAACCATATCAGGAACAATATACATTAGGATGAATATTGAAACATTATCCTACTCAGCATAATCTAAATGCAAGTCAGCAACCACTATCATCAACTGATAATGATCAAATTCTTCTATATTAAAATGATTATATAATTTTTGACTTAGATCATTAGCTCATATATTTCTATTATCTACTCTGTGTACTAATGAAATGTTTACAATTTGAAAATATCTCCTCCATCGTCATTACATGAGGTTTAAATATCTTTCATAAAATATATGTTTCATGATTTTATGAACATTAAATACAACGATAGTTTCATCGAAGAAGAAATGATGTTTTATTTTTAAATAATGGACTTCCAAATATAGTTTCATAAAATGTGTAGGATTATTAAGTTCATGAATGTGTAATTATTATTATACTTAAGGTATTACATGATCCATATTCATGATAAAACAATCCAAAAAATATATAAATGCAATCATAATATAATTTTTAATCCTTTAATGGTTCTAGAAAAGTAAATATAGGAACCAAATTTATTCTATCCTCAATCCATGTAATGTATTTATGACACTCTTCAATCCATTATTATGAAATATTTTTCTACATCCAAGCTATAAAAAACAAATAAATACATGAAAATTAAAAAACAATTTGTTAGTAAAAACTAAATAATCCATGAAATCTACATATCTCAATGTTATTATTAGGAGGTTTCCAAGATATAATAACTTTTATCCTTTTATAATCTACTAATATATGGATCTTAGAAATAACATGTCCAAGGAAGCATACTTCTTTTATCTATATATCATAAAATGAATATAGCATAATGAACGTGTTATCATATGGTAATTAATACAATCCCCAATAATTCTTCATGGCCAGTTTTAATTTGATAATACTCCATGATATCATCAAAATATACAAAAACATTGTACTGAAGGTAGATCTAAAATATAAAATACATCAATTTCTAGAAAACTTCTGGTGCATTAGTTATAAAAATGTTATATCAAGATATTTATAATAACCAAAATTACTTATAAATGATGTGTTTGAAATATCATCCTTTAAAACATAGATATGGTGATAGTTAATCATAATTCAAATCTTGGAAATCATTGGGCTCCCATTAATTGGTTATACAGGTCTTCAATTCATGTAATGGGATAGAAATACATTATCGTAACCAGATTTATGTTATGATAATCAAGGCATTATCAAAGTCAACTCTTTACCTTTTAAAAAATAAAATTGAATAAATCGAAGGAGATATACTATTTTTTATGAACCCATTATTTTTAAATTGTTTTAACCAGAACTTCAATTAAATTAATTACATCGGTTCAATCGTATAATTTGGATATGAAATAGGATTTCTCCTTGATAATTAATTAATTTAAAATATAACTTCCCTTTCCGATGGAAACATGGAAAATTTCGTTGGAAAAAATAAAGATATTGATCTATGATATCTAAGAAATATAATTTTATAATTACATCAATATTTTCTAAAGGTACCCTTTTCAACTGATAAGACATACTTTTGAAAATCGATACCAAATCTCTTTATCTTCAATAATATTTATCATAATCTCCCTTAAATAAATTTACCACTCTATAAGAAAATAAAAAAATTTCTAATTATCTATAAAATTAAAAATGATATTTTAAAGATGGTAAATGATCCACTCCCATGAATAGATCAAATATTTCCTTCTATAGAATAGAAAAATACCACAAAAATTTTTATCACATTAGTCATTATAAAACATAATACACATTCCATCAAACTAAAATCACATTGCTCATGCGATGTTTGAATTTTCAGGATGTGAAACAACGTGTCTACATGAAGTCCCATATTTCATATCATATGAGAAGCAATAAAAGTGTTATATGTTCTTGTATCAAACCAATATTTATTAGTAGTTGAGTTTAGAGGTAGGTAACCTAAAGCTATCCAAGGTACTATGTAATCCTCTATGATTATTTACTTGAACCCATGCAAATGACTATTATATCAACCTAAATACTCTTTGTTTACTTGGTGTCATGGAATCAGGTGCGATGTTATGCAGTTCCTTGAATTACTTTGACATATAATTCTTTGAGGGTGGTATAAAATTAAATAATAATCCCCTTGTTTGATTTTAATATTGACAAGACATATTATAATAATCTCTAATAGTCAAAATTACATAACATGGAAAATATAACTTATGGTGTCCCATTATGGCATAGTTTTGACAATCTAAGGGAGGAACCGTACAATCACATTTAATATACTCAAATAATCCACATAAAAATCATCTGAGATGATTAATATGACGTGATGTGAATGATAATATTCTAATATATTTTTCATCACTTCACCCCAATTTAATAGAGCCTCTCTCTACTTATTATATCTGGAAGTGGATTTACCACTTGTTCCAAGAGAGAAAATGGTGCTTCCACTACTACAAGTCCCAATGGTATCCTTTTATTAAACTATCAAACTATTTATCATTTCTATATAAACATTGATAGATAATTTAACCACTTTAGAATGAATATATTATTACTAATATCCCCAATGATGTGGACATTCAAGTACTCCCTATGGGAAAAGTCTTGAGAAAATAGAACTAGATTAATGAACTTAGTTTCATAATCCATGACAGATATATTGTATTTCTACAGAGTAATGAAATCAGTATTCATAATGATCATGAATTCCTATGGTTATAAATGTTTATCAAAAAATTCCTTGAACCATTTCCATGTACGATCCTACTCGTTTTTAGTTTGAACATTTATAGACCACTATTTTTTCATGAGGCCATCGATCATGCATACCAGAAGATTTACCTTTACATCAGTCTATGTTCCCAGAAAACTGAAGAGTATATTAATTCAAAAAATCCATGCGTCCATGTTTATAGTCATAAATTACCTTGAAATATTAAATGATTATTCTTTTGGAACTCCAATAATTGATTCTCAATGTATGATTCCAAAATATTATTTACCTTATCAATAACATGGATGGATTTAACTATACATTGAATAAGAAGATGATTCACCTCTGGATTATGTTGAACCATATTATTATACACATCATTCTATTGATTTTCTCATCATCTCACTATCTCATTCATTTTATAACTATAGAAGTGAATACATTCAAATAATATATAACAAACAAACTGAAGGACTAGAATATTCCAGATAATGAAAAACCAAATAATCACAAGAATCTATAAAAATAATAAAATACTATATGGATGATAAAATCCATGGGGATGTCTCTCTACCAATGCATGATACCCTATAATTATTAGTTAAACACACAATGGCAAGGTGATCACACTCATAATGGGTTTCAAAGACACATTTTATACCCTAAACCCCTTATAAACTTGAATTACATAATATAGAGGTAATCTATTCATTTTTGTGCTATATCTTTCATGTTCTTACATGTCATATCTCCATAAATACCATCTAAATGAAAGGACCCGAAAAAACTTATGTCACATGGGACATTCATCCCATAACCCATTGGGTAAGAAATAGGTAGAGGTGATACAAACATTAGGTGACATCTCTTAGACATTAAAGTCTTTTTAAAAAATCCATGGTCTTAGAAGATCATTATGGGATTATTTTCCCTTGAACAAACATAACCTTAAGAGAGAACAATATTAGAAAATTGTGATACTATTTGATGAGTGGTAGTAAAACTGAAAATTCAAAATCAAAGAAAAGTATATATATTAATGTTGAAATAGAATGAATATTATAATATCTCTAATTTGAAAAACGACCGGAAACATATAATCCAATTTGGAAACATTCCAAATATCCCACATGAGGATTTACATGATCTACCCACTATCACCAAGACCATATCATCATGATTCCCCATAAGTCAAAAACGAAACCTTCTCCATATATTTATTGTGATAAAAAAGGTATATGTATGAACTAATGTACATTTTCAGGGGTGAGTATATCGAATCAGTTGGAAGTCCATTATATGATTCACACACATGCCACTATGATGTGAACATATCACTATAATTTATATAAAACAAGTAGAATTTAAAAAACCTTTATCAAGATCTCATAAAAATTGATGAAATAGGAATATAAAATAGTTTCATTATAAGAGTAGTGTTACAAGTTATTTTACCATATCATAATGCACTTAGAGTACCCATTCCACAAACACAGACACACACACCCATTCACATAGAATGATTGTCCAAAAAATAATGTGCAATGATCTGTCCTGTAACTAAATAATCACATGGCGTTAACTTATATCCACCCTAAATGATCCATCAAACATGTCCAATACAATAAGGAACCCACATAATGGAATCATGAAAACCCACCATCCCATGTATGCTAATTTTTCGACAAAATATAATTTATTTAAACAATTTTTCTCATAATCATCTTGATAAACAAATTTCAGGAAGATTATTTTAAAACCATATAGCAAGATATCATTTAAAAAATAATTGTCATGGTATTTCTAATGAGGATACAATTAATAATTTTTTAAATCCAAAGACTATATTTTTAATAAAATATTGAGAAACATAGAATCCACCACCCAAAAATATATTCTCCTAATGAATTAATGCATATTGATCATGGTAGATTTGTATTCCTCTTCTACTTCCATAAATGGATCTATTAGAGATGAAAAATTTCTTATCAACCTAATATCATTGCTTTATTGTTCAAATCTAAGGTTATTTATAAGATAAGATATGAATTTCAGGATGGAAAATGGAAATATGATGTCCTAAATTGGATTTTTAGATCTAATGCACCAAGAACCGTTGAAACCATCATTTTAAAGATATAATATTACTACAATTTTTTAGGGGAGGATTGAGGGTTGTGAGACTAAAAACCTGATGAAGAACGAGGATTTTGAGGTTTTTTGGAGTTAAAAATAAATTTTACATATTTAACTAATTATACATCATGGTTAGGCTTCAATGATTATTAAACCATGTGAATACTGTATATATTTTACAATCCCTAAACTCCCAACATGGATGGAATTTCCTTTCAGTTTGGAAAAATATACAACAAGAATATGAAAGTCCATTATCACATTTAACATTGTAACATGGGGAATCCACATGGCTTCCCCTAACTGTGATCCAATAGTGTGCCATATAATGTACTTCAAAAACTCCCCAATGTCTCCATGAAAATTATTAAGACCATGCATATCTAATAAATTGCATAAAAACAGAAATGAGACGTATATAACTCATATCCAATGTTTTATATTAAAAACAGTTTGTAAGAATTATTGCATAAACTTAAAAGATATAGACGTTGATTTTTTATGAACTAATGATGACTTATATAGAATATTAAAAAAATGTTATTGTATAAAATACATTGTCCATATTCATTTATAATATATCATGTGAATCACACAATATGATCCTTCACCCAAATACCATGTTATGACATGACCAATCACATAATATTATTAGATATAGCTGTTTTAATATTATATCTCTTTATTTTTATAGACAATATTCCCAAAAAATGAATTAAAATATGGATTATAATCATTAATTTTATATTATATGATATTCACATATCATACACTATGATATGGGGGGTTTGGGTAATATCCAAACATTTAGGGAACCCACCATCTTGAGTAACCTAATATTAAAGTATTTAAACATGTGTATATAATATATTTTTAAAATAATCATAGAATCATTCACTCAAGGCCTCATAAAGTCATGATCTATATATAAAAATCAATATATTGTAATTTTATGATATGTTCCAAAAATGGGAATGAGTGTAGGAAATGTTTTCCAAATATTTTCAATCTATCTCAACAATGTACTAAAAAACTTCTAAATGTGTTGAGAAACATCAACTAATACATGTCATTTCTATGTTCTGGTGATTTTAGGATGGTATGTGGGTAAAATATCAAACATAAATATAAAAATTAGATGGAGAACCCAGAAATGTTTCATAAAATATCTTGTAGAAATCATTGAAACATAAAAGGTGTAATATAGGATACACATTTCCATAATACATTATGCAGTTCAAGAAACTCCATGAAATTTAATTGTCTAATATTTATGTTATAGAAATAAATTATTTTTTTTTGAAGGTATATATTATAAAATATATATTTTAAATATGATGTAAATATAAAAGAGTTTAAAATCATGTAAAAATTTGATAGTTATTGAAAATATTATATTTATTATGAATTTAAATGTTTTTGATCATGGAATTGAATAAAATAGAATATATCATTCTTTTATGGATCAATGAAAAGGTGTGTATAGTTTTTTATTTTCTATTATAAGATTTTTTTTTCAAAAAAACTTATTATAAAAAACATGAGACGAAACTTCTAATAGAAATGGTTTATAATTTAATCAATTCATTGAAATGTTTTAGAAAATTATAATGATAAAAATATTTTATATATGGAAAATGAGTTTTTCAAGATGTTTTTCCAAATTTAATGGATTTGATGCCACCCCCATTAGTGGAGAATTTTATATAATACAATGTTCTTATCAATGAATTCCTTATGCCCATTGATTACCATATGAGTTATGGATATGGATATAATAGTTTATTTATTAAATATACTCACTAATAAAAAATAATAGTTGTTTCCTAACTCAAAAAAGATCGTGTATCATTGCCAGGTACTCAAAAGAGAATATAGTATCTAAGAGGATAGATTGAGAACATTTTGACATTTAGAAGATAAAAGTTATAAAATAAAGGATTATTGTAATCAACGAATAATGTTAAAATCAATATCTAGGAAATTTTTTATTGTAATTGGTTTTAATAATGTTGATTATATATGAATAATGGCTTCTATGTATACAATAAAAGTCATTAACATTATAGCATTGATGTTGGGTGTTTTGTTGATCGAATAATTTTTCATGGATTTGGACATTAGGAATAAGAATCCCATGTATCACCATTATTTGAATATATTTCTTCACATATTTTACTTCAAAAAATTTTTATTGGGAGGGTTTAATTAAGATATCACATATATTTGTAGAAATAATTAGATTTAGAAATATTATGTTTAAAAAACATTTTAAAGTGTACAAAAATATAACACCAATCATGTGGTCTATTATATGTGATATATTTCAGAGGATCTAATGTATGACTTAGTTAAGTGTCTTTATAGAAGTATTAGAGTATATAATGATTCATGTTATATATAAAAATTAACCACTACATTATCATTCTAATACATTTGATATATATATATATATATATCATGAATTGAAATGATATTTAAACTCACAATGTATGACTTTTAGATATCCTTAACTAATTTTGATCTTGGATTATTATAGGCGATGATGAAATTCAATGTTTAACCTATGAATCATTCTTATATCAAGATAATAAATATGGGCCAAATTTATAAAATAAATTTTCTTATTAATGATGACCCATGGAGTGTACCAAGTATAGTTTAATACAATAATTTATTGGTATGGTAGGGTTTTATAGTTTATATGTTGAGTCTTTATACACAATGAAAAATATTATCTTTCATTTAGAAAATTCCTACTTTTATACATATCTTATCACAGCCTTGTGGTTTAGCTAATCAGGGGTGTTTACGTATTTTTCTAATAATGTTATTGGTTGAAGCTTAAATAATATGGGATTTGTTCTATCATATGAAGAGTATGAAATATAGGACCTAGATTGAGAAAAACAAATAAAGTCTATAGTTATTCCTAGATAGTACATATGAAATACTTATATATTTGGGTGAGGGCCATGCGATATGGTCATCTGTTAAGGAGAATGAAATATGATATATTATTAAACATGGTTAGTATATAAAAAAAGAATATATAATTTATTATTTCTATATATTGTATTGATATATTCTATGTATTATGGTCACTCAATGTCTAGGAAAAAAGAATTATAAGAAAATTAATGACTTCATATAATTCAACTGGTGTGCATGGGTATAGAGATATATGTTTTTTATAATGATCATAATATATCCCTATATAGGTTGATTATCATTTATTTTTTGAAAATTACAACTCATTACTTACATTTAATAATTTGGAAAGTGATATTCATTGTTAATGCCAAAAAAGATCAGGGGGTACACATTGTGGTTGAATGAATGGGGATTCAATTTATTATAAAGGGTTACTCAAAAATTGTTTTTGATATAGTCCAAAATGAATTATTATTATATATTCACATATTATTTCATATAAAGTGATACATAGTATAATTTAGGTTAAATTTATAATTTTTTTTAGAAAACATCTAAAAGTGTTTTTGGATATAGTTTCACATGTTATTGTATATGATACAATATATTTTATAATTACAGAAAATATATTAGGATTTAGTTTAAGAGGTTTATTTAAGGATATATGGGGTAGGTATTTGAATTCTCATCATGTTTCAATTGAATAAATGGTAAGGAGGTGATAATGTATATTTTATTAGCATTTTAAGTATAGTGGTATCAGAATAATTGAAAAGATGAAGTGTTATTAGAAGATGATATCATTTTATGAGCGTTTTGGTATGTTCATCAGTAGATATTCAGTGGATGTTCTGTAGTAGGTCTTCATTTTTTAGAGGAGAATGTTATTTAAAGATTGACTGTTCACTAGAGAAGAGAATTCATGCTTCAGAAATACAAAGGTGAATGATAGTTAGTATGGATCAATAATGGTTTGTCTATAAATAGAAGAGGCAGGTATAACTAGATTATTTGTTAAGATCCACCATTAATGTGGGGGTGGGACCACTCGTATAGGAATATCTATTGATAAGATTCTAAGACTATCAAATGAAGTTAATTAGCAGTTGTGATTGTAATTCCCAATATATTCTAATAATAATGAGAATTAAAGTAGCATTCTCACATAGATGTTGGAATCATGTATGAACCACACAAACCAAATAGTATTTTTCTTTACAATTTAATAAAAGTTTGAATATTGTGTGATTTTCAAATTTTTAAAAGGGTGTGAGTGGTTTTATTGGCATCTAATTTAAAGTGCGAGTTCTAACTAAGCTTCAATACACTAAGTTCAAGTGATCCTTATGATTAGTGGAGTTCTAGAGGATCATGTTTCTTTTGTGCGGAATCTTTTGGTGGATAAATCATGAGAAGAGGGGTTCTTGAAAATTTCCCAACAATTTGTATCAATTCTTTTGGGTCATTCAACTCAGTCATCAACATCCTCAAATGAAGAAAGGATAACACTCTATCTATTTCTATGATGTTATATAAATTATAGTGGGATTTTATTATCATAGGAAGGTATCATGTAAATATTAGATTAGATTTAGATATAAATGTTTGACAACATATATTTTTTATCTTAGATATTAAAAATATAATATTATATCATTAAATGTATTTGGAAATTTCCATTGGTTTGAGTCAGACTAGATAAAATGTAAAAGGAGGAATTCGAATAGTTGGATAGGAATTATCAGGGGTTACTTAGGATATTTTTTTGAATAAAAAATATCATCTCACATCTTGGATATAATGAAAATTGTTAATTTGATAATTTCCATGATATACATATATGATAAATATATGACACTCTGAAAAGTTTACTGATGAAGAGGTAATTCGACATGATTCATTCTGAAGGTAGACCTTTGGAAGATCATGGGAATTATGTTGACATGGTTTTTAGGGAATCATGAGTTTTTAAAATTGATGATTAATGATGATTTTTGGAATATTATAATGAATCATAATTTTTGAATTCATGGATTTAGATCTTAACTATAGTTCAAAATTCCTATAGAAAAACTGGCCTTGTATTTGAGGATATCAAGAACATAATCTGGAATGAAGTAATCAAATGAAGAGGGATTCATGGACCTTATGGATAAATGATAATTATAAAACGAATGAGGATTTCACCTCAATGGATATGTTGACAAAGACTAGAAAATAATTCTTGATAAAGGTGTTGAGGTATGTTGACTAGTCCTTGCCTTCAATGTTGGCAACATGTCAAGAAGGATTGTAGGAGACATAAAGAATCTACTGAAATGGTAGATTAAGGAATTTAGGGTTTGATGAATTCAGTTGAGATAAGTAGTTGTTTTCTACATAGTTTCAATATTATGGTTGATTCATGGGTGGTTGACTCAAGAAAATAATTTCAATCAATTCTATATCATGGATTCATGGTCAATGATATATATATAAAAATTAGAAAAGTGATTATTTTGGTTGATGAAGCTATGTAAATGAAAAGTAAATGAGATGTTAATATAAAAATAGAGATTTTGATATTATTGAAGTAAAAATAAGTAAAAAATCATAATACTAAAAAAGTAATTAATTTTTATAAGTTTAATAGACACGGTAGGAAATGGTCACAGATTTTCCAAAAGAAAATTGGAATGTGACATGAGGATCCATGTCAGTAGAATGAAGAGAAAATGATGAGACCCTATACCAGATAATAAGTCATGATGGAGAACATTTTTAATAAAAATAACTTCTGATTTTCTTGAGATATGGAACTATTGACTCCTCAATCATTGGGATAATTAAATCAAAGTTCAAATTGAAAAAATAATATTAAACCTTGATCCCATGGAATTCAGAAGTTATGATGGTGTTTTTATTGTGAAATAGAAAAAATAATTATCCACTTAGAATGTTTGGAATCCCAGATCCCATAAGTTAGAAATTTTTCATTCTAATTTTTGGGATCGACAATAGTCTAATCTTATGGTATGTTAGTTTACATGGTCAATTTTATTGATGAAAAAATATTTAAAGTATAGGTTTACTCTATAAAGAAATACTGATATCTTGGAAATGTTCATTTAAGGAATTATATAGTGGAAATTTTATATTCATAAAATTTATTATACACATTATTTTATAATGGGGGTGAGTACAATAAAAGGTTCATTTGAAACATCTATTAGAAAAGGGGGATTTGGATAGAGAATAATGTTCCTAGTACACCTAATCGAAATGGTGTGGTGGAGAATATGAAATATATTTTTTTAAATATGGAATAAAACATTATAATACACTTTAATGGACAAGTAAATTAGGGTGGAAGACGTAAAAAATATGCATACTTTGTCCATAGTAGTTTATCAACACAATTTCAATAAGAAATTATAGAGAAGATTTGGTGTAGTAAACCTTTGGAATTTAACCACCTCAATTTTTTTGAGACTATCTAATATGACTATAATAATGATAATGATATTAAAAATCTTATTTAAATGTCAAAAATATTTTTTATGTGACATTATGATGGAAATTTTGAATTTCAACTTTGGAATGATGAAAATTGATAATTCACATAGTGTTTGGATATTATTTTCAATGACAGTGTCCTATGGAACAATGAAAACATGTATAAATAAACATTTTGTAGCATGTAATCAACTAAAAATGTCAATTTTGATATCTAAAGAGATAAAATAAAAAAAATTATATAGATTTTATATGATATTAGTAAAATTTCAAAAGTGAGATGAGTAAAAAATGTTACAAAATTATTTCTGATGACTGAAGTATGAGGGAATGCTTTTGAATATGGATAATCAAAAGATGGGACACTAGAATATAGATCACAAAAAAAATATATTTCTATAAATAGAAGTGGAATGACTTCAGATTCCAAGGTCTTATAGGGTAATTTGACCAATATAAGTAATTAGGAATGACATGACCAATTTGATCCTAACAGACGATGGTGAACCTAACATCCTACATGAAATACAATCTTCAAGTTACTCTAAAATGTAAGTGTTATAAATTGTATAATAACTGTATTCATTATAATCCAATAGAAATTCGGATTTTACTTCATAACATAGTGGAAAAGAGGTCTTGAGAAGAAGTGTGTATTATATTTGTAAGAGTAATATTATATAAGGAGGTGGTAAATGGAACGGCTAGTGGTGAAGGGATTCTAATTTTTTTTGAGAATTTCATTTATTGAAATATTCTTAGTAAAAGTTAATCCTTCAATAACCATAATATTACTATGAATAAGAGATTATAATAATCTACACTTGGATCATATAGATGTATAAACAACCATTCACCATTGTGACTTAGTGGAAGAAATTTAAATTAATCATCCAATGGGTTTCAAGGATCATCAAAACAAGGACCTTGGGATTGAAATGAAGAGACACGTATATATTTTAAAATAGGCACAAAGGCAGTGGAACCGTAAATTTGATGCTTTCATGATCGAAGAAGGTTTCAGGTATAGAAATTAAATACATAATTACAAATAAAAGGCCTAGAATGATGGATGTTTCAATATAATTTTTCCTTATATTGATGAAGTATTATTGGGTTGTTTGAAAATTATAATGATATGACATATGAAGAATGGTTTTTCATGAGTATTAAATATGAATGATATCAATCAGGGGGATAAGTGTTTGGGTGTAGAAAATATTGATTAATATGGACATGGATGATTTTTTATCTCAATGTGACTAAATTAGTAAGATCAATAATAAATTATGGACTATCGGATGTAATCCAATCTCAACTATATTCATTTTACATTAAATTTATTCCAAGTATAGTCCATAAAAAATTAAAGATGTGTTGGAGTATATTGATAATGTTTTATTTGAGTCATTGATAGAATCCATGGTGTACACCATGATATGTACTTGACTAGTAATTTCATTTCTGTTGGGAGACATTAGTTTTAACTTTGAAAATATAAGGAATGAAAAGTTGGAGATATTGAAGTGGATCTTCAAAATAATTACGGGATCATATGTTACCTCATGTTCCTTTGGGATAGATGATCCATATCAATGTTATTTCATCACTCACTTTATGGGGGTTCATACCACATAAATAGAACTATAGGTTTTGTGTTCTTCTATAGATGAATCATATTTAGTTAAATTCCAAGGTTGAACCATGATATTACCTTTTCTATAATGGATGCTATGTTTATGGTTTCTACAGAAATAGGAAAGTAACTATTATGGTTTATGTTATCATAGTAGGAAGTAAAAATATTCCCATGGTATGGAGAGTTTCAATTTTATAGTTAGACTGAAATTCACTTGACTCATAATCTGGTGTTTCATGAAAGAAGGAAACACACCTATATTAATAATCACTTATAAAGAATTTAGTGGAGGAAAAGGTATTTAATTTTTAGAAGATTTATGATTAGTATAATATTGTATACTAGTTCAAGAAAATTTTAGTCTAAGATATTTTGAGGCCACACTATGTCATATTACGGCTTGGGTGTGAAGAATGTGTTGGGAACACTGATTGTTGTTAATGTGGAATATTATTGGGTGTGTAAATGTGTTGAATAGTATTGATTGTTTCCTTGAAGTGATCACCAAGTGGGAGAATGTTAGGCAAATCAATATTATTAAATATTAATGTTAATATTCATCAAGGTTGAGATAAAAAAGATACCATCAACCCATTCCATGTAGTGTTAGATGATTAATTAATTATTGGACGTGTTATATGAAAAGAATATTTTCTTAATGGTGTTGGGGCCAGTTCACTGGTATATGTTTTGCTGATGATATGTAGTGGTTCTTAATGGTATATAAAAAAATATTGCTAGTGCTTCAATTTTTACAAGAGAATTCAATTTGAGATGGGGAAATCTATAGGGGATTTGAATTCACTGTGGTTAATTGGGGGCATGTCCACAAATATGAAAAATTAGTTCTACTAAAAGACTAGTTGGGACCCACTATGTAGATGAAGCTTGGACGACCCTAAATTTTGTAACTGTTACTTAGATTTTATGTATTTTTGGTACTTGTAATTTTATATTATGATTTTAATTCCACATATATTACAATGGTAGATATAATTATAGTAGTGTTCTCCAATGGATATAGGAATCAGGCCAAACCCACCTAAAATAAAGTTTAAATTTGTTTTCTACTTTCCCTCCTCTAATTTTTCATGAGTCATTCGTTTTCCAAAGTGTCTACACAAAACAATGGTTGGTGATTTTGGGTGGGGGTCTTCTAAATATTTGATACACCACACATAAGGGAGTCCTTTGGATCAAGGGGCTGTCATAGAATTGGTTATCTACTATGTGGCATCTTTAGGTTGATAGCATCTATTAATTGGAGGTGAGGAAGATTTCACATCAATTTTATATAAATACCATATTACATATTGTATGATATGTGAATATATTATAACATGTTATGTGTGATTATAACCCATATTTTATTTCATGGGTTGGGAATATCAATAATCATATTATATAAATAATATATTAGCATTGGACTAACTGTTCACATTATATGATTTTTTGTAGTGTATCATGGTATTGTGTGAAGGATTATATTGTGTGATTCACATGATATGTTATGAATAATTATGGTCGATGAATGTTAAATGTTATGATTTCAATACTCCTAAAGTTAATATATCATAAGTGCATGAAGAATCAATGTACGTATGTTTTATGTTTATGGATAAAGGTTTACAAACGATTATAACAACATAAAATATACCCATACAATGTATATAACATGAATAAATGAAGGGGTCTTGAGGAGTTTTTTTAAATATTATATAAATACGCTAATGGCCATGGATATGGTTAATGCATTCAATGGATTCTCCAAGCATGTATCTTCCTTCCTCCACCCATTACAATCAGAAGGCGTTAAAATATTGTTGGATATATGATCATCTTACTCTATTATCAGGTGATTCAAATTGTCTCATGGACACACCATGGATGACTAAGTCATTTAGATACCTATTAGTATTCCTCATTAACCATAAAATGAAAATATTCTTGTAAACTCGTCATTTTATGGTACACAACTACATGTTCTTCATCTTGATTAATCATGGTATTAGTGTCAATAATTATTGATCTTCTGATTTCAAATTTTTTCCCACTATTTTGATAAAGTTTTAATCAATAATTATAAATTTAAAATGAATTTTGAGAGAATACCATTCTAAAATTATGTGATATATCATTCACATAGACTATTTAGACTATGATATATCATTCACTTGTATTAATTTTCATTAATTGAAATTTTTTGTTCACTGGAATTATTTGAGTCATCATATATCGATGACTTAGTATAAATTAAGATTCATTCACTATTCAGATGAGTGAGATTAATATTAATGTGTACTATATTATAATGGATGGTTGGTGATATATCGATCCTGACCATATGTGGATTTGGTAGTGCATTGGCCGCAAATGTTCACCCAGGAGTATATCATCCTATTGGGCTAATATAAGAGGTGATGCATAATTCACCATGTGATATTGGAATTGGCGGTATATCAAACACTTGGGTTACATACTATTGGAGTACAATCTAATTATGTGGGATGTCCCCTTGGTGGATCATTGACCCATGGACTTGTTCTGAAGGTATGTCATCAAAATGAATCATGATAATATAGTTGTATCAACCACATGAGACGTGATACCAGTGGTTTGTCATCCACCTTGTGAAATTTATTTGTTTTTCATTGAAAAAATATGGATTTATTTTTAATTTTGTATCAAACACCAGGGGTCTTGAGATGGAGGTATGCTATCCACATGAGAAATATTCAGAGTGGAATACCAACAACCTAGATGTTTTTTGGCGGTACTTTATCCACTATAGCAATGAAATTATGGTATATTATAAAATTGAATTTGATAATTGGTGAGTGTCTCAAAATTTATGTTGTTGTTACAATTTCACTGAGTGATGATTTTGTAACCTCTGATATTGATTACGTGATAAACCATTTATCTAGAAGGGATTTGATTGTGAGTTACCTTCCACCTATAATATTTTATGGTTATATGTCTTTCATCTTTAATATTATAGGAGGATTGACATACCATTCATCCATGGGGTATGTGTTTTTACCATGTGTGTATCATCACATTCTATAACTGGATGATACAGGTATGGTCATACTTGTTTTGTTGTGATCGGTTCACAGGATGACATGTTAATTTATTTTTTCTTATTTTTATTAGATTTTTATATTGAGTATGATTTTTTATTCACTAGATTTTATAGGGACACCATTGGTGGTGGACCAATAAGATATATTATAACTATAATCCGGAAGCCTTTTACCTATGAATAATTCATGATTAATAAAACAAGTAAGGGCAAGGGCCTTATATGTTTGGATGGATGAGTCACTGGAGCTTAGTAGGTGTAAGGGGATTGGTTTAGGACTAAGAGACTTGACTAAATTTGGATTCCCTTTTAATTTAATTAATTTTGGATTATGTTTTATATTATGTCACCCAGAGGTATACATATTACACTTGTATGACATGTTTTACTGGTATAATATTACATTTTATGTTTCATGTGGTGATATTTACTATTGAAGGAATTTAGTTGTGATATTTGTTGAGTAATATTGTTTATTGTGATGAATGATTGATGTTATTACTTTCTATATGTTTATATTTTTTTATTTAGAATATAAAATTAATATTAGATATATATAAAGAATGGCCACTGGTCAGTATCCGCTCACATATGGGCAGGTGAACCTAAGGTACATTGAACATTAGTTCGATCATTGTGATGGTGAAATAAATTAAGGTTGTTACAAATTGGTATTTTTCCATTATTTTTATTTTATAGTACTATTTAATATATGGTAGATAGGATATTGAATGTTTTGGTGCCTTTTGTATGGACCCTTTTACTAGGAGTAGTTAACCTTGATTGAGGAAATTACATGTTACTAAGGATTAAAATGTTATTATATATTTATTAATTTATTATTAGGTTACTTCTATAAAGATTATTCATTTTGATATTGATTTATTGTTTATGGTTTTTTATTATTATATTGTGGTGGGAAGAGGGATTGCATTCATACATCATTTTCCTCATCTTGGGCTCACATGAAACTCATATAGTTTCTTATGTTTTATATTTTAGTTTTGATAGAGGTTTGGGTCATTTATATTGTTAATAATAACTCATATATAATTTTCTGAAATGAATTATTGATTTTACAATTCTTGACTAAACCATGATTATTGTATATTACTGAAATATTAATTGATTGTCATGTGACCCATGTGATATTATAACTGACACGAGAGGGGTTTGTTTGGATAGAATCCATAATTATTCTAGGAGACCCATGTATCATATCATGTACATGTGTCGTAGGGTGACATGTGATTTTTACTGCTTACCCGAAAAGGTGATACTATATGGATGATAGAACGTTTTTGGAGTCATGCACCTTTTATTTATAAGATGATCAAATGTTATGACCTCAACATGAGTTCCAAGAGGGTGAAGATGAGAATGAAACATGGGTTTTGGATATTGATCCACATTTTTTACCAATTCCTCATATCAATCAATATATCCTAGATTGTTTTCTTCCGGACGTGATGTCTATGGGACATGAGGATCTAAGTTCCATAATGAACATACTAGAGTTTACCCTTTAGTTTTAGCTATATAACCCACTAAACATTACAAGATAGGAAATACTATAAATAGTTGAGTTCTTAAAGGAGTATATTTATCCTATATTTGACCATCTTGAGAAATACTCTATGAACCGAGGAATGATTTACACATATAATATTTAATACATAGTGATGTGCTAGTGGGATGTTATAGAAAAATAAAAAGAGTATGTGGGGGATAACTTGGAAGGGATTTCATTCAATATTTTTCAAGAATGTCCTCCTAAAGTCTCTAAGGGTTGAAAGAACAATGAATTTCATGAATCTAGGAAAAGGGGTCATGTTTGTGAGGGGTTATTCCACTCCCTTTAATGACATTTTTTTATTCTCACATTGGAAGGTGTTTATGCTACCAAAGTCAAGTGCTTGAAGGATAACCAAAAGAATTACATTAGACCTCAGGAGAAATATATTCAAGATAAAAACCATGTCATAGGTTATGAATTCTTCCTTGATTACTGAGTAGAAAAAAATATATAGTATGTCATATAACTATTATTCTTCCTCTGTTGGGGAATGGAGTGGGTTATAGGGTAGTAAAAAGAAATGATTTGACTCATTTATCTTGGTAATTTATAGAGAGATAATTAATGAAAATTATTCATTTATTCCACTATGTGGGATATCCTTAGTATTGTTTTATCCGTGTTTCTATTAGGGAAATTTTCAACCATATTGTGATATATTGTTAATTTATTGTTAGTCCAATGGGGATTTAAGGATCATTATGAGGTTTAATGTAATCAAAGAGTTAATATATTTCAAGAATGCATCTGATCAGACCTAGGGTTCAGGGGTAGGTAAAGGGGTATAGTAGATATTGAGTTATCAGTGACCCTCCACCCATTTGGGTTGTAGTTGTTATAGTTGTACTCAATGAACGTAGTGTCGGTAGAGAAAGATCCATTTAGGAATTCAGGAAATAAGATCTCATTGATGGGGATTAGGCATACATCATTCCATATAGGAGACCCTTTATGTGTTGGGTAGGGATATATCAACATTTAGATGTATAACACATGTAGAATCAATCATATAAGTAATTTTATTTGATATGGTTTCATCACACTCATTTATATCTTTGTAGTTTTTCTGAAATTTGTGGTTACCCATATGGTACATTTATGGGATATTATTTATCAATAGGTCATTATGGTTACAATTTGAAGGTATCTAGAGATGTATTGAGTGTTCTATCATGATCAATATGTATTGGTTTATTTTTTTATTCTTTGTGTTTGAGATGTATAGTATTTATGTGATCCTTGGGAAGGATCCGGTGACTCGTTATTGAGAACATATTGAATACTATCTCCAATTAGTATATTCACTATGTGTAGCGGGTGATTTTCATACCTATAATAGTGAGTAGTATTGGTAGGATGGTTGATCTAGACATGGCCATAAACAGTTGTAGTGATCATATAAAACATATCTAAAATTTGTATATGATATTTGGAGATGCACCAAATGGTATTTCCTCATATCATCAATTATTTTCTGAATGCATTTCTTTAGTATTACTTGGGATTTTTACCATGGAATATGATCATGTTCAAAGTCGATCTTATAATTGATACAAATCCCATATCAATTTGAAATTTAATGATAAAAAATATAGTGTTCCATAAGGACAAGTCATCACATGATGATTTGGTGGTGAAGGGATTTATTCACAGATGGATGTCTCCTTGGGTGATCTTGTATTATTCACAGAAAATGTTTATAAATCCCTTTATTTATGTATAGTTCACCATAGGATAAACCGATTTATGGTTAAGATTCAATATCAAATTCCTCATATCAGATACCAATTCAATTAGATATGTTGTTCTAGATGATTCTCTAAAACTAACATGTTATTAGGATATCATAGGTTAAGGGTGAGGCATTCCAACATACAATATACTACTTTGTGGAGAAGGTACAACCTATATGATTATATTTGGTTTTATTTCAGAATGACAAATGAATAGAATGTATTTACGGACCCATGGAATATGGTATTACCTACTTACTTTATTTATTTATTGTCGTTTTTATTGACAATATTATAGTGTTTTCCGAGTGAATGTAAGATTACGATATCCATTTAGAGGTTGTATTGAGTAAAAAAATGGAGCATTAGTTATATGCCAAGATCTCAAAATGTTAGTTGCATATTAATGAAGGTGGAATTACAGAGAACATGATACAAGAGGCTCGTATATTAGTGTATTTAGACATGAATAAGGATATAGTTTCATAAAATCATCCTAATAACATCTATGAGATTTATATTCTATAGTGATTATTTGGTTAATATTGATTTTTTTTCAGCACTTCTCCTGATTGGAATTATTGATGATAACCTTGACCAATAATGGGATGAAGGTCCTCTAGTATGATTTCTATGAGAGAACAATTAAAAATCTATATCTTCGAGACCTATTTTATTAATTTTATGACTTTTAAATATTTATATATATGTTTTTTCGAGCCATAATCTAAGATGAAGTGAGATTCTAAGGAATATAGTGCTAGAAATTTATTTTAATAAAATATAAAATATATTTTATATTATAAGAGCTCAATGTTTTAATGAAAATGGGATAAATCTTAAACGTAATCCTATATCAAAAATATAAGACCAAATTTTAGCTTATACCATGATGTTTACCCTAGGCATGGAATAATATAAGTCATCTCGAGGTGTTTGGAAATAGTAACCATTGGTGAGTGCATTTAGTTAAGTAAATAATTAAACATCATTTATTTAATTAAATGACCTAAATTATAAAACATAATAAATTCATGGTTACTAAAATTCTCCAGGTCTATATATAGAAACCTAGGGACAATTGAGAGGTTCTTCTTCTCTCCTAATTTGATGAATTCAATCTAGATGGTGAATAACCTCTTGATCCATGCAGTTCGACCCACAGTGAATGCAACAAATCCTCTTCTTTATTAGAGAGGAATTTATTCACTGATGAATGATCCAAAACTATTTCGAACAAATCAGTTTATGTATTCAACTTCATTGGATTAAATGGAATGTGTATGATCACCCCATATCATTGATTTGCGCCAATTATAAGTTTTGTCAGGATCAAATGTAATTATTTATTTAATTATTCCATTGTATTCACACTATTAAACATTCAAATTGTATTTTTAAACCCATAATACTTGGAAAATGAGTTTGAAACCCATTTTACTATCCCTTTATCACATAAATTCTTCATGTTAATCACATTTGGACAGCAAGGTTGTGATTTGTAGTTCGGGTTTGGCTTAGTGATAAGATCTCATTAAATGTACATGAAAAATGGGGGATCAAAACCCATTGGGCACAAGTACTGTAGCAACATTGTAGAGCTCTATAGCAGTGGAGGCACTGTAGCGATGGCGACACTGTAGCGGCGGCAGGTACTGTAGTAGTGGCAGAACACTGTAGCAGCGGCGGGTACTGTGCAGTACTGTAGCAACGCAGGTACTGTAGCATTACTATTCACATAATGGGCTTTGGGCCAAAACAATGGGCCTACGGGCCATGTAATGGGCTAAAATTCCCACTGGGACTTTGGGATATGTAATGGGTCTTCCTCTACCCAGTTAAAAGAGGACTTTGCTATGCTTTAAAAATAAATTAGACCTCAGCCCCAACCTTTAAAAAAACGAGGTCATGATTTGACGTTATCGATCTGGACTGAGCCTGATTTGACCCCTAGATTCATGATTATTTTTAATGTGGTGAATGGATCAGCAATTAATGATGTAATTTGGGTTGATCAATGGTGGAAATATTTTTTGTTTCAAGGATATAGGATCTTAGACAACTGAGGTGAAACGTTAGGTGTGCATTGTGCATATGGTGAACCACCATGACAAATAAATGTTTGATTATGGGCCAAAAGATGGCCATTAATGAATAACATTGGATATTAATTTTTGTTTGGAGGTCTATAGGTGAGATATGAGGTGGAGAGGAATTATCTTGAATGATGATGTAGATAATGATATTCTGTGAAAAAACAACACACGCCATGTCTCCCCATCAACTAAAACACTAGATTTTCTATAGAATTATATAAATCACATGTTGTGTGGTACCCCACACAAAATGTGAAACATCTTAGGGTGGTCATTCATATACATTTATATCACACAAGATCGGGCATGGCTATGAAAAATCAATTTTCCAAAGTACACAGATACAGGTAGGATGTACAGAAATGACTAGAGAGCACAGGAAGGACACCGTGTGGCTGAGGTACACCATATAGTCCACTTATTTTCAATATATCACTACTTGGGTAGTGATATTAATTATTATAGGGATATATCTATGTGATGGAGTGGTACCACATGCCACATGATACCCCTTACATTCCACATAGCCCATCATTCCATTTTAGGAGAATTTATCATCTTGCATCTCCTTCATTTGGGCTTGTATTTTGGACAGTGAGTAGCCTATCTTGTGTGTTTTTTATATAGAATTTTATTGTGGCCTTTTTAGTGTAATTTGTGATATGATGAAATATTTTATGGTCATGACACTAATTTAGGAAATTCCTGAAAATTATAGTGATTAGGAAGAATCAGTAGTGGCCCCAGAGTGGTACAATCCTACTGTGATAGGGAATTGGTACTCTGGACATCTATTGAGTGTCAAACTCATTTTGGTAGGGTATGGTCCTCTACTTATTCTCCTAGTGAAACCCTCATACTAGGTAGGGTATGTGTCATCAATCCACTCTTATAGTGGAACTCTCTTGCTGGACTCAGAATGGTTCCTCTAATTGCTATTAGAGTGGAACACTCTAATGTAATAGGGTATGAGTCATATACCTATCCAATGAGTGGTAACCACTTGGGGATTTCGGTTATGGGTCCTCAATTATAATAGTTGAACCCTCATGCCTGGTAGGGAATGAGACCTCATTCTACTATCTATGTGACACCCCTCTGCGATTTCATGGTATGGGACCTTGACTACAAGAGTGGAACCCTCTAGTTGGGCTGGGAATGTGTCCTCGATCGACCATTGAGTGAAACCCTCCTATTATACCATGGAATGGGTCCTCAACTTATATTATGGGGTCCCTATACAATGATACATTGTGGTTTGTGAGGAATGACCTATGAATTTATACTACTCAAATGTGTGAGATGGTAGGCATCATCAATGAACATCTAGAACTGATTAATCAATTATCCTAGGTTGATGTGTCATATAGAGATCCCTTTCTCTTCTATTTGGTTTTCTTTAGTTTGAGTATATATATGATTCAATGTCATTTTAATTTTTTACTCTCATGTATTTGGATGAGATTTCTACCGTCTGTTTATTACAATCACGTATAATACTTCTTTCCATTCACCTATCGGGGCATCCTACTAGGTATGTGTATACTCGCCCTGCACGGGCTTTCCCATAATGTTTCATGTCTTAGGTAGATGATGGATATACCGATAGTGACTATAGAGGATCATAGGGATAGTTGGTGCATTGGACCTCATATAGTTCATAGAGATTGGAGATTAAGAGATGAGATCTTCTAGGATATTTACATTCCTATTTTTTCTGGTTGGTACATCTATCGGGATGGGCATGTATTTTTTCCCTATTACTTTTATGTTTTCACTACTGTGCTCTTATACACCCTATAGGTTTTTTCATGATTTCATTATATTATTTTTTTGGATATTTTATTTTATTTCTTTTCACTTTTGAGTTGATATGGTAGGCCTTGTGTATACATGTAAATTAGTAAAAGGAATCCCTTTTTATATATTCCTTTCGGTGCTTGTCACCACCCAATAGCCCTTTGAGGCATGTTTGGGTAGTTGCACCTCGATCCCTATTGGGTAAAGTCATGAAAGATTGGTATTAGAGTAGTTCATTACTTGAGACACTGTATAGATTGTAGTACACTTACAAAAAAATTATTGGGATATTGGTAAATAGTTTCAATGTTTTATATGTTTGGATTTTTGACAAGGAAACAAGTTTTGGTGTGGGAAACCAATGTATACATTCACCAGGACTCTGACTACCTAGATGTTCTATTTGCATAACAAGAAATTGGATGCATGAATCAATGATAAATGAATTATATATGATTTATTAATTTAATATCCTTATTTAGTCAACTTCTCATTGTTTATATCTATATATATTCTCATTTGACAGAGGTATTTTTTTATTGGATTTTTAGGATTCCTTCGTGATGATAGCCTGATAGGTTACCTACTCTGAATCATGATGAAGATCTGATGTGTGATGAGGCATTATTTCAATGAATATCCCATGATATTATTCCTCTAAGTGGATAAGTAGTAACACCGCATAAATTGATAAGTAGATAATAGCTGCCAGGCAGGTTGAAGATGCACACACATTTAGTGCACTTCACATGTTCCAGTGCTAGGACGATGAGGTTCTGTGGCAATCTAGATCAAGTGTAAGTGGTTGATTATATAGAATTGGTGTTCTCTTTTTATTTATAACTTTTCATAATAAAAATTTATATGAGTTTTTTACATTAATAAAACCAAAATATACATACTTCAATGTTTCTGGATGCAAAGTATTCATTCTGAATAATTATGATTACATAAATAAATTTTCACCAAAATATGATGAAAGATAATTTTTAAGTTATTATACTACTAGTATATCTTATAATGTTTTTAATAAATTCTTTTAACATTGAGAATAGAGTACATGTTAATTTTGATGAAACCAGCCCCTTTTTTCAAACAACTCCAATCTACATCCCCAATTGTTATTTCTAAATCAAATTTTCAACCAATAGTATGTAATTATAATCATAAGAAAACAAATAAAGAATTGTTTCCTAATTTTATTCTTGAAGAATATTGTATAATGTTTTTGAATAATATACTTTTGAAAACCCAATAAACAAGTTGTTTCTTAGAAATAGTCCTAGTGAAAGTATCATTGGTGATGTAGATCAAATAGTTTACACTAGATTTTTTTTGAGAAATTCAATTGTACATCTATAATATTTTTATCAATATGAACCTATTAGTACTTATAGGTATTTAGGTTTAATTTATTGGATTAAAGTACTATCAGATCAACTCAATGTGTTTGAAAGGAACCAAGTCTGTAATTTTGTTTAACGACCGAAAACAAATCTATAATTAGTGTAAAATGGGAATTTCAAAATAACTGTGATGAAAATGGAATAATATTTACAAAAAATGAAAACATTTTTCTAAGTAATATAACCAATATGAGAGAATATATTATGAATAATCTCTTGAACTTGTAGCTAGACTAGAAGTTATTTCAGTACATCCATCCATTGTAACTTTCATTAATTTCAAACATTTCTAAATGGATGTGATGTGTTCTTTATTAAATGAATATATTCAAGAGAATGTTTATATAGAACAAAACCAATTTTTTTAAAAATATAAAATTTCCAGAAAATGTTTATAATATTACTAGAGAACATTAATGAATTTTACAAACCCCTAGAGCATGGTATGATATGTTAACTATATTTTTGTTACAAAAATATTTTTCTAAGGGAGGTACATATATGAATCTTTTTCTTAAATAAGTAAATAAATTAATTATGATTTTCAAAATATAGGTTGATGACAATATATTTTATTCAAATAAATAATCATTAATAGATTCGATGGTATATCTTATGATGTCTGTGTTTGAAATCAGTATTATGGGTGAGTTCCACATTTTCTTGAATTATAAATTTATGAAAAATCAAATACTCATTTTTTATCTCAACATAAATATATAAAAGATTTACATAATAAATTCTGGTACAAAAATACTAAAAGTATTAGTACACCTATTGGTACCTCCAACACTTTATAAATATATGAGGCTAGGAAAATAGTTGATTAAAAAACCTTTAGATATATGATTGGAACCATAATTTACTTAACTGCTTGTCATCCAGAATTAATGTTTTTATTATTTATATGTATTAGATATAAATCCAATACAATAATAAATCTATATTTAATTTTTAATTTTTTTACATAATGGAACTATGGATTTAGGATTATTCAATTCAATTGGATTTGTTTTTGAACATACATGTTTTTCGAATGCAGTCTTTGAGGGTTGTAAAATTAATAAGAAAATCACATATGTAACATTATATTTATTATGTGAATCTACAATTCTTTGGTCTTAAAATAAACAACACTCTATATCGATTTCCACTCCTAAGGTTGAATATATAGAAGATTGATATTTTTATGCCCAAGTGTTGTCGATGTAACACACTCCCATAGATTATGGAACGTGTTTTACTAAAACAAAAATACAATGAGACAACATTGGATCCATAGCTCTAAGTAGAAATCTAGAAAATCATTCTTGTGTTATGAACATCGTTATAATACATCATTTATATATGCATCAAAGACTTAAGGGATATATAATATTAAAATTCATCAAAACACAAGACCTACTTGCTGATATTTTCACTAAACCAATAGTTAATATATATTATAATACATTGAACATAATATAAGAATGATTAACGTTAAATTATTATTAATATCATAATATTATTTTCCAATTTGTATATAGTAATTAACACCTTCTCATAGGGGTATAACATATGTTTAGGATTTCTAAAAAAAAATTATTAAATTTTAATTTTTTTCAAAATTTTTTATTGTAATGTCATTTTTGGACTCAAAAACTTTTCCATCAATTTTTAGATAAATTTTTTTATACTTTTTCTAGTCTAAAAAAATTATTAATAAAATTTATAGATATTTCTTTTCATAATAAATATTTTATAATTATATTTCATAATAAAACTATCATAATCTCTATGTATTATAAATATACCATAACATTTTTATATTAAAAAAAACTAAGAAGTCAAAGTTATCCATATTGATGAATGTTTCTACTCGGAATGGTCTTCTTTATTTAACTTTATCACTAATCCAATAATTAATTTTATAATTATTGAATATTATTTATTGGATTAGTTTTATGGAATTGATTTGTTTCAAAAAATAAGTTTTCCTAATCAGAATGATCCTCAATTTGATAATGGTTCCTAATATCTGATAGTTCAAATTTAATTTTAAAACATTATTCCATTAATTCTTGGCGATTATATATGTTATAGATAATATGGGATGTTTAAATTTTTCGGGAATATAGACTTTATCCTCTCTATTCCTATATATGAGTAGGAAAACCCCTGTCTTACCTCAATTTCAAATGATTTTGTCACTCAATCTCTTCCACCATAATGCATTCAATCCTATTGATTTGGAATTCATTCGATCTATAATGCTAGTTTGATAATTTTGGAAACAAAGGAATACTACAAAAAGGTATGTTTTTAGGGAATGACTCATTTAGAGGTCTTGGATTGATACGTATGATAATTCTACAAATAAGATCATCAATTTTGAAAGATGGGAAGAATTATGTGTACAAAAACTAGATTTTGATTTGACATATATTTTCCAAATATCGTGACATAATTAAATTATTTCCTTATGGTTGTTGAAGAAGTCTATAAAGATCAAGATTTATTAACATTGTTTGTGATGAAATAAAAACATTCATTTAAAATAGTAGAAGATATTATTGGTATTCCTAGTAGAAGATAATTATATTTGGTTCACACAAATAACCTGAAATTCATGGTTCTTCTTAGAGAATGAAATAGGAGGATTATTTGTTTCATTATTATGAGAAAAAATCAAAATTATTTCATTTATAATTAGGAAAAATAGTTGTATCATTGTTTATAGGGTTATTTAATAACAATGAATCATGATCAGGATACTCATAAGGCATGATATATAGTTATTTTTGAATGATTGGTAAATAAGAAGAAACTTAATTTGGTCAAATGTTTTTCATTAAGGTTAAAGCCCTAAAAAATGCCTCAATAAAGTAAAAAATCCTGATGTTTTCCTCTTATTTGAATAAGATACTCATGAATGTTATGAAACTTTTCCATGTTAAGGACCCACATTTCCAAATGTGATAGAATATATTATTTATGAGATATATTTCAATTTCAATAATGAAATTGTTTTATTATACCAAGTGAAAGTTGTTTTTTAGATAGTTGATGGTATTATTTCTTAATCCCAACCTTCCAAAAACCAGAAGCTATTGAAAAGTAGAAAATAAGGGCATATTATTTATATATAGATAAGAAATAATAGAAATAAACAATATCTATGATGATAAGTTTTGAAATATAATTTTACATTAAGCTCAAAATAAGTATGAGGACATGGAATTTTTTATTGATCTAAGTAATAATAAGTCTTTAAAAAATCATATATGTGAATTGTTAGGGAAGAAGGATAAAATAAATAAGAAATGGAAATGCTTATATGAATATAGATTTTTAGAAAGAATATAGAAAAATGTGGAATGTTATTATGAGAATCCAATACTTTTAATTTCCAATACCAATAAAATAATTCATGATGTCCATTTTTTATTTCCTGAAACACCTATATTAAAATCATTAATCCTTTCAGTGGATGATAAGGGAAACAAAAAACTAGTTGTTTAGGAATCATTCCCATCATACAAGAGAAAAAATATATATTTAAATCATTTAAAATTGGATTCTTAGAAATAACTATTTAATTAGAAGAAAATATTGAGAAAGAATTATAAAAAGTATTGGAAGATAAAGAAATTTAAGAATAATAATTATATGAAATTGAAGAAGTAGATAATGAAGTTTAAGTGGAATAAGATGAATAACAAGATTAATAAATTCATAAGTAAAAGTCTCAAACTGATGATGAATCAAAGAAAAATAAATCATCAGATTCTTCATCATCCTCAACACATTTACATTCAAAATTTCATAAGGATGTAAAATTGGAAGGCACACATGAAGAAAAAACATCAATAGAAAAGGAGGAAGAGTCATCCTCTACGGAAGAAGAATAAGGCCAACAATAAAATATAAAATTATATGGTAAGAAAAAATCCGAAAAAGATCATAATATTATAAATTCTTCAGAGGAAAAAAATTATTGAGAAAGCACCAAATAATGATTCATTGAAAATTAAATATAAAGGGAAATTTTTTGATGTATTATCAGGTAGTCCAAAAACACCTCAGGTTGTGCTCGATCAATTTTAAAAAGAAGGTATGATTGATCAAAACTGATTTTATTATTCTTTTATTTCATTAACAATAATGAGTGATCAGATTCCTTATATACCTAACATAACAGAAATATGTAAGTTGATTCTAGAATAATTAAATGATAAATTGGAATCATTAAGTGTTTTGACTGAATCGGTTATCAGGATCTAGGATGATATAAATAACAATCCTAAAAAGTTGAAAACAAAATTTGTTCCATACAATAAAATTGTTAAGTGGTGGAATCATGTTGATTGTGGATTAAGAGAGAATATTGAATAGTTAATGGAAATTAAACCTCATACTTTGGAAATGGAAAATGTTTTCAATGAGTTTTCCTAGCATATTTATGAAAAAGAAAATTTCATTAAAGTGCTTAGAGATATAACCAATGAAATAATTGAGGAAGTGAAAGTTCAAAAAAAAGATTCATTGTTTATATTTTAAGAATAACATTCTTCTATCATGTAAATACAAATTGATCATTGTGAATAAAGAATTTTATAGTCTAAATAATAATGTCCCACGGAAATAATTATTGGATGAAAATATTGTGAATATTGATAGGTATCGTGAGGAGTTCATGAATATTAAGTAAAATTTTTGAATCATGATGATGAAAAAATGAATACTTTTTCATTTTGAACACTTGATTTAATATTTTCAAACATTTTAATTGTTGTTGATAGTAAATTAATTTTCATCCAAATTTTTTGTGGCTGAATGTTTTCCAATACTTCTAGATGAATATTATTTGTATTATTTCTTGATTAAAAAGTTAGTTCATAAGTAATTGTTTTATATAAAATCTCTTACTATCAACTAATGATATGTAGATTTCCTATTCTTCTTGTGAATCACAAGATATGTGATGTTATAAGTTACTCAAAGCAGTGATAACATAGTTATTATCATAAGTTAGAATTGTTTTTCGATGGGGGATATGTTTTCTTTAAGGGGAAGATATTTTAATAATCTTAATTGCATCATGAAGAAGTTATAATCTTTGGGGTAGCTATATGAAATAAGATCATTATTCTTCAAATAAAAAAGGGTTCTATGTTTTTCTAGTTATTATTTTTCAAATAATTATTATATTTTTTTTTATTTCAAGATAAATAAAATATTGTTCAGCGAGAGGTCTTACATCTTACTTTTCCATTCCTATAGTTTTTGAAATCACAAACACCTACTTAAAATTATTTTTAGTAAATTTTTTATCCCAAGTGATTTAGTATGTCTTTTTAGAAAAAAAATAAATTTTAATAACATAGAAATAGATATAATTTATTATGAAAATAAAAAAATTATTAATCAATGTGATCCATCTGATTTAGGATTCATCCAATTCAACAGACTGACAATTATCTTGACCAATTTTTATACTTTTAACCTATCAATTTTTATGAAAAAATTCATAACTATTGAACGGATTAGATTACTGATACATTTGACTGATCCTTAAAATTTTTAATATTGAAAAATAATATTGAAATCCACCAGATCATCGAATGTCTATAAATGAAATATATAAATTTTATTATGTTGAATGGAATACAATTTTTCATTGTAATGGTGCTGAACAAAATGAAATCAGACATCCAGTTATTACAGTGTTATTATGTGAAATCATATTGATTTCATTTCATGAAACTTATAAATATGACATTTATATATTTTAATACAAATAAAAGGACATTTTAATAGTTCGAAGATATTACATTTTTCAACTCATTTATTCTAATGTTTTCTATGAATGGACACTAATTCCTTCAATTTGTAATACCTTATAGAGTGGTCATTATGAGAAATCCATTTGAGGAATATTTCCTTTAGAACATTTTCATTTGTATTATGTGTATTATCATTTCAATGAGCAAGGGTTTAAGGGATATGAAGTTAGTGATTTTGGTCCATTAGATTGAGGGATTCTAGGGCTTAGAAAATATAGGATGACTATCTTATACAGTTCTTCCATGGATTGAAATACTGAGATGTTCCGATCAGCATATCAATTGATTTTTGGTTATGGAAAGATGCAATTTATATTATGTATAATATTTTGGATACTGTTATTCGAGGTTGTTGACTACCTTTACTCTTATGATTAAAAGAGTGATTAATTTTAATATATCATGAAAGACATTATTTAATTTAATAGCTATTTTATAACATGTGTCTTTAAGTCTTTATTCCATTGTGCATATTAGAATAGAATGACTTTTAAAAAAAATCCTCTTCTCATTTTTATTTGTTTATCAGTGATAATTATAAAAAGATACGTGGATATAATCGAACAATCTGTGGTTCCAATTCTTACACTTTGATCATCAGACGATCTATGAGTCTGGTAATTTTACTCTGAAGGGTATTGTTATTGTTTTAGTTTTAATGTTTTCAAAGTAAAATTTACCCCCTCTTATAATAGTAACCATCTTATTTACTCATTTAATCTAATATGATGTGGATGGAAAACAAATTACATCGATTCATGAGGTAGTAGTAGAATGCATGCATGATGGAAATATTTACTTCCCATTTGATGAACATAGAGATCAATATATGTAAGTAAACATAGATAATAAAATATAAATATATGTTAGATAATGTTTTGAAGGTTCTGGTCCCAGTGGAAGCATGGTTGGGGCGACACCCAGCATTGAATTTTACCAGGATCAATGATTAATTCAGGATCGATACGATGATTAATGCCGATCTCCATGAAATATAATAAAATATTTAGATAAAGAATAAATAATCACAAAACCTTTAGAGAGGATCTTGCACCTCATTTTTATAATTAGTTTATTTAATTTCATAAATAACAATAATGACTGGATCATTGGTATTTTTCTTCACTGATGATGTTTATCGTCCAGAATGACCCTTCTGGATTATCTCATTGTGCTTATAAGGATCCAAACTAGAATCCTTCTAGCGGAGATCCACATCTGCTCTGATGGCCTGTGATCCACACTGCTCATTCTCTTGGTGCTACTGAGGCGAAGCGAGTGTCTTGTATTGGTCCTTCTTAATCGTATGTTCTTTAGCCTTGAAGAATTCCTCTCATTCATAAGAGGGGAGAGAAGAGGATTCGAGAGAGAAATTGTTTGTATCAAAAATTCTCAATTCACTAGGTTTGTGGTGTGGTGTGTGGTAAAATAGGCATACATGTCTATTTATATACATGGAATTTCAGTTACAATATTTCATTGTATAGAAACAATTAAATACATTCGTTAACTTATAGAGAAGCCATGAATTTAATAATAAATCCGCATCATTATTTTTGTTGTGCCAACATGCCCAAAATAGAATTATAAATTTCGCATCATAGAATAATAGAAGCATTATTTTAATTTCTTCCAATTAGTTAATTAATTATTTAACATCTTTCAAAGAATTATTTTACTACTGAACCCACCTTTGTCTATGAAAATTGCACTTCCATTAATTGAACACTTGAATAAATAAATAAATAATTTATTCTCTTAAATAAATATTTTATTTATAAACTAATAAATAAATATTTATTAAATGTTCAATAAAATAACTAAATATATTTAATTTAGTTTATGAAATCGGTTTTTCATGAATAGAATTATTCCATAGTATTGAGAATAATATTTATTTCATTAATTAAACTAAAATATAATTTAACTAAGACCACAAAAAAACATAGTGTGTGACCCTCAGGGAGTCTTTTTCAATGGCATTAGGCAGGCTTGCCGAATGTCTAAGACGGCTGTCTACCAATGGGTCAAGGCACCTAAGATAAAGAATGTAATTTTGAATCAATGACATCAACATATGAACACTCACTATGTAATATAATCCCTTTGTTGCAATATATCATCAAGTAGGTTTTATGATTATTTCATCAACATTTATGCTTCATATGTCATTCTTTGACTACATGAAATAAACTAGTCGTTACACCAAGGACATGGTATTTTGAGTGAAGGTTATATTTCAATCAAAGGTCCTACATATCAACTTCCATAAATGGAAGGGACTATTCCTTCCTCGACTTATCCATTAATAACCTGCCACTCATGATGCACCCAATGTAACCTAAATCCCACCAACTGTTTGCGTGACAGTTTTTTTTTGCAAATCAAAGTGCGTAAGTCGTGACATGTATTAATGATATTCCTAATGTCTAAGGATCATTACACATGCTCATATATAGAAATAATTGATGACACCAAAACATGCATAATTATTTCAAGCGGGTCTATTCCAATAATCCCCTATCACGAAGATTACCATGTGCGAACTTCATGAGAGGATGCCTCATCTGCTTACGAGTACTCACACCTATCTGTATGCCTACAATTTTTCCCATCATAGTATGTCATCCAACCAAAGAACTATATTTTAGAAAACTTTTATAGAATTTCATGGTTCTGTTCATAGCAAGGAACTTCCATGACCTTATCAATGTAACCAAAATTCTCAGGCATTATTACGTCATAGTAATGAAGAACAATGAACAAAATGTAATAATACATTAAATATTCATGTAATCTACGTAAAACTTGTTGGTTATAGGACAAAAAATCTTAAAAACTCTTACTTGGACTAGAGCCACCGGCCTACGACTTTCAGTCCGCTAGACCTCACATGATGTTCATGTTTTTGCTGAGTCAAGGCTTTAGTCATGGGGCCCGCCACATTGTCTTCCGTGGAATTAATACTCACTAAAACTTCTCCTCTCTGAGAAAAATCCCTTAAGAGATGATACATACAATGTATGTACCATTTCCACTGATGTGACCATGGATCTTTTGTGAGATCGACCACTGTACTATTATCACATTACAGTGTGATGGGAGCTTTACTACTAGGTATCACATCTAGCTCATGGGCGAAGATCCACATCCCAACCGTTTCTTTATCTACCTATAAGGCTACAATATACTCAGACTCTATTGTAGAGCCTACGAACACACTCTTCTTTGATCTCTTCCATCTCACTACACCTCCATTCAAAGTGATGATGTATCCTGTTTGGGAATTCATGTCATTTTGATCAGTCTGGAAACTAGCATCTCTATATCCTCTTATTACTAGTTCCTCATATCCTCCGAAAACTAGGAACATATCCTTAGTACAACTCAGATACTTTAGGATAGACTTGACTTCCATCCAATGATAGTCACCTAGGTCAGCTTGATATCTACCTATTACACTCAATGCGTAGGCGACATCCATCTGAGTACATAGCATGACATACAAGACTAATCTAATTGCCAATGCATACGGAGTCCTCAGAATTTTTATTCTCTCCTCATGTGTGTGAGGAGACACTTTCTTAGAATGATGAATGCCATTTGACACTGGAAATAATCCTCTCTAGGATTATTCTATACTGAATATCTTCATTATCTTATCACTATTTGTAATTTGACTTAGGCCCAACAATCTCGTTGATCTATCACGATTGATGCCGATGCCAGGAATAAATGATACCTCTTGAAATTTATTCATTTTGAAGCATTGATTCAATCATGCCTTAACAGTCTGTAAGACTAGTATCTCATTTCAAATAAGTAATATTTCATCAATATATACTATTAGGAAAATGACTGCACTCCCACTAAACTATTTGTAGACACAAGGCTCACATTCATTTTTGATAAAACTCAATTCATATATGGATTCATAAAAACGAATTTTCCATGACCTGGTTGCATTCTTTAATCCATAAAACAATTTCAGTAACTTTCATACCTTATTGGAATCTTTTTGAGTCACAAACCTTTTAGGTTGTATCATGTAGACATATTCTTGAAGGTTCCTGTTAAGAAATGTTGTTTGGACTTCGATTTTCCAAATCTCATAATCATGGTATGCCGCAATAGCAATTAGAATGATAATGAATTTCACCATTGGAACTGGTGAGAAGGTTTTATTTTCGTCAATTACATGATGCTGTTTAAACCCTTTTGCAACCAGTCATTCCTTACCGATGCTGACATGTCCTTACATGTCTAGTTTCTTCTTGAATACCCATTTCAAACCAATATAATTTACATCAACTGGAGGATCTACCAAGATCCAGGCATGGTTTTTGTACATGGAATCCATTTCAGAATTCCGGGATTCTTTCTACTTGGAAGCGTCTTTTACACTCAATTCTACCTTATAAGTGAGAGTATTATTATTATCAACTAATAATGAGTCATCATCCTCAGTTAGAAGTAAAATTTACGATTCAAGTTCTCTAAACACTCCGATACTCCTACGTAGTACATGTGTCTCTTGAAAAAATTATTCTTCCACGGGGCTTTGTGGAATCTATTCATGTACCAACTATTGTGGACCTTGAGCCTCGACTTCATTGAAGTCTATCTTGATGTCACTAACTATTTTGTATATGGGATCCCTCTCAGGGAATATGTCATGTCTTTCCACATAACATATTTTTATTAGTGGTTGTATAGGTAATATCCCCTTATTTCCTTTGGGTATCATATAAAGGTACACTTTGTGCCTCAGGTGTGAGTTTATTACCTAACGAAGCCTTAAAAAACATTTCACTACCACATACATGTAAATTTGATGACATGGAATTCCATACACTCCAAAAATCTAATGGAATAACATTTATCAATTTAGTTTGTAATTGGTTTAGTATGTGTGCCACTGTTTGTAACACATACCCCCAAAAGGATAATGGATCTCTTTCATGACTCATAATTGATCTCACCATGTCCAACAATGTGTGGTTCCTCTTTTCACATACACCATTAAATTGAGGTGTGTAAGGAGGAGTGTGTTGGGAGATGATCCCAATCTCTCTTAACTAATCAATGATGTCCAAATTAAGATATTATCCACCTCGGTCTAAGAGGAGTATCTTAACCTTCTTAACAAGCTGGTTCCCAACTTCATTCATGAATTCCTTGAACTTTTCAAAGGAATCATACTTATAACTCATTATGAAGATATATCCATATCTACTATAATCATCAGTAAATGTTATGAAGTACGAGTACCAACCCAATCGTTCAAAGGGAAATGGTCCACCCACATTGGTATGAAACAATTCCCGAATCTATTTAGTACTTTCACCATTCCCACCAAATGGGGCTTTTGTCATTTACCCTTGTAAACATTCATGACATATTCTATGTAGATTTAGTTTTAAAGAATCCAAATATCCATCATGATGTAACTTTTTCAGGCATTTCTCATTTACATGACCTATCTTGTGATGCCAAAGTTGGGTGTGGTATGATTCATGTAAAGTACCTTTTTCATCGATTTCCATTACTTTGTTTGTGTAATCCAACACATAAAGACTGTTGTATAAATGTTCCCTACCAAAAAAAAATGTTATCATTATAAAAGAAGAAAAATTCATTTCCAAACATGAAATAATTCCATCTATATCTTTTTTGAATACATAAATTATGTTTTTGGTTACAAAAGGCCCATAAAAATATCTTTTTAACACCAAGATCATCCTAGTTAGCAACGTGATGTGGTAGTCCCTGAGAGATAAAACTGCAAGTATGGCTCTGTTGGTTTCTCGTACATATACCTCCCTAAATAAGTCTTTTTGAATTTACATGGTTCCTATATTTGGATACATATGTGAGCACCACAAGCAATATCTAATACCCAATTTGTAGAAATAGATAGATTTCAATCGATAAAAAATTCACCTGATGCTTCCCCTTTCTTCTTAGGTGGGGTGCAGTTCTTCTTCCTATGGAACTTATTTCCACATGCTAAATGAACATCCTATTATTCCATTTTCTCCCCTTTGATCATTATTTTCATGTAAGGCCTTGAAGAATCTTTGGGCTTAAAGCTCTTTGCCTTCCCATTCTCTTATTCACCATAAGGGACAAAGTCATTTCGTGCTTCATATCATTGTCAACTACGTGAATTAGGATAAGAATATCAGATTGAGACTTCTTAATGTTGTTCATATTGAAATTGACAACAAATTTAGAGAATCTATGAGGGAGTGATGCAGGAATGATATCTATGCCTAGTTCTTTAGGGAGTTTAAACCCTAGAACCTCCAGGTTCCCAATGTATCCAATGTTCTTGACTACATGAGGCCTTAATGGGGAACATTCCCCAAGCATACTCTGCAAGAGTTCTATGGAGATCTCAAACCATTCATACCTTTTTCTCTCACATTAAAGACCACAGAGGTGCTCGATCATGCAATAAACATCTATGTTTTCATGAGACATCATGAGCTCAGAAGACATTGAAGCTAACATCAAACATTGAAAGCTGACCATGTCGATCATATGTTTCTCATAGACCATGAAATACACATCACTCACCTATTTAGAAGGAGGATCAGGTAATGCGGACTCCAGCACGTAAGATTTCCATTCATGAAGTTGGATAATCCGAAGACGTCTAAACCATTCCTGGAAGTTACTGTCGTTGATGATGTCATCTTTATACTAAATTGAATACAAGTTTAGTGTAGTTGACAAGCTTAAAATTTTTATTCTACAACTAAAAGAGTATATCATTAGTACTTTCTTGATTACATTTTATGAGAAATAATAAATTTTATTAAGTCAAAAATTATTTTATCATGTCCCAATGACCCTCAACATTTAACTTGGAATGACGCTTTCCTTGAAAATCTAGTGGGAAGGATCCATATTACCCTTCGCATAACCCCATCATTGGATGGTCATGCTATTAGAAGGTATTTTGGTAGGTTGGTCTTTGCCAACTGTGGTCTTGTAGTTCCTTGATCTGTTGAGTGGAATCCCCAATCCTGAAATCATGACTTTGGATTTCCTCAACTATTGCCTCCAATATTACACCAAGTCTAGAAGGGGATAAAAAAATTTATGTAATATGGTTAAGTCATTCCAAATCCTTCCATAAGGGCTTCCTGTATAAAAGTCAGTGTCCTAAAAAGTGTGGGTCCAACACATAGTTTTATTGAGTTTTTCCCTTAATCAAGTAATAAAAGGCTTGGTCTGACTTAATATTTTATTTAAGGGATTTTTATCTATTATTGATGAATTTAATATTATCACATGCATGTTAATATTAAACTGATCTTGCATAAGTGATCAACCATGTTTTGATAATATTTATGCATAAGTCTGGTTTATTTTACATCCATCTTTTAGGGTTTGTTTAATTTATTAATTACAAGATTTTAAGAACTCATCAATAATGATAAAACATGAAAATGACAGAAATAAATTAAATTAAATGACATGATCATGAGAATTCTAATGGTTATTTTATCTAGAGGATGATAAATTAACCCTTTCCTCTGGGGAAAACACCTTTATCCTTTGGTATCATGTTTACATCTTCCACCTATCCACCTCGGTATCTCCTGGGATTGTTTTCATCTCGGTTCCATCTTGAACTCCTCAACATGATTGGGAGTTCCATCCATTATATATACCCTTTTTTAAACACACATGTAGGTGAGGGGTAAAAGGGTTTTTTTCCTAAATCAAACAATGGGAACACATGCCCTACATATTAATGTAGAGAATGCTCACAAACCAAAAAAATTAATTCAAATAAATTAATAGAAACCATCATTATAAAAAGGTCTTAGTCTATCTCATTATCATCAATAAATGAAATTATATTTATTCATAAATAAAAATACCATTCAATTATTTAATATTCATCATTTAAGATAAATCACGTCTGAATCAATTAATCATCATCTTTAATTAAACAATCATTTTATCTTAAATCCTATTATAAATTTCCTTGTGATTCTCATCCATCATAATTTTAAATTAAAAAATACATATAAAATTATCTTTGTAGGTAACTTGTACCTTGGTGGAAACCTAGTGAATTCCTATTCATAAATACCCAATGAGTAAAAATGAACATTACATAGATATTAAATTGATACACATATATATACATAACACCTATCAGGTATTGTTTCTCATCTTTACACCCGCACAATGATACACAAATCAATGGTTAGTATAATAAAATAATGAATTTTAATAAATCTATGATATTTGGATGAGTACACGACGTATAGTTCTAACTCCATGACGTGTACTATTTTCCACCATCTATCTGCAGTACACACCCAGGGAAATGGTGTGTGCGTGTACATTAGAAATCTTTGAAGTACATGGCGTGTCCACTGGGCCACACATCGTGTAGTCCCTTATTACACTCTCTCTATCTGGGAAATCCATGTACGTGGTACATGGTCCAAACATAACCCGAAGGGACTACACACCTTTTCCATTATGGCACATTGTGTGAAATCTGGAAACTACATGCCAGTTATTCCTGGAAACAAATAGAGTCACCTAAGACTTAGAAAGGATCAAAAAAATGTCTTTGTTTGAAAAAATTATCCGATTCATTGAATCTAGAATACACGACGTGTACTACCAAATACATACTGTGTGTTTTGGTGGTGTAAAACATTGAATCTTTCGAACCTTCATACATGATACTCTATTTTATTTATATCAAAATTATAACAAAAGATAGTTTCTATATGATTAATGAGAAATGAAATGGGATCAATTGATCTCGAGATTCATATTTGCATAATTATTAACTTGAAATGAAAAAACTAAATTATTAAATGCGTAAGTCATAAAAAATATATATAAATAACTATAAACGCTGATGAAACCACTCTAATAACACATGATATTTCCAGGTGCAGCAGAATCATGGTTGGGATGACACCTAACATTCATTTTTACCATGACCAATGATTATTCTGTGATCAATACTATGAAGAACGCTAGTCTCCACGGATGATAATCAATGATTTATATGAAGAAGAACGAGGCCCGAAACAAATAGGGAGGATCATGCACACCGTGTTTATAATTAATTTAATTAACTTCATAATAAAATATAATACCTGGATCCTTGATATTATTCTTCATTGGTAATATTGATCGTTCGTAATGACCCTTACCTATTATCTCATTGGGCTTGTAATGATCCAAAATAAAATCCCTCTAGTAGTGATCCACATGTCCTCCAATGGCGTTCGATTGACACTGCTTGTTCTCCGGGTGCTAGCACGGAAAATCAAGTGTCTTATGTCTTTTGTTCTTGATCGCTGGTTCTTCGACCTTGATGAACATCTCTCATTATTGAGAGGGGATACAATAGGATCAGAGAGATAAGTTTTTTGGATCAACAATTCTCAATTCACTAGGTGTGTGGTGTAGTGTGTGCAACAATTGGCGTACTTCTCAATTTATATACATGGAATTTATGATACAATATTTAATTGTAGAGAATCAATTAAATAAATTCATGAACATAGAGAAACCCTATGCATTTAATAATAATACTGTGTCATTATTTATGGTTCGCCAACGTGGGGAAAAATTTTTAAATTCCACGGCACAAAATAATAGCAGAGTAATTTTAATTTGTACCAACTAGTTAAAAAATTATTTACCATCTTCAAAATAATTATTTTACTTTTAGAACATATTTGGTCAGTTCAAACTCCACAACCATTTATTGACCACTAAAATTAATAAATAAATAATATATTCTCTTAAATAGACATTCTATTTACAAACCAATTAATAAATATTTATTAAATGTTCAATATAATAAATAAATATATTTTATTTAATTTATGCGGTCATTTTAGTATGAATAAAATTATTCCTTGGTCTTGGGAATAAACTTTATTTAAATAATTAAATAAAAATATAGTTTTATAGAGACCACCAAAAACACATAGTGTGGGACACTCAACGATTCTTTCTCATTGGCATTAGTCGGGCTTGCCTAATGTCCAAGAATATTTTCTAGTAATGGGTCAAGGAACCCAAGTGAAAAAAAAAATTCATAACAACAAAATCCACATAAGAACACTCACTATTTGATATAATCCATTTTTCACAATATCTCATCAATCAGGTTTCATGATTGTGTCATCAAATTTTATGTTTGATACGTCGTTCTTTGACTACCTGAAATAAACTCATCGTTACAACATGGCCATGGAATTTCACAGGAATTTTTTATTTCAATTAAAGGGACGATATATCAACTTCCATAAATGAAGGGGAAAATTATTTTTTGACTTATCCAATAATAATATTCAACTCATGACGCACCAAACATACCCTACATCCTAACAACTGTCTGTGTGACTGTTTTCATTAGTAAATCAAAGTGCTTAATTCGTGACACATATTAATGATAATCCTAAAGTGTACATATAATTACACACACTCACAGATATAAATATATTATGACACCAAAACCGATGGAATTCTTATGAGAAGGTCTGTTCTCATAGTACCATATCTTGTAGAATACCAAGTGCGAACATCATGAGAGGAAGTCTCAACAGCTTATGAGTACTCGCACCTGACGGTATGCATGATATGCGTCCCCTCATAGTATGTCATCCAACCAAAAAACAATATTTAAGAATATTGTTATAGAGTTTAAGTTTTCTCATCAAAGTGGGGAACTGAAATGACCTTATCATTGTAACAAATACTCTAGGACATTTTTACATCATAGTCATGCAAAACCATGAACTATATTTAATAATACATTAAATATCTATGTAATAAAAGTAAAACTAGTTTGTCATAAGACACCAAATATTACAGTTTTAACCATATAATCATGTATAAATAGTATTTTAATGAGTTAGAAGAATAAGTAAATCAATAATGCGTAGATTCAAAATCTATATACTCTGCAGAAAACCACATTGAATTTAATCAGAACCCATTATAGATTTTATTTAGGATATCATAAAGGCCGATAAGAACTAGTAGAATAATTTATGATGACACTTGGGTAGGACTTGGCTGATCCATAGGGGTTTAGATGTGTGAGGTGGATAATATAGTTTATTCCCATTTATATGTAGAGGAGAAGAGATGCATGGACTTTCGAAATGAATAAGGTGAACCCACATTCTTCACATGACACAAGGCTAAAAATGGCCCAGTATTAAACCTTATAGGTGATAATGAATAAATATGGTGATAAAATGGGTTTTTGAAACTTTTATTGGTCATTTGACCGCTTATTATTTTAGTTTCACCCCATGTAATCTCATTTTAAACATTACCCTGATAATTAATTTTAAATATTTTAAATATTAATTAAAAGGAAAACTAAGTTGAAATCAACAAATAATATTAATTATCTTCATTCAGAAATATGTAATGATTTTCTTTATATTCCATTCATATAATTGGGTAATTATAATTTAAAATAAAACCCACGTATGTAATGAAAAAGCGAGTTTCCAAATGTAAAATCATCAAATGTTTAAAAAAATTCATATTAAAAATCAATATTAAATTAATTATAAGTACATAAATTGGGTTAATAAATGTATGATTGAAATAATTTTAATTTTAATAGTATATTAAAATAGTTTTTTTATTTTATTTCCTTAAATTGAATGATAATTTTTATTAAAAACCATTATGATCCACTATTCACATAAAAAATTATATTCTCTCAAGAAAATAAAAAAATGACTATCCGAAATTTTTAAAATGAGTAATTGAAGAATAAAGTTCATTATTTAAAATAAATTAACTAAAATTTATATAATTTAATTTTAAAATAACTGTGAATAATTCAAGAGAACTACCTTCAATAGGAAAATATATTGTTGAGCATAAAATTGGATTTATTCTTATCACATGCCAATATTACAAATAAGAGTAATTTTAGACATTTTATGGACAACATAATATATAAATTGCATTAAAAGAATTCACGAAAATCGATCTATTTAATTTATTTAGGTAAAATATGTTTGTTTCAATAAAAAATAGTTTTATTAGAATAAGTTTTCATTTATCATCAAGATGTTTTTATTTTCATTTCTAATAAATTGTTCATAAGATAATTCATTTTATATTCATGTGTAAACAATCAATTATAATAGTTTAGTAAATCTATTTTTAACCCTCCATTCTAATGGTTACACAAAAAATTTCATATTAAATAATCATATATTAATAGTATGTTGTGTTATGTTTAATTTGGTGCTGTGTATAACACATTCTAAACCTAGTGTGGCATGTAACACAAGATACAAATATTATTTACTGTAATGTAAAATATTAAGAAACAAATAACAAATTAATTTGGAAAAAAACTATTCATAATATCTCAGGGTGTTACAGAGGTGAACTACTTGAAAGATTATTGGGAGTATAAAAATTTATTGTATGTGCCTTTTAAATTCAATGACTTTTTTATTATAAAATCCACATTGGGGGTATAACCAATATGTAATGGGTTATTCCATATTTAATGAACCTTATAAATAACATGTGTTGATCTCTATGATTATATTTTCTACATTCAAGGTATGGTTTTAAGAGATATTTGAGTGGATCAAGAAACCAGAAAGTTTTGGAGGTATTTATTTTAGAAGAACTCATAACATAAATTTGCAATCGATTCAACCATCCCCCTATTAGTTATATTTTATATATTTGGAAACTGAAATGTGCATAATATCCAAGTTTCCTCTACAAATATCAACCTATCTAAAAAGGATTGAGAATATAGATTTTGTTAACTAGAAGGGTGTTTCTTTAATCAATATTAATAAATGTCACAGTCAAAGGAATATAATATTACCCCACCATTTATATATAAACCAAGAAGCCAGATATGTTGCTACTGTGGGATTTCATTCTCTAATGAGTCAAGTATCACAACTACCAATAAGTGAAATCTATAAGTTGAGGGAAAGGATCAAAATTCTATTTATATAAATCATTTTTAGAAGTTTTATAAAAACATTACAGTGTTTTCAATATCTCAATATATGTTGGATAACTTGAGTAGTAGTTATGAAGGTAATGTGATATTCAAGGAAGATAACATACAAATCCAGAGGAGCCTATTCAAAGATATCATGATGGATTAGATGAAAAAATTGACTAATATTATACAATGGATTATGAAATTACCATAAATATTATAGGTTTTAGTGATAAAATATAGGAATATACTATTGTTATGAAACTAATAAGATACATTCTATATATGTTAGATCATTGAATTTCATATTAATATGTTCAATATGTTCAATCATGGCATGAACTTCATAATACTCTCATATCATATGAATTGAAAAAATAATCATCCTTTAATAAGAAGTTTTGGAAGAAATTTATTTTGACTCTATATTTAGAGGCATGTTCATTTATTGATAAATAGAATAAAAATAATGTTATTCTGATGATCATATGAATGAATAAGATTTAGTAAATTATAATTTTTATCTCTAAGAGATATAAAAATAGAAATTGTAATGGAAGAATTAAACAATCACATAAGTGATGTAATAGTAATGATATTGTCCATTTTGTGGGTAACTATAAAAATAGAAAATATATTATCCTATGATATAGGAAGAATATAAAAAATATCAAAAATATATGTTTAATAAATATTATATTTTAATTTTCAATTGGAAAAATTTTTTTTTAGAAGAATAAATAATGATAAGTAATCATACAATAATGATTTTGATGGTGAAGTCAATTTTTTATATCATATTAATTTGTAATGTGTTTCATCATGTTGTGATGATGATAAATATAATAGAACAAAACTAGAATTGATTATAAAATAAAATTTGAATGCATATTTATAGAAAATTACATTACTCAGAAGGAGAATAAAAAAAATAGATTGAAACTAATGAGATAACGTTTCATAATTATGAGGGTATGAAAATGGAGATGAAAAATAATAATAGGATTATATAATATATATTGAAATTGTGTTTTCTATAAAATAATCTAAATTATCGTGAAAAAACCCTTCAATATTAATGGAACTCAACATGGAATAAATGAAACATATTAATTGATGTAAAGGAAACAGATTAAAATTTGATAAATTTGAAAAGATGAAAAATGTTCATGGGTAAATATTGGATGAAAAAGTGTAAGAGTTTTTTCTAGACATAATAAATGTGCCTTAAAACGTAATGTTAGTTAAAGAATATTAGGGAAGACTATACAAAATTATTTGAGGTTAAAGGGGAATCTTATCAAGTTTGTGAATGGAAGGTTACATATAGGTATGATTATTCTATTCCCATTAAATCACAAAATACATCTTCCTTTAATGATAATAAATGTTTAAAAGATAAGTTTGAATTATTTGGAACAAAAAAATTAGTAATCAATCATCTTCTACAAATAAGAGTGTAATAATTCAAAGATATTTCACCCTGATCAAAGATCCAAAAATTTGTAAAGAGACAACAATAAAAAAAATTATAGTAGAAGTAAAATTATTATTAATGATTATGATTCAGAGGTCACTGTTAGTGTTTTGTAGTATTTGAGAACATATCATAGTAATATTGGAATAATATATCTCTATCATGAAATAGTTTTGACTCAAATGGGGGATATGATAAGAATATATGAACAAAAGTTTTATGAAAGAGTGATATGGAAGAAAAGAAGACTTAGTAGGTACAAAATGAAAAATTTTGAAGTGAGGGCTCTATGAATATCAAAAAAAATTACCAATGAAATAAGGTGTGTTTTTTTATTTGGATAGATTATTTATAAAAGGCTTAAAAGACAGAGGATGTAAAAAAATCTAATAAAGAAATATGGATGATACATGCCCAAAAATATGAAAATAATGTTGAAGGTAAGACATATATATATATATGATGGTTTGAAGACTTGATAGAGAAGTAAGAGGCATGAAGAATATAGAAATGGTACTAAAAACTATATGAAAAAATTTTCATCCCATGAGAAAATAATCAAAAGGATGTTTCCCACTCAAGGGAAAGTAGATTATTCAAAAATGTATGAGAATGTAAAAAAATCATATGAAGATTCAACTTGTGGGAATAAATACATTTTAAAATAAATGAATAATGATCAGAAGGATGAGATCACATACCATGTTTAGTCAATGAATAAGATGAAGAATTATTTATTCAGATAATATACTCAGTTTTAATGTTTCATTTAAGGAACATTGAGGGTTATTCTTATTCTTTTTATAATTTTTTATTTGAACTATTTTAATTTAAAAGTATATAAAGAAGATAAGAATTTTGATGAGTTTTTTAATGTTTTTTTAGTAATATGAGATGTAAATTATGATTCATTATTATCACTATAATGAGGTATTTATTTATAACCTTTAAGAGGATTAAATCCAAAACTAATGATTGACTATCACACATTCCATGGTTATTACATATGAATTTTCAAAATAATTAATGGATGTTGTAAATATTAATATTTGGAGGGAGTTATGTCAAAACACATAAATTCATTTGATGTGTTTATTGAGATGGGTGTAGGTTTTAACTTACTAACTAATTTAGATATTACCTTTTATAAATTTAATTGAATAAAACTATGAAAATTATTAAATAAATATTGTTATGAAGTACATTTCTATTGGAAAGGAAATTTGATATATGATTAACAAAAGTCCTAATTTTTATAATGACTATTTTATTATACTGCACAATAGAATTATGTAGAAATTCTATTAATTTTATTTAAACGAAATATTACATTTCATGTAATAATAACAATTACTATAACAAATAATTGTACAAAGATATAAAAACAAAACAATATCGACAACACAATGGTCTAATATATAGGACCAAACTCTCCTTAAAATATTAAACCTACCATGAAATCAAATAATATAATAAATAAATTTATGGAATATTATTGAAATTATCAAATGAATCATAAAAACCATTGGGATTCAAGTAGTAAATGTTAATGAATGGTAGTGTATATATAGAGTATGAAGGGAAAATGGAACATTGGGATCTGAATGGTACCATAGCATTATCCAATATGACCATTGGTCATATTGAACATTTTGTATTACCATAATGAACTAGTATTTTCTTAAATAGATATTACATCATTTTTATGGAATATTTAATTCATTAAATAAATACACAGCCTTGAATCATAAGAGTTCAATTCCTTTGGAATCATTTATATATAAACACTAGTTAATAAGTGAGCCATATCATCTACCATTATATTCATCATAACTAGAACCCTTCCTAGACATATCAAATATAATACATATATTCTTAACTTGGGGAAATGAATAATATGAAAGGGTGAGCTCAAATCCTCAATATAGGTAAATAATAGAAATAGGTAAGCATAACATGAACATAAAGGTATGAGGACATGCTTATAACCTTTGAAAAAAATACTCTACAAATCAATAAATGTAATCATGTGTCCATGAATAAAGATAGGTAGTTCATATGACACGAGTAATACGGGATTCAAAGAACATGATCCTTCAGAGTATAAGAAAATTAATTTTTATCATACTCTTAGGTGTACAAAATATTATGTTAAGGATACATACCATGAAATGTCCCATCCCAAGTGGCACACATTGGCGCTCTGAGCCGGACAGTCCCATGACCTCAAGCACACCTCCCCATACTCAAGAGGGTGTCAACATTTAGCAAGTTTTAATATTGTTCATGGGTAGACTATAACCTCAATATCTGAGTAATACCACTGGAGAATTAAATATTAAAACTCTTGTTTTATAACCAATAACAAAACCATATCATCATCGCATGATAAACAAAAAAAAGAAATACAATATCCAAAACACAATAATATAGATATAATTCCATGTATGTGTCAAGTGTCAAAATTAAATCTCAATATATATAAACTAAAAAATGCCTAATGGGTCCTGAATCATGTCTAGTTCTCTCATACATGGTCATTTACAACTCATCCATCAACCATAGGGACTTTTACCTAATCAAGTCATGCAAACATGTATTCTATCTATGTGTCCTTCATGATTCTTGAGTAGGGTATGAGTACAACTCCATCAGCCACCACCAATGGTATATAAAACAATATCCAAACCATAATAGTGTATAAAGTTGTATAAAGAATAAAATAAATAAAATAAATAAAAAATATATATATATTCAATGATTATATATTTAACCAGAAAACACCTCAAATTCTTGAGGACACCTAATCCATTAATTCCAGATTTGGCCAATGCCTGATTATGAACAATCCTATGGGATACGAAAAGTCCCAAAACTAGTATTGTCATTTATCATTTCAATTAAATTTTGATTACAGAGAGTAAGAACCATAATCCAATTCTTAAATTTTGGGTCTAGAACACTATGGCCAAGACCCCACGGGTATTTAAAACATCATTATATGTCACATGACCAGTTTATCAAATAATCACAGAAGCTGGATATTGATGAATTAGTTAATGTCCCAAAATAATTTTAAAAGGTATGATTTTCTATCTAGAAGGAAATTTCTAGAAATCCAAGGGTATTTGAAGCATCATTCCATTTTAAACAACATGATTATCAATTAGTCATAATGTATAACATATATCAAATCTACCATTTTTAATAATCATTATCCCATTCTCAAAATTTCACATCATTGTATAAAATTACTCTTTATCATAAAAGAATCATGGTTCAATTATTTTAATAACATGAAATGACATAAAAAATTCATAATCATGACACTCCATTAACAAATTCACAAATTAATTAATTCAATTCCATATTTTAAAGTTCCCCAATTCAACCAAAATCATTATTGTATGTATTGTAAATTAAATAAACTAAATCATTAATAAAATGACCAATCAAGGACATTTTATATTGTACAATTTCAAACATGTAATTAAATAAGTACTATATGATTTCCTAATTATGACACCTACATCAATGTTGTTGATGACATCTTGGAAATGAAAATCCCCAAATTAAATAGGAATGATCAGGAACATTACAATGAAATAGATCTAGATCTGAATCCTAAATCCAAGACTGAAAAAATTAGATCTCTTAAGCCTAGATATAGATCCATTTTAAATATAGGATAACATCCCTTTAAATTTTGAGATAAAAAATGTGAAATAGGGATGAAACCATTAGGGATTAGAATAACATATCAGGAGAGGTGCATATCCTTCAACGGATATTGAATTCATAAAGAAATGAGGTTGCAATGTCTTGGGATCCATCAAGGAACCTCCAAAAATAAGTGAAATATGTATAGGGTTTATCTAGGGGTTTTAGGATATATGACGGGTTTTCAAGACTTTTGTGAGATTTTTAGGGGGATTAAAATCTATATGTATGGGTTCCTTAGAAGGGGAAAGCAATTTCCATGCAAAATACATTAACCATAAACCTCTTCTTGGGGGAGGAGGTTTAATGGTTACACATTAGAGGGTTAAATTTTTGAAAAATCAAGCACAAGATGTTTAATCTCTCTTTGTACGGGGTTGCATGGTTTCATGGGGTAGGGTAAACAGTTTGGGAAAACTGTGCAACAACAATGAACTACCCAATATCCCTCCAGAAACAACATATTTTCACCAAAACCCACCCAATATAATACCAATGTATAATATAAATAAAACAAGAATGATGAGTACCTATAAATGAGCTCGAGACATCTCCATTAATAGTCGAGATCATATAATCTCCCAACCATATATTAGCTCATCCTCGAGTTGTACTCCCAAGAATATCTAAGATTATGAGTAAAAAAGATCAGTCCACTAAGCCTGCATATCCATATATCTCACCCATGTTTTCCCCTACAGACTTATATGCTTCCACTATACACAAACTAAGAGAATCGTCATTACCGAGAACACATTCTCACTATGATCCAACCCATGTATCAAGAGATCCAAAATGGACACTTCAGTCTCTGCCTCAACATCACCCACATATATCAAATGAGAAGGGTTGGATGATACCGATGATGTTTAGGCACATGCAAAACATGGTGAATATCACTAAACCTTGGCGAAAGAGTCAATCGATATTACACCAGCCTAATTCTCTCCACAATATCTAATGGTATAACAACCCCAGATGCCATGTTTTCTTCCATCCACATCTTGTGGTGACCCAATCTAGTTGACACCTAAATGAATACATGGTAACCCGCTTTAAAATATAGGGGTTGTCTTCATCTATCCGCAGCTGAATTTAATATTCTATAGGCCATATTGATATGTTCCTAAATAAGCTGAACATGATCTGATGTCTCCAGTATGAGACTCGATCCCAACAACTCTGACTCACTGGCCTTCATCTAGAATAGTGGTGATCGGAGTGGCCCACCATAAACATCCTCATATGGTTTCATTTTAATAGTATCATGATGATTACTATTATAAAAAACCTCTACCAAATCCAGCTATATAACACCCCGAGATTTTATAAGAAGTATTATTTTTAATTTATTTGATGTCTTGTGTTGAATGCTACACAAAATTTATCTTCCTCTATACACAACATCGTATTAACTTGCAGTATACAAAAACTATTCTTGGATCATGTTACACAAAATTTCATGTTCATTTGATAGAGGTTATTCTACGCAACATTGAGAGTATATATATATATATATATATACAATGTATAAATTAAATATGGTTTGATTCTATTATACACAACAACAATGGAAACATTAACTACATGAAACCTTGACTTTTCTTGCTTTACACGCAATCGCAACCTTCCACGATAATGTGTGTTGTACGCAATACCGAGTTTTACTAAACAATGATATGTTATTAAAATATTATATAAACTAGCCAGTATGAATAGTAATATTGACTTTTTAAAATTTTATAAATTTTATCATTCAAAATGGACTTAATTTTTGGATTCAGAATATCGAAATTAACTTAGGGTGAAATTTTGGTATTTTTGTGAAAACTTTCAATTTTTGATGAATAGTGAAAACACTGAGTTATTGGTTAAAACCAAATTTTATTTAAATAATATTTTATTTTATTTAAATTTATTTTAGGTCAAAATAGATTCATAATACTTATATATGTTCAATTTATTAAATTGGATCCATTTTATAATAATTTTAGATATATAAAATTTTTATTGAACTTTTCACCGTCTTTTACCCACCTCCTAAGAGCATTTTAAATTGTACATAAAACATAATTTTATCATTTCTGTGAGTTGAATTTCAAAAATCTGAGAGTCATGGTTAATATCAAGGAGTAAAATTTGGTTCAATAAGATAAAAATAATTTTTGGTGAATATTATCTTTTTACTTTTATTTACCATGGTTAAAATTAAATAGGGCAATTAAGGGTAAAATTGATATTATTATTACCCTAACACATGTCCTCATTCTATTGGATATGTGTAATTTGACCAAAAACAACCTTAGGAATAAAATAATACCATTTAGATCCACTTTTATTAGATTAGGACATTTATTATTGTTCAATTTAAAGAAGAGTTAAAATAGTTAAAATCAATGTTTAATAACTAAAACATTTTTATTTTAGGGTTATACATAACATAAATTCGACTATAAATATTCATTCGAAAGAAATAAAATTCATAACTAATGGTATTTTATTTATAATTTTTTGACATTAAATATTTTAATTTATTTATAACACAATGGTGATGCAGTTATTACCTAATTAATGAAATATTAAAATAATTGATATTATAAATACCCAAATAAATGTATTTATTACTTTTTATGAATTACAATAATTTTATACGTTAATATGACATGTTAGTATTGATTTAATTACCTTTATTATAACTAATCATTATTTTACGACTATCACAAAAATCAATTACCAAATAGTGTCAAAATTGACATACAATAGTTTTTAAAAGAAATATTATATTATTAATTTTTATTCTATTCATAAAAATCAAAGGTTCGGCCAAATGACTTAGATAAGGTTATATATATTAATAATTAACTACATGGGGTTTTTTGGCTTGTTATAGTATGTTTATTAACCATATAGTGTAACAAAACAAGAAGACACGTTAAAAGTTAAATTATTTAACTTAGAATTAAATCTAAATGATAAGGTTAAAATAGTTACCCAAACTTGTCTAAAACCTCTTGGTTCAAGGGATTTCGACCCATACCAAATTTATAATTGAAATTAATCATTTTGGAGATATTATAATCTGAATATGACTTTATTATAAAATAATAATTTATGTTTTTTCTAAGGTGCCCCTCTCCTCCCTTATAAAAGGTCATCTCCTCCCTCTTCTCTTTACAAAACATTGAGATTTCAAGCTCGAGACAACACTACCCATTTCCCTTCTCAACATCCCAAGAAAAATTATATAGGTTCTAGTATCCTCAAAAGACAAACTCTAGTGCCTTAAGATGAATCTTAAAAGAGGAGGATCAGATACATATGAAGTAAATTAGACCTAAGGTAAGGGAAAATCTTGCAAATCTCATTTTTATCTAAGATTGTTTATAATTCAAGATTTACTGGGGATTACATATCATCCACATCCATGTTTCCTCAGTATGTAATATTATTTCTATCATCCAACAATTTTTTAAATCTAATTTTACCCATTGGTGGGTTTTTAGTAAAAGATATGGAAGGAATATTTTTTGGTTTTTAGTACGAGGTACTTTTTGAAATTTCCGGAAAAAGTACCAGATGAATATATTTTTTAACTTATACGGAGTGAATGGATTTTTATAGCCTCATAATGCCTAATTTTTATGAGGCATCCTCTACAATATTTCATCATTATTTTCAATAAAATCCTTTTCTTTTAACAGTGAATGGCATTTTTTGAAAAGGAAATGATTTTGAAGAAGAAAGGATATTTTCCTCAAGAATTCATTACAAGTGTTTTGTCAAAACTATTTTACAACTTAGATAAAATTATATAGTATGATTTTGTTTAAATAATAATGTATTTATTATTTACATGGTTTTATTGTTCTTATGATGAAATTATATCCATTTTTTATATGGATTACATTAAGGTGGGATGATGTTTATGAAACCCATTTTATTATTTGGGTTATGATGAATGATTTATGTTTATTTTGTGGAACAAGTAAGAATGATTTAACTATGAGATGGGTGGGACCTATATATCCCTCCAATTAATTAGGTAAATATTTATATCTCATGATATAGACATGGATAGAATGGTAAGTTAATCTGGTTCAGTGATACAGGACTGGAACGTGGAGTGAACTCGATTCTGAAAGGGAATTTCTCCACTAAGATGCTCTTGGCTGCAATGTCTTGGCTACTATGGAAATCATATCATGTGCTTAATGGTTTTCCATAATTAAATATTTTATTCCAATGCTATTTTATCATGATTTATGTTCCTTTATGACCTATGCCTTACGTACTTCCAGGATTTATTTCACAACTCAAGATTTTGATGTGTAAAAATTATGTTCATGTTTTGATGTTAAAATGTATATGGGTTGTTTTATTTTCTCCATGCATACCCTTACTGAGAATTTGATCTCACCCTTTATATTTTTTCTTTTCACCTGGATATAAAGAAAGGTTTTATGTAAGAAAAAAAGGGAATATATTTATGCGAGATGTTGAAGATCTTTTACCAAGATTAGAAGATTATATTACGAGTATCCAAAGAAACTAAACTATTACGGTCCTTTGGTGTCTACTTTTTTATGTAGTAGGTATTCCATAAAAGTAATGTAATGTCCATGTATGTCCAGATTGGGTCTCTATAGTTGGTATCGGAGGAAAGGTTTATTTAACCATTGGAAACTAGGATGCGAAAACTTTAGAGAAATTCCTAGATATATTTCAAATGTATGTCTAGGGATACCCCTAAGGATAACTATATGTATAGGTTAGCATCCTAGAATTATAATAACTATCTTAGAATTAAACCTGAGTCTTTATATATTGAATGTAATCCCCCTTTATTATGTTTTTTTCCAAGCATGATTTTTTCCTCTCACAATGTTCTTTTTGGATTTTAGATAATGGATGGAACCCAAAGGAACCGTGTTGATCAATGTAATAGACAATGTAATGATTTTCCTCCTAAACAAACCAATGTTATGGGAGATGGAGCTCAAAATCTTATTTCTATAATTATACAAGATATGAATCATTATAGACTTCCCAACGAGGAGAGAAAGGAACAATATTATATTGAGTCCTTCATGAGGCAACATCAACATTCTTTCAGTGGTTCCTCTGATCCACTTGTTGCTGAACAATGGATTTGTACAATTGAAATGATATTTTCGATACTTCGCTGTTCAGAACATGAAAGATTCATTTTGGTTATTTACAAGTTAGGAGGTGAAGCATACCAGTGGTGGACTCAAATTAAGAATACAAGGCCCAAAGATGAAATTGAATCCACAAAATGGGACGATTTCAAGAACTTGTTTTTCAATAAGTGCTTATCTAGTATTCTTCGAACAAAGATGGAAAAGGAGTTACTATAGAGAAATCAAAAGGATGATGAATCTGTTCGTATATACGATGTGAATTTTACAAGGCTTGCAAGGTATGCGTTCAGATTTATCATCCAACCTGAAATTAATGTTGATCGATTCTACAATGGATTAAAACCAAGTCTTCAAAGGACATTAGCTATAATAGACTTCAGTACCTATGATGAAATTGTGTGTCGTGATATCAAGGTAGAACTGGAAGTTGGTTTTAAATATCCATGTCATGGTTTTGATAAGAAAAGAAAGATGGAGTTCAAGGAAAAATCTCAGAACAATAGTGAAAAGAAGGTGAATATTTCTTTATGCTCAATGTGTTGAAAGAAGCATGGTGGAGAATGCATAAAAGGTACTAGAAAATGTTTCAAGTGTGGAAAATAAGTTCATTAAGTAGCTGAGTACCTAATTAATGGGAAATTTTTTTCTAATGTCGTGAATAGAGAAAAGACTATAGAGAATGCTCCACCAACACTTCAATGCTACAAGTGCAAGGAAATGGGCCATTATGCTAACCAATGCCCTAATCCAAGGTTTAATGATGATCAACCTCAACAAGATCGTAAGGTAATGGACAAAGGGAAGTCACATGCGATCACTATTAGCGATGTTGAGTATGTCAATGATGTAGTGTAATTATCATGTGTTTATGTAACTGGATTCCGAAATAATTTTGTGGGATCTCATTTATATTATTGTGGAATATTGGAATATCTATGTATTGGTTTATTGTGGTTTTCAATAATTATATGGTACTGATAACAATGAAAAGTGATTCAAATATTTTGTAAAGAAGATGATATGCCCATATGGAAGGGATAATGATAAAATGAAATGTTTGATAGTATTCATGAGCTCATGACTGATATAAGGACAAAGTGATATCATGGTTTGAGTATATATAAATTTTGGTATTTTGGTATGTGGAAAGAGTTAACTTTTGACAGTAGTCATGTTTTCACTAAGGTTCTATGGTAATACATGATTAAGGTATTCAAATGTTTGGAATGTGATGAACAAGATATATCTAATGATATATGGGGGATAAATGATGGTATTCGGGTGCTTGTTATGTGACATTTCAAGTAATCGTTTTCTTTAGGCTATGAGATTGGTCATATGTATTTTGGATAAGCATAAATATTGGAATGGATTATGTTATACATTAGATATTATTATTTAAGGATATAATTTTTTTCGATATTAATTTTGGAATGTTATAATAGTTTAGTTTTATAAAAAGGAAAACCCATAGGATTAGCGACAACATGTCGTGTCGGACAAGGCTATGGGAATCGACCCCACAACTGAAGTGTGGCAGGCCTTTATCACCTACCACTTCCCTACAGGAAGTCCTTGATTAGTATAAACTAGTCTTTTTTTATTAATTGGTATGATAGATAAAGTACAAGTCCATTTTTGGAATCTTATACGATTAATCTCAACATAGATAGGCATATGTATATAAATTTTGGTAACATTATGGTTGAGACAGATGGAATAACCTATCATTATATCGCATGATATGTTAACACTTTGAAAAAGACAAATTAAACTTTATTTAATTAAGAGGTTATGTGGAAATTTTTCAAGGCATGAGAAATAGTAAGATTATACCAAAATCAAGTAAGTATTTCTTTTAATTAAAAAATTCGTCAACATTTAGGAAATGATTTTAAAAACAAAAAATGATTTCATAGTTCCCTCATATCTAATTAATAAAATGGTAACATATATTATAAAAAATTTATGGCTTTGTGCTTATTTTCCTTTTCATATCCATGTTCTCTACCACTTTTTATCCAAACATGATGTAAGATTTCTCTTCCATACCCATCTTTCACCTATGTTCTTCTATGTGCAAACCCAGTGATGAGTTAATTTGGGTAAACAATAGGTTTCATACTTATCTTTTTAAAATCATGTTTTAGTATTCCTTTTTACGATGTGGGTTTCAATGAATAAATCTTTCAAGTAGTAAACGATTTATAACACCTGCGAATTTCGAGGGCAAAATTCATTTTTAAGGGGGTAGAATGTTACATCCCGAGATTTTATGAGAAGTATTCTTTTTAATTTATTTGATTTCTTGTGTTGTATGATACACCATGATTCTCTTGCGCTATACGCAACACCTTATTAGCTTGCATTATATGCAACACTATTCTTGGATCGTGTGACACATAATTTCAAGTTTGTTTGATAGATGTAATTCTAGGGAATATTGAGTGTATATATATATATATACATTCAATGTATAAATTAGATATGGTTGGATTCTATTATACAAAACAAAAAAGGAATCTTGCACTATACGCAACCTTGACATGGCTTTCTTTACATGCAATCACGACCATCCAAGATAGCGTGCGTTGTACGCAATACAGAGTTTCACTAAACAATAATATGTTATTAAAATATTATATAAACTAGCAGGTATGAATAGTTATACCCACATTTTGAAATTTTATAAAATTTTTCTTTCAAAATGGAATTTATTTTTGGATTCAGAATATCAAAATTATCCTAGGGTGAAATTGTGGTATTTTTCGGAAAGTATTCAATTTTTGATGAATAGTGAAAACACTCAGTTATTGGTTAAAGCCGATTTTTTTTAAATAATCATTTATTTTATTTAAATTTATTTTAGGTTGAAATAGATACATAATACTTATATATGTTCAATGTAATTCATTGGAGTCATTTTATAAAAATTATATATATATATATATATTATTAAACATTTTACTCTTTTACCCACTTCCTAAGAGCATTTTCAATTGTAAATAAAACTTAATATTCCCATTTCTATGAGTTGAATTTTGAAAATCTAAGAGGCACTGTTAATATCAAGGTGTAAAATGTTGTTCAATAAGATAAATATAGTTTTTTGTGAATAGTAAATTTTTGCTTGTATTTACCACGGTTAAAAGTAAATATGGTAATTAAGGGTAAAAATGATATTATTATTACCCTAACACACGTCCAAAAGTCTATTGAATAAGTGTAATTCGGAAAAAACCATAGAATTAAAATATTACCATTTAGGTCCACAATGATTAGATTAGGACATTTATTATTATTTTATTTAATGAAGAGTTAAAATAGTTAAAATAAATGTTTAATAACTGAACGAATTTTAATATAGGGTTATACATAAGATAAATTTGATTATTAATATTCATTTGAAAGCTAAAAAGATTTCCTACTTAATGGTGCGTTATTTATAATTTTTAGACTTTAAATAATTTAATTTAATTATGACACAATGGTAATGAAATAATTAGCTAATTAATGAAATATTAAAATATTGATATTATAAATAACCAAATAAATGTAATTTGAGACTTTTTATGAATACAAATAATTTTATAGGTTAATATGACATGTTATTACTGGTTTAATTAACTTTTTTAGAACTAATCATGCTGTTATATTTTTCACAAAAATCAATTACCAAATAGTGTTAAAATTGACATAAAATAGTTTTTAAAACAAATATTATATTATTAACTGTTATTTTATTCCTAAAAATAAATTTATTGGACAAATTACTTAGATAAGGTAATATATATTAATAATGATCCACATGGGGTTCTTTTGTCTTGTTATATTATGTTTATTAACTGTATAGTGTAAGAAAACAAGAAGACACGATAAAAGACAAATTATTTAATTTTGAGTTAAATCTAAATGATAAGGTTAAAATAGTAACCTAAACTTGTCTAAAACCTATTTGTAGAGAGAAATTAGACCCATGCCCACTTTATCGTAGAAATAAATCAATTTTGAGCTATTATAAACCGAATATTCCTTTATTATAAAAAAATATTTTATGTTTTTTCTAAGGTGCCCCTCTCCTCCCTTATAAAAGGGCACCTCCTCCATCTTCTCATTACACAATTTTGAGCTTTCAGGCTCAGCCAACCCCTTAACATTTCCCTTATAAACATCCCAAGAAACATTATAGAGGTTATGGAATCCTCAAAATACCATATCTAGTGCCTTAATAGCATTCTTAAAAAGGAGGTTCTGATATGTACGAAGCATAGCATACCTAAGGTAAGGGAAAATCTCGCAATCTCATATTTATCAGAGATTGTTTATAGTTCATAATTTAATGGGGAATATTTAACATCCACATCCATGTTTCATCACTATTTAATATTATTTCTATCCTCTTCCAATTGTTTAAATCCAATTTTACCCATTGGGGAGTTTTTAGTAAAAGATATGAAATGAATTTTTTGTCGTTTTTAGTACGAGGTACTTTTTGAATTTTCTAGCCAATGTACGAGATGAATGTTTTTTTAACTTAAACGGCATGAATGGATTTTATGGTTTCATAATGCCTAATTTTAATAAATATTCCTCTATAAGATTTCCTGATTATTTTCAACAAAATTCTTTTTCTTTTAACTGTGAATGAAATTTTTTGAAAAGAAAATGATTTTGAAGAAGAAAGGATATTTTCCTCAAGAATTCATTTCAAGTGCTTTGTCAAAACTATTTTCCATATAAGAAGAAATTATTTAGTATGGTTTTGTTTCATCTATAATGTATCTATTATTTATATTGTTTGATTCTTCTTATTATAAAATGGTCTTCATTTGTTTTATATGGATTACATTATGATGGGATGATGTTTATGAAACACATTTTATTCTTTTGGTTATGATGAATGATTTATGTTTATTTTGTTGAATAAGAATGATTTCACTATGAGATGGTTGGGACCTATATCTCCCTCCAATGAATCGGGTAACGATTTATATCTCATGAGATATACATGGCTGGAATAGTATGTTTATCCGGTTCAGTGATACAAGACTGGAATGAGGAGTGAACTCGATTCAGAAACGGAATTTTTCCACTAAGATGGTCTTGGCAGCAATTCAGGGGCTACAATGGAAGTCATATCATGTTCTTAATGGTTTTCCACAAATAAATTTTTTATTCCAATGCTATTTTATCATGATTTATGTTCCTTCATGACTTATGCCTTATGTACTTCCAATATATATTTCACAACTCAAGATTTTGATGTGTAAAATTTATGTTCATGTTTTGAATCTCAAATTTATATGATTTGTTTTATTTTCTCAATTATTACCCCTAATGATCATTTGATCTCACCCTTTATATGTTTTATTTTCCCCAGGTTATAAAAAATGGTTTCTGGTAAGAAAAAAGGGAAGATCTTTACGAGAGATGTTGAAGATATTTCACCAAGATTTGAAGATTACATTATGAGTTTCCAAAGACACTAAACTATTACGGTCATTTGGTGTCTGTTTTTGTTATGTATTAGGTATTATGAAAAAGTAATGTAATGTCCATTTATGTCGAGATTGGGTCTCTACAGGGTACTTTTCTCATGATCCCCCAATGTCTAGGACACATGATAGAAGAATATCCTCAAGCACATGTATATGATGTTTGAAATATCCATTTGTCTGTGGGATAAATGAAATACAAAGTAAAACTAGTGTACTAGGATTCCTTTTTAATACTTTCCATATGATCAATGTAAATAATGAGCATTAGTTTGATTATATATTCTATAGCACCACATGCCTATAGACTGTCTCCCTAAATGTACATTCTATCATCTGATCAACATATATGGTCGTGTGTACCTATAATAAATGATTTACCTTGGTCAAATGGTCCACAATCATAAAAAAACAAAATTAAACTACGACTTCCTTAGGATACCCACAGAAAATCCCATTTTAATATCATCTTACTTCCATTCCAGAATGGGTAATAGATATAGTAAACCACCAAGTCATTGATGCTCATCCTTCATGAGTTGAAAGGTGTAGCATAGTTTCACGATCCTCATTATCTATATTTTTATTCCTGGCCACCAAATCTATCATCATAGGCCACATTAAAATTTGGTCACACCTTGATGCACTTCCCACTTTGATGCATTAAATTCAAAAATCAACTCCTCACACATGCTCATATAGAGACCAACCCAATTCTTATAATAGATGATCTCATCAATATATATTGTCAAACATAAATGTGACTCGCCAACTTCAAGTATTTCCTATAAGGTAAAAATTAGGAATCATCATAGAACAAATCCATGATCTATCTAAAAAGTGTATAATCTACTAAAAATGAAACAATATTCATTTTCTCGTGGCTCTCCAGAAACACTACATGCATCTTATACAATAAATTCATTATTCTCCACTCAGCACAAGTCTCTTGAACCACTCGAGTATTATTTTTCATGCATAAGGCTTCAGTTACATTTTATCCTTTCTCGAGTGCGTACGATAGATCTAATTGAAATGAATATATATATAGAACCCACATCCACTTCCATATATTCCAATCTCTTAGTTAATATATATATTTTAATCAATTTTCATAAGTATACAAAGTTAATTTTAATCCAACAGATAATGACACCAACACTTCAAACCATAAACCACTAAATCCAATTCAATGTCATGTGTTGGGTAATTATCATCTTGTGGCCTCAAATACCATGACCCATACATCAAAACTCAATCTCCCTGAGTGAAAAAAACATCATTTCTCATCCCTAAAAAAATAAATATTGTATACTAATCCCCTATCATTGGTAGGTTCATGATTGGTGTCATTGTCAGGTGATTATTCAACAACTGGAAGACATTATAAGATTATATTAGCCATTTAAAGATTAATACATCATGTACAAGACAAAAATAAATGATTTAAAGAATAAAATGTATATGGTAAACCTCTAAAAAACATCCTTCTAACCATATAAAGCAATGGATATCAATATCATTCTTCAGCTGCTCCCAGAAACATTTTCCTAAACCATACCTAGGTCCACTGACACACCTTCCTCTGAGTTGATGTCACCTAATATGTCTTTCTAATCAATCAATAATTTAAAATTTGATATCTTGGTGTATAGATGATACTCTCTCTGTTTACTCAAGATGATGTCTATATGGTTGGAATTATCATCCTGGGGATTGGACTACACCAAGATGGAATCTAAAAATATAGCCACAAACTGATCTAAGTGTGGGTGGAATATTTTATTCATCATTAACATAAGCACAACTATTTAGTTCTTCATCCTAAATAACATCAAATGGAATCATAATGGATATAACTATATCTGAATGTAGTCCTAGGTATATCAAATGGTCTAAATCTAAAGTTATGATACCCTAATCTCAAGTTAATCTTCAAGAAAACAAAATCCCCTCTCAACCGGTCAAATATGTCATTGATATCTAAATTAGGATACCATTTCTTTAAATTCATCCAGTTCAACATTCGGTAATCAATACAAAAGTGTTAGGTCCCATCATCCTTATTTAAAAACAATAATGGAGGACCCCGGGATGACATTCTGGAAGAAACATACTTTATCCTCCAACTCCTACAGTTGAATCGTATAATTTTGAAGCTCTGTTGGTTTAATTATCTATAGTGGAATGGTGATTGGATCATCCACTAGAATGAGATCAATAATAAATTCCTCATACCGACTAGGTGGTAGCCTAGATAAGTCCTCAGAAAACCCATCCTCGAACCAATCTACTCTGGGTGGAATGAAACTGTGTTATTCACCTCTATCATAAAACAATAGACATGAAACATAGGAATTGAGTTCCCCCCAATTTCTAATTATTTTTCAATGTACAATCCACTTGGATATCCCCCACTCCAAGAATAATATAATTTTACACCTTAGGTGACATAGAATTCACTCTAATATGGTAACAATTTATGTGGTATTGTTATAATACTAACCATTCCATTGAAAATTTCGTTCAAATACCAATATTTCATGGATTTAATGATCCAATGGAAAAACAATACTCCCTATCCTTGAGGGAACACCCTTGGTGAAAGAAGATGTTTCTTAAATATACACCCAATGATGTATCTATCATCATAACCCCTCTCATGAACTCTACAACCTAGATAAATTGATTCCAAAGATGTGTAGAAATAAATGAGTAAGAGAATCCATTATCAAATAAGGATCTAGATATAATTTAAGCTACATTAATAGTTCCTCTTAATTTTGACGTTCAAGCCTCTATATCAAATAGTGTCGGTTTTACTACATGAAATTTCCATGCCCCTCTTCCATGTGATTCATTTTGAGTCCCTTGATCATCACCACAGTATTGATACAATTGATATTTCCTATAATTACCATGTATTCTTATACTACCTCCTTGGCTAGTAGAATGTCATATTAAATAATGATACAGTGTAAAATATCCCCTTCCCACACTAAGATTCACCCTACATACTCTATCTGTAATTAAATATCATAGGTTAATGTAGAACCTCTATAGATGGCCCATATTACAACAAGATCAACACTCCAATGGTTATTGGGGACAATAAATATGAATGTGACCTAGCCTACCATACTGATGACGGGTCAGTTGTGTAGAGTCCTTAGTAACTGACCTATCCCTCTATCCACTCTACTTTCTATCTACCTAGTTGAAATTCCCATAATGACACTTCCTTCTCCCAGATGTCATTCCTATAGACAGTCATGAATATCCCACATATCCTCCACTAGAAGAATACTTCAGGTTCCCATCAGATATGAGAGTCTGATTTCCCCACTTTAGAAAAATTCTCCATCCTTCATATATTCACATAAGTTTTAATTTCACATTTAACCCAATCCTAAAAACTGTTTTCTGTAGTATCCTCATCACCTTCAGATTCTGGAACAAATAACTTCAAATCCATTAAGCATCTAATATAGTCTATCTTTAAAATACACCCCTATGTCAATCTCATAAACTCAGAAACTCTCTCAAGACTATGAGCCATTGGATAAAATTTATCAAGGACCATCTTTTTAATGTCTCATAATTCAAAATTTTTTAGTTTTCCATTCAGAGTTTGTATTTACCTCCAATACGTCTCTATACCACTAAACATTTAAACAACCAAGTTGGCTATCTTCTTTGTAGGAGTATCCATGAGGTCATGTATAGTCTTTATATATTCTATCCATAACACTGCTACCTTAGGTCCACCCTCTCTGAAAAGCGTCAGATGGTGGTACAACTAAAACTCCCATGTATGGATAAAAATAATCTAAAAAAAAACCTGAGACATCTGTAAGTAAATTCCATGAACTTAGAAAATCTCCCATGGAACATCTCATGGTCCTTTTCATCTGACACAACCAATGCCCCTACTTGCAGTACATGAAGACTATTTCCAGCCATAACCACTTGTCTTTCTCTCAAAAAGCATCATCACGAAGGCATATCTATAAAATTTCGCACACAAATATTAAGAAACATGAAAAATTAACACATAACAAGAGTGTTTTACAAATTCATAACAATTCATTCCCCCAAACCCCACTGCACGGTCGAAATTGAGGCGCTATCAGTAATATTAAGCATACATCTTATTGGTCATAGTTAACAAAGGGTAAAATCATTCTTATTATTGATTTTTCTCATTATACAACCAATTATTCCCATTTTTCCTAATTTTTCAATTTTTAATTTATACCATGATCCATTTTTAGAACATTTTCAATATCAAAAAAATAAACATGTCCATTTTAGTTATTTACACAAAACCAAATTTTCCATATATTCCTAATATGATTCCGGTCACAGAAATTATTGAGAACATTGAATGGTAAATGAATACTCAAATCTCATGCCTTACAGGGCCATGATTCTAATATCATAAAATCTAAAATATAATAATCACATCACACTTCAAGGGAATCATTCAATGTGAAAGAACATCTTACTAACATCAACAATAGAAATCCCAGACTATGTACTTGTATATTCCCCTACACATGAGATAACTACTCCCCAAAAAGATATAATGTAACAGGCTCGAATATTCATAGTATCCTGTTAGCCATTCAAAAATATTAAGACTATAGAAAAGAAAATAAATTATTTGATATTACATTGTAATTTCCCATCCAAGATTACACACTCTCATGCCCTGATCTGGAGGGTCGCATGCCAACAATCATGACTCCCTATACGCCAAAGGCTACTAACTTGTAGTGAAGTTATTTATCATGGGGATACTATAACCTATTTATCAGAACAAAAGAAAAATGGAAATAAATAAATAATAATCAAATTATAAAACCATGAACCCAACCAAACAAGTATCACATGATGACCATAACAAGAAATACATTATCCAAATCATAACAGAAGATATGTCATTCCTAGTATGTGTCAAGTGTAAATACGCATAATCCACAATGAATAATGTCATTGAAAACTCTAAATATAGTCTTGAATCACATATTCTTCCCTCGTCTATGCTTCATCCCAACTTAACCACCTAAAATAGGTCATATTCCCTTATCAAATCCTGAAAACATGAAGTTTATTTGGGTATCGATCAGGAATCGCCATTGGGATGGGAGTACAACATAATAGGCCACCACTAAGGGTTTTTAAAACAACATAACCTCAATTAAATTATATTCAGATTTATATAGGATTAATATCCGCCATAATTTTATTTTTAACATATATTTTATTATTACTTATTTAACCACTTAACACCTTATATTCTCAAGGAAAAATGGATCCCCAATATTTTCATTGGCCCATAATGTAGTCTAAACTATCCCCAAAGGATATCACAAGTCACAAAACCGAGATTATCATTTATCATTTATGTTAAATATAAATTATGGACAATTGAGACTATAGTACAATGGCCAAATTTTGTGCCTCAAACAATATGGCTAGAACCCTATGGGGTTTAGAAGAATCAATCCATGTCAGAAAATCTGGATATCAAATAATCACACAATTGGGATTTTTATGAAAATGTTTGTGTTCTACACACATTGTAAAATTCATGTATTGGGGTAAAAAACACTATTTTGAGCACCCTGTGGGTTTTTGATGCATTGGTCCATATCCCATAACCTATTTATCAATAACTTACATTGTATCTCATATATAACATTTATTCTATTTAGTCATCATTAACTCATTGATAAAGATTTAAAAATAATGTTATACCAATACTATTTATCCCAAAAAATCATTGTTGTATAATTTATTCTCATAAATAACAAAACTAATTCACAATCATGAAATTCCATTAATTAATTCACCAATTAAATATTTCAATTCCACTATTCCAGTTTCCCCAATAAGTCCTCAATCATTAACATATGGGAACTAAATTAAATAAATTAAATATATAATGAAATCACAAAAACATTGGAATTTCATATCTCACAATTACATATGGATAAATAAATCTAAATCATGGGATTTTAAATTTAGACAACCAACTTCCAAATTGATGATGAATGCTCACCAATTGAAGTCCCGAAATTAAAGAGGAATGATCAAGAACATGAGGAAGAATCTGATTGTAACATCCCAAGTAAGTAATTAATAATAGATATATTTATCTATATCTATTAAAGACTTAGATAGTGTTTTAGAGGCTTAAAATTAAAATAAATAAAATCTTAAACATGGAATACAGTAATATTTTTTTTAAAGATTGTTTTACTGCCTTTTGATGGAAAACCATTTTTAAATCTATCTTTGGACAATTTTATAAGATATTTTTGTCAGAATAAACTTATTCTTTATGATTGGGACATCAAAATTTACATTCTGTGAATTTCTATTTTTTTCTGGCAATGTTCTTTTTTTAATGAATAGTAAAAAATACTGCATTTTACATCAAAACTGCTTTTTAATATAATTTATTTATATGATTATATTATCTTTTGAAATGGTTTTAAAGTTAAATTAGAATATATTTTTACCATTTAATCCAATGGTGGTCATTAGGAATAATTTCACTTTTAAATTGGTCATAAACCAATGCCAAACTTTTCATAGATATTGTTTAAAAAAACCCACTATTTGTTTTGACAACGGGAATTATTTTTAAATAAATTATTACAATTTATGTGTTTGGAATTTGGTAAAATAGATTATATATTTGGAATCAGAAGGTCCAAATTATGGAATTAAGACTCTTTTGTTTTTGGACATTATGAATAGTAACGACAATAATTATCTTTAATTGTCTTGATTAATGAGTAATCGGGTAGTTAAGGATAATAATATAATATAATAATAATAATAAATGACACCAAAATCTGTCTCAAGGCTACTGGTTGTGTCATGGCCGACCATGGGATTCCTTGTGCCAAACCTGGGGGCCCCATGAAATCTCTTTTGTGAGAAAGTGACTTTTTATCTTTTATTTTTTTTAAAGAATGTTAAATTTAACAAAGAATGTATCACCTAAGTAAAATATTTTTAATTCTGTCTACATAAATGATATTTTGGACTATAAATAGTCATTGGAATGATAAAAAGTTTTTATATATCATAGTATTTTTTTAATAATTTTTATACATTAAATAAATTATATTATTTATGACATCATAATGATGCAGCGATGACCTCATTATTTGACGATTTAAATAAAATGGAAAGATAATGTAAAATCTAAGACCTACACATGTCCAAAACCTATTGGGTGGGTATATTTAGAACCCTTATCACCTTATCCTCGAATTATATAAATGTGGGGCATTTAAAATTAGAAACCCATTTGAAAATAAAGTAACATTTCATTACGTTCCAAGGGTGTCCCTCCTCTCCTCTTATAAAAGGCCACCACCTCTAACTCTTTACCCACACTTCCAAAGACTTTGGCTCGGCCAAACCCTGCCCATTTTGTCTCTCCACTTCCCTATCTTACTCCTTGAAGTCTCACTTTTGGCATAAGTCTTCCCAAGGAAGCCTTTGAGCTCAAACCAAAGGGAGTTACCTGATTTTAAGGTAATGTCTTCACTTGAGTCCTTTTGTTTTATTTTGATTCTCCAACCCCCTAAACTCATTTTATTCATTACTTTTGTAAAAACTCCAGTATCTTAAATATACTAGGATGTTGTTATAAGAAGGATTCGAGCAACACATACACACACCTACATCTAATTGTTAAATGACATACTGTTTCCGTGGATGGTGAATTTATGCCTCCCGAAACGATGATTGTTCAACATTATTTTAACACTTTCATAGGTGGACATTAAGATGTCACTATATTTAAATATGATATATAATATTTTTATGTTTTCCTTAAGCTTCTGTATTTTTCATTTTGGGCATACCTTTACGGTTCCCATTATGGGTAAACGTGATATCTTCATTTAAGGAAGTGCGGACTACAGCCCCCTCAAAGTGATTTGATTCGTTAAATACCATATGTGTGACGTATAAAGGATGGAGTTATGATATTATATATGATATTACACTGGAATTATAATATACCGTTATATCATTATGATTCCATTCTATAAAATATGAAATAGAAATGGAAGTAGCGTTCATGCGTACGTACGGCTTACCGTCTCCATGAACGGTGCATTTCATTTCTTACCTCAAAATAATTATGTAATATTATAAATGAATGAATGTAATAGATATATATGACATATATGATATATACATCATGAATACCATTCTGGATATAATGGATACATGAACAACTTGTAATTATAAAGGGATTATTTTTTACTCAAATACCAATGATCGTTAAAACGACCGTTATTAATTTAAATAATTACATAGTGTTCATGACATGGAATTAAGTGATATAAAAGGAATAATTAACTTGAAAAATGTTCTTAAAAAAGTATAAATTAACTCAATCTTATTATTCAGGAGATTAAATAACGACCGAGTGAAGTCAGACCCGAGGTATGGGACTTCGTCTCAATCTCCTTTCATTGAGGCATATTTTGTTTTATACACAACTTTCTTTTATATGGTGTATAAACCTTATTGAATTTTATGTTTATTCAAAAGGAATTTTTTTATACGAAGAGTTTACTAAAAAAACAAAAGGGAATGTTTTTGTCGTACGTATGCGGCGACAATGACTTCTCCTCCGCCGTGACCATTATTTGAGATTCAGCTTCCTCTACGAGCCAGACCTTCTTTTTAAAAGAAAAATAAATACCATGTTTTACTTTTATTTTATCTTGGTATTGAAAATGGAATTCATAATGTTTTTATATCAATGTGTTGTATTGATATCTTGTGATTGAAAGGTGGGAATGTTATGTTTCCTTTATGCATGTTTTATGTGATACGATTATGTTGAGGTTTTTGGGAATTATTATGAAGACGGGTGGTTCCGTGATAAACTATATGGTGGGTGAGCCCGATATAGCTCTCCAATGCATTGGGTAATGTGAAGGAGTGAAACGTTAAGGTTTCTCTGAAGAGATTTAGGGAATATACTATGATGGGTATTCCAGACGTAACCAAGAGGGTTACTCCCTACGTAATAATGTTATGAATGCCTCAAGTTACCTTTATGTATTATGATTTCTATGATTTATTCATGATTTGATGAGGTATGGTAATGTGATTATGATTTATGGGTAAAGTATGATTTAATTCTTATGTATATATGTACCCATGTTTCCTTTCCATATATTTCTATATCCCTTACTGAGCTTTTTATGATCATCCCATGTTTTATTCTAATGTTTTTCACAGGACAAGGGAAAGGTACATGATATGATGATAGTGTCAAGGAAGTGTCAAGAAAGAATCCATGTTTTATTTTAAATATGTTTCCATTGATGGGAAAGAAGAATACTATCTTTATGTAACCACTTTGTTTATATGTGGAATGTAATTCAGGTTTTATGATCTAATGCTCTAAAACTCTAAACCCGAAAAGACCCTCAATGTGTAATCTTGTAATAACTCATGATTAAGTAAGGTTTAAGGATGGGGCCTTATAGTTGGTATCAGAGGTCATTTTAGATAACTTTAAGAGTTAGAATTCAATTAAATGATTATAAAAAAATATTTTTTTATGGTAAAATTGAAGTGATATAGTATTTGAAGATTACCATGTTGCTTCATCTAAGACATGTTTGTTCAAAATGGTTTTCCGTAGAGGAAACAGGGAAGCAGTGCTAGGAAGGCATGAAGAAGGAAATAACCTTCCGAATCAGCATCCTGAGATAGTCGGAATTGGAACTGAATAGTTTGTTGCAGTAATGGCATAGTTGACTCAAGAGATAAATGGCGGTGGTATCCATACACAAGATTCTCCAGATCAACCGCAGAGGAACATGTCAGTGGTGGAACATTTCATGAGGAATCATCCCCCATCATTCAGAGGATCATCAGACCCTGTGCTAGCTTAAGGGTGGATTAAAGCACTAGATATGATTTTCGATGTCATGGGGTGCTCAGACAATCAAAAGGTTAGTCTAGTTATTTACTGTTTGGAGGGTGAAGCAGATCAGTGGTGGTCGATGGTTAAAAATATCAGGGACGCTGATGAGATTGATGCTCTTGACTAGGATGAATTCAATGGTATGTTTCTTGAAAAGTATTTTCCTAAGGCTGTTCGAATTTGGATGGAAAAACAATTCTTGGAATTGAGGCAAGAGGAAGACTCAGTGGCTACCTATGAAGAAAGGATCACTCGATTGGCAATGTATGCTCCAAATTTTATCCGAGACCTTGATAGTAAAATCAATTGTTTTTACTACGGATTAAATCCAAGAGCTTGTTCGATGTGCTGAGAAGGTGGAAATGGAGTTTGCCGATGATCAAGTGTTCTATAACAACCAGCAGAAGAAGAGACTAAGGTGTCATGAGAAAGGAAAGAATTCTTCAAAAAAGTCTGATGGTAAGAAAACTAAGTTTCCATTTTGTGATAAATATGGAAAAAGGCATGCTGGGGAATCTCTTCTGAATTCTATAAAGTGCTACCGATGTGGTAAGATGGGACATAAGGCTCGTGATTGCACTGAAAAAGATCATGGTGATGGTAAGTCCAAATTTGATTTACAGTTAGTGAAATTTTTTAAGTGCAATGAGATGGGTCACTATGCAAACGAGTGTCCGACAAAGAGCTTGAATGATGGGAAGTAGTTAGACTACAAGCAGAAAGGGGTGGTGAAATCCTTTGCAACTACTTCAACAGATGTTGGTCCATCAAATGAAGTTGTATCAGGTACTTTGTTTGTTTTTTTCAGATTATGCCAGTGTGTTGTTTGATTCGGGGTCTACACATTCTTTCATCTCTGAAAACTTTTCTAGTAAAATGGGAATACCATCTCAAGAAATGACTCCTAAACATTTGGTAAAAACACATGGGGGATTTTTTGAGGCAAAAATAATTTATAATAATCTTCCTATCCTTATCTGTGGAAAGAACCTACTTGAAAACCTTATTGTTCTACCTCTAGTAGAGTTTGATGTTATCCTGGGTATGGTTGGCCCTCTATTTACCATGCTAAGATTGACTGTAGAGCTAAAGAAGTTTCTTTTCAAAAAGACTTTCAGTTTGTGTACAAGAATGAACCCATACTGTTGATAACTTATCAAGAGTCCATGAAGCTTGTAAAAGATAGAAATGAATGTTACCTTGCACACATCGTTGAAAATAATGGAACTGTTCAGATTAATGATGTGCCAGTGGTAAATGAGTATCCTGATGAGTTGCCTGGAATAATACCGGATCGGGAAGTTGAATTTATTGTTGACTTAGTTACTGATGCTAAGCCAATTTCAAAACCCCCTTATCGAATGGCTCAAATTGAACTTTTAGTGTTGAAGGAGAAATTGCAAGATTTATTAGTGAAAGGTTTCATTCGACCTAGCACATCACCATGGGGTGCTCTTATTTTATTTGTTAAAAATAATTATCGTTCAATGAGACTTTGCATTGATTATAGAGCCTTTAATAACATCACTGTTAAGAACAAATATCAATTTCCTCATATCGATGATTTGTTTGATCAGCTCCAGGGAGCTCAGTATTTTTCAAATATTGACTTGAGATCGGGGTACCATCAGCTGAAGGTAAAGGAAGAAGATGTTCCGAAGACCGTGTTCCGTACAAGATATGGCCATTATGAATTTTTATTAATGCCTTTTGGGCTAACCAATGCACCTGCTGTATTCATGGACTTAATGAATAGAATTTTCTATGAGTTCTTGGATAAGTTTGTGGTGGTTTTCATTGATGATATTTTGGTCTTTTCTAAAAGTAAAGAGGAGCATGAAACACATTTAAGGGTTATCTTACAAACCTTAAAAGAAAAGAAACTATATGTAAAATTCAGGAAGTGTGAGTTTTGGTTGCAACAAATATCTTTCCATGGTCATATTGTTTCTAAAGATAGGATAACCATTAATCCTGCAAAAACAAAGGATGTTGAAGAATGGCCAAGACCCACAAATGTAACTGAGATTTGTAGCTTCCTTGGTTTGGCAGGCTATTACCGAAAGTTTGTTTGAAATTTTTCATGGTTATCTAGTCCAATGACTAAGCTAACTCGGAAGGGTGTTAAGTTTATATGGACAAAAGAATGTGATGATTGTTTTCACGAATTTAAAAGAAGATTGGTGAATGCTCCAGTTTTGGAACTACCTTCCAGGAATGGTGATTTTGTTATATACAGTGATGCTTCATTGAAAGGACTTGGTTGTGTCCTAATGCATAATGATCAGGTAATTGCTTATGCTTCACGTCAGTTGAAAACTAATGAGGTAAATTACCCTACACATGATTTGGAATTAGCTTCTGTTGTTTTTGCATTAAAAATTTGGAGGCATCATTTGTATGGAGTAAAGTGTGAAATATATACTGATCAAAAAAGTTTAAAGTATATATTCACTCAGAAAGAATTGAACATGAGACAAAGGAGGTGGCTAGAATTAATCAGGGATTATGATTTTACAATTCATTACAATCAGGGAAAAGCAAATAATGTGGCTGAGGCTTTGAGTCGAAAAAGTAATGCTTCATTAGCAATGTTGCGTTTGGAAAGTGATCATTTGGTTAAGGATTTGATGAAATTTGGCATAGAAGTTGTTGGTGCAGAAAGTTCTTATGTTTTGTTTCAGGTATCAGTGCGATCATCTCTATCAGATAGAATCAAGAAAGCACAGAATCAAGACAGTGAGTTGTAGAAAAAGGTAGAGCAGGTTCAGAAAGGTAAGTTTCCTGAATTCAACATTGATAATGATTGCGTTTTGAGATTTGGGAAGAGATTGTGTGTGCCTTGTGATTCACAGTTGAAGAGAGAGTTGTTATGTGAAGCTCATAGTTCTCCGTTTTCAGTTCATCCAGGCAGAACTATGATGTATAGAGATCTTCGGGAGTATTACTGGGGGGATGGAATGAAAAGAGACATTGCTGATTTTACTGTGAAGTGTTTGACTTGTCAGCAGGTTAAAGTAGAGCGGCAGTTACCGAATGGGATGCTTCATCCTTTACCTGTTCCAGAGTGTAAATGGGAGAATATATCCATGGACTTTGTTGTGGGATTACCGAAGACATCTCGAGGTAATAATGCAATCTGGGTTATTGTTGATCGCTTGACCAAATCTGCTAATTTCCATTCTATACGAGATAATTTTTCCCTAGATCAACTTTCCCGTTTGTATCTTAAAGAGATATTCAGGATACATGGAGTTCTTCTCTCCATTGTATCTGATCAGGATCCCATGTTCACTTCTAACTTTTGGAAAGGCCTTCAGAAGTCATTGGGCACTGAATTAAATTTTAGTACTACTTTTCATCCTCAATCAGATGGGCAGTCGGAACGAACAATTCAGACCTTAGAGGATATGCTACGAGCTTGTTTGATGGATTATCAGGGAAGTTGGGACCTACATCTTTCTTTGGTTGAATTTTCATATAATAACAATTTTCATTCTAGTATATAGATGGCACCATTTCAGGCATTATATGGGAAGCGATTTCGATCTCCAGCTTTCTGGGATGAAGTGGGTGAAAGGAAGTTGATGGGACCAAAATTGGTAGAAGAGATGGCAGAAAAAGTTCAGATGATTCAGAAACACATGAGAACAGCTCATAGTTGGCAGAAGAGTTATGTAGACAATAGGAGGAAGGATCTAACTTTTGAGGTAGGTGATCATGTTTTTCTCAAAGTCTCACCATGGAAAAGTGTGATGAGATTTGGTAAGAAAGGAAACTTGAGTCTAAGGTTCATTAGACCATATGAAATTCTGGATAGAGTTGGATCAGTTGAATACCTGGTGGCTTTACCTCAGAGTTTTCTCAGGTACACAATGTTTTTCACATTTCGATGTTGAGAAATTATATGTCAGATCCATCTCATGTTTTGAGTCCAGAGGTAGTTAAACTGGAAGAGAACCTATCTTATGAAGAACAACCGGTCCAGATTCTTGACCGCAGGGTGCAAGTGTTACATAATAAGGCGATTAATCAGGTAAAGGATTTGTGGAAAAACCACATGATGGAAGAGGCAACATAGGAATCTGAAAATGCAATGAGGGATAAGTACCCCCATTAATTCGATAATTAAATAAATTGAGGGGACACGATTTTCTAAAGGGGGGAAGGATGTAACATCCCATGTAAGTAATGAATGATAGATATTTTTATCTATGTCTATTAATGAGATATATTGTGTTTTAGAGGATTAAAATGAAAATAAATCCAATATTAAGCATGGAATACACTAATATTTTTTTTAAAGATTGTTTTAATGCCTTTTGATGGAAACCCATTTTTAAATCTATATTTTGACAATTTTATAAGCTATGTTTGTCAAAATAAACTTATTCTTTATGATTGGGACATCAAAATTTACTTTGTGTGAATTTTTGGTATTTTTCTGGCAATGTTCTTTTTTTAATGAATAGTGAAAAATACTGCATTTTACATCAAAACCTCTTTTTAATCTAATTTATTTATATGATTATATTATCTTTTGAATTTTTTTTTAAAGTTAACATAGATTATATTTTTACCATTTAATCCAATGGTGGTTATTATGATTAATTTCACTTTGAAATTCGTCATAAACTAATGCCAAACTTTTCATAGATATTGTTTCAAAAAAACCCGCTATTTGTTTTGACAACAGAAATTATTTTTAAATCAATTATTTCAATTTATGTGTTTTGAATTTGGTAAAATGGATTACATATTTGGAATCATAAGGTCCAAATTGTGTAATTAAGACTCTTTTTTTTTGGACATATTGAATAGTAACGACGGTAATTATCTTTAATTATCTTGATTAATGAGTAATCGGGTAGTTAAGGATAATAAAATAATATCATAATAATATAAAATGACACCAAAATGTGTCCTAAGGCTACTTTTTGTCTCATGGCCGAACATGGGATTCCTTGTACCAAACTTGGGGGCCCCATGAAATCACGTTTGTGAGAAAGTGGCTTTTTATCTTTTATTTTTTTAAAAAATGTTAAATATAACAAAGAATGTATCACATAAGAAAAATATTTTTAATTTTGTCTACATAAATGATCTTTTGGACTATAAATAGTCATTGGAAAGATAAAAATATTTTCTACATCATAGTATTTTTTATAATTTTTAGACATTAAATAAATTAAATTATTTATGAAATTAAAATGATGCAGCGATGACCTCATTATTTGACGATTTAAATAAAATGGAAAGACAATGTAACATCTAAGACCTACACATGTCCAAAACCTATTGCGTGGGTATATTTCGAACTCTTATCACCTTAGCCTCGAATTATATCAATTTGGGACCTTTAAAATCTGAAACCCATTTGAAAATAAAGTAACATTTCTTTACTTTCCAAGAGTTCCCCTCCTATCCTCTTATAAAAGGCCCCCAACTCTACCTCCTTACCCACACTTCCAAAGCCTTTGGTGTAACAGCCCGAGATTTTATTAAAAATATTCTTTTTAATGTTATTAATGTCTTGTGTTGTACACTACACCAAAAGGAGCTTGTAAAACACGCATCCTTGAATTCCCTTGCATTACACGCAATCGCAACCTTCCTCGATAGCGTGTGTAGTACGCAATACTGAGTTTCACGAAACAACTATATGCTATTAAAATATTATTAAAACTAGCTGTTATGAATAGTAATAACCACTTTTTAAATTTTAGAAATTTTAGCTCTCAAAATGGACTTCAATTTTTGGATTCGGAGTATCGAATTTAGCCTAAGGTGAAATTTTGGTACTTTTCGGATAACTTTCATATTCTGACGAATAGTGAAAATTACTAAATTATAATTAAAAAAACTTTTTTAATCGAAATAATTAATACTGATAAATTTTTAATATGATTGGTTTTAAAGTATATTTAGGATATATTTTTACAATTTAATACAATGTTGGTCATTGGATGTAATTTCACATTCAAACCAGTTATAAACAAGTGTCAATCTTTTGATAGTTATTATCTCTTAAAAATATGCTAATTGTTTTGACGACGGGAATTAATTTTTAAATTAATTAATGCAATTGATATGTTTTGAATTTGGTAAAATAGACATCATTTTTGAGTTCATAATATCAAATATAGCTTAGGACTAATTTTTTGTATTTTTCTGAAAACATTCAATTTTTGATGAATAGTGAAACCACTAAGTGGTAGTTAAAAAAACTGAATTGTTCATAAAACTTAATTTTACCGCTTCTATGGGTGGAATTTCAAAAATCCGAGAGACACGGTTGATGTCATTAGGTAAAATGTGGTTCAATGAGATGAAAATAATTTTTTGGTGAATATTAACTTTTTACTTTTGTTTTACCACGGTTAAAAGTAAATAGGGTAATTAAGGGTAAAAATGATATTATTATTACCCTAACACATGTCCAAATTCTGTTGGATAAGTTTAATTCGACTAAAAACAAGCATAGGAATAAAATATGACCATTTAGGCCCACATGGATTAGATTAGGACATTTATTATTATTTAATTCAAAGAAGTGTTAAAAGAGTTAAAATCAAAGTTTATTTACTAAAAAAAATTTAATATAGGGTTATACATAAGATAAATTCTATTTTAAATATTCATTAGAAAGATAAAACGATTTCCTACATAATGGTATTTTATTTGTAAATTTTAGACATCAAATAATTTAATTTATTTATGACACAAAGATGATGCAGTAATTATCTTATTAATGAAATATTTACATAATGGATGTTATAAATACCCAAATAGATCTAATTTGAGACTTTTTATGAATTCCACTAATTTTCTAGGTTAATATGACATGTTAGTATTGATTTAATTAACTTTTTTAGAACTTATCATTCTGTTATGATTTTCACAAAAATCAATTATTAATAGTGTCAAAATTGACAAAAAATAGTTTTTAAATCAAATATTATATTATTAAAATGACTTAGATAAGGATATATATATTAATAATAAACAATTTGGGGTTCTTGTGGAATGTTATAGTAAGTGTATTAACCATATAGTGTAAGAAATCAAAAAGACACGGTAAAAGTTAAATTATTTAACTTAGAGTTAAATCTAATTGATAAGGTTAAAATAATAACCTAAACTTGTCTAAATCCTATTGGTTGATAGGATTTCGACCCATACCCACTTTAGCTTCGAAATAAGACCCTTTGGGACCATTATAAACCGATTTTGACTTTAATATAAAATAATATTTTGAGATATTCCTAAGGTGCCCCTCTCCTCCCTTATAAAAGGACACCTCCTCCCCCTCCTCCTCACACCAATTTGAGCACTCAAGATCGACCAAACCCTGCCAAAATCCCTTATCCACTTCCCTATAATAATCCTATAGGTCCTTCTCTTCTTCAAAAACCAATCTTAGTTCCCTAAGTGGAGGATTCAAAGAGGTGTTCCAAAGAAGAGGTAATATCCATTACCGATCTTTTCAATTTCTTTCTTCTTCAACTTCTTCTTCTTTAGTTGTTTCATGATAAAATAATAACATCAGTATTTCTTATATACTGATATGTTATTATAAGTATGAAACAACTCTAATTAACCTTCTATCCATCCTACGGAGAAAGGAAATCACCGCGCGTGCGTACGTACGGAATACTGTCTCCACGCCGTGGTGTAATCTATTTTCCATCACCACATTAATTGGATGGGTATAATGATGTAATGAGTAACTATACATGATTATTATAAAGTTATATTGATACTGAAATAGTATACATACACTTCAACACAATTCCACGACCATGGGAACGATATCATCGCTCGTGCGTACGTACGGACTACCGTCTCCACGACGCGATGAGATTCATTCTCCATGTTAACCATTTAAGAATGATTACAAAATATATATAAGAAATATTAATGAAGTACATGACATTTTAAAGCTACTTTATTTATGTATATATATATATATATGTATTTCATCTACTTACTTCCATTGAAGACAATAAGGAAAGGAAAACTGCGTTCATGAGTACGTACGGACTACCGTCTCCATGAACGGTGTTTTTCATTTCATTTATCTATCTATTATATATATATATACTGAATATATATGATATATAAATAATATTTTATAATCTGGAAGTAAGTAAATCATGATATAAGTAATAATAATGTCAAGAACAACAAGTCAAAACACCTACGATAAATGAAACAATTTTATCCAAAACGCTTCTTTAACATGGAATTTACAAAAGAACGGGTAATATAAAGTCATTAGTGAACCATATATGATATCATAACAATGAATATGATTCTTTAATAAGTCAATGACATTATTTAAATCATTATACAGGAGGTTCGGACACATACGAAGCAAATCAGACCTATGGTAAGGGAAATATCACAATCTCATTTTTATCCGAGATTGTTTATTCGTAAGAATTTACTGGGGTGTATTTTATCATCCACATCCATGTTTCCTTAATATGTAATATTATTTCCTTCCACCTACAATTGTTTAAATCCATTTTTACCCTTCGTTTAGTTTTTAGTAATATGTATGAAAGGAATCTTTTGTCGTATTTCGTACGAGGTACTTTTTGACTTTTCTGGCAAAAGTACGAAGAATGTTTTTATAAAATTATACAGCAAGAATGGATTTTTAAAACATTATTTCCAAGAATCTTAATTTATAAGATTTCAAGTTTATTTTTAATCAACTTCTTTTAGTTTATAATTGTATGACATGTTAAGAAAAGAAAAGTGTTTTTGAAGTAGAAAGGATATTTTCCTCAAGAATGGAGTTCAAAAGTTTTATCAAAATTATTTTCCATATAAGATAATATAGGGTTCTGTTTTTATCCCTATTATTACATTTATTTGATTTTTTTTTGAGGAAATTATTTTTATGAAGTCATTTACCTTATATGATTTTTTTTATGATGTCATGATGTTTCAAGAATCCCATTTTTGTTACATGTGTTATGTGATGATGTATGATGTATGATTATGTGGCACACATAATAAAGGATTCGTTATGAGATGGGTGGGACCTATATCTCCCTCCAATAAATTGGGTAAAGATTTTATATCTCATGAGATAGACATGGCTGGAATGGTAGGTTATACCGGTTCAGTGAAACCGGACTGAAACGAGGGTGACTCGGTTCAGAAAGGGACTTTGTCCACTAAGATAGTCTTGGAAATGAGTCTTGACTAACAAGAAATGATTCTCTATAATTATGTGTCTATGACACAAAGTTTCATGTTTTAAGTTATGATTATTGGGATTTCATTTCACTACTATGATTTATCCCATGTTATGAAATTATGCTCTCTTTTGCAGGTTAAGATTTCCAAAAGTTATGTTCTTATGAATATGATGTGATTGGTTTCCCTTTTTTTTTTACCCTTACTGAGCATTTGAGCTCACCCTTTTATGTTTTATTTTCCCCAGGATATAAAGAAAGGTTTTAGGTAAAAAAAAGTGAAGATCTTTATGGGAGATATTGAAGATATTTCACCACGATTAGAAGATTATGTTCCGAGTTTCCAAAGACACTAAACTATTACGATCCTTGTGTGTGTGTTTTTGTTATGTACTAAGTATTTCACAAAAGTAATGTAATGTCCATGTACGTCAAGCTTCGGGTCTCTACAGTTGGTATCAAAGGAAAGGTTTAGTCAACCTTTGGAAACTAGGATGTGAGAACGTTAGTGAGATCCCTCGAGATATTTCTAAGGTATGTTTAGGGATGTCCCTAAGGATAAGTATACGTATAAGATATAGTCCTAGAACTATGGAAACGATCATATAATTTAACCTAAGAAGTTAGATATTGAGGATACTCCCCCTTTATAATGTTGTTTTCTCTAGCATGATTTTTGCCTCTCACACTATTCTTTTTGGGATTTAGACGATGGCTGGAACCCGAAGGAACCGTGCTGATCAATGCAATGGACAATGCAATGAATGTCCTCCTGAACAAACAAATGTTATAGGAGATGGAGTGCGAAATCTTATTGCTATACTTACACAAGCTATGAATCATTCTAGACTTCCAAATGAGCAGAGAAGGGAACAATATTCTATTGAGTCCTTCATGAGGCAACGTCCACCTTCTTTCAGTGGGTCTTCCGATCCACTTGTTGCTGAACAATGGATCAGTACCACTGAAAAGATATTTTCAGTTCTTCAATGTTCTGAGCATGATAAATTCATCTTAGCAGTATATCGTTTGGAAGGTGAAGCTGATCAATGGTGGAATCTTATCATGAATAGGAGGCCAAGAGATGAAATTGAGTCCATGGAATGGGACGATTTCAAGAACTTGTTTTTCAGTAAGTACTTCCCTCGTATTCTTCGAACAAAGATGGAAAAGGAGTTTCTTGAGTTGAAGAAGAAGGATGATGAATCTGCAGGTATATACGAAGAGAATTTTATAAGACTTGCAAGGTATGCATCTGGCATTATCATCCAAACTGAAAGTAAAGTTGGTCGATTTTTCCGTGGCTTAAAACCAAGTCTTCGAAGGGCATTAGCTATAAGAGGCTTCGGTAGCTATGAAGAAATTGTGCGTTGTGCTATGAAGGTAGAAATGGAAGTTGGTGTTACATATCCATCTCATGGTTTTGAAAAGAAACGAAAGATGGAGTTCAAAAAGAAATCTCAGAATAATGGTGAAAAGAAGATGAATGTTTCCTTATGCTCAAAGTGTGGAAAGAAGCATGGTGGAGATTGTCTTAAACGGACTAGAAAAAGTTTTAAGTGTGGAAAAGAAGGTCATCGAGCAGCTGAGTGTCGAAGTAATGGAAAAAGGGTTTCTAATGATGTGAATAAAGCAAAGACTGCAGAGAACGCACCACCAACACTTCAATGCTTCAAGTGCAAGGAAATGGGGCATTATGATAATAAATGCCCTAATCCAAGGGTGAGTGATGATTGACATGAGCAACCGCTTAAGGCGAAGGACAAAGGGAAGTCACATGCGATCACCATTGGCGATGTTGAATATGACAACGATGTGGTGGAATGATTAAGTGTTTATGTAATGGAATTCCAAAATAATGTTATATCATGGAGTATTGGAATATTTATGTATTGGTCTAATGTGGTATTCAAAGTGATTGAGATATTTTTGGAAATAAGATGATATGCGCATAATGAAGGGAAAACGAGAAAATGTAATGTTTAACAGTATTCATGAGCTCATGATTGATATAAGGACTAAGTGATATCATGGTTTGAGTATATAGAATTTTGAGGATTTTTGTATGTGGAAAGTGTTAAACTTTAACTGCATTCATGTTTTCACTAAGGTATTCAAGAGAATACATGATTAAGGACTTTGAATGTTTGGAATATGACCAACAAAACATATCTTATGATATATGGTGATCGACGATGGTGTTAAATCTCTGGTAATCTTTTTCACTATGTTATGAGAGTGGACTGCAGTATTATGGATAAGCCTAAAGATTGGAATGGATTATGTTGGACATAAGTGAGTATTGTTTAAGGATCGAAGTTTTCTCAATATTATTGATGGGATGTTATAGTAATATAGTTTTAGAAAAAGGACAACATGCAAGATCGGCAACAACCCATCGCGTCGGACAAGGATGTGGGAATCGAACCCACAACTGAAGTGTGACTGGCCTTTATCGCCTACCACTGGACTACAGGAAGTCCCTGTTTATTAGAAACTAGTTTTTTTATATTAAGCAGTATGATATATGATGTATAAAGTCCATTTTAGGAACCATATATGATTAATCTCACTATAGATCGACTTATGTATATAATTTTTGCTAACCTTTTGTTTGAGACAGATGGAATGACCCGTCATTCTATCACATGATCTGCTAACACTTCACGAATAACAAATTCATCTTCATTTATTTAAGAGATTAAGTGGAAATTGTTAAAGGCACGAACAATAGTGATATTGTACCAAAATAAAGTAAGTATTTATTCTAATTCAAATTCTTTAACTTTAGGGAAATGATCTTGAAAACCAAAAATGTTGTCCTAGTGATCTTATATCTGATGAATCAGATGGTACCTTAGATCGTCACAAATTTATGTCTTTGTGATTGCTGGCTTTTCCATAGCCATGTTCTCTACCACTCTCCATCAGAACATGATGGTTATATTTCTCTTCCATATCCATAATTTCACCTATGTGGAAACCCAGTGATTAGTTTATTTGGGTAACCGTTACGTTTCATACTTTTGTTTTTAAATATTGGTTTTGATATTCCTTTTTACGATGTGGGTTTCTATTAAGGAAACTTTAGAATAGTAAACCTTTTATAACCCCGACGAATTTCGAGGGCGAAATTCATTTTAAGGGGGGTAGAATGTAACAGCCCGAGATTTTATGAAAAATATTCTTTTTAATTTTATTAATGTCTTGTGTTGTACGCTACACCAAAAGGAGCTTGTACAACACGCATCGTTGACTTGCCTTGCATTACACGCAATCACAACCTTCCTCGATAGCGTGTGTAGTACGCAATACTGAGTTTCACGAAACAACGATATGCTATTAAAATATTATTAAAACTAGCCATTATGAATAGTAATAACCACTTTTTAAATTTTAGAAATTTTAGCTCTCAAAACGGACTTCATTTTTGGATTCGGAGGATCGAATTTAGCCTAAGGTGAAATTTTGGTACTTTTCGGTTAACTTTCATATTCTGACGAATAGTGAAAATTACTAAATTATAATTAAAAACAACTTTTTTAATCAAAATAATTAATAGTGATAAATTTTTAATATGAGTGGTTTTAAAGTATATTTAGAATATATTTTTACAATTTAATACAATGTTGGTCATTGGATGTAATTTCACATTCAAACCAGTTATAAACAAGTGTCAATCTTTTGATAGTTATTATCTCTTAAAAACACGCTAATTTTTTTGACGACGGGAATTAATTTTTAAATTAATTAATGCAACTGATATGTTTTGAATTTGGTAAAATAGACATCATTTTTGAGTTCATAATATCAAATATAGCTTAGGCCTAATTTTTGGTATTTTTCTGAAAACTTTCAATTTTTGATGAATAATGAAACCACTAAGTGGTAGTTAAAAAAACTGAATTGTTCATAAAACTTAATTTTACCGCTTCTGTGAGTGGAATTTAAAAAATCCGAGAGACACAGTTGATGCCAGTAAGTAAAATGTGGTTCAATGATATGAAAATAATTTTTTTGTGAATAGTAACTTTTTACTTTTTTTTACCACGGTTAAAAGTAAATAGGGTAATTAAGGGTAAAAATGATATTATTATTACCCTAACACATGTCCAAATTCTATTGGATAAGTGTAATTCGACCAAAAACAATCTTAGGAATAAAATATGACCATTTAGGCCCACTTGGATTAGAATAGGGCATTTATTATTATTTAATTCAAAGAAGAGTTAAAAGAGTTAAAATCAAATTTTATTTACTAAAACATTTTTAATATAGGGTTATACATAAGATAAATTCTATTTTAAATATTCATTAGAATTATAAAACGATTTCCTACATAACGGTATTTTATTTGTAATTTTTAGACATCATATAATTTAATTTATTGATGACACAAAGATGATGCAGTAATTATCTTATTAATGAAATATTTACATAATTGATGTTTTAAATACCCAAATAGATCTAATTTGAGACTTTTTATGAATTGCACTAATTTTATAGGTTAATATGACATGTTAGTGTTGATTTAATTAACTTTTTTCGAACTTATCATTCTGTTATGATTTTCACAAAAATCAATTACTAAATAGTCTCAAAATTGACACAAAATAGTTTTTAAATCATATATTTTATTATTAATTGTTATTTTATTCCTAAAAATCTAATGTTCGGCCAAATGACTTAGATAAGGATATATATATTAATAATAAACATTTTGGGGTTCGTTTGGCATGTTATAGTATGTGTATTAACCATATAGTGTAAGAAAACAAAAAGACATTGTAAAAGTTAAATTATTTAACTTAGAGTTAAATCTAATTGATAAGGTTAAAATAATAACCTAAACTTGTCTAAATCCTATTTGTTGATAGTATTTCGACCCATCCCCACTTTAGCTTCAAAATAAGACCCTTTTGAACCATTATAAACCGATTTTGACTTTAATATAAAATAATATTTTGAGATATTCCTAAGGTGCCCCTCTCCTCCCTTATAAAAGGACACCTCCTCCCCCTCCTCCTCACACCAATTTGAGCACTAAAGCTCGTCCAACCCCTACCAAAATCTTTTCTCCACTTCCCTATAATAATCCTATAGATCCTTCTCTTCTTCAAAGTCCAATATTAGTTCCCTAAGTGGAGGATTCAAAGAGGTGTTCCAAAGAAGAGGTAATATCCATTACCGATCTTTTCAATTTCTTTCTTCTTCAACTTATTCTTCTTTAGTTTTTTCATGATAAAGTAATAACATCAGTATTTCTTATATACTGATATGTTATTATAAATATGAAACAACTCTAATTAACCTTCTATCCATCCTACGGAGAAAGGAAATCACCGCGCGTGCGTACGTACGGAATACCGTCTCCACACCGTGGTGTAATCTATTTTCCATCACCACCTTAATTGGATGGGTATAATGATGTAATGAGTAACTATACATGATTATTATAAAGTTATATTGATATTGAAATAGTATACATACACTTCAACACAATTCCACGACCATGGGAACGTTATCATCGCTCGTGCGTACGTACAGACTACCATCTCCACGACGCGATGAGGTTCATTCTCCATGTTAACCATTTAAGAATGATTAAAAAGTATATATAAGAAATAATAATGAAATACATGACATTATAATGCTACTGGATTTATGTATATATATATATTTATGTCATCTACTTACTTCCATTCAAGACAATAAGGAAAGGAAAACAGCGTTCATGCGTACGTACGGACTACCGTCTCCATGAACGGTGTTTTTCATTTCATTTATCTATCTATTATGTATATATATATACTGAATATATATGATATATAAATCATATTTTATATTCTGGAAGTAAGTAAATCATGATATAAGTAATAATAATGTCAAGAACAACAAGTCAAAACACCTACGATACATGAAACGATTTTACCCAAAACGCTTCTTTAACATGGAATTTACAAAAGAACGGGTAATATAAAGTCATAAGTGAACCATATATGATATGATAACAATGAATATGATTCTGTAATAAGTCAATGACATTATTTAAATCATTATACAGGAGTTTCGGACACATACGAAGTAAATCGGACCTAAGGTAAGGGAAATATCACAATCTCATTTTTATCCGAGATTGTTTATTCGTAAGTATTTACTGGGGTGTATTTTATCATCCACATCCATGTTTCATCAATATGTAATATTATTTCCATCCACCTACAATTTTTTAAATCCATTTTTACCCTTCGGTGAGTTTTTAGTAATATGTATGATAGGAATCTTTTGTCGTTTTTCGTACGAGGTACTTTTTGACTTTTCCGACAAAAGTACAAAGAATGTTTTTTTAACTTATACGGTAAGAATGGATTTTTAAAAAATTATTTCCATGAATATTCCTTTATAAGTTTTCAAGTTTATTTTTAATCAACTTCTATTAGTTTATAATTGTATGACATGTTAAGAAAAGAAAAGTGTTTATGAAGTAAAAAAAGGATATTTTCCCCAAGAATGGAGTTCAAATGTTTTATCAAAATTATTTTCCATCTATGATAATATAGGGTTCTGTTTTTATCCCTATTATTACATTTAATTGATTATGTTTTGAGGAAATTATTTTTATGAAGTCATTTACCTTATATGATTTGTTTTATGATGTCATGATGTTTCAAGAATCCCATTTTTGTTACATGTGTTATGCGATGATGTATGATTTATGATTATGTGGCACACATAAGAAAGGATTCATTATGAGATGGGTGGGACCTATATCTCCATCCAATGCATTGGGTAAATATTTTATATCTCATGAGATAGACATGGCTGGAATGGTAGGTTATACTGGTTTAGTGAAACAGGACTGAAACGAGGGTGACTCGGTTTAGAAAGGGACTTTGTCCACTAAGATAGTCTTGGAAATGAGTCTTGACTAACAAGAAATGATTCACTATGATTATGTGTGTATTCCACAACGTTTCATGTTTTAAGTTATGATTATTGGGATTTCATTTCACTACTATGATTTATCCCATGTTATGAAATTATGCTCTCTTTTGCAGGTTATGATTTCCATAAGTTATGTTCTTATGAATATGATGTGATTGATTTATCTTTTTCTTACCCTTACTGAGCATTTGAGATCACCCTTTTATGTTTTATTTTCCTCAGGATATAAAGAAAGGTTTTAGGTAAAAAAAGGGAAGATCTTTATGGGAGATATTGAAGATCATTCACCACGATTAGAAGATTACGTTCCGAGTTTCCAAAGACACTAAACTATTACGATTCTTGTATGTGTTTTTTTGTTATGTACTAAGTATTCCGCAAAATTAATGTAATGTCCATGTATGTAAAGCTTCGGGTCTCTACAGTTGGTATCATAGGAATGGTTTAGTCAACCTTTGGAAACTAGGATGTGACAATGTTAGTGAGATCCCTAGAGATATTTCTAAGGTATGTTTAGGGATGTCCCTAAGGATAAGTATACGTATAAGATATAGTCCTAGAACTACGGTAACGATCATATAATTTAACCTAAGATGTTAGATATTGAGGATACTCCCCCTTTATAATGTTGTTTTCCCTAGCATGATTTTTTCCTCTCACACTATTCTTTTTGGGATTTAGACGATGGCTGGAACCCGAAGGAACCATGTTGATCAATGCAATGGACAATGCAATGAATGTCCTCCTGAACAAACAAATGTTATGGGAGATGGAGTGCAAAATCTTATTGCTATACTTACACAAGCTATGAATCATTCTATACTTCCAAATGAGAATAGAAGGGAACAATATTCTATTGAGTCCTTCATGAGGCAACATCCACCTTCTTTCAGTGGGTCTTCCGATCCACTTGTTGCTGAACAATGGATCAGTACCACTGAAAAGATATTTTCAGTTCTTCAATGTTCTAAGCATGATAAATTCATCTTAGCAGTATATCATTGGAAGGTGAAGATGATCAGTGGTGGAATCTTATCAAGAATACGAGGCCAAGAGATGAAATTGAGTCCATGGAATGGGACGAGTTCAAGAACTTGTTTTTCTGTAAGTACTTCCCTTGTATTCTTCGAACAAAGATGGAAAAGGAGTTTCTTGAGCTGAAGTAGAAGGATTATGAATCTGTTGGTATATACGAAGCGAATTTTACAAGACTTGCAAGGTATGCATCTGGCATTATCATCTAACCTGAAAGTAAAGTTGATCTATTTTTCCGTGGCTTAAAACCAAGTCTTCGAAGGGCATTAGCTATAAGAGACGTCAGTAGCTATGAAGAAATTGTGCGTAGTGCTATGAAGGTAGAAATGGAAGTTGGTGTTACATATCCATCTCATTGTTTTGAAAAGAAACGAAAGATGGAGTTCAAGGAGAAATCTCAGAATAATGGTGAAAAGAAGATGAATGTTTCCTTATGCTCAAAGTGTGGAAAGAAGCATGGTGGAGATTGTCTTAATGGGACTAGAAAATGTTTTAAGTGTGGAAAAGAATGTCATCGAGCAGCTGAGTGTCGAAGTAATGGAAAAAGGGTTTCTAATGATGTGAATAAAGCAAAGACTACAGAGAACGCAACACCAACACTTCAATGCTTCAAGTGCAAGGAAATGGGGCATTATGCTAATAAATGCCCTAATCCAAGGGTGAGTGATGATCGACATGAGCAACCGCATAAGGTGAAGGACAAAGGGAAGTCACATGTGATCACCATTGGCGATGTTGAATATGACAACGATGTGGTGGAATGATTAAGTGTTTCTGTAATGGGATTCCAAAATAATGTTGTATCATGGAGTATTGGAATATTTATGTATTGGTCTAATGTGGTATTCAAAGTGATTGAGATATTTTTGGGAATAAGATGATATGCGCATAATGAAGGGAAAATGAGAAAATGAAATGTTTAACAGTATTCATGAGCTCATGATTGATATAAGGACGAAGTGATATCATGGTTTGAGTATATAGAATTTTGAGGATTTTGGTATGTGGAAAGTGTTAAACTTTAACTGCATTCATGTTTTCACTAAGGTATTCAATAGAATACATGATTAAGGACTTTGAATGTTTGGAATATGACCAACAAAACATATCTTATGATATATGGGGATCGGCGATGGTGTTAAATCTCTGGTAATCGTTTTCAATATGTTTTGAGAGTGGACTGCAGTATTATGGATAAGCCTAAAGATTGGAATGGATTATGTTGGACATAAGTTAGTATTGTTTAAGGATCGAAGTTTTCTCGATATTTTTGATGGGATGTTATAGTAATATAGTTTTAGAAAAAGGACAACCTGCAAGACCGGTGACAACCCATCGCATCAGACAAGGATGTGGGAATCGAACCCACAAACGAAGTGCGACTGGCCTTTTTCGCCTACCAATGGCCTATAGGAAGTCCCTGTTTATTAGAAACTAGTTTTATTATATTAAGCAGTATGATATATGAAGTATAAAGTCCATTTTAGGAACCATATATGATTAATCTCACTATAGATCGACTTATGTATATAATTTTTGCTAACCTTTTGTTTGAGACAGATGGAATGACCCGTCATTCTATCACATGATCTGCAAATACTTCACGAATAAAAAATTCAACTTCATTTATTTAAGAGATGAAGTGGAAATTGTTAACACTACGGGAAAAATGGGTATTTGCGACGGGGGTCTTTACCCGTCGCAAATAAGTAGTCTTTTGCGACGGGGAAGCCTATCCCGTCGCAAATAGTTTTCCCGGGCTTTGGTGCCAAATCCGGGGAAAACTATTTGCGACGGGGATGCCTTTCCCCGTCGCAAATAACCGGCGGCGGTAAAAGGTATTTGCGACGAGAAAGTATTCCCGTCGCAAATAGTATGTTATTCGCGACGGGTCCCGTCGCAAATAACTATTTACCGGTTGACCGTAATAAATGCGGGCGAAGGTATTTGCGACGGTGCCCGTCGTAAATGGACCCGTCGCTAATAATCTAACCTATAAATACCCCCATCCGTTTTTCTCAAATCATTCTCATTCTCCACCTTCTTCTGCTCTAAAATTTCTATTTCTAAATTTGAGTTTTTGTTCAGTTTAATTTTTTTCTTCGGAGCTATTATTAAAGTTTTGAAGAACGATCAGAGCTCATCAATTTTCAAGGAATTTATGTTCATTTTAATTTAATATTTATTTTTAATTTTGTATTAATTTCAATTATTTTTGATTAGTTGTAATTTAATTATGTTTATATTGTTTTCTTAATAAATTTAAATTATTAGTATTGTTCATAGTTAATGGTAATTAGGAATAATTTTTAATAATTTTTAATAATTAAGAATAAATATTAATAATTAGTAATAATTACCAATAATTAGTAATAATTAGTAATAATTAGTAATAATTAGTAATAATTAGTAATAATTAGTAATAATTACCAATAATTAGTAATAATTAGGAATAATTAGTAATAATTAGTAATAATTAACAATAAATAGTAATAATTAGTAATAATTAACAATAAATAGTAATAATTACCTATAATTTGGAATAATTACCAATAATTAACAATAATTAGTAATAATTAGTAATAATTGCCAATAATTTCCAATAATTACCAATAATTGCAAATAATTAGGAATAATTAGGAATAATTAGGAATAATTATTAATAATTAGTAATAATTAAGAATAATTAGTAATAATTAGGAATAATTAGTAATAATTAGGAATAATTAGTAATAATTAGGAATAATTAGTAATAATTAGGAATAATTAGTAATAATTACCAATAATTAGCAATAATTAGCAATAATTAGCAATAATTAGCAATAATTAGGAATAATTAGCAACAATTAGGAATAATTACCACTAATTAGGAATAATTACCTATAATTTGGAATAATTACCAATAATTTGGAATAATTACCAATAATTTGGAATAATTACCAATAATTTGGAATAATTACCAATAATTAACAATAATTAGTAATAATTTGTAATAATTACCAATAATTTGTAATAATTAGGAATAATTAGTAAAAATTAGTAATAATTAGTAATAATTAGGAATAATTACATCGTGGTCAGTATTATTTGTTTTCAAGTTTAAAAATTAACTGCATATAATATATTCACAATTTTAATTTTAAATTGCAACTATAGGAGTCATATGAGGCTGCAGCGGCACAGGCCCGGCCTGAGAGTCAGGCCGAGGCATCAGATCAAACCACTGCCCGTCAGTTTGATGAGGCGGCATGGATGCAGGCCACCCAGTATGCCTTCAAGAAGGGCCGGGTAGTTGGTATCGGCTCTCGACTGACTCCCGGAGATTATTATGGCAGTGCTGCGATGTCGGCGTCCAGCTCGAGAGGAGCTCGTGCATCTTCTTCTACACAGTATGAGTAGCAGTTGCGATCTCAGACTGCACAGATAGAGAGTCTCCGACAGGAGCAGGAGCAGATGCGTCAGCAGCATGAGGAGGAGCGTCGACGCCAGCAGCAGCTGTACGAGGAGCAGACGAGTCGGTGGCAGTAGCAGCATCAGGAGCAGATGGAGTACATGCGCCGACTCACTCATGCTTTAGGGATGGAGTTTCCTCCACCACCATCTGCAGATCCCCCACCTCCCCCCTCCCCCCCCTCCTACAGATTAGAGTTTGTATTTCTGTTATAAAATTTGTGAAATCAAAATATTTTTTTTCTATTCGTAGTTTCTGTCTCATTATAAAATATTAATAATATTATATTTTTAAATAAAAATATTAATATGAATAATAATAATATTTATATTTTATAATATTAAATTTTATATATATATTAAAATTTTATTTATATAATAAAATTTTATATATATATTAAAATTTTATAATATTATAATTTAATTATTTTTTTGTAATACATGAATTATTTTAATATTTGAATGTAAAATAATTCTATTATTTTTATATTAATTAAAATAACTTATTAATATTTTTTTTATTTATGAATTATAATTATAATATTATTATATTAATTAAATTATTTATTAATATTCTATTATTTATATTTTTGAATTATAATTCTACTATTATTATAGTAATTAAAATAATTTATTATTTTCATTTGTAAATTATAATTATATTATTATATTAATTAAAATAATTTATTAATAATTTATTTTTTTTTATTTTTTTTATAGTATTTGCGACGGGATACTATGCCCGTCGCAAATACTAGTATTATTAATAGTTTTTTATTTTTTTTAACAGAGTATTTGCGACGGGTCCCGGTTCCCGTCGCAAATACTAGTATTATTAATTTTTTTTATTTTTTTAAAAAAGAGTTTTTGCGACGGAACCGTCGCAAAAACTATTTGCGACGAGTCCCGTCGCAAAAGGTATTTGCGACGGGCCCGTCGCAATAACTGTTTAAAAAGTTTTTTACAAAAATACGGAATACTATTTGCGACGGGGAGAATGCCCGTCGCAAAAAAAGGCTTTAGCGACGGTCCCGTCGCAAATAAGTTTAGTTGCGACGGCGTTTTCAGCAACGGGCTATTTGCGACGGGATCCCGTCGCAAAAAGCCCGTCGCAAATACCTGCTTTTCTAGTAGTGTAAAGGCACGAACAACAGTGAAATTGTACCAAAATAAAGTAAGTATTTATTCTAATTCAAATTCTTTAACTTTAGGGAAACGATCTTGAAAACCAAAAATGTTGTCCTAGTGATCTTATATCTGATGAATCAGATGGTACCTTAGATCGTCACAAATTTATGGCTTTGTGATTGCTGGCTTTTCTATAGCCATGTTCTCTACCACTCTCCATCAGAACATGATGGTTAGATTTCTCTTCCATATCCATATTTTCACCTATGTGGATACCCAGTGATTAGTTTTTTGGATAACCGTTACGTTTCATACTTTTGTTTTTAAAGATTGGTTTTGATATTCCTTTTTACGATGTTAGTTTCTATTAAAGAAACTTTCGAATAGTAAACCATTTATAACCCCGACGAATTTCGAGGGCGAAATTCATTTTAAGGGGGGTAGAATGTAATAGCCCGAGATTTTATGAAAAATATTCTTTTTTATTTTATTAATGTCTTGTGTTGCACGCTACACCAAAAGGAGCTTATACAACACGCATCCTTGACTTGCCTTGCATTACACGCAATCGCAACCTTCCTCGATAGCGTGTGTAGTACGCAATACTGAGTTTCACAAAACAACGATATGCTATTAAAATATAATTAAAACTAGCCATTATGAATAGTAATAACCACTTTTTAAATTTTAGAAATTTTAGCTCTCAAAATGGACTTCATTTTTGGATTCGGAGTATCGAATTTAGCCTAAGGTGAAATTTTGGTACTTTTCGGATAACTTTCATATTCTGACGAATAGTGAAAATTACTAAATTCTAATTAAAAACAACTTTTTTAATCGAAATAATTAATAGTGATAAATTTTTAATATGAGTGGTTTTATACTATATTTAGAATATATTTTTAAAATTTAATACAATGTTGAACATTGTATGTAATTTCACATTCAAACCAGTTATAAACAAGTGTCAATCTTTTGATAGTTATTATCTCTTAAAAACACGCTAATTGTTTTGACGACGGGAATTAATTTTTAAATTAATTAATCCAACTGATATGTTTTGAATTTGGTAAAATAGACATCATTTTTGAGTTCATAATATCAAATATATCTTAGGCCTAATTTTTGGTATTTTTCTGAAAACTTTCAATTTTTGATGAATAGTGAAACCACTAAGTGGTAGTTAAAAAAACTGAATTGTTCATAAAACTTAATTTTACCGCTTCTGTGAGTGGAATTTCAAAAATCTGAGAGACACGGTTGATGTCAGTATGTAAAATTTGGTTCAATGAGATGAAAATAATTTTTGGTGAATAGTAAATTTTTACTTTTTTTACCACGATCAAAAGTAAATAGGGTAATTAAGGGTAAAAATGATATTATTATTACCCTAACACATGTCCAAATTCTATTGGATAAATTTAATTCGACCAAAAACAAGCTTAGTAATACAATATGACCATTTAGGCCCACTTGGATTAGATTAGGACATTTATTATTATTTAATTCAAAGAAGAGTTAAAAGAGTTAAAATCAATGTTTATTTACTAAAACATTTTTAATATAGGGTTATAGATAAGATAAATTCGATTTTAAATATTAATTAGAAATATAAAACTATTTCCTACATAATGGTATTTTATTTGTAATTTTTAGACATCATATAATTTAATTTATTTATGACACAAAGATGATGCAGTAATTATCTTATTAATGAAATATTTACATAATTGATGTTATAAGTACCCAAATAGATCTAATTTGAGACTTTTTATGAATTACACTAATTTTCTAGGTTAATATGACATGTTAGTATTTATTTAATTAACTTTTTTCGAACTTATCATTCTGTTATGATTTTCACAAAAATCAATTACTAAATAGTGTCAAAATTGACACAAAATATTTTTTAAATAAAATATTATATTATTAATTGTTATTTTATTCATAAAAATATAATGTTTGGCCAAATGACTTAGATAAGGATATATATATTAATAATAAACAATTTGGGGTTCGTTAGGCATGTTATAGTAAGTGTATTAACCATATAGTGTAAGAAAACAAAAAGACACGGTAAAAGTTAAATTATTTTACTTAGAGTTAAATCTAATTGATAAGGTTAAAATAATAACCTAAACTTATCTAAATCCTATTGGTTGATAGGATTTCGTCCCATCCCCACTTTAGCTTTGAAATAAGACACTTTGGAACCATTATAAACCAATTTTGACTTTAATATAAAATAATATTTTGAGATATTCCTAAGGTGCCCCTCTCCTCCCTTATAAAAGGACACCTCCCCCCCCCCTCCTCCTCACACCAATTTGAGCACTCATGCTCGGCCAACCCCTGCCAAAATCCCTTCTCCACTTCCCTAGAATAATCCTAGAGGTCCTTCTCTTCTTCAAAGACCAATCTTAGTTCCCTAAGTGGAGGATTCAAAGAGGTGTTCCAAAGAAGAGGTAATATCCATTACCGATATTTTCAATTTCTTTCTTCTTCAACTTCTTATTATTTAGTTGTTTCATGATAAAGTAATAAAATAAGTATTTCTTATATACGGATATGTTATTATAAATATTAAACAACTCTAATTAACCTTCTCTCCATCCAACGGAGAAAGGAAATCACCACGTGTGCGTACGTACAGAATACCGTCTCCACGTCGTGGTGTAATCTATTTTCCGTCACCACCTTAATTGGATGAGTATAATGATGTAATGAGTAACTATAAATGATTATTATAAAGTTACATTGATACTGAAATAGTATACATACACTTCAACCCAATTCCACGACCATGGGAACGATATCATCGCTCGTGCGTACGTACGGACTACCGTCTCCACGACGCGATGAGATTCATTCTCCATGTTAACCATTTAAGAATGATTACAAAGTATATATAAGAAATAATAATGAAATAATTGACATTATAATGCTACTGGATTTATGTATATATATATATGTATGTCATCTACTTACTTCCATTCAAGACAATAAGGAAAGGAAAACAGCGTTCATGCGTACGTACGGACTACCGTCTCCATGAACGGTGTTTTTCATTTCATTTATCTATCTATTATATATATATATACTGAATATATATGATATATAAATCATATTTTATATTCTGGAAGTAAGTAAATCATGATATAAGTAATAATAATGTCAAGAACAACAAGTCAAAACACCTACGATAGATGAAACAATTTTACCCAAAACGCTTCTTTAACATGGAATTTACAAAAGAACGGGTAATATAAAGTCATAAGTGAACCATATATGATATCATAACAATGAATATGATTCTGTAATAAGTCAATGACATTATTTAAATCATTATACATGAGGTTCGGACACATACGAAGCAAATCGGACATATGGTAAGGGAAATATCACAATCTCATTTTTATCCAAGATTGTTTATTCGTAAGTATTTACTGGGGTGTATTTTATCATCCACATCCATGTTTCATCAATATGTAATATTATTTCCATCCACCTACTATTTTTTAAATACATTTTTACCTTTCGGTGAGTTTTTAGTAATATGTATGAAAGGAATCTTTTGTCGTTTTTCGTACGAGGTACTTTTTGACTTTTCCGACAAAAGTACGAAGAATGTTTTTTTTAACTTATACGGCAAGAATGGATTTTTAAAACATTATTTCCAAGAATCTTCCTTTATAAGTTTTCAAGTTTATTTTTAATCAACTTCTTTTAGTTTATAATTTTATGACATGTTAAGAAAAGAAAAGTGTTTTTGAAGTAGAAAGGATATTTTCCTCAAAAATGGAGTTCAGATGTTTTATCAAAATTATTTTCCATATAAGATAATATAGGGTTCTGATTTTATCCCTATTATTACATTTATTTTATTATGTTTTTAGGAAATTATTTTTATGAAGTCATTTACCTTATATGATTTGTTTTATGATGTCATGATGTTTCAAGAATCCCATTTTTGTTACATGTGTTATGCGATGATGTATGATTTATGATTATGTGGTGCACATAAGAAAGGATTCATTATGAGATGTGTGGGACCTATATCTCCCTCCAATGAATTGGGTAATGATTTTATATCTCATGAGATAGACATGGCTGGAATGGTAGGTTATACCAGTTCAGTGAAACAGGACTGAAACGAGGGTGACTCGGTTCAGAAAGGGACTTTGTCCACTAAGATAGTCATGTCAATGAGTCTTGACTAACAAGAAATGATTCTATATGATTATGTGTGTATGCCACAAAGATTCATGTTTTATGTTATGATTATTGGGATTTTATTTCACTACTATGATTTATCCCATGTTATGAAATTATGCTCTCTTTTGCAGGTTATGATTTCCAAAAGTTATGTTCTTATGAATATGATGTGATTGATTTCTCTTTTGTTTACCCTTACTGAGCATTTGAGCTCACCCTTTTATGTTTTATTTTCCCCAGGATATAAAGAAAGGTTTTAGGTAAAAAAAGGGAAGATATTTATGGGAGATATTAAAGATCTTTCACCACGATTAGAAGATTACGTTCCGAGTTTCCAAAGACACTAAAATATTACGATCCTTGTGTGTGTGTTTTTGTTATGTACAAAGTATTCTGAAAAAGTAATGTAATGTCCATGTACATCAAGCTTAGGGTCTCTACATTTGGATCGGCCAACCCCTGCCCATTTGGTATCTCCACTTCCCTCTCTTACTCCTTGAAGCCTCACTTTGGGTAGAAGTCTTCCCAAGGAATCCGCTGAGCTCAAACCAAAGAGAGTTACCCGATTTTATGGTAATGTCTTCACTTGAGTCCTTTTGTTTTATTTTGTTTCTCCAACCCCCTAAACTCATTTTATTCGTTTTTTTAGAAAAAATCTAGTATCAAAAATATACTAGGATGTTGTTATAAGATGGATTCGAGTAACTGTTGCACACACATACATCTAATGGTTAAAGGACATTTTGTTTCCGTGGATGGTGAATTTATGCCTCCCGAAACGATGATTGATCAACATTATTTTAACACCTTCAAAGGTTTCCATTAAGATGTCACTATATTTATATATGATATATAAAATGTTTATGTTTTCCTTAAGCTTCTGTATTTTTCATTTTGGGCATACCTTTATGGTTCCCATTATGAGTAAATGTGATATCTTCATTTAAGGAAGTGCGGTCTACCGCCCCCTCCAAGTGATTTGATTCGTTAAATACCATATGTGGGACGTATCAAGAATAGAGTTATGATATTATATATGATATTACACTGGAATTATAATATACCTTTATATAATTATGATTCCATTCTATAAAATACGAAATAGAAATAAAAGTAGCGTTCATGCGTACGTACGGCTTACCGCCTCCATGAATGGTGCATTTCATTTCATACCTCTAAATGATTATGTAATATTATAAATGCATGAATTTATTGGATATATATGACATATATTATATCTATATCATGAATGCCATTATGGATATAATGGATACATGAACAACTTGTAATTACAAAGGGATTATTTTTGACTCAAGTACCAATGATCGTTAAAACAACCATTATTAACTTAAATAATTACATAGTGTTCATGAAATGGAAATAAGTGATATAAAAGGAATAATGAACTAGAAAAAGGTTCTTAAACAAGTAGAAATTAACTCAAGTTTATTATTCAGGAGATTAAAGAATGACCGAGTCAAGTCGGACTCGAGGTATGGGACTTCGTCTCAATCTCCTTTCATTGAGGCATATTTTGTTTTATACACAACCTTCTTTTTTATGGTGTATAAAACCCTTTGAATTTTACGTTTATTCAAAAGGAATTTTTTTATATGTAGCGTTTACTAAATGACAAAAGGGAAAGTTTTTGTTATACGTATGTGGCTACAACGACTTCTCTGCCGCCGTGACCATTATTTGAGTTTCGGCTTCCTATACAAGCCATACCTTCTTTTTAAAAGAAAAATAAATACCATGTTTTACTTTTCTTTTATCTTGGTATTGAAAATGGTTTTCATAATGTTTTTATATCAATGTGTTGTATTGATATCTTTTGATTTAAAGGTGGGAATGTTATGTTTCCTTTATGCATGTTTTATGTGATACGATTATGTTGAGGTTCTTGGGAATTATTATGATGACGGGTGGTTCCATGATGAACTAAGGGCGGGTGAGCCCGATATATCTCTCCAATGCATTGGCTAACGCGAAGGAGTGAAACATTAAGCTTTCTTCGAAGAGATTTAGGGAATATACTGTGATGGGTATTCCAAACCTAACCAAGAGTGTTACTCCCTACGTAAGAATGTTATAAATGCCTCAAGTTACCTTTATGTCTTATGATTTCTATGATTTATTCATGATTTGATCAGGTATGTTAAAGTGATTATGATTTATGGGTAAAGTATGATTTCATTCTTATGTATATATATACCCATGTTTCCATTCCATATATTTTTATATCCCTTACTGAGCTTTTTATGCTCATCCCACGTTTTTTTAAAATGTTTTTCACAGGTCAAGGGAAAGGTACATGATATGATGATAGTGTCAAGGAAGTGACAATAGAGATTCCATGTTTTATTTTAAATATGTTTCAATTGATGGGAAGGAAGAATACTATATTTATGTAACCACTTTTTTTATATGTGGAATGTAATGAATGTTTTATGATCTAATTCTCTAATACTCTAAACCCGAAAAGATCCTCAATTTGTAATCTTGTAATAACTCAAGATTATGTAAGTTTTACGGCTGGTGCCTTATACCGATATACATCACAAACCAAAATAAAACACCCTAAATATCATATAAATTAAACTAAAATCAAATTTCATAAAAAAAAGTGGATAAAAAAAGTTAAATGGAGATGGATTGAATTGATAGATAGAAGAAAATAATCAGGAATAGAATATCATACCAGGAGAAGTGCATATCCATCAGCAGATCTTCAATTAGTCAATAATGGGGATTAGAATGCCTGAGAATCAATTCAGTAACATCCAAAATAAGAGAATTATGTTTATGTTTGATATAGTGGGTAAGAGATCAAGGATAGGGATTCAAAAAAATAAGTGAATTTTTGCGGTATTAGAACCCTGTTTTCATAGTTTCCAGGGCAGGGGCACATTTTTTTTGAAGCCATGAACCTTAAATGTATTCCTAGTCTATAGGGGTGAAAGGGTAAAAAAAATATTGTGAATGGTTTGACCAAAATTTAAACATCTATGCAATACCTCTTTGTCTGGGGTTGCACAGTTTCCTAGGGTAGGACCAACGGTTTGGTAAAACCGTGTGCCAATCATGCACTGCAAAATATACCTTAAAAAACATCTAATATTCACCAAATTTTATCCAATATAAAACCCAATAAATATATACTAAAAAAGGTAAAATAATACCTATACATGGGTTCAATACATCTGCAGAAAAGTTTTGTATCTTATATGACTTGAAATTCATAACATGTTAGTCTTGGGCTAATCACCTATGTGCCAACATTATTTTTTGGATACACTCTCATGTACCCTCTTATAAGGGATACATACCATGATATTCATAACAAGTTAGACTATAAATAATCACATATGTACCTGCTTAAATCATCAGATAATCTCCCATTCTCCCTCATGTTTGAATATTGGGACGACCTCTAGTATACTCTTATCATTGGGTTTGTTCTAATCAACCATGTACCCTTTGAGTTAATAAAACATTTCTCATATCCAAATAATTCATAAAGAGATATATGTCACACCCATAACAAAATTAATTCATACATTTATTTTACATAAGATCATAATCATTCATTATTTCATAACCCATGAAATAAAATATGTATAAAAAAATTCCATAATTTATAACTTATTGAGAAGATACAGGTTTCATAATCATTTCATGATAGAATAATTCCTGAAAATAAGAGGGTTTAATTAAATTTTTCACATGGAATTTCCCATGAATGGGAAATGAATTTTTTAAACATCATGCCATCAACACATAAACCATTTAGAGAAAAAAAATGAATTGTATCTTTGGATCATATCACCAGTAGTACCTAAATTATATCAAATTATTTCATCATAGATGGATAAGGATTTCAGAATATTAGATGGAACATTTCTTATGTGAAATAACATTTATTTGAAAATCACTTTCATAAAACAATATCAAAATAAATTTATTTGAAAATATCATTAGAAAAATATAAAAAATCATTGAAAATTCAATTATAGTATTTATTGTGTAATATATTTTTTTCATTTGAAATATGGTCTTTCTAAATCATAAAAACATTAGAAATAATTTTTCATTTGATATAAACATGAAAATTTATAAGGGAATATTTTAAGGAAAATACATGAAGACTTCATCTAATATTTATTTTTTCAAAATGTCAAATATGGTGTACAATTTCTACTAATGTTATTAATTGGGTGATAAAATATATGTCAAAACATTTTTAGAAAACTAGTTTGTGAGAGAACAAAAATTTCTGACCAAAGAGAGAACCAAAGAAGGGTTTTATTAAAACAATTATTAATAATATTACGTGAAATGTTTGAAAAAATGTAACCATTAATTGAATATAACATTAATAACGAGAGGAGACACAAATTGATGATAAATTTTGAGAGGTAGATCATTCTATTTCAATATTTGATACTTTTCCATAAATAATTCTGATAAATGATTATATTGTAACATAAATTCATTTCCACCTTAGTAATTGTGAATCATAATCCCCAAGAAGGAATTAAAAAAATGAAACAGAAAATGTAATGAATATTAATAATTTATTGATATTATAGGTTAATTGGGTAGTAAATAATTCTCCTGAATGAATACTGGTTCATAACATAACATATGTTTTAGAGAAGGAGAATTAAAAAAATGCCTTACTATTTGAGTAAATTTTGTATCGTAATTCCTATGAAAGAGTGACATCAATGTATACATTAATTTTCATTAAACGAGGAATATTAATGACATATCATGTTATACGGAAATATATACACCACAAAAATGAAATGAGTGGTTAATATTGCTTAAGTATCTCACAAAAAAATGTGATACCTGAAATCCCCTTACCTTAAGTGTTCACATCACACATACTCATTAAAACTTACTATATAATAAATACAAATTTATTTTAATTGTTTAACCGAACAATATTAAAAATTAACCCCCCATATATTATTTTTTATGACTTAATATTACACATTTATTGAAAATCCCATGTTAAATCTACGTTTCAGGTAACAACTACATTGTTTAACATACATGATTTAGTTTGGTATATTTTCAATCACATTATTAGATAATGGTTAAATAATATGAAAAGAAAAAATAATATATAAATGAAATATATCATCAATATATATTTATTCATATTAACACATAAAATTTAGTTATAGGAAATTATATTCATTATTCATGAAGACAATAGACTATAGGTACACATGAATAGTGTATCCATTTTCCTGTCATATTGAATTAAAGGAAAATAAATGATATATATATATATATATTTTATAAAACATGTAGAGTTAGTAATTCATATATATTAGATATGTTTATTAAACTCTTACTTAATAAATTCCAAGCATATCATGAATGAATCACATCGCTTCGCAAGCAGTAGTCTATCGTACACATGAACAAAGTTATCATATTACCAAAAATTAAAAACATGAATGGATGTGTGGTATAATAGTTAAATAATCATAATAAAATCATATATATCATATATATCTTATATTAATAGTATTTAAATCATTATTACATACCCTGAATGTTGGTAATGAAAAAACAAATAACATTGGTTCACGAGGTATGAGTTTTCCGTACAAGGGAAAAATGATTTTATAAACCATTTAATGGAAGTCTATGTAATTTTAAATTGTATAATTTATATAAAAACATATATATATTTAATATATTTTCATTTTATATAATCAGGATATAAAAATAATTTAAGGGTTTTTTGTATGAAATAATAAAATACATCTCCTATTGAACGTTACCTCTTCTTTAGGTTTATCCTTTTAGTTTTTAAAAAATGCATTCCTTGGATAGATTTATAAACAAAATAATGATTCTTGTATGATTTTAGTAAATTTTGAAGTTATTTTCTTAGATATTGGTCGATCCAAATGAATTGAGAGTTTTTAAAAAGAAGGGAGAGTTAGTGTCCTTGTATAGTTGAGGAGGAGTGGCATTTTTCTAAATACTCAAAAGTATTAACTATTGGGAGGTCAATATTACCTAAAGTGGGACCATTATTGATAATTAATGGTTATGAATGATAATATAGTCTATAAAAACCTCTCACAATTAATTTATCACTTTTTAAAAATATTTTGCTCAAAAAAATGTACGTCTCCATATTTTTACCATTTTGGTTTTTCACTAGGGTAACTTGTTTTCTATCATTGGTAATTTTATCCTTTAAGACTAGATTTGAGAGAAATGTTTTAAATAAATTTTTACCATTTATAATAAATATGATATCTAATTTAGAATATATAAATCATTTGTGTTTTGGAAATTATTTTTATCCCAAGCACAATTAACACGCAAAACACTACTTTAACCGTAACCACACTCTCCGATTTTTTCCAATTTAGCCGTCAATATAGCCAATAGAATAGAAAACGTTTTCCTTTAATGGAACAAACTTTATATTTGATAACATTTAACTATCACTGGTCTAAAACTATAATTATTCTTAATTTTAAATTTATAAATAAAATGGCATTTATTATAAAATGACAATAATGTCAATTCTGACATTATTTTTTTAATTTAAATTAAAAATATCAAGAAAATGATGAAATTTGAATATATATTGCTAAAACATGGGTAAAATTATATATTTATCTAAATATAAAATAAATAAAATTATTTATTCAATTTACCTAACTTTTAATATATTTATTATTATTTGTTTCAGTTAATTATTCACTAAAAATATATTGTGTTGTATTTTCTTAGGAATATTCATTAACTAATTATTATCTAAAATAATAATATAAATAATCATTAAAAAATCATTTATCTATAAATTTTACTTTATAAATTAATTAAATTTTTATCTCTTCCAATCACAAATCATTATAGATATTATAATAAAGTAAGCTATTTCTGTTGTCATTTTCTTTAATTAACATAAAATATTATTCATATTCAAAAGATAGAGGAAATTAATTTCCATATTTAATAAAAATTGATATAAATTATCCATAAAAATAAGTAAAATAAAATTTATAATTTATTTTATTTCATTTTGACTCTTATCAATAAATTTTATCCCATTGGTAAATCAAATTTTACTCTAACCGTGGTAATTAATTTTTATTTAATATACTTTTAATTTTGGTCCAAAATTATATTAACATATTATAAATTATTAATTATACAGATTCCAAAAATGAAATATATTCTTTCACATTATATTCCTAATAGTAGATAAATTGAATCATAAATTAATCTCGCAGGCGTGATGAGAAACCTAGTTTTTAATGAAAAAAATGATCAGGAGTATATAATGATTTTGTATATAATCTCAATTTAAAATTTATTAAAATGAACCATATTATATTAATTGATATAAAATTTAACTAATTTTACAGTATTATATAATGAAAATCCTAATTTATCATTTTAGTTTACATAAATTTAAATGTAGTTATCCCTTAAACATCAATATTTTTCACTATTAATCAAAAAATAATATTTTTCATTAAAATCCCTTAAATTTACCGAAAAATATTTTAGAAATTATGATTTATAGATTTTATTATATTTTATAGTATATAATTTTAAAAAGTTACAGAGTTTACTCTTAAAAAAAGTGCATCATAAAAAGGTGACAAAACTATTTTTTATAAAAACACATTTTTTATTTGTAAAGTTGGATTTATTTTTATCTCTTTAATAAAAAACAAAAAAGAATAATGTTATAACTTTTATTGAATATATAATATAAAAAGTTCACTAAAATCATTAATTACAAGTTATATGGTTAATTAATTAGAAAAATACACATGTGTGCATATAATTTGTTCTTTGAAAAAAAAATATTTCCATCGATTTTGAAAAGAGATTTATTTTCATTTCTAATTAATTGGTCACCATAGAGCTATAAGAACATGTGTGAACCATATTTTAATAATTTATTTAATCATATTTATACCCTCCATTCTTATTAATAGTTGATATCTATCATTTTAAATAAAAATATTTATATATTATGTCATGTTTGGTTCAAGCATGGTGTTGAGTGTAACAGAAGCTAAACTCGATATCATGTGTAATACAAGGAAATTTTATTATTTTCTGTAACAAATGAAAAACATAGAGTTTTATGTATCATAAAATATCACAAAGATTATATTTATTTTAAAAAAAAGTCACAAAATCTTTGTGTGTTTCATTCTAACCCTTTAAAATGAATTTCACCCTCAAAATTTTCCTCAGTAATCAAAGGATTAACATTTAAAAGTTAATTCATGAATACCCATGTCATAAAAAAGAATAATTACACTTTAATTTTAAAATGTAATGTTATAAACATAATGGTTTACCAATGTAACTCACAAATAGGTTTCCACATATGATAAAATAGTTGTGAAGGGACTATTTGTACATGGAATAAACGTGTAAATAATTATAGAGAGTGATAGAGATCACTGATAAAAATAAATATGGTGATTCATAGAATGTTATCAAACTCAAAACTATAATTATGTGATGATCTAATGGACCACTTGTTTCATTTGAAATTAAGTTTCTAGGATAACATTTTTTAGGATCATTTTCCTAAATTTGAATTATTTTTATATACTTATATGATTTCCTTCCATTTAATAAAGACAATCACACCCTCTAGTTGTGGCTATATCAATTTTCACTTTATATCATACTATATGAAATGAAGGAGATATACCATTGTCTAAAGAACTAAGGGATCACAACATCCATAAATAAAGAAATTTCATTCTTTATATATCTAGTTGTAACAACAACATGTTCAGATTAGGTTATCCAATACGAAGTGAAAAAAAAATTAATCAATTAAACATTATTCAAAGTCTAAAAAAATTATTTTTTCATATTCATATCCTTTTGACACATCCAAAATATGGAAATCGAATATATTATAAATAATGTTACTAAATTTCATAAATTTCCCTTTACATTGATCCCCCATATATAATAATTTAGCCTTATATTGTCACATAAAAAAATTGTGAATACATTCAATATGTATTCCCTTGAAACATGTTAATTCCTTTAAATTCAATAAATATAAAATATATTTTTGGATATATTCAATAATCCAATAATGTTGTGGACTCCATCCTTACTTGTATATACAACTTTATCAAAAAAATAATTAATATGTTACATGGTTATCAATATTATCCATTACACTTTATTCTTATCACACATCACTCTATAAAAAATACCATTTTATCAACATCCGTTACATATTATGGGTTTCATTCACATAATCCGATGATTTTCAAAAAATGTAATATTTAGATTAAATAAAATTTCGAGGTGATCAATAAAATTCAACTTTTTTTTTCAAATTCTTAACAAAAAAACATATACTCGATAATACTTATATATTTAATAATTCAGATAATACAATCCCTAAATCACAATATATAAATTCTTCATTCATCCAACATCCTACATAATAAATTTATTTTGTTTCATCTTATTATTTAAAAAATATTTACTTTCACATATCATTTATAGTCTTCTAAACATAAAAAATATAACCATTAATCTTTCCTACATTGCGATTGTCTTAAAAATATTTCTATTGTGGACCTCAATTTGAATAATTCCAAAACAGTCGACATCTGAAGCATTAGACAGTTACAGAAATCATAGGAAGAGAATTATTTTCATCAATTACATTAACAAAACTCTCTATTTATCATTCTTTGTTACTTGATTTGTGTCCTTATTTTCTTCAATGAAAACATATTATCATTACACTATATCATTCAGTTGGCTATTTCTTCCCACATTAGGAATATATAATAAACTGGGTCATCATCCCTTCATGGTTTCTACTATCTAAACTCTTATAAAATGATTCTCTTATATTATTCAGTGAGTCTAGTAGTTGGTTATGGTTTACATTGTTAATCATGTTTCACAAAAACTAATGAGGAATAGAAACAAATTACACCACTCTAGTCGTTATTTCATTTGACTACTTAACAAAAAAATGTGCATCACATTGAAAACTTACATAGTTCTTTATTGTTCCCACCATTGACTATAACATATAATCATAAAGATAACAACATTAATCAAAGAGTAAATACACCTAATCAAAAAACATAAAATAAGTCTAAATAATGACATCTTTTGTTTAATCTGTGATGCCTTATGTTTATTCTAGGTAATTTATAGACATCAACTATTTAAATCACTCATGTTTATTTATAAAGAGTTTTTGAATTTCAAATGCATATCCCCTAGGAGTGTCAAATCAGGTGTACAAAAAGGCCTAATGTATTACACTAGTTCCTGATAGAATCTTGTTCAATATGGTTTTCCGTGGTTTTTACTCATAGGTACATATGTTCCAGAGACAAATATAGTTATATTATCTATACTGAGAAGTATTTCTAGGAAACCACTCGCTTCATCCCTTACCAAAATTCCATGATATCATCATAAACATTGACTCATCCTTAAACATATCCTTAGTGAAACTCACAGACATATCCTTAGAAATATCCCTAGGAATCTCAATAAATTCTTTTCATCCTTTTTATTCAATGGTTAACTATACATTTTCACTGATACAGACTACAACGACCAAGTAATTTCTTACAAAGACATCAAATCATTTATTTATAATATTTATTTCACTATATATATGTCTTTTAACCATTGTAGTTTAGTTTCTTTTGAAAAATGGAAACATAAACATTGGTCTATTAGTGAGATACTTTATCTCCAACATACATTCATTATAACAAGAACCCTTATTAGACATATAATACACAATACATATCTTCACAACATATGGAATGAAATAATAAGAAAGTGTACATTCAGAAGCTCTATAAATGAAATCAAGGGATATTTTAAAACACAAATAGATCATATGTTTATTAGGAAATAATAATAACATTTGAAAACCATTCAATTCATATCAAATATCTTAACCATGAGTCATGGCATTGATATTAGATGCTCACAAGATAAGATTCAAAAAGGAATTGAATAACAAGATCCACCAGAGCATAAAACATAGACTTTTTGGCATTCACATAAGCAAAAAGAATCTTATGTAAAGGCTATCAAAAATTAATTTCATAAAATTTTTAACTTGGGATAATCATCATTATAACTTCTTCTTTATTTATATGAACTATTGTGTACCCTCTTGCTTCAGGCTAGAGATGACCTCCCCTATACCCTCATCATTGTGCATGTAAAAATCACTCTGTACCCTATGAGATCATAGGAATCTTATCATTATGCTATTCATTTGAGGGATATATTGGTCCCACCCATCACATAATGATATCATACGTATGTGTGCCACAAGATCATATATATTATTAAATTCAAAACTCATGTAATTAAATGAGCCTCATAAGTATTTGATCATATAATAACCTTTAGAAAATAGATAATATTCATAATAATTTCACCTATGAAAAACTCGTGAAAATAAATGGGTTTAATAATAATTTTAATATGTTATTTCACATGGAAGAGAAAAGGGTTTCATAAAACTAATACTAAAAAAACAAAAATCATCTAGTGAAATAATATAAATAGAATCCCTAGATCATATCCCCAATAAAACAACATTTATATCATAGTATGTCACATTATATGGATAAGGATTATGAAAGATCACTTGTAAAATTTTATAATAAAAATAAAATATATTTTAATACCACATTAAAAAAACATTCCCAAATAATTTTAATTGAATATAACATTAGAAACTTATAACCAATTCATTAAAACTGCAGTTAAAACCTTTCATGAGGAAACAATTCTTTACAAATAAAAAACACATTTTAAATCATCAATAAATTTGAAAACATTTTTATTTGATGATAAAAATAAAATATTATAAATGAATCATTGAAGTAATTATTGGTCATGGAGTTATAAAATTTCTTTCATGCAATACATATAAAAATAAAGACTCCTTTTACATTTTCTATAAAATTCAACTGATATTAATTTGGAAAATGGTACAAATATTAATTTCACAGTAGTTTTTTAAAAAGTAAGACTTCTTCAAAAATATTTTTTTAAAAATAATAATGGAGTGATAAAACATGGTTTTAAATGAAAATATATTTCCATCTGAATAGAAAAATAATTTCATATTTTATAGAAAATTATTAATAATTATCATAACTACCAAAGAGTGAAAAATGGACCCGTTACATGATGATATCATGAGTAACCCATGGATAAGAAAATTAATGGGAAATTTTGAGATTTATATCTTTAGATTTCAGCATTGGAGACTTGATCATAAAAAATCCTAATAAATGATGAGATTGTAAGGTAAAATAATTACCCCATTGGTTACCTTGAATTATAAAACCTAAGAAGGTAGGAAAAAATGTAAGATAAAATATCCTGAGGAGGAATAAATTAATGATATTACATATAAATGGGTATGTATATATAACTCGTGAAAGAATGTAGGTACATAATATAATATAATCTCAATAAAAAAATTGGGACAAAAAACCTCATTCAACATGAGTAACATTTGTATTTAAATCCCCAAGATAAATTATAATCAATAGAAATGTTTATTATAATAAAATTATTTATATTCATGATATATCATTCCATATGGAAATATATACATTAAAAAATTGAAATAAGTGGTGAATATTGCATAAATCTCTCAGAAAGAAAATAGTAGAAAACAAATACCCTTACCATAAATATTATCTTCCATTTTACTCATTCAAACATCATGTATAATAAATATATGTTTAGTATACATATATAAAGAACCATATTAATATATAACCTAGTATATATGATTTTTTATGAATTTATATTACCTTTTTTATAACAATTCCAGGTTAATGTTATGTTTCATGTAATAACCCCTTCATTTTTCAAATATGATTTGATTTAATATTTTTTATCCTCTTACTTAGATAAGGAATTTATCATATCCAACAATTAAACGATAATATACATATAATTTATATTGATTATATATATATATTTATATATTAATCGATAACTGTTAGTGATATGAAATAAAATGCATAGTTTATGAAGACAGTAAGATGTATGAACAAATGAATGTTGTTTCCATTTCCCATAACATTGAAATTATGCTATGTAAATGATATATATACATATATTATAATTATAGAAAAATTTATATTTTATAAATATCATATATTTTTATTAAACTACTCATTAATATATTACATGTATATTGTGAATGAATCACATCACTTCGCGATTTGGTAGTCCACCGTACACATGAACAGAGTTATTGTATTCCGACTAAATTGAAAGTATGAAAGTTTTTGTGAAATAAAAATTACAGAATCATAATAAAATCATAAATATCATATATAAATATTGATTAGATCATTATTACCAACACTGAAATGTTTTATTGGAAAATTGATTAACATTGCTTCGTAAGGAAGTAGTCCGCCTGACACACGTAGGATGATTTGAGAAGCAATTTGATCACAAAGATTTTGGTTATAAGTCACACCATGAACATTATAATTTATAATTATATTTATGATAATTATGTTATAATTTAATCATGATATATAAAAATTTAATTTGATTGGGGAATATATAAAATAAAAACATGTGTTGATGAATGATACTTATTCTTCACGTATCTCCTTTTGTTTTTAACCTAAGGCCTTCGTTGATTAGATTTATATCAAAAAAATGATTATATTATTAGTGTAGGTAATTTGTTTCGGTGTATATTGATTGACCCCAATTTCATGATATGTGTGAATAGGTGGGGAGAGTGATTTCACTTTTACAGTTGACGAGGTGTGACATTCCGGTAAATAATCCATAGTATTCACCATTGTGAGGTCAATATTAACTCATGTGGAAAAAAAAATTACAATTAATGGGGCTGTGGAATTGATTTTTTGAACCACACATCCTATAGACAATGGAACACAAGTATCAAACATTTTTTTCCTTAACATATATGTTATTTTATTTTTACCATTTGGGGTTTTCACTAAGGTAACCAATTTTTTATTCTTTGGAATTTAATATTCAAGATTAATTTTGATGATCTTAATCAAATAATTTTGACTAGATGATCCTGCATATTATATATTATTTATATTGTATAAATACTTTGGGTTTTGTAAATTAATTTTCATAGAAGCTCATGTAACAAGAAAACACACAACATTAACATTAACCATGATATCCATGATTTTACAATTTGGAAGTTAAAATAGATATTATAAAAGATAAATCGATCCATTAATAGAGCATACATGATATTTTTTAAAATATAAAAAATAACATGACATACGATATTATTTTTAGTATTTTTAAATAAATTAATAAAATAACATTTATTATAAATGACATTAATGTAAATTTTGACATTGTTTAATTAGGTTGTGTTAAATAATTACAATAAAATTATGGAATTAGAATATATTATTATCAAAACTGATTCATATGATATATTCATGTAAAAAAATAATTTAATATAATATAACATTAAATTTTATTCACTTTTAATATATTTATCATAATTTCTTTCAGTTAATGTTTTTTAAAAAATATTTTATGTTGGAATTTCTTAAGCAATTTGAGTAACTATTTAATATTTGAAAAAATAAAAAAATTATCAAGAAAAAAATACATTTTTATCTCAAATATATATATATATATATATATATAATTTAACCAATATTTCTCCCTATCTCAAAGCATTATAGATAACAAAATATGGAACAATATATTTTTTGTCTTTTTCTTTGCATAACATTATATTTGGGTTATATTTAATGAAATTTGGAAAATAATTTCTATATGTAATAAAATTTTATGTTCATGGTATAAATAAAAAAATTAAAGAAAATTTATATTATATTTTAATTAGTTTTCATTCTTATAATTCAAGTTTTATCCCTTGGTAAGTCCATTTTTTCTTTATCTGTAGTAATAAATTTTTACGCCATTAAATTTTCTTTTTGGTCAATAATTTTGTTTACCATTACAGAAATTGGAAATTATGATGGTTATAAATATGGAATACATTTTTTCAAATTATATTAACTTAATTGTAATATCATAGTTTAAAATTAATCTCACAGACATGACAATAATGCTGGTCTTTAAATTAAAAATAACCAAACGTATACTATGTTTTTATTTCTTATTTAATGTAAAATTGATTTCAATGACCACAATTTAATTAGTATACATAAAAATTAAGTAATTTTACTTAAAAAAAAATCAAAATATAATCTTATATTATAAACTAGGTAAAAATAATATTTTAAATTAAAACTCAGTATTTTTCACTAATAAATTAAAAATGAATCTATTTAGAAAAACCCCAAAAATTCACCCTATGATAATTTTGAAAAATTTATTTCTATAATGAAGTTTATTTTATAAAACTAATTTTATAAATGTGAGAAAAGTTATATTTATATTATGTTATCATAAAAGGTGAGAAAACTGTGTACTAGAAAAAAACATTTAATCATAAATCTTGATTTATTTTTATCTTCAATATATGAGAAAATAATACAATTATTAAAATTTTGATAGAATATATAAGATATTAAATTTATTTTAATTATTAACAAACATTTGTTTATGAATTTATTGATAATACACTCTTCTGGTCATAGAAATAGTTCTTCGGAAAAATATTTCCTCTTATTTTCAAAAGGGTTATCTTTTTTATTTCTAATTAATTGTTCAATATAGAAATATCTAAAAATGATTAAACTATATTTTAGTAATTTTATAAATAAAATTCACACACACCATTCCAATTTTTAGTTTATAACTATGATATTAAATAATAATATTTAAATAGTATGCCAGGATTGGTTTAAACAAAATAGTCTTTACAATAAAAAATAAAAATAGAATTGTCTGTAACTTAATAAAAACGATATAATGTGTTTAAAAGAAGATAAGAATAGTTTTCTATGTAATTTAAAATATAAAAATGTTTAAATATATTTGAAAATTAATTCCAAAAAATCTTAGGGTGTTACATTCTACCCTCTCTTAAAATGAATTTCTCCATTCAAATTCCCTCAGTCATCAATCATCTAACATTTAAATTCTCCTCCATAGAAACCCACATCATAAAAATGAATACTAAAAATTCCCTTAAAAATGGAATGTCAGAAATAGAATAGTTACTCAATGTTACATTCGACTAGGTTTCCATATAGGATAACATAGGTTGGAATTAAATATTTTGACTTAGAAGAAATGCATAGATAATTATAGAGAGTGATAGAGATCACATACCACAAGAATGCAGGTGATCCAAATAATGTAAACAACTAAAAAACCATAAATATGAAATGATATATGAGACTATTTGATTCATCAGAAATTAATGTCCTAGGATAATTTTTTTTAGGATCCGTTTCCTAATGTTGAAAAATTTTCATATACATAGATGATTTTGTTATATTTATTACAGAATCCCACTATCTGGTTATTCATAAAACAATTTTCGCTTCAACTCTTAATCTAAGAAATTAAGCCTAAATTCTTATGTATGAATTACAATCGATGAATAACAACCATAAACAATGATTTTTCATTCCTTCTATCTCTAGTTATAACATAAAAAAATGTTATCATATGTTATCCTGTCACACCCCGTCCCCCGAGGACCATGCCGTGACTACCCGAAGCCTGCCTTCCATAGGCTAGGGGCTGGAGACTAGCACCAAAGGCGTAAATCCCTAAAAGTAGGAAATATTTGACTTTATAAATTTAAAACACACATACAACAGAGTTCGAGCTGAAAGTAAACACTATGTAAAGTTTTATACAAAAGACTTATAAAAATGAAAGGGGCCAGAAATGCAACCCTAAATGGAATGTGCAAGTACAAATGAAAAAATAAAGGCAGCTACTGGGTCTTACTCCAACTTGAAGGGTAGGTACATATCTCCTCCTTAACACTCCACATCTGTCAGTATCCTCTGTGTACCGACTCATCGTAAGGTCCACCTCCGGGTACCGTCCACTCCTACTACTCAGCCTTAGTTAGCGATGTCTGTCATTTGCATCTAACATAATAAGGTGTGGGAATAGACCGTGCATGGGTGAGTATAACGATACTTAGTAGGGACACTAATACCCTCACGGTCTCATAAAATCCAACAATGATAAACCACAATGTATGATATCTACAGATAACCACACCTAGATTTATGGATATACATATAACTATGTTATCAAGTAACCCATCTTAATAATGAGAAAAACCCAAGTTACTGACTCAGATCACATAGTTATACAACTTATGTAGGGTGATAGAGATGATCAGATATATCCACTGAATCATCAAAGCAGTTGGACCAACACATGATCCAGGACTAGCTGTTCTGTCGGACCAACACATGATCCAGGAACAGTCGTTAGAGCTGTCAATCCAACACATGATCCAAGACAATCAATTCTATCAGACCAACACATGATCCAGGTACAATCATCAAAACCGTCGGACCAACACATTATCCAGGAAGAGTCAAAAGTGCACAGCTAGACTTAGGGTTACCACTATCATGATTGAGTCTGGGAGGGTCTGTTCCTCAATCCAAGAGTTGATAAATTTACTGTCACCCCATCCCATGTTGTTGTATCCCGAAGTTCTGTCTCATCCAAAGGAACAAAATGAGATAGATTGTGCGTCAATCAGACACCTGGTCTAAGATTTCTTGGCATTTCTGTTCCAAGGGCTCGGTCCGATTTAGGTTCAATCCAACCCAACCATACCCAAACTACATACAAAACTCAAGTGGGTTATTCCAAATAAACTACCTTGCCCCAATATTTCTATTTCCATAGATGGTTTGTCAACCGGACACCCGTAGCCCATGTTATGGGTGAAAAGGTGAAAACATTCCAACATGGGTCCGGGTTCGGTACGGCCCAGTCTGACCGACCCTTTTCGCGGGTCCAACCCATCCCCGTTGGGGTGGGTCAGCCCAAGGTGGCGGCACGACCCACGTGGAGTACAACCCGCGTGGCATGGCTGGTGGCCTGCGTGGCCTGCGCTAGTTGCCCGAATGGGCTGGGTGGCTAGAAGTTGGAAATGCCCAGCAGGGCCCTCCCTAGCCGCATAATGGGGGGGGGTGTGGGGGTACCACGCCCCCATATCCCGAATGAAACCGGTTCCTAGCGCCGGTTTGGTTTCATGCAGGACCCAGGAGGGTCCCGCCTCATCTGGATGGCTGAGCGGCCAGCCGGCCTGCTCCACCGCTGAGGGCAGGGGGCCGCGACCTCTTCCTCTATGCGGCGCGATAGTGGCGTGCCCCTCTGGCTGCCTGGCGGCCACCTGTGTGCACCGCTAAGGCCATCCATCAGTCCACTTACACGGCTCTGGTTGCGTCTCACCTTATTCGACGTCCCGAACGCTCGGGTCGTTGGATTACTTCATGGCCAGCCTTGGGATGGCCACCACTGCACCCTTGCGGTCTATCTGCCAATGCCTTCTACTCTGATGGCGTAGTTGCACCACTTCCATCCATGCGATGGATATCGTCGCACCAACTCTCGGCGAACATTCTGTGGGTCACCAGAGGAGTTTTGGTGGCCCAATTCCTACTCCGGAATAAGTCATGCATTCCTCAGGTCATCTACTTCGATCCTCAACCATTGTTGATGGGTAACTATAAACTTGGACTCATGCCATGTTGAGAATCAAAATCCAAAAAGAATGCGGAGGAGTCGGGCCATGTTTGTTCGGTCTGTAGCCTCCGCGTTAGGGTGACATCAAGCGACTTCGAAAACTAAACCATGATGAAAGACGAAGAACATGCATCAATTAGCAAGCTTGAACCGTTACCTCAGGTTTGTTGTTCATTGATGATATTGCAGAAAGGCGGATGTCGATTCTTTGATGTAGGGAATGATGACGACTAAGTCGAGGACGATGTCTTCGGTGTTCTACAAGGACAACACTTCCACCATTGTTCCAATTGGAGATCAAAGGAGAAATTGTTCTTCATTGGTGAAAGAAGCATTCTTTGTTGGGAGGATTGTTCTTCGTTGGAGAGAACAATTTTCTCCCAAATTCTTCTCTCTTCCCAAGATCCACCAAAAACAAAATGAGTCCCCCAAAAATTAATATATTATCTTATTATTTAGTTGTTGGCACACATTTCAAAAATACTGAAATTAAAAATTAAATAGGCTAGCCCCACTTAATCAATGTGGAGGATGGTTGCACCATTAAGTGGGGTGATCAAGAGGTTTCTCCCCACTTAATTGGGAGTTCATGATTTTAGGTGGTCTCATGTGGTCCCCACCACATTTATCCAACATGAAGAGGGGGTTTAGACCTTGTGTGGGCCCTACCACCATAACCTTTCATGGGAGGTTATGATGTGGTTTCCCCCACCTCCAACCTCTTCATGAAGGTTTTAACCAACTAGTAATAAAAATAAATCTAAAAATATATTTTTATTTAATTTATTCATAAAAACCCAAAAACTATCTTTCATTCTTGGTCAACTACCGTCGAGGTGAAAGTATTCTTAATCAAATACCGATAGTGCGAGTTCAAAGGTGCCCTCAAATTTCAATTCCGAGCACCAGTCCAAAAGTTATAAAATACCAATCATTTGTTTACTAAAGGTACCCCAAAAAAAATCAGAAATTGATTCCAGGATTACCAGGCCTCCGAATTATAGCATCCCGTCTTTTTATAAAATAAACTTTCATTTCATTACACGGAACTGAAGATATTTAGGGTTTAGTGTCTTGGAAACAAGGAACATAATACATGAAAACAACATAAAACATTCTACTTAAACACTTGAAAGGCTTCTCCTTAATTTCATCCTAGGTTCATTACTGTATCTCATATCCTGGGGACATACATCAAAAGAAAGGTTGAGCAGAAGGCCCAGTATGGGAAACAAGATAAACATTTTACATGTGAACTTGAGATACTTCAATAAGGACATGAAAAGAACTTTAAGGCATGAGAAAGTAATCATGAGATACATCATAATAAAAATAACATTTATCATAACTTAAAGATGTGGCTGAAACATTTAATATATACAATCATTTCATTTCACCAAGGTCCATCCCCTAGGTGTCAATAAAAATTACCAAGGTTATTCACCAAAGTATCAGTCTAAAAAGTCATCTCTAGAGATTGAGCCTTTACCCAATGCATTGGAGCGCTATCTGGGCGCACCATTGACAAGTCTTTGTTATCACGTGAGCCACATATATCATCATCAATCATTTCATAAACTCCCTATATAGCATAAAAGAAATGGGTTTCATTTCATAATCATAACGTTTTGAAAACTGCTTTAAAGACATGATCATTATGTTACTTTAAACCCACAGAAAGGGAAAGAGGGTTTCATGAATGTAAATCCCAGAATTTAAAATAGAACATTTTCCTATATATGTGAATACCCCTGTAGAAATAATACCTTTTATTATTCACTTTATAACATAAAATAATTTTGAGAAAAGAGAGAGAGGCACTTTGAGACGAAAATTCTGCCGCATAACGGCTATGTTTCGAGGTTTTGGAAAACATTGAGAAGAGAGGGGAAATGGGTAAAACACTCATAAATGACCCATAAATCAGTATAGGGACAAAATATAAGGGATTTAAGAACATGGTAATGAAATGTGAAAATATACCATATGAAATTAAGAACATGAAAGGAAGAAAAAATAAGATTTCTCTTGTGAGAATTCGGCAGCCTAACGGCGTCACTTAAACTTCAACAAAATTGAATTGAAAAGGTAAAATAGGGTCTCTCATCATATGAAAATAAGATTCCAGTATGATATATATATAGATCATACCCCAACATAATAGAAAGGAACTTGAAATAATTGAAATCAAAGCATAACTTCAAAACGAGAAGGGTGAACAACCACTTAAAAATTCGACAGCCTAACATCGCCCCTTAGAACTTCAAAATATGAATTGATTAGATCAAATGGGATATCTCATCATATGGTCATAAAAGATCAGTATTATAGATATAGAGATAATACCCCAACATAACAAAAAGGAACTTGAAAGAATTGACATGAAAGTAGAACTTCAAAACGAGAATGGTGAAGAACCACTTAAACATTCGGCAGCCTAACAGCGCCACTTAAAACGTCAAAATACTGAATTGAAGAGATCAAATGGGGTCTCTCATCATATGATCATAATAGATCACTATGATAAATTTACAGATCATAACCCAACATAATAAAAAGGAACATGAAATACTATACATGAAAATAGATCTTGAAAAAAATGAGAAGGGAGAAAGAATCCGTTACAAAAATTTCGGCAGCCTAACAGCGCCACTTAAAACATCATAAAACGAAATAATGAGAGTAAGAGGGGATCTCTCATTATATGAACATAAAAAGAGAAGTAAGAGGTGTATAAAAGAACATCCTCCAACATAAGAACATGGATCATAAAAGTAATGACATAAAAGAGATCACTTCAAAAGAAAGAGAGGGGTCAGATCCCTTACCTTAAAATGTAACTCTTAAACCTCAATGGTTGGGACCTTGGGGGATTGGGGGCAGCTTGGGAGGACTCCTTGGGAGGTAAAGAGACCCAAACATCGTTGGGGAAGAGTGGGGAGTCGAATGGATGAGAGTAGGGCTTGGTATTTATAGGGAAAGTGAGGGTACAAGGCATTAATGGCCAAGGGACACCTCACATGTGCTTTTCTCAAACCCATGTGCTCTCCCTTGATATTTACCATTAAGTTAGGCCACATGGGGCCCCCAATACAATAAACCATCACCCTTGGCCAGTCAATCCCTAAAATATCTCATTACATCATCATGACACAGCTATGATGTCACTAAACATACCGAAACCCTAAAACTGCATTTTTACTATTCACTGAAAATTCAACTTTCTCAGAAAAATCCCAAAATTTCACACTAACCAAATATCCATGCTCTGATTTCAAAAATGAACTCCATTTTATAAAAATAATTTTCTAAATAATTTTAAATTTATTTTTAAATAAATACACTATTCACCGAAAATTCATTTTTTCAGAAAAAACCCCAAAAATTACCATAACATAATATCGGTGCTCTGAGTTCAAAAATGAAATCTATTTTATAAAAATAATTTTCTAAATAATTTTAATTTAATTTTTAATTAAAAAAACTATTCACCCAAAAAAATTAATACTTGAATAATAATTTATGAAACCGTTATTCAACCATTTTATTGAATCAAATTACTTGATCAAGGTGCCTAGATTATTTTAAAACTTTCTTTAAGTGAGATTACTTATCCATTTGGTCATATTACTAATCCGAATCATAAAATCACTATTCATAATTTACTATTCATCAAAAATCAAGTTGATCTTATTAGACTCCAAATTTTGTACTAAACATAATTGTAGAAGACCATTTTTTGAAAATCATTACACATTTTTAATTATATAAGGTTTACATAATCATTTTTAAAATATCCTTTTTCTAAAATTCATCAAAAATATGCATACTATATTTATCTGGTCATTTGAAAATTCATAAAAATCATCATAAGAAGAAATCCCAATTTTTATTTAAATCAAAGGATTACACAAGGCAGTTACGGTCTTGTTACATATCCCCTTATAATACCAGCATAGGACCTAAGAGTAAGGTGTGCTAGGGTGATAGAATCTTGCGTCGGCTCGGTCAACATTGCCCGAGTAGTAATTCCTATCAATTTGAACTTCTCACGTAGGCGATTCCGTTCTAGCTTCACATGATGAAGTTCGGCTTGGGTTTTGTCTAGAGCAAAGCCTAATGGTGCTACCTCTTTCCCAAGTTCTATTAGATGGGCTTCGATCGGTCCAAGACTACTAGGTGAGGCCATCGAATCTTCTTTCTATAATAATTAACCAATATTACTTTTATTTAGAGACAATAATCAAAACATTTTGTTCACAGTGGTCATATTGACCGATGGTCATATAACAGTCAAAATCCACTGGTTTCATTTTAATTATAATCATTTTTATCAAATAAAACATTTTTGATGAGTATAAAAATAAAATAAAATAACACATGAAATTAGGAAACAAGATTTATTCAAAATTTCAGGCCGTTACAATCTTCCCCCCTTAAGAAATTGCGTCCTCGTAATTTTTAAAATTGGGTTTTGAAATTTCATTGAAAGTCCCACATCGGAAAAAGAGTCAGTAACACCATTACATTAAAAGAAAGAAAAGAAAGTACAAAGGCCACCCGAGTTTACTCATACTAGGATTCCATGTTGGAAACATGGACATGGAGGAGAAAACAAAGGGTAACATTCTAAAGGAGAGTGATAGAAAACATGATTAGGAGGAAGTTAACCACCAGAAAATCCCAAAATTATGATGTGTGTAAGCGGTCATTGATTACCTCGTAGGAAACGTAAACAAACAACGTTTTTGTTTTACGTTCCTTTTCATAACTTTGAGGAATTCATTTACAACATAAAACAAAAACATAAGGAAATATATCTACCTTCATGTAGAGTTTAATACATTAATAAGTTTCTACCAAAACTAATCTTATCTCCAAACGATGAGAATTCAAAACTACTTGGTCTCATCAAAACACAAGAATCATCTTATAGAGAATCATATAATCCACATAAGATCAACTATCTATTTCTTTTATCTTTAAACATTATCCCAAAAATAGAAAGGGTAAGGTAAAACAACTCTTTAAAAAGAAATAATCCCATAGGAATAGAAACTACCTTTAAATCTTCAATGTTCCATGGTACTACCCATAGTTCATCATTTACCATTCCATAAATAACGGTCATTAAGATTCCTCAAATTAAACCAAACTAATATTGAAACCCAAATACAAGAAGGATTTGATAACATAGTCTTCCAAAATAAACATCATTGTTCATCTCCAAACAACATCAACCACTCCTAAAATCTTATAACAAAAGTAGCTAACCTAAACATATTTTACCCAAGATAGGATAATCATTTCCATAAGTAACCTAAATTACTACAATTCCACCTTAAATTCATCGATTCTTCAAAATATAAGTCAACCTTACTCCTCAATGAAAATACCGTAGTAATCTATTTACCTCAATCAAATTTGATTCCAAAATTAATGAATGTCATCCAAAATTATAATCATCTTTTAATCCCCTAATCATCTCTTTCATATTAATATGACAATCATTACATTTCCTATCACATTGGTTATTGATACATGTTCTTCCATCTCCCACCATTAACTAAGAAGAGAAATTATAATTAGAGGCTTAAATACTTAACCAATATTCATGAAAAGGAGCTTAAAGCATATAAGGATAACTTGTAGAAGAAAAGAATACCCTAACTTGTGATTCCCTAGGTTCCAACCTAGGTTATCCATGATCATATATTCTTATGTGAATCTTTCTTCCTTTAACAATGGTTCATACTAAGCTTATGAATTTTCCAAAGCATATCCCCCGGGAGTGTCGTAACCAAGAGTGCAGCAAGGCCCGTTTTCGTGTACCAGTTCCGGTTCGAGTCTATCCCAAAGCGGTGTTTTCAGGTTTTACCCCTATGTACATCTGTGCCAGAGCCACCTCTACCTACTCATACCCAGATAGGTATGTATTTTCTTGGAGACCCCTTACTCAATACTCACCAAAATACCAGGAAGATTTCCTATATTTAAACTTTTCTATAGGGTTCTTACTAAAGTTTTCATATCCTAATTTCCACAACTAACTAAACCATCCTTTGATACCAACTATAGCATCCCATCTTTTTATAACATAAACACTCATTTCATTACACGGAACTTAGGATCTTTAAGGTTTAGTGACTTGGAAACAAGGAACATAATACATGAAAACAACATAAAACATTCTTCTTAAACACATTAAAGGCTTATCCTTAAGTTTATCCTAGGTTCATTACTGCATCTCATAACCTGGGGACATACATCAAAAGAAAGGGTGAGAAGAAGGCTTAGTAAGGGAAACAAGAGAAACATTTTACATGTGAACTTGAGATACTTCAATAAGGACATGAAAAGAACATTAAGGCTTGAGAAAGTAATCATGAGAAACATCATAATAAAAATAACATTTTTCATAACTTGATGATGTGTCTGAAACATTTAATATTTACAATCAGTTTGTTTCACCAAGTTCCATCCCCAAAGTGTCATTAAAAACTACCAAGGTTATTCACCAATGTATCAGTCTAAAAAGTCATCTCTAGAGATTAATCCATTACCCAATGCATTAGAGTGCTATATGGGAGCACACTTGACATGTCTCTATTATCATGTGAGCCACATATATCATCATAAATCATTTCATAAACAACCCATGTAGCATAAAAGAAATGGGTTTCATTTCATAATCATAACATTTTAAAAACTGCTTTAAAGACATGATCTTTATGTTACTTTAAACCCACGGAAAGGGAAAGAGGGTTTCATGTATGTAAATCCCAGAATTTAAAATAGAATATTTTGATATATATGTGAATACCCCTGTAGAAATAAGAGCTTTGAGTATTCACTTTATAACATAAAATAATTTTGAGAAAAGAGAGAGAGGCACTTTGAGACGAAAATTCTGCAGCATAACGGCTATGCTTCGAGGTTTTGGAAAACATTGAGAAGAGAGGGGACATGGGTAAAACATTCATAATTGACCCATAAAACAGTATAGGGACAACATATATGGGATTTAAGAACATGTTAATGAAATTTGAAAATATACCATATTAAATGAAGAACATGAATGGAAGAAAAAATAAGATTTCTCTTGTGAGAATTCAGCAGCATAACGACGTCACTTAAACATCAACAAAATTGAATTGACAGGGTCAAATAGGTTCTCTCATCATATGAACATAAGAGTCCAGTATGATAGATATAGAGATCATACCCCAACATAATATAAAGGAACTTGAAAGAATTGACATGAAAGTAGAACTTCAAAACGAAAAGGGTGAAAAACCACTTAAAAATTCGGCAGCCTAACGGTGCCCCTTAGAACTTCAAAATACTGAATTGAAGAGATAAAATTGGATATCTCATCATATGGTCATAAAATATCAGTATTATAGATATATATATCATACCCTAACATAAAAAAAGAAACTTGAAAGAATTGACATGAATGTAGAACTTCAAAACGAGAATGGTGAAGAACCACTTAAAAATTCGGCAGCCTAACGACGCCACTTAAAACTACAATATACTGAATTGAAGAGATCATATGGGGTCTCTCATCATATGATAATAAAAGATCAGTATGATAAATTTATAGATCATACCCCAACATAATAAAAAGGAACATGAAATACTTTACATAAAAATAGATCTTGAAAAAAATGAGAAGGGAGAAAGAATCCGTTACAAAAATTTCGGCAGCCTAACGGCGCCACATAAAACGTCATAAAACGAAATAATGAGATTAAGAGGGGATATCTCATTATATGAACATAAAAAGGGAAGTAATAGGAGTATAAAAGTAAATCCTCCAACATAAGAACATGGAGCATAAAAGGAATGACATAAAAGAGATCACTTGAAAAGAAAGAGAGGGGTCAGATCCCTTACCTTAAAATGTAACTATTAAACCTAAAAGTTTGGGACCATGAGGGCTTGGGGGCACCTTGGTAGGACTCCTTGGGAAGTAAAGAGACCAGAACTTCGTTGGGGAAGAGTGGGGAGTCTAATGGATGAGAGGAGGGCTTGGTATTTATAGGGAATGTGAGGGGACAAGGCATTAATGGCCAAGGGACAACTCACATGTGCTTTTCTCAAACCCATGTGCTCTCCCTTGATATTTCACATTAAGTTTGGCCATATGGGGCCCCCAATACAATAATTAATCACCCTTGTCCGGACAATCCTTAAAATATCTCATGACATCATCATGACACAGCTATGATGTCATTAAACATACCGAAACCCTAAAACTACATTTTTACTATTCACTGAAAATTCAACTTTCTCAGAAAAATCCCAAAATTTCACACTAACCAAATATCAATTCTCTGATTTCAAAAATGAACTCCATTTTATAAAAATATTTTTCTAAATATTTATACATTAATTTTTATGGAAATACACTATTCACCAAAAATTCCTTTTTTCAGAAAAAACCCCAAAAATTACCATAACATAATATCGGTGCTCTGAGTTCAAAAATGAAATCCATTTTATAAAAATAATTTTCTAAATAAATTTAATTTAATTTTTAATTAAAATCCACTATTCTCTCGAAAAAACTAATATTGAATAATAATTTATGAAATTGTTATTTAACCATTTTATTGAATCACATTACTTAATCAAGGTGCCAAGATTATTTTAAAACGTTTTTTAAGTGAGATTACTATTCCATTTGGTCATATTACTAAACCTAATCATAAAATAACTATTCATAATTTACTATTTATCAAAAATCCAGTTAATCTTATTAGACTCCAAATTTCGTATTGAACATAATTGTAGAAGACCATTTTTTGAAAATCATTACACATTTTTAATTATTTAAGGTTTACATAAAATTTTTTAAAATATCCTTTTTCTAAAATTAATCAATAATATGCATACTATATTTATTCGGTCATTTGAAAATTCATAAACATCATCATAAGAAGAAATCCCAATTTTTATTTAAAACAAAGGATTACACAAGGCAGTTACGGTCTAGTTACATATCCCCTTATAATACCAGCATAGGACCTAAGAGTAAGGTGTGCTAGGGTGATAGAATCTTGGGGCGGGTCGGTCAACATTGCCTGAGTAGTAATTTCTATCAGTTTGAACTTCTCGCAAAGGCGATTCCGTTCTAGATTCACATGATGAAGTTCGACTTGGGTTTGGTCCAGAGAAAAGCCCAATGGTGCTACCTCCTTCCCATGTTCTGTTAGATGGGATTCGATCGGTCCAAGACTACTAGGTGAGTCCATCGAATCTTCTTTCTATAATAATTAACCAAGATTACTTGTATTTAGAGACAATAATCAAAACATTTTGTTCACAGTGGTCATATTGGCCGATGGTCCTATAACAGTCAAAACCCACTGGTCTCATTTTAATTATAATCACGTTTATCAAATAAAACATTTTGGTTGAGTATAAAAATAAAATAAAATAACGCATGAAATTAGGAAACAAGATTTATTCAAAATTTCGGGCCGTTATAGGAATCATGCGTCGTAAATTTTTGTGGTCTCTTAAAATTCATATGTATTTAAAACAATTCCGTGAAATTTTTCGGTCATTACATTCACCCCACCTCAAGGATTTATGTCCCCGTAAGATACAACTTTCACTAAGGATACAAGTGGGGGTACTGAGCACACATATGAGCCTATCACTCCCATGTGCTCTCCTGGAGGTTTTTGTGTTGCCAGCTAACACACACGATAGGTATCGGCCATCCACTTAGAACCAACTCTTGTCGATCCTCAATCTCCACTGGAACCTCCGTGAATGTTTCCCCATTGTTGACATCTATCTCCCCATGGTCAATAATGTGTGAATGGTCATGCATGTATCTCCTCAGCTGATATATGTGGAAGATGTTTTGCATCCGGTGCAACTGAGGTTGAAGAGATAAGTGGTAGTACACGCCCCTAACTCTGCTGAGGACCTGAAAATTTCCGATGAATCTAAGAGATAACTTGTCGCCTAGGGAAAATCTTGGTAGGCCTCGTCGAAGTGAGACTCGTAGAAAGACTTGGTCACTATCCTCAAACTCTAGAGGCCTTCGTCTCCTGTCAGCATATGACTTCTGACTGCTCTATGCAGTCTTCATATTCTCTTGGATGATCTTAACCTTTTCTGTGATAGGTCATACCTTTTCTGGTCCCACCAGTGCTGACTCCCCAGGGTCTATCCAGCGTAAGGGTGATCTGCAAGGTCGCCCATAAAATACATTGAAAGGTGTTATCTTTATGGTGGAGTGATAACTGTTGTTGTACATAAACTCCACCAATGGAAAGAGATCCTCCCAACCGTGACATAAGTCAAGGACACAAGCATGCAGCATGTCCTCGAGGGTCCAAATGGTCCTTTCAGTTTGACCATCTATCTGAGGATGGAAGGCGATGCTCAAGAGAAGCTGTGTCCCGAAATCCTCCTGCTAAATTTTCCACAGACGGGAAGTAAATCGTACATCATGATCAAAGACAATCCTCAAAGGTATACCTTGTAAATTCATAATCTCTTGCACATAGAGGTGTCCTAAGCTCCTTACAGAACCCTTCTCTCTGATTGGTAGAAATTAGGACAACTTGGTGAGACGGTCGACGATCACCCAAATTGAGTCATGACCCATGGATTTAGAAGGAAGACCCGCAACGAAGACAATGGATATCCCATCCAACTTCCACTCTAGGACCTCTAAAGGCTGAACCAGCCCTGCTGGTACCTGGTGCTCTACCTTCACTTTCTGACAAGTGAGGCATTGAGAAATAAACTCTGCTACTACCTTCTTTATAACTAGATACTAGTGCTGTCGTCGAAGTTAGTCTTACATCTTCGCAACTCCATGATGTACCTCTAGAGGGGATGTGTGGAACACTTTCAACAAATCCTCCAGAAGTGACACTAGCACTTTGTTACGTCCTCTGAAGAGGATGACGTGCTCCCCACCTTCAAAATTTCCATCAGGTGCAAGTCCTATATATATCTGATCACATCGTGTCTCGCTGTCAGCGTCCCCATGTTGTGCTTACCTTACTCACTAATGGAGTGGGGGAGTGACTATAAGATACTTTATAAAGGCTACTCCTTCTCTATCCACAAAGGATATCTGCAATGCGGCTAGTTTCTTTGTTGCCTCTCCTAGCAGCTGTATAACATACCTCTTGCTGAGTGAATCTGCAACAACATTCCCCTTCCCAGGATTATAAAATATCTCAAAGTAGTATTACTGGAGGAACTCATGAAATTGGAAATATTTCAGATTTAGGTCCTTCTGAGAGAAGATATACCTGAGACTCGTGTGATCAGAGTACACGGTAAAACGTTCTTCCATCAGATAGTGTCTCTGCATATTCAATGCGAAGAACACTGCTGATAACTCTAGGTCATGGGTACTGTAGTTCTGCTCATGCTGTATCAGCTGCAGAGAACCATACGTGATCACTAGTCGCTCCTGCATCAGGACAAACTCGAGTCTGGTCCCTAATGCATTGAAGTAGACTACGTACCATACACCTTCCTCTGATAGACTCATGATGGGGGAACATGTCACCCTTTTCCGCAGCTACTGAACGTTCTACTAGCATATCTCTAACCATATAAAGGGGTTCCCCTTCTTTTTCAAGGATGATAGTTGTGATTTAACTATAGAGAATCCTGGTACGAACCTCCAGTAGTATCCATCCAAACCCAAGAAACTTCGTACCTCCGTCACACTCATAGGTGGCTCCCAAGCATGTACTGCTTCAATCTTCACTGGATCTTCTACAACTCCAGCCTCCAAGATGACATGTCCCAAGAAGTGAACCTCTAGGATCCAAATCTAGAAAATCAAGAGTTTACCACAATGCTAGTACTCTCGGAGTTTGTCCAGTACTACCCGAAAATGGTAGGCATGCTCCTCCTCAGTTGTCGAGTAGATTAGAATGTTGTCGATGAAGTCTATGGAAAAGAGATCAAGGTATGGATGTAAGATACTATTCATGAGTCCCATGAACACTGCTAGAGTGTTGGTTATGCCGAATGGAATAACCAAGAACTCGTAGTGTCTGTAACGACATCTGAAGGACATCTTCTGCACATCCTCGTCTCGAACATTGAGCTGGTGATATCATGATCTGAGGTCTATCTTGGAGAACCACCATGATCTCTTCCGCTAATTGAAGTGGTTGACAATCCTTGGGAGTGGGTACTTTTTCTTCACAATCACCTAGTTCTGGTGATAGTAGTCGACAAAAAGCCTCAAATGCCCATCCTCTTTATTGGTTAAGATAATTGGGGCTTCCCAGGGAGAAACACTACGCCAGACGAATCCCTTCCCATGCAAGTCCCCCAGCTATACCCGCAACTCACGAAGCTCAGTGGGAGCCATATGATATGATGGAGTAGATATCAGTGTCGTTCCGGGGAACATGTATATATAGGAGTCTACCTCCCTATGAGGAGGAAGTCCTGGAACATCGTCAGGGAAAACATCCGTATACTGGTCCACCACTACAGGATAGCTCAGACTCTCCACATCAACGGATCTGAGGGTAAGTTAGGCCAACTGATGAGTGATCGGAAGCACCCTCCTCCGAGTAAGTATTTCATGTTCTGCAAAGTCTCTCTTCTCACTGTTGAAAGTGAACCTGGTCCCATCAGTGCAGACACAACACACTTTTCACCTATTACAACCGATCTAATAATGGATTGTAGATCCCCTGTCCATACCCAAGATAATGTCATAAGGCCTCGACAGTGCTACAAGGAGAACCCAACTGAAGCTCTCGCCTCCTAGAGTAATCTCACACTGCCGACACCAGTGTCTAATCGTCGAGTCTAATCCCGTAGGAGTCTCTAGCAGTAAGGATCGAGCTAAAGTCTCTTTATGAATCATAGATCCAAACAAGGGAAGTGGCAATGAAAGAGTGATTGACACCTGTTTCTATAAGAATTGCAACTAAGGTGGTGTATACATAGATCGTTCCTTGAATCATATACGGATCACCATAATCATATGCCTCAGCTTCCTGGTGCATATCTCTCCCCTATAAACCTACTCCATGAGGTAGTGGTGGACCTCCTGGTGGTGGTGGCAGTAACACCTTGAATCTTCACACACCACCAGCTGCACAACCAGCTCCTCTGCCACGTCTGCCTGCTCCTTGTAGATCGCCTCAATCGAACCTCTCCCTCTGCCCAGTAATTCCTTCAACAATATATTGATCGTTTGTATGGGAAATCAGACAGTCACGAGATATGTGACCATGCCTGCCACATGAGTAACATTGCCTTCTCCTGGCATGGCTGGATCTATCTCATGTGCCCCGCACAACTGAACCTTTATCCTCAGGCCATCTACTAGATGGTCTGGTCCACTTGGACCTCTGCGAAATCTATCTTCTACGAGTTGCAGAATACTCTGCTACGTGATGCTCGGTGGTGGGTCTCGCTACTGGTGACTTCTCAACAAAGAAACTCTACATTAAGAGGGCTCGCCCCAATACCCCTGCCTGTGTCAAGATGCTGAGGGAGATCATCGATGCCCTGATCTCTCACTGGAGATCCTGCTCAAAGGTTCGTGCCATGAAGAAAGAGTGCTGCATCATATCTATGGAGTAGCGCGAGAGGTCGGTGAACCATGTTGTGTATTGTGACACTGTCAAGCAACCCTACTATATATTAAATAGATCTTATATCTGTACCACACATAGGGTGGCTGGGAAAATCTCCGCCTGAAATAGGCTTTGGAACTCAGCCTAGAGTAGTGTCGCCTCGTCATGATCCTAGAGAATCAGGATCCACCATCTTCCTGCTACTGCTTTAAGGAGACTCACTTCAAGGATCAACATAAAGTATGCTGTTGTCCCTAAAAATCTGAAAACTCTATCCACAGCCTCCCTCCAATACTCATCTACCTACGGGTCCTTCTCACCCCTGAACCTGGGTGACCTCTAGCGCTAGAACTCGTGGAATGCTCTATAGAGGCGTGCACTCTATACTTCTAGGGTGGGTGGTATCGGTGGCCCAATGGGTAGTGGTACCACTGGTGCCTCCACTGTGATAGGGCCCTACACCGAGGCCTCATCACTCGGTGGGCTATCCTTACGCACAACTCTCAGAACCCTGGAAGGTTGTCTACATAGAAGAATCCTGAAAAGAAACATCTGTGCCACAGTCAATAAGTTATACTTGGAATGATAAAACAAGACATCACAAAGAAAACTCTTGAAAACACATACGCAATCACTATATTCGTCCACTGAGTCCGAAATCAGAAGTCAGGGTCTTGGTGCATGGATATGTTGGCCACCACACCAACACTAGACTCCTGGAACTGAAAACCACACTCAATACCTTAAACACTATTGCTTCACAAAAAAGATTAGAGTCCTAAGTTCTGTAGTAGAACCGACTCTTATGATACCCATTTGTCACAACCCATCTCCCTGGGATCGTGCCGTGACTACCCCAAGCCCGTCTTCTATATGCTAGGGGTGGGAAACTAGAACCAAAGGTGTACATCACTAAAACACAGATGGAATTGCCTTTATAAAATGAAAACGCACACATAACAGAGAACGAGTTGAATGTAAATGCTATGTAAAGTTGTATACAAAAGAGTGATGAAATCTAAAGGGGAAAGAAATTCAAGACCAACAGGAATGTGCAAGTACAACTGAAAAAGAACAGTAGCTAATGGGTCATCCTCTGGGGGTTCCTACCTAAAGGGTAGGTACAGATGGACTCCTTAGCACTCCACATCTATCAGTCTCCTCTGTGTACCAACTCGTCAGAAGGTCCCCCTTCGGGTACTGTCCAGTCCTACTACTCAGTCTCACTCAGCGCTGACCATCATCTACATCCAACACAAATAGTTGTCTGTAAAGCCCGTGTAGGGGTGAGTAAAACGATACTCAGTAGGGACCCCATGACCCTCAAGGTCTCACAAAATCCAACAAGGATAAACCACAATGTATAAAATCAATAGATAAACCCACTTAGGTATACTCCCATACATATCCGTAAGTTATCTACTAATCCATCTCAATCACGAGAAAAACACATGTTACTGACTTAGCTCACATACATATAGAACTTATCTAGGAGACATGGATTATTATAAAAATCCACTGAATCATCAAAGCAATTGGACCAACACATGATCCAGGACAAGCTATTCTGTCGGAACAACACTTGATCCAGGAATATAAGTCAGAACTATCAGACCAACACATGATCCACGAATAGTCGTCAGAGCTGTCGGACTAACACATGATCAAAGACAAGATATTCTATCAGACCAACACATAATATAGGAATATTCATCAGAACATTCGGACCAACACATGATCCAGGAACCATAAATAGTGTCCAGATAGCTTTAAGGATTCCACTATCATGCTTGACTCTAAAAGGGTATGCTCTTTAAGGAAATATTCAATACATAAACTGAAACTTCATCCCAATGTGATGTTTCCCAATGTTTTTTCTCATCAAAAGGAACACAACGCGATAGATGGTGCGTCAATTGGACACCCGGTCGGAGAGTTATTGGCATTTCTGTTCCGAGGTCCCGGTGGGATTTAGGTTCAATCCAACCAGATCATACCCCAACTGTTTCCAATCCTCAAGTTGGGTATTTCAAAAGAATTTTATCTCTCCATTCATTCCGTCTCCACAGACAGTTTTTCAATCGGACATTCGTAGCCCATGTTATGGGTGAAAAGGTGAAAATAGGCTAAAACAGGTCCGGGTTTGGTCCGGCCCAGTCAGACAGACCCAGCCCGACCCGAGTCCGAAATGGGGTTTGACCCAGTCCACAGGTACAACCTGGCCCGTGGGGGGAGGCCCAACCCACACAGGCACCCCTGCCTGCGCTGGGTGTCCCAACCCGCGAGTAGGGCGGCCTGTGTTGCCTGGCATGCGACCCGCGTGGCCTGCACTGGCGGCCCATGTGACCTAGATGGCCAGCGGCTGGCGGTGCCCAGTGGGGCATTCCCTAGCCGTGTAAGGGAGGGGGAGGTGTTGTGCGACCCATCTCCTGAACAGAACTAGAACCTGGTGCTAGTTCAGTAGCCCACGGGACCCAGGAGTGTCCCTCCTCGTCCGACTAGTTGAGCGGCCTACCGGTCTTCTTTGCTGACGGTCGACCCAGACGACCGCTTCTACTCCAACACCATGTCCAGGGGGTCGCGAGTTCATCCTCTTCATGGTACGATGGTTCTGCACCCCTCCGACGGCATGGCGGTCGCCCGTGTGCACCGCCACGACCCTCCTTTGGTCCACCGCATGACGTCGGTGGCACCGCACCTTCTCTGGCTTCCCGGTGGCTCGGGCCACCGATATCCTTCATGGCCGCTACTTTACCACCACTGTACATCAGTTGCTACCATCTCCTCTGGCAGCATGGTTGGGCCACCGCCATCCATTCGGTGACGATCGTCGTACCATCCATCGGCGAACTTTCTGTGGGTCACCAGACGAGTTCTGCTGGCCCGATTCTCAATCCTGAAGAATTATTTCATTCCACGGGTCGTCGTCTTCGATCTGAAACCTTTTTTGATGGGTAACACTCAACCCGGACTCATGGTGTGTTGAGAGTCAAAATCCAAAAAGAATGTGGAGGGTTCGGTCGGTGTTTGTTCGACCCGCGCCCTCTTCATTATGGTGATATCAAGCGGCTTTGAAAACTAAACCACAATGTAATACGAAGAACAAGGAACAATTAGCAAGCTTAAACCCCTTCGTTGGGTACTTTGTTCGTTGACAACGTTCCAGAAAGGCATACATCGATTTTTCAATGTTGGGAAAGAAGATGAAGATGGTGAGGATGATGTCATCAGTGTTCTATAAGGACAGTTCTTCCTCCCTTGTTCTGATTGGAGATCAAAGGAGAAGTTATTCGTCGTTGGCGGAAGAAGCGTTCTTCGTTTGGATGACTGTTCTTCAATGGAGAGAACAAGTTTCTTCCAAATTATCCCATCTTTCCAAGCTCCACCAAAATGAAAATGAGTCCCAAAAAAATAACAGATTTATCATTATATTTATTTGTTGGCACAAATTTCAAAAAGATTCAAATTAATAATTAATTAGGCCATCACCACTTATTCAATGTGGAGAATGGTGGCACCATTAAGTGGGGAGATCAAGAGGATTCTACCCACTTAATGGGGAATTCAAGAGTTTATATGGTCTTGGGTGGTCCCCACCACATTTATCCCACATGAAGAGGACTTTTAGACCTCGAGTGAGCCCTACCACCATAACCTCTCATGGGAGGTTAAGGTGTGGTGGCCCCCACCTCCAACCTCCTCTTAGATATTTTACCAACTAATAATAAAAATAATGCTACAACATTATTTTTATTTAATTTATTCATAAAAACCCTAAACCTATATTTCTTTCTCAATCAACTACCGTCGAGGTGAAAGTCTTCATAAGAGAATACCGACACTGTGGGTTCAATGGTGCCATCAGATTTGAATTCTGAGCACCAGTTCAAAAGATAGAAAATCCCACTCATATGTTTACTGAACGTACCCAATCAAAACTTCAGAAATTGGTTCCGGACACACTTGGCATCATAATCATGCGCTGTAAATTTTCATGGACTCAAAAAATTCTCATGTATTTAAAAAAAATTCCACTGGATTTATGGGACTTTACATATTCAATAATAAAGTATTAATACATTAATCAGTAAAACATCATTCAAATTTCAACATCAAAATTTTCATAAATTATTAACCATATTCCCTTTCAAAAGATAAAAATCCAAATAATTATAATGAAATTCTCCAAATTTTTCAGAATATGAATCACATTGATCCCCCATATACCAAGAAGTATCTCATGATTATCTCTAAGAAAACATTTGTCTACCATTATCATGTATTATCTTGAAACAAGGTAATGATTTTTAATTCATTACATAGGTCATATATTTTTTGAAATTTTCATCAAATCCAAGAATGATTTAAAGTCCATGCAAGATAGCATAATCAAATTTTTTAAAAAATCAATAATTTTTTAATAGTAAATAGTACTATCCAATATAGTATATTATTATACAACAAATCATTATCACAACTAAACACCATTTTATTTAAATGATGAACATATTTATGGTTACCATCCTATAATTAGGTGTTTTACAGAAAATATAACCCATACAACAAATAAATTTTACAGGTCATTATCATAATTCAACATATTCATTCAAATCCATTTTGAGAAACTTATACTAAAAAAAATTTATATATTTCATAAATTATTAATAAAATATTTTAAATCCAAAAAATAAAAAATTTATTCATCCCAATTAATTCCGAAACAACAAACTAATCATCATTGTCTTATTCATTGACACTTTTTTCCTTTCATAAATATTTATTAGTATCATCATCATCCACATTATTACAATTACTCCCAAATCCTTGATGATTCCCATCACATTATTTTCTTTTTAGGAAATCTATTATCATTATTCCTAACTTTTCACTTTTATAGAATTCCACAGTTTTTGTTATCATAGGGTGACCATTTTCCATATCCACTACTTTAACCAAACATTTCATTTTTATGTTGATGATACTTTCATTGTGTCCTTGTTTTCCACAGTTAAAACGTCTTTCTATTAGAATAATATATCTAATTTGGTGTTTTTTTGCACATTCTCGACATGTAAGAAATTTAATCTTTTTTCCTCCAGGGTCTCCACTAACTAAAAATCTCAAAAAACACTTCAATTATATTCTTTGGGGTTTATGAGAGTTGGTTATGATATACATTGTTATTCATGTTTCATGAAAACTAATTAAGAATAATATCAAAGTCCTTCAATGTAGTCATAATAATTTTACACTGATCATTACTAAGTTTTTCCACCATTTAACATTAATCCATCTCCATCTTTTTTATTTTACTAACTGAAAAAAATCATAGGATGACCAACACAAATGGAAGTGTAAAACCACATAATAAAGAAAAATAATTTATAGGTTATCTAAATCCAGACTCCTTTTTAATCTATGATTCTTTATGTTTTCTATAGTTAATAAATGTCCATCATCTATTTAAGTGTCTCATGATGATTTGCTATGAGTTTGGAAACCTCTTATGCATAGCCCAATGGAGTGTCAACCCTGGTGTAAAGGAGGCCTTATTGTCATTCACCAGTTCTTAATCGAGTTTAGATAAATATGGTTTTTTCAAGGATGTTACCCCTAGGTAAATTTATACCAGAACAATATCTGCTTATATTATCTCGAGAGGAATATATTGCTAGGATACCACTTTTTCTATCCTTTACAAAAAATCATGGACATTTTCCTAATCATTGACTCGTACTTAGTATTATCCTTAGTGAAATCCCTAGACATATCCTTAGAAATATCTACAGGGATCCCCCTAATGTTTTCTTATCCTAGATTCCAATGGTTAATAGATCATTTACATTGAGTCCAACTATAACGACCCAACATTTTCATATATTGAAAATATATTATTGGTGTATAATATTTATTTAATTACATAAATATATTCATGAGGACCGTAATAGTTTAGTTCATTTTAAAACGTAGAAACATAAAAACTAGCCCATAAGTGAGCTACATTATCTACCACTTTATTCTTCATAAATATCACCCTTCCTAAACACATCATATATGTTATGTACATTTAAAATTTGGGGAAATGAAACATAAAAAAGGGTGATATCAAAAAGTTGATAAAGGAAAACAAGGAAGATATATGTTCATAATGTGAACATAAGGGTATGAGGACACGAGTATAATTTTCTAAAACCAAAACTTGTATATCTAAGATTATAATCATGAGTAATGGAATAAATATTTATTGTTCAGAGGATATGGGTCATAGGGGAATAAAATAACACAAGTCATGAGAGAATAAGACATGGAATTTGTTGAAATCATATAAGCATATATAATCTGATGTCAAGACTTCCTAAAAAATATTCATTATATTTTTTTCTTGGGATAATCACATGTTTACCTACTTTTATCTTGGGATAAACTCCAATGTTACATATTATTTCAATCATTATAAGATCTCCAGTATAAACTCATCTTTATGTTTGGGATTATCGCTCATGTACCCATTGTTCTAATAGAACATTTATCATTAACCAATGCATTATAGGGAGATATAGGCCCCACCCATCATATAATAAAATCATACTTATGTTTTCCATAAAATCATTAACATACATCATATCATAACACATGAAATGAAATGGGAATCATCGATATTTCATCATATCAAAACATGTGAAGAAGATACAGGTTTTATATTTATTTCATATATAATATCACTAGAAATTAAGCGGGTGTCATAAGCATTTTAACATGGTATGGAAGAGAAACTGTTTTCATAAACTTCATTCCTTCAAAACACAAAAAATCTTGGGAACGAATATGAACGGTATCCATAGATCATACCCCCCAATAAACCATAAATTATATCTAAGAATGTCATATTAAACAGAGAAGTATTTTCAAATATCACTTGGAATTGTTAATAAGTAAAATAACCTTTCATAAGAAATAACTTTCTTAAAACATTTCCAATATATTTTCATTGTAAATATCATAAAAAACATCTAATGAATACTTTAAAAATTCATTTCAATATTTAATTGTTGAAGATATCCTTTTTATTTTGAAACACATTCCTTTTAATTCGTAAAAACATTATAAAACCTTTTTATTCGAAAATAACCTTGAAAAATATAAAGGAATATTTGCATAAATGATTTTTCAAGATGTTGAAAACACAATTCATGAAATACATGTTAAAAAAGATTCCTTTGACATTTTAATTTGAATCCAAATTAGAATTGTTTTGGAAAATGATATAAATATTCAATAAGAAACCTTCTTGTAAAAAGTTAAAAATGGTTAAATTTGAATTTTAATAAATAGTATATATTGAAAAAAAATAATCGAAAACATTTTTAGAATACATTTTTATAAAATAAAATTGATTTGTCACCAAACCAAGAGAAATAGTTGGATATTCATTAAAAAAAATTCATTATTATATTAATTCCATGTCGGTAGAAAATTGGTACCACTACATGAAGAAATCAAGAATAACTATAGGAGAATTATATTCATGAGAATTATTGATAGTTAGGTCATGATATTACAACATTGGAGACCATATCATAAATAATCATGATTAATGATGAGATTGTAACATAAAATCACTACCACTTAGGAAAACATGAATTGTAAACCCCGTGAAGGAACAATATAAAATGAAATAGAAAATATCCTAAGTATAGATATATTATATATATTTCATGTCAATGGGGTTTTATATATAGACCAGTAAAGGATATAGATGTGTATCATAACATATGTCCCAAAGAACGTAAATTGAGATAAAACCCCCAAATGGATTAAGTGATGTTTGAATCGTAATACCTATACAAGAGTAACATAAATAGAAACATTAATTATCCTGAAATTTTTTATAGTAATGATATATCATGTCACAATAAAATATATTAACCAAAAAAATGAAATGAGTGGTAAATATTACATAAGTCTCTTAGAATTAATGGCGACACAAGAAATTCCATTAAAATAATACTTCACTTTTTTTGAACTTGTTCAAATATCCTGTATAATTTATATAAGTTAATTATAAATTTATAAAAGAACATTATTCATATATATCCTACCTTATATTATTTTTATATGACTTTATATTACCCATTTATTAACAATCCATGTTAATGTTCTATTTTAGGTAATATCCACTTCATTTTTTCCTATATGATTTCATTTGGTATTTTTTATCCTCTTACATAGTTAATTATTTAATTATCTAAATAATATAATCCATCAAATAATTATCATATATATTCAGTATATATGTGTTTATAGTAACCCATAAAATAGAGTGATATGAAATGAAATGCACCGTTTATGAACATAATAGGTCGTATGTATGCATTAATGTTGTTTCCATTTTCACGTTATATAGAAAGAAATTAAATTATATATTTAATTATATTATCATTATGGAATAATTATTATTTCATATATATAATATATATTTTACACTCATCCTTAATACATTCCATATATAGAATCAATGAATCACCTCACTTCACTATTAGGTTGTTTGTCATACACACGAACGAAGTTATCGTATTCTCACAATATAGAAAACCTGAATGTATGAGTGATATAAAAATTATAATGTTATAATAATATCCAAAATAATATATATATATATATCATATATAAATAATATTTCGTTCGTTATTCCCCACCATTAAAGGTGGTAATGAAAAAAATTAATGACATCAGTTCACGAGGCAGTAGTCCACCGTACATACAAAAAATGATTTCATAAAACATTTGATGAAAGTGTGTGTGGTTTTAGGTTGTAACGATAACATAAAAATATATTAGTATATTAATGAAACATATTTTTTAATGTATGTATTAGAATCACCTATTTTGATAATTCAAAATCATGATTAATTTATATGATAATGGTGTTTCATTAATTTTTATAGTTTTTATCAGGTATATATTTGGTAATTTTAATGTAGCTGCTTTCTTGATTAAGTTTACAATGTAATATTTTCTTTGTAAAAGGTCACTAGTATAAAGTTCTCTATTAAGAGCCTTCTATTTAAGTCACCGGTTGAGGATACTGTTGGAGAAGATACCACTAGAAGGTTATGATTAGAATGTTTCTTCTAGATGGTTACCACTAGAAAGTTACCATTAGAAGGTTACTAATAGATGGTTACTACTAGATGTTTATCACTAGAAGGGTGCCATTTGAAGATTACCACTGGGGAACCTTACCACTGAGCTACCAATTCATGTTCACCGCTATCATTCTACTACTCAAGGGCTACTGTCGTTGAGCTACCGATAGAGGTTACTAGTACAAGGTCACTGATGGGAAGCCTACAGATAGAATCTAACTAAAGTTTCCACTTAAATGTTACCATCATAAGGTTACATTTTTAAGCTTACTGCTACATGGTTGCTACTATGAAGTTACCACTGGATGTCTACTGATGAAAGGTTACCACGAGAATAACGATTAGAATTCACATGTTTAAAGATAAAAAGACTTCTGATGAATCTTACCATTGTAAGGGTACCGTTATGAAGATACAATTGAAAAGGATACCACTGCCAATCTGCAGATAAAAATACTCTTCTTGTCTATAAATTTTAATTTTATTTAGATTTTTGAAACAATCAGATTTGTTAAATTTGATGATTCTAACATAAATTAATGTTGATTGTAGACATATATGGAGACCATATGAGGTACGAGGAAGAAACACATGGATTGATCTTTCCTACCATCAGAACTCAAGAATAAAATAGAATAAAGAGGTAGATATGAAAAAGTGGTGTGTGAGATATTACATGATATAACTGATCAACAAGGATAATATACCAACACTTAGATTTTTCACCCAAGAGATTCACAATGATAATTTGGGAGAATATATTCAACGATAACCTGTTATGCTTCTCCAAATATCATTGAAACCACGGAGTTGAACACGTTAGTACTTGGAAGATGAAATTTGAATTTGAGATGCTCTGTTTTGGAGTCAACATCTAATGAAGGAATCAAACTGCAATGTTTTCACACCAAGGTGTCCCAAGTTGAACAGATAAAACATAGGCCCTTCTAAAATCAATCCTTATAACATTATATCTATTGTTTTCTTTATCTTACATTTCTTAGTAGAGTTTGTTTTTATATTACACACAAATTGTATCCTATGCTTACACTAAAGGATAATGAAAATCCTCACACCAAACATTCCATAAATTTTTTCCCACATATAACTGCGGAAGAGGGTGTTTGTGGTCTGGTTGTTTTTTTTTTCATGAAGAACTATGGTAGTGGTTGTGAGACCTAGAAATTTTATGAAAACACTTATAAAGAATCATACATGATGTGTATCATGTTTAATAATATAAAATTCTTGGTTGAAGGTGATCACCAAGTGAAGAGGATTATGTATCGTCTGAGACTGAACTTGTTGTTTAATTCTGATGTGTTCATTATTTTGTAATACTATGTTTTTTCTATTTTCTGCTTCTTATAATTTCAATGATAGAATACTCTTTTACATTTACTCTGATAGTTAATTTTTGATGGTGTGTATATGTGATTAATTCAGTAAACACTTTTAAAAACTATGAAAAAGATTTTACACCGATTCAAATGAGGACTATTAATACTTTAAGATACTTTTTAAGAAATTGAACATTTATATCTCAATTTTTTTAATTAACTGTGTTGTTTAAAATTGGTGGATTTTATAATATTGTTTTAAACAAAAATTTAATGTTGGAACCCAATTCAACCCCTCTTGAGTTACCACATAAACCAAAGTTTGGTATTAGATGAGGGTTTATTTATACCATCACAAATATTTTTCATTATTTTAAAATATTTTTCAACTGTGATTATAGTTTTATATTAAAGATCTTAAAATTTATGTCATATATAAAATTATAGTTCTATAAATTATAGTCAGAATGGATAACTGTGTTTATGTTGTGACTAATGACATGAAACCATTATTTAATGTTAATACCTATGCTCAGTGGAAATTTAAAACAAAAATACATCAATACAGAATGGGTCTTGAAATCGGGGACAGAATTGAAGAAAAACATGCATCACCAAATTATGTTAAGGACACATGGTCTCGGTTGACTAAAGCTACAAATAATATTAACTGTAAAGAAATGAATGCATTATATTATACTTTTGGTGTTGAATAATTAAATATAATGTATTCCTGTGAAACTGCATATGAAATTTGGGATACTTTGGCTGTTTCCCATGAGGGAAAAACCAATATTAAATAAATGAGATTAAATACTTATACTATTAGATAGGATAATTTCTAAATGAAGAATTATGAACCTATCTATGAAATGTATCCCACGTTCAATGATATAGTAAATACCACAAGTCATCCTAGGAATCCAGGGGACAACAAAGAGCAGATTATTATATTCCTTCGATGCCTACCTGACAAATAGAGGGGAAATTCTCTTTCTATCTGAGATTCATGTGAAATAAAAAAGCTACCAGTGAATGAAAAAATTGGAAAAATCATGATGCATGAAGAAGATCATATACTGAATCAAGGAGATAAAGAAGAACCAAGAAAGAAATATGTAGCATTCAAGACTGTTACCTCAATGAAAAATGATAAGGAAAAGGATCATGATTTTTTTTCACAGATCCACCGATGATGATTGTGATTCTCACAGTGATGAGGAGATGTATCATCTTGCTATAAGATTCTAAAAGTTCTACAAAAATAAGAATTACTTTGTAACGCCCCGACCCTAGTTACCCAGAGTCGGTTCATTATTACATAACATTAGCATGATCACAAGAAAGATCAAATCTCGAATGACTGATTGGTTTAGTATCCTTGGAAACACTAGATATATTCATAAGTTTTACATTACATCATAAATTGAAAAACTACTACAATAACATAATGTCTCGATAATCCACACTCATATCCCCACATAATATCACTGCAGGTCATTCATAAATTACTTCTTCACTTCCAGGGAAAAATAAAACATAGAAAAGGGGTGAGCTCAAATGCCCAGTAAGGATAACAATATAGAGGAAACTTTCATAAATGAGAATAAACATTTAAGGCAATGTATAACTAAAACAACGACTTTCAAACTTGAACATTCAACATTGTATGGCATAAATAAAATGATATAATGCCATTTACTCATTCACAAGGATATTCTACTAATCGAATAATCACATGTAAAATCACTAACCACTTTCATAATGTTGGAATGCATAATGCCAGACTATCATAACCACATAGCCAAGGCCTCGTGCCAAGACTACAAATAAGATTTTTCCAAGGCCTTGTTCCAAGACACTAGTTTGTCTCATGAGACCTACCGATGCATCAAGGAGCTATAGCGGGCTCCACCCGTCACATATTAAGTCCAATGCATTCCCATATGAAAAGGTTTAAACATAACATAAACATTCGTATTAAAACTAGCATACGAAATGTCTATAATTTCACCATAACCTATGAATGGTATAAAAATAGCACATCCACAGTCAAACATATCACAAAACCTTCAATACAATATAGAAGTTTTCTATCATAATAAATCAACTTCAAATAAGCATAAAATCCATCAAAGGATGTTGACATAGATGAAATCAAAACACTTTTTGGAGAAATATCTCTTTCTATTTTTGAAAGCATTTAAGAGCCATATAAAATAAAACATTTTCTTGAAAATATTCTTATAAGCTTGTAAGGAATGCTTTGAAGATTTTATAACAGCAGAAAATAACCGCACTCGCTGTATAAGTTAAAAAAACATTCTTACCTTAATTCTGTCGAAAAGGTTAAAAAGGACCTTGTTTTGAAAACGACGGAAAGATTCCTCTTATAAAAAGTAAAACAAGGTTATAAATGAAGTTAACCCATATTCTTGTAAATAATTAAAATGTTTTGAAATACATTTTGAAGAATCATGGATGTGGATGATAAAGAGATCTCAGTAGATTCTTACGTATAAACAACCTCGGATAATGAAGAGATTGTGAAATAACCCTTACCTTGTACTTTTCCTTCGTTGGGGTAGGTTAACCTCCTGTATAATGGTGAAATAATTGTTATTAAATTATACCGGAATCATATACATTAATATGGTATCATATATGATCTTTTAATATTGATTTGATAATAATATCTTAGTATTATCGTTGTTTCGGGTGTTAACTTACTTGTTTTCTTTTATATGTTTTGTTACATAAGACATGTTTATAATGGATAGGTTGTATATTATTCATATCCAGAATGATATCAAGTCCTTAAACATCATTTTTTAAATCATCAAATGATAATTATACTTGAATGGATACGATGGAGAATGAATCTCATTGCGTTCATGGAGACGGTAGTCTGTACGTACGCACGAGCGACAATATCATTCTTTTGATATTAAAATAATATATAATTGGATGGTATATCATATATACAGAATCATTAACATGTTATATTTATTATTTACATGAGTTACATATCATTATTATACCTATCCAAATAATAATATATTGAATAACAATTACACCATGACGTGGAGACGGTAAGCCGTACGTACGCACGTATGGTGACATGTTATTCAAAGGGTGGATAGAATACTGAATATGGTTGTACCATATTTATAATAACATCACAGTATATATATGATACTGGAGTTATTATTTTATAATGGTAACAACAAAGGAAGAAGAAGTGGAAGAAGAAATGAACTTGGAAAAGGGTGGTGAAATCATTACAACTTCTTCGGGTTCTTCCTTTTGATTTGATCAAAAGAGCTCCTTAGGTTGTCTTTCTGATCAAACTAAGGCCTCTAGGTTGTAGTGAGGGAAGTTGAAAGAGTATTTGGGCAGATTTTGGCCGAACCAAAAGGCTTTTAATGTGTTAAGAAATGAGAAGGAGGAGTGCCCTTTTATAAGAGGGGTGAGGGGCACCTTTGGAAAAGCTAGAGATATTAGTTTATAATAAATTCATATTCGGTTTCCAATGGCTCCAAAGTTTATTATTCAAAGTTTAAGGTGGGGATGGGTCGAAAAAAAACTCAACCAATAGAATTTAGACAGTTTTGGGTACTTATATTAACCTTATCTTTAAGTATTAACTCTAAGTTATTTAGTTTCACTTTTACAATGTCTCTTTGTATTTTTATATAATATGGTTAATAAACTTAGTATATACATCCAAGCGACCCCCAAGTGGTCCATTAATGATTAACATATCATGATATAAGTCTCTTGGCCGAACCTTAGATTTTTAGAAATTTAATATCAATTAATAATATAATATTGGTTTTAAGAACTCTTTTATGTCAATTTTGACACTATTCCATAGTTGATTTTTTTGAAACTCATAACAGATTGATTACTTCAAAAAATGTAAATTAAATCAATCCTAATATATCATATTAATTTATAAAATTAGTTTAATTCATTAAAAGTTTCATATTATATTTATTTGGGTATTTATAATATCAATTATTTTAATTTGTCACTATTATAGTAATTAATTCATCATCATTGTGTCATAAATAAATTAAATTATTTAATGTCTAAAAATTATAAATAAAATATCACTATGTAGGAAATTTTTTATCTTTCTAATGAATATTTATAATCTAAAATCCAACATATATAACCCTATGTAAAAATTTGTTTTCTAAAATATATATGCTTGTGTCATTTTTGTATTCATTTTAACTTAATTAAAAAAAATGTCCCTATCACCTACAAGTGGCACCATGGGGCCCCCAAATCGACCCAAAGATGCCTATTGTCGAACATGTATCAACCAATAAGTCTAGGAAACGTTTTAGGGTAATTTAGTATTATTATAATATTATTTTTTAACCTTTATTTACCAGATTTACCCTTAACCATGGTAAATAAAATATTTACCACAGTAAATATTCAAAATGTCTAAAAATAAATGTTACCTATTTACAAAATATGGACATCCTGATTCCAAATATGGAATCCATTTTTCTAAATTCAAAACACAGAAGTGGCAGAAATTAATTTAAAATTAATTCCCGCTGTCAAAACAAAAAGCGTGTTTTTAAGAGATAATAACTATCAAAAGATTGACACTTGTTTATGTTCGGTTTAATTGTAAAATTATGTACAATGACCAACATTATATTAAATGGAAAAAATATATTCTAAATATACTTTAAAACCACTAAAATTCATAATTTATCACTATTAATTATTTTGATTAAAAAATTTGTTTTTAATTAAAATTTAGTAATTTTCACTATTCATCAAAATATTAAAGTTATCCGAAAAGTACCAAAATTTCATCTTAAGCTAAATTAGATATTACGAATCCAAAAATTAAGTCCGTTTTCAAATATAAGATATATATATAATTTCAAAATGTAGGTATTACTATTCATAACGGCTAGTTTGATTGGTTGTTAGAACTCGGTGTTGCGTACGACACACGCTATCGCATTATTCAAAGGGAAGCATACCGTAGAAGCTTGGGGTGTTACATTCTCCCCACCTTCAAATAATTTCATCCTCGAAATTTCTAGAATACTACCGCATGAAAAGACTCGGGTGGTTCTTCATCATAAGTTCCTCGGGTTCCCACGTTGCCTCTTCCATCTTATGGTTTCTCCACAAAACTTTTACCAGACGCGTCGTCCGGTTTCTCAGTACTTGTTCTCTCATATCAAGAATCCTGACGGGCTCTTCACAATAGGAAAGATCGGGTTCCAGTTCTAATTCTTCATAGGTGAGTACATGCGTTGGGTCAGGCATGTATTTCCTCAACAGAGATACGTGGAACACATCGTGAACTTTGGAGAGACTTGGCGGCATTGCCAATCGGTAAGCTACATCCCCAATTCGTTCTAGAATTTCGAAAGGTCCGATGTACCAGGGACTCAATTTACCTTTCTTACCAAAACGTAGGACTCCCTTCCATGGAGATACCTTCAGGAAAACATGATCACCAACTTGAAATTCCAAATCCTTCCTTCGATTATCGGCATAGCTTTTCTGCCTACTTTGAGCTGCTTTGATGTGATTTTGGATTACTTTTACCTTTTCCACCGTTTCCTCCACCAGTTCTGGGCCTACAAGTTTTCTTTCACCAACGTCATCCCAACAGGTTGGTGTACGACATATCTTTCCGTATAACGCTTCATATGGTGCCATCTGAATACTCGAATGAAAGCTATTGTTATAGGAAAATTCTACCAGTGGTAAATATTGATCCCACATACCCTGAAAATCATGTGAGCAAGATCTCAACATGTCTTCTAAGGTCTGAATAGTCCGTTCTGATTGTCCGTCTGTCTGAGGGTGGTAAGCAGTGCTCAAATGAAGTTCAGTATCCAGGGATTTCTGAACACTTTTCCAAAATCTTGAAGTAAAACGGGGATCACGTTCAGAAACAACCGATAAGGGTACTCCATGAAGTTTCACAACATCATTTATATATAGTCTTGCTAGACGTTCCAGGGGTAGATCTTCTCTTATAGCAAAAAAATGTTATAAATTGGTAAGACGATCAACAATAACCCATATTGCATCGTTCCTTCTAGGAGTCTTTTGTAGCCCAATGACAAAGTCCATCGTAATATTGTCCCATTTCCACTCCGGTATGGGAAGAGGTTGCATGACTCCTCCAGGTTGTTGCCTTCCATCTTTCACTTGTTTACAAACCATACATCTTGACACAAAATCAACAATCTCCCTCTTCATGTTGTCCCACCAAAAATGTTCCTTCAAATCTCTATACATTTTGGTGCTCCCAGGGTGTATAGAGAAATTGGAACTATGAGCATCATCCAGCAATTCCCTTTTTAGATCCGGTATATTGGGAACACAAAGTCTCTTCCCGAATTTCAAAATTCCATCTTCATACACAAAGTCTCTCAATCTCCCATCATTCACAGCTTTAATCTTCTTTCGGAATTCTTCATCATCGGTCTGAGAACTCTTAATCCTTTCTAGTAAAGATGTTTTGGAAACCATTTGAAAAAGCATTGATTTTTCACCTTCCCTGGTTATACCCATGTCCATCATTACTAGATCCATGAAAATTGGATCCCTTTACATTCTCATCATGTTCAAAACTCCATGGTCTTTTCTACTCAAAGCATCTTCCACCTTGTTTGCTTTCCCCGGGTGGTAGTGTATCGTGCAATCATAATCCTTGAGTAATTCAAGCAATCTCCTTTGCCTCATGTTGAGTTCTTTTTGTGAGAAAATATACTTCAAACTCTTGTGATCAGGTTAAATCTCACATTTTTCACCATAGAGGTAGTGCCTCCATATCTTCAAAGCAAAGATCACAGCTTCTAACTCGAGATCTTGAGTAGGATTGTTTTTTTCATGAATTTTCAACTGTCGTGATGCATAGGCAATAACTCTATCATTCTGCATAAGGACACAACCAAGTCCTTTCTTTGATGCATCACTATAAATAAAGAACCCATCATTCCACGATGGTAGAGTCAATATATTAGCATTGACTAATATTCTCTTCAGTTCTTCAAAACATTCTTCACACTCTTTTATCCAAAAAAAAATTAACCCCTTTACGTGTGAGCTTCATTAATGGGTTAGCCAATCGGGAAACATTCCAGACGAAACGTCGATAATAACCTGCCAAACCAATAAAACTACGTAACTCAGTTATACTCGTAGGTGCTGGCCATTTTTGGATTGCCTTGGTCTTAGAAGGATCAACATAGATTCCATATTTAGAGACAATATGGCCAAGAAAAGAAATCTCCTGAATCCAGAATTCACACTTGCTAAACTTCCCATATAATTCATGCCTCCTCAGAGTCTTCAAGATAATGCGCAAGTGATTTTCAGAATCTTCGTAGGTTTTGGATTATACCAAGATATCATTAATAAATACCACCACAAATTCATTGAGATACTCCTTGAAAACTCTATTCATCAGATCCATGAATACAGATGGTGCATTAGTCAATCCAAACAGCATTACATTAAACTCGTAATGCTCGTACCTGGTTCGAAATGCTGTTTTCGGAATGTATTCCTTCTTTACACACAACTTATGGTATCCAGATCGAAGGTCAATCTTTGAAAAGTATTTAGCTCCATGCAGTTGGTCAAATGAATCATCAATACGAGGTAGGGGATTATTGTTCTTTATCGTTACAGCATTGATCTCCCTGTAGTCGATACATAACCTCATAGATCCATCTTTCTTTTTAATAAAAAGAACAGGGGCTCCCCATGGAGAATCACTAGGGAGAATAAATCCCTTATTACTCAATTACTCTAGCTGTTTATTTAGTTCAACTAATTATACAGTGGCCATTCTATAAGGGGTCTTCGATATAGGCCTTGATCCAGGAATCAAATCAATGGAAAACTCAACTTCTCATTCTGGAGGATGTCCAGGTAAATCTTCTGGAAATACATCTACAAATTCTTTCAAAACACGTACATCCCCTATTTGAGCATTCCTTTCCTCACCAACAGTTATTTCATTCTCTTCCTCCCCAATAATTGAATTAAGTTGATCTACTGGGGGTGGATCTAAATAAGAATTTGGTGGTGACGATTCTGCTCTAAAGATAAGGTGTTCCTTATCATTATCATCAAGAATCGTAACCTCTTTCTTCTTACAATAAATCTTAGCATCATAGTCCGAAATCCAATCCAATCCAAGGATTATATCAAACTCCATCATAGGTATGACGATGGATCAGCAGATAACGAACATTTATGTGCTCTAATGGGGACTGATTCACAAAACATTGTTGCAATGATACTTCCCTTAGGAGTTTTAACTGACAACTCCCTTATTAAATAAAATTGGAAATATCTAATTTTCATATCAAACTGGGAAGATATGAAACAATGCGATGATCCAGAATCAAATAATGCATTTTCTAAACTTGACGAAACCATTAAATTACATGCCACCACGTCTTTCGGAGCTTCTACCTCAGCAGTAGTGATAGCATAAGCCTGGCCTTGATCCCTTGACCTTTTCTGAGGTAAGTTCTCCTGACGCATAGGACATGCATTTGCATAATGCCCCATCTCCCTGCAATTGTAGCACTGAACGTTGGTGGCTTCCTTCTTCCCTTTGCAATCACGAGCTTGGTGGCCTTTTTCACCAAAATTGTAACAGACTCCCATTCCCTTCAAGCAAGTACCGGGGTGTTTCTTCCCACATTTACCATAGGATGGATATTCAACCTTTCCTTTCTTCCCCTTATTTTTATTCCCAGATTGATCAGCAGGCCTCTTCTTCTCATGCTTTGCTTTAAAGTCATAAGACTTAGAGAATTCCCTTTCAGTCTTGATAGCACATGAGACAATGTCTACGTACGATGAAAAGGATTGTGAGACTAATGCTCGATGGAGAAATGGTTTTAAACCATCAAAGAAACGATAAATCTTACTTATTGGGTTACATATATAATCTCCAGCATACCTTGCTAACCTTGTAAAGTTAGCCTCATACTTTGTGACATTCTCATCCTCCTTCTGTCTCAAACTCAGAAATTGTCTTTCCATATCTGCTCGATGGTCGCGAGAAATGTATTTTTCTAAAAATAGATATTTGAACTTCCTCCATTCCATATTTGATACTTTATCATCTTCCTTTGTATTTTGAATCAATGACCACCATTGATCAGCATCTCCAGTGAGGCGGTAAACTGCCATGATAACTTTTTCCCTTTCATTACTCCCCAAAGCCTGAAATATTTTCTCTAGGTAACATATCCATTGCTCAGATACTAAGGGATTTGTACTCCCATTTAACGTTGGTGGTTGTTGCCTCATGAATCGATCTAACATTGATCCTCCACACTGCGGATTAGGGTTCTCCATATGGGTAAGGTTATTATTCATAACCTGAGTGAGTTGTCCCAGTATGGTGATTTGCTGATCGGCACCAATTGCATCACTAGCTCCACTATAATTATCTTGAGCAGGAGGGAAATCCCTACATGGAGTGTGTGCATTGATACAGTTTCCATTTCTTCCACTAGGCGCCATTTCTAAACAATGGCATAAACTAGATCAGTTTATGAATAAAAATACATAATCCCATACTTATAAAACTCTTAACATAAATTGAACTATTTATGGATATAATCCATAATCATAAAAATGTTTTCTTTGAGGAATTATATACTCATAAACCCTTTATAATGATTTGTAAAGAAAATTAGAGTTATCCTAAGCATATCCCCCGAGAGTGTCGTAACAAAGAGTGCAGCAAGGCCCGTTGTCGTGCACTAGTTCCCGTTCGAGTCTAGCTCAATGCGGTGTTTTCGGGTTTTATCCCTAGGTACATCTGTGCCAGAGCCGCCTCTACCTGTTCGTATCCAGACAGGGATGTATTTCTTGGAAAACTCACAAAATCTCTACAATACCAAAAGTCAAGGAAGTTATTCTATACTAATCCTCAAAGTTCATCTTAGGTCTACGTGATCTAATCAGAGTTTATCTAAATCTAGATTCCAAGGTTTGTACTAAACTTCCTCTGATACCAACTGTAACGCCCCGACCCTAGTTACCCAGAGTCGTTGCATTATTACATAACATTGGCATGATCACAAGAAAGATCAAATCTCTAAAGACCGATTGGTTTAGTAGCCTTGGAAACAAGAGATATATTCATAAGTTTTACATTACATCATAAATTGAAAAACTACTACAATAACATAATGTCTCCATAATCCACACTCATATCCCCACATAATATCCTTGTAGGTCATTCATAAATTACTTCTTCACTTCCTGGGAAAAATAAAACACAGAAAAGGGGTGAGCTCAAATGCCCAGTAAGGATAACAATATAGCAGAAACTTTCATAAATGAGAATAAACATTTAAGGCAATGTATAACTAAAACAACAACCTTTCAAACATTAACTTTCAACATTGTGTGGAATAAATAAAATGAAATAATGCCATTTAATCATTCACATGGATATTCTACTAATCGAATAATCACATGAAAAATCACTAACCACTTTCATAATGTTGGAATGCATAATGTCAGACTATCATAACCACATAGCCAAGGCCTCGTGCCAAGACTACAAATAAGTTTTTTCCAAGGCCTTGTGCCAAGACACTAGGTTGTCTCATGAGACCTACTGATGCATCGAGGAGCTATAGCGGGCTCCACCCGTCACATATTAAGTCCAATGCATTCCCATATGAAAAGGTTTAAACATAACATAAACATTCGTATTAAAACTAGCATAAGAAATGTCAATAATTTCACCATAAAATATGAATGGTATAAAAATAGCACATCCACAGTCAAACATATCACAAAACCTTCAATACAATATAGAAGTTTTGTATCATAATAAATCAACTTCAAATAAGCGTAAAATCCATCAAAGGATGTTGACATAGATGAAATCAAAACACTTTTTGGAGAAATATCTCTTTCTATTTTTGAAAGCATTTAAGAGCCACATAAAATAAAACATTTTCTTGAAAATATTATTATAAGCTTGTAATGAAAGCTTTGAAGGTTTTATAACGGCAGAAAATAACCGCACTCGCCGTATAAGTTAAAAAAAACATTCTTACCTTAATTCTGTCGAAAAGGTTAAAAAGGACCTTGTTTTGAAAACGACGGAAAGATTCCTCTTATAAAAAGTCAAACAAGGGTATAAATGACTTTAACCCATATTCTTGTAAATAATAAAAATGTTTTGAAATACATTTTGAAGAAACATGTATGTGGATGATAAAGAGATCCGAGTAGATTATTATGTATAAACAACCTCGAATAATGAAGAGATTCTGAAATAACACTTACCTTGTACTTTTCCTTGGGTGGGGTAGGTTAAGCTCCTGTATAATGGCGAAATAATTGTTATTAAATTATACATGAATCATATACATTAATATGATATCATATATGATCTTTTAATATTGATTTGATAATAATATCTTAGTATTATCGTTGTTTCGGGTGTTAACTTACTTGTTTTCTTTTATATGTTTTGTTACGTAAAACATGTTTATAAAGGATAGGTTGTATATTATTCATATCCAGAATGATATCAAGTACTTAAACATCATTTTTTAAATCATCAAATGATAATTATACTTTAATGGATACGATGGAGAATGAATCTCATCGCGTTCGTGGAGACGGTAGTCCGTACATACGCACGAGCGACAATATCATTCTTTTGATATTAAAATAATATATAAATGGATGGAATATCATATATATAGAATCATTAACATGTTATATTTATTATTTACATGAGTTACATATCATTATTATACCTATCCAAATAATAATATATTGAATAACAATTACACCACGACGTGGAGACAGTAAGCCGTACGTACGCACGTATGGTGACATGTTATTCAAAGGGTGGATAGAATACTAAATATGGTTGTACCATATTTATAATAATGTCACAGTATATATATGATACTGGAGTTATTATTTTATAATGGTAACAACAAAGGAAGAAGAAGTGGAAGAAGAAATGAACTTGGAAAAGGGTGGTGAAATCATTACCTCTTCTTCGGGTTCTTCCTTTTGATTTGATCAAAAGGGCTCCTTAGGTTGTGTTTCTGATCAAACTATGGCCTCTAGGTTGTAGTGAGGGAAGTTGGAAGAGTATTTGGGCAGAGTTTGGCCGAACCAAAAGGCTTTTAAAATGTGAAGAAATGAGAAGGAGGAGTGCCTTTTTATAATAGGGGTGAGGGGCACCTTTGCAAAAGCTAGAGATATTAGTTTATAATAAATTCATATTCGGTTTCCAATGGCTCCAAAGTTTATTATTCAAAGTTTAAGGTGGGTATGGGTCGAAGAAAACTCAACCAAGGGAATTTAGACAGGTTTGGGTACTTATATTAACCTTATATTTAAGTATTAACTCTAAGTTAATTAGTTTCACTTTTACAATGTCTCTTTGTATTTTTATATAATATGGTTAATAAACTTACTATATACATCCAAGAGACCCCCCAAGTGGTCCATTAATGATTAACATATCATGATATAAGTCTCTTGGACTATCCTTAGATTTTTAGTAATTTAATATCAATTAATAATATAATATTGGTTTTAAGAACTCTTTTATGTCAATTTTGACACTATTCAATAGTTGATTTTTTTGAAACTCATAACAGATTCATTACTTCGAACAATGTAAATTAAATGAATCCTAATATATAATATTAAACTATAAAATTATTTTAATTAATTAAAAGTTTCATATTATATTTATTTGGGTATTTATAATATCAATTATTTTAATTTTTCACTATTGTCGAAATTAATTCATCATCATTGTATCATAAATAAATTAAATTATTTAATGTATAAAAATTATAAATAAAATATCAATATGTAGGAAATATTTTTATATTTCTAATGAATATTTATAATCTAAAATCCAACATATATAACCCTATGTAAAAATTGTTTTTATAAAAGATATATGCTTGTGTCATTTTTGTATTCATTTTAACTTAATTAAAAAAATGTCCCTATCACCTACAAGTGGCACCATGGGGTCCCAAAATCGTCCCAAAGATTCCTATGGTCGAACATGTATCAAAATATAAGGCTAGGACACGTTTTAGGGTAATTTAGTATTATTAGAATATTATTGTTTAACCCTTATTTACCAGATTTACCCTTAACCATGGTAAATAAAATATTTACCACAGTAATTATTCAAAATGTCTAAAAATAAATGTTACCTATTTACAAAATTTGGACATCCTGATTCCAAATATGGAATCCATTTTTCTAAATTCAAAACACATAAGTGGCAGAAATGAATTTAAAATTAATTCCCGCTGTCAAAACAAAAAGCGTGTTTTTAAGAGATAATAACTATCAAAAGATTGACACTTGTTTATGTTCGGTTTAATTGTAAAATTATGTCCAATGACCAAAATTATATTAAATGGTAAAAATATATTCTAAATATACTTTAAAACCACTAAATTTCATAATTTATCACTATTAATTATTTTGATTAAAAAAGTTGTTTTTAATTAAAATTTAGTAATTTTCACTATTCATCAAAATATTAAAGTTATCCGAAAATTACCAAAATTTCATCTTAGGCTAAATTAGATATTCCGAATCCAAAAATTAAGTCCATTTCTAATATAAGATATATATATAATTTCAAAAAGTAGGTATTACTATTCATAACGGCTAGTTTGATTGGTTGTTAGAACTCAGTGTTGCGTACAGCACACGCTATCGCATTATTCAAAGAGAATCGTACCGTAGAAGCTTGGGGTGTTACATACTTTATAAATTCAAACTATATAGGAAGTTATGATTGTAAATAAAATTCAAAAAGGACAAAAAATGGAATGACAACAAAAATGATATAGTCTACTATGAGTGTAAATGAAAAGCTAATGTGAAGGCTTATTTCCCCATGATGAAATTTTAGAATAAATTTCAAGACAAGGGAAAGGGATATAAAAATGCTATGAAATATACTAAGAGTGCTTCAGAAGACATCTCCATTGGATTTGAAACATCTGATACTGAACAGAACAATCATGAAAAACTATTTCTCATGACAAAAACATCTGAGGTAACACTTAATTCCCTTATACATATACTTACTATTTTTGGAATGGATGTGAATGAAAAAAATGATGACAATATGACTAAAGATGAACTATTTTAATACTGTAGATTGCATGAGGATACCTTTAATGAGCTCATGGATAAACATAAACCATAAAAAAGACAGCATCCATTAAAAGCCAATTATAATTCTGCTTTGGATATTGAAAATGAAAAATTTTCTCAACTACTAAAAGAAAATACTGAACTAAAATTATCGAATGAGAAATTAAAAAGATATCATATGAAGTTTATTATTGGTAGGGATACCTTTAGACTGTTTCTAGGGGAAAAAATTCTTGATAATACACAAATAGTCTAGGATATCAACTTGGGAAACGAAGGATTATTAAAACAAATTTCTGCCAAAAGCTTGATAGTTAACTTCTACTTCTAGTTTTTTATCATCCCTTAAAAGAAATATTTTTTAAGTTACTAATAGAGTGATTGTGTTCCAAAAAATGACTTTGGATTATAGTAATCCTATAAGACAAATATAGGTTCCCAAATCATTACTTTCTAACCTCTCTAGACCCATGAAAATTTGGGTACAAAAGTTACCCTATGCTTAATATTTTTTTCAAGAAAATTGTCTCAAGTGTTTCTGTAAACCCCGATGGTACTTGTATAGTGGATGATCAAGATATATAGTAGGAGACTATTCATTCTTCAATGGCATTATCAAATTTGATGGTGGAAATGTTCAATTTGTTGATAACTCTAAGGGAATGATCATTGGATTAGGCCAGATTGGTAACCCTAATACTATATTAATTTCAGAATAAAAATTTTATGGGATAAAGTACAATATACTTAGTATCTATCAATTTTGTGATGATGGTTTTTATTTTATTCGTGAAAATGATGCATGAAATTTTTTTATTTCTAAAAATGATTTAATATTAACTGCTTGTAGAAATGAAAATGTATATGAAGTTGATTTAAACTCTACAGAGAAGTAAAATGTTTTTTGTTTAAATTTTTTTCATAAGGAATCATGGTTATGGAAAAAAAATATTATGACATTACAATGTGCACTAACATAGGAAACTAACTAGGAAATAATTAGTTATATAAATAAATAAATTTAAATTCCCACTTCAAAATGTTATTAATACTTTTCAAAAGGGAAAACAACACAAAGATTCTTTCAAAACAAAGAATAAAGTTTCAACTTCTCAACCACATGAGTTGGTTCACATGGATTTTTTGGACATCTAGAGTATCATGTTTTAATGTGAAGCACTTTTTCTGTGATCATGTAGATGACTTTTCTAGATACACATGGTTATAATTTCTAGCCCACAAAAATGAAATATATTATTACTTCATTAAATATTACTTGTTGAGGGAAAATACTAGTGGGCATAATATTAAGGCCATGAGAATGGATCGTGGTTATGAGTTTGAAAATTAGGTGTTTGAATATTTTTTCTTAAATAATGTTTATAATCACAATTTCTCTACTCAAAGAAAACCTAAAAATGGAGTTATAGAAAGAAGAAATAGGATAGTTCAAGATATTGCTGAGACTATTCTTAATGAAAATGACATACTTATATATTTTGTGGATGAATCAGTTCATACCACTTGTTATATCATCAATAGAGTTTTAGTAAGGCATATTCTTAAGAAGACCCCTTAGGAGCTATGGACAAATAGGAAGCCTATGGCTAATTACATTATAGTTTTTTATCGCAAAATAATTTTCCATAACAATTGGGATAATAATAACAAAGTTTCTTCCAAAAAGAGATAAATGAATATTCCTAGGTTACTCAATCTCTAGTAAATCCTATTGAGTATTCTATAAGAGAACCACATGTGTGAAAGAGTAATTTCATGAAAAATTTTATGATTCTGGTCTGCATGAACCTAAAACCTCTCTTGAATATCTAGAGGATGATATGTCAATTCTAGGTGTAAATGATAAAAATAGTGAACCCCTATGAAAAAAACTAGTTCTAGACATTTTCTAAAATCTGAGCCAGTTAAATATGAACCTATAGAAACCCATGAGTATCCTAGTCCAACCATTTTTAAATGTATTAGAACTCTCAGGAATCATCCATTACATGTGGTTTTAGGTGATCTAAATAGAAGAGCCGAAACTAGTGCTTCTCTGAGAAACCAGGTTGAACATCAAGACTTTCATTGACAGCTTGAACCCAAAAATAATTAGGATTCTATCAATGATGAATTTTGGGTGATTATTATTCAATAAGAATTAAATCAGTTTCAAATAAACATATTTTTGGAATTAGTAGAATGTTCTAATGACACTTTGACCATAGTCACAAAATGGGTGTTTAGAAACTATGTTGATTTGTCTTGAAATATAGTTAGAAACCCGGATATATTAGTTCAACAATGATACTTTCAAGATGAGGAAATAGACTATGAGGAAACCTTTTCACCTATAGAATGAATATATGCCATTATGATACAACTTGATTATGCAGCTCATATCAATTTCGAACATTATCAAATAGTTGTTAAACGTGAATTTCTAAATGAATGTATATTTAAAGATATGTTTTTGAACAACCCCATTCCATTACGAAACCCCATTTTTCAAATCATGTCTTTAAAAATTATGAATATTTATATTGTCTAAAACAAACACATATATCATGGTATGATAGACTCCGATATTTTCTGAATTCAAATGGTTTTACTAAAGGGTTAGCCGATCCTACTATTTTTAATAATGGGATTTCCAAATAAGTTTTAATAGTAAAAATTTATGTAGATGATATTATTATTGGATTCTCTAAAAATTCATTCTGTACTACTTTGTCAAAGATTATGAAAAGTGAATATGAAATGAGTTTAGTGGGTGAACATAAATATTTCCTTGGATTTCAAAATTTTCAAAATAAAAACGGAATTGTTTTTAATCAAAGAAAATATGATAAGGATATTTTGAAACATTTTGGTTTGAATTGTAATAAAGGTAGTGATACACCTATGAGTACCACTTGTATGTTGGATGCAGATGAAACTGGTAAACCAGTGGATCAAACCAATTAAAAAGGTATGATTGGGAGTCTGATCTACTATAATGCTAGCCGTTTTGATGTTATGTATAGTGTATATTTAGGTACTCATTTTTGACCCAATCATTAATAATCTCATTTAACAGTTGTTAAAACGATTTTTAAATATCTCAATTATTCTACCAAATTAGAAGTTTTTTATCCTTGAGTAAAATCATTTGATATGATAATTTTCTTAGACAATGAATTTATTGGTTGAATGTTTGATAGAAAGAGGACCTCTGGAGAATGTCACATTTTGGTCAAGTCACTAGTATCATTGAGTAGAATGAAACAAAATTATGTTTCATTATACACTATCGAAGCTAAAAATATTACTACTAGTAGTTTTGTAGCTCAAATTATATGGATGAAACACACATTAGTTGACTATATATAACAATTTTAAGATGTCTCTATAACTTGTGATAATACATGTGCTATTAACATCTCTAAAAATCCAGTATCTCCTGCTATGACAAAGCACGTTGCTGTGAGACATCAGTTATGGAGAGATCATTATCGAAGAGGTGATATCACTATTGAATTCATTGGAACTGAACATCAATTGGCTGATATATTCAAAAATCATTGATTTTTGAGGGGTTAAATTACATCAAAAATGTGTTAGTTATTATTAATTTTTGTAAAGGACACCTAACCATTGGACCTCACTATCGGAACTCCCCATTATGAAACCTTACCGTTGGAACACACCCTTGTACCTCACTATTGGACCTTGCTGTTAAGACACCTTACCATTGGACCTAACTTTTATGAAACATTACCATTGGACCTCACTGTTATGACACCTTACCTTTGGACCTCAATGTTAGGACACCTCGTTGTTGGACCTCATCGTTAGTAAACCTAACCGTTGGACCTCACCATTAGGACAGCTAACCATTGGACCTCACCATTAGGACACCTCCCCATTGGACCTCACTATTAGGAAACCTTACTGTTGGACGTCACTGATAGACCATTCTATGGACACCATACCACTAGTCGACCTTACTAAGAGGTTATAGTATTTACGTTTTCTGTCATGAAACAAAATAATTTAATTTTATTCATTTCATTTACTCGATTTGTTTTTTAATCCCTAAATGATAAAAAGATTTGGGAAGTCCCATTTTGATCCCCATAAATCCCCTCCTGAACCTTTTTCCCATGAAGCACTGGACCTAAGCTACTACTAAATCCCTCAAACCGCATAAAATTGCAATGGCATGAGTAAAGAGTCTGGTGGTTGGTGATGAAGGATTTGCACTAATCCCTAAGAGACCTTAAGATTAGTCTAGTAGTGGAAGAACAGTTATGGAAATGCTGATCAATCATCACTTTTCAAAGAGGGAAATCATGGTTGAGAAGGAGATATGTTCAGATTGGCTGTTGTCGAGCAAGTCTCTAGTGCTGAAGGAATTTGAAGCTCTAGACTGGGTAGAATTCTTTGTAAACAACAATGGGCCATATTACTCGAAGATAGTAAAGGAGTTTGATAAGTTTCTAACGTTCGAAAAATCTAAGTATGAGAACCTAATGATTTCCATGTTATATAGAGTTAGTGTGACAATCTTATCTATTAAATGGGATGCATGTTGAAGAGTCCCACGTGAAGGAATATTTAACAATTATTCTTGAGTGGTGACTCCTTCTAGTGATTGTTTCTACTAGGAATAGTCTATGGCCGAACTTATAGGGGATTTAATCCCTAGAATGGTAATTGCATCCGAGATGGATGGGGAACGAAATTACTGTTTAAGTTTATCGATCATGTCTTGAGTCCCGGGAGAGGGAATTTTCTAGTTGGAAATATTATGACATATATTTTTTGTATTTGATGATGCATGGACAAAGGACAATCCATTGCAGAATTATGATGGTTTAGTTAGAGGATATGACTTGGAATGCTTCCAAGCCAAATTATTTTTTTCTTTCTATGTTGATATCTTTGATGTTAAAAGTGAAAGGGGTTGTTGTAAATAATGAAGAACCCACATTTGAAATGGTCAAATACTATATTACCAAACCGATTTTTCATGTGTTTGAGGTTAAACTAGAACCCTTGAAAAAGGTAATGTGTGAGTGAAGAGGATATTGAATTTAAAAACATCAGCCCTTTTGTCAATCATACTAGGATAAAAGATAGAATATATCTAGTATTAAAACCTAATGAAGTAGAACCCATGTATAGACATGAAAAAGAAGAAGTGTTTGTTTTGAAAGAGAGGATTATCCTGTAGATGAATGAAGTGATCCGGACCTTTTATCATTTCATCATATTGGTTATGTATCATTTGGCGAGCCTAGTCCAATAATGAATTTTCCCAGAAGAGAGACTCTCCAAAAGTACACTAATGAAGAGGAAACACCTAAAGAAGAGTGTGAGGAGAATTTCATAAGAGACATTTCTGTTGGTGATACCTAAGAGGAAAATGATGATGTTGACACTGATCATGAGGAGTCCAGAAAAATTGATGATTATGAAAGTGAAGAAGAATTCCTAAGTGTTAGTCCTTTGATACGATGTAAATAAACCATATATAATGAAAATGAATGTGATGTCAAACCTATTATAATTGCATTGGAAGTGGATGAAGATTTTATAGATGTAATAGTAGTAGTAGACAATATTGATGATTCAATTTATCAAGGATGAATGGTAGATGTGAATGAATTTGTCTTCGAGGAATCTCTTAGTCAGGGAGATGAACCTATTAACATGGGTTTAGTTTATGTTATTCCATAAATAGAAGGTTGGTTGTGGAACCTGGTTTCATGGTTTTGGGAATACACTATAAAGACTCTGAATATGGAAAGCCTAATATAAGACCTCTAGTTCATTATGTATCAGAGACCACTATAATGTAACCAGTGGTTCTTTTACCTTAAGATTATGTAAAGAAGGATTACCTTGAGTCATTGAAATTAGATTTACAGAGAATCTTTGGTGAAAGATCCATTGGGATAGAGAGAACAGTGGATCTGAATTAAGAGCTTGTAGCATATGTTTTGGAATGAATAATGTATAACATTCAATCAAATTTGCTACTTGAATTTATGGAATTCCAGAATCAGGTAAGAGAATTGGAATAATTTTTGTAGAATGTGAAACAGTCAGTCGTGAGTATAGGAACATATATGGCTTGATGAGTATAAGTGGAAGAAAGAATTCAGTATGTTATCTGTGTTGGTTAGTAGATAGTAATTGAGTTTGAGGACATTAATAAGTCTTTGGATGCATGTGTGAGTTGTCATGATGGTGGTGTGAAGAGGTGGATTAATGGATTCAATAAGTTTTTTAAGGAGGTAGTGGCTTTTACTATGGCACGTTTGTGTGCATATGCATCCCCATCTACCTCTCCTATTGTTGATCTAACAGCCTTCAGATTAGTTGTTAGAGATGATATTGAGAATGTATCTAGTGCAAGTGCCTCAGATCCCCAGTCCTTGACTTAGTTTATTTCCACTACTAGGTAAATTCACAAGATTGTAGGTAATTATATGAGAGAGGCTACACATTATTAGAATGAAATCAAAGATCAAATTGACTTATACTATAAAAGTTTTAATAAAAATCATCAGATGGATCATCAAATCAATTTGCTGTAGGAGAACTTAAGGATACCTTCTATCACTATAGAGTTTTAGGATCATGTTAGTAGTCTTAGAGATTTGACTCCTTCTTGGGAAAAGATAATGGAAAATAAGGATAATTTCATATCATCTATTGAAGGAGGAGGCATAATCATTACATATTTAAGGTACCTCCTTCTATTTCACTAGGTGGACTGTACTCCTATTACTATTACTCCATAATTTCCTTCTTCCTCAGATGGTTCAGGATATACCAGTGCTTCCCCTTTTTTGACTCATACATAGGCCATCAGAAGCTTGACTCCTATGATTCTTCAAGGATCTACTCATTATCGGTCTATTTATGCTTCTGTAATAGCTTCTCCTTCCATTCTTACTTTTATGCCAAGGTCTGTACCTCCATCTTCTGTGCCTGACTCCTGACCTCCCCAAGCAAAAAATAACATGGAAATCTCTGAAGTGGATTTACTTTCAACTATATTCTTTGATAGGGATCATTATAATCTTTTTTGAACAATTCACTTGTTTCATAAAAAAATAGCTCATTTTGTAACCTTTTATTTTTTTGACAGTCACAGTGGGGAAGAATTCTAATGATTGGAGCCCCTACATATATGAAATTTCTATAAAATTAAGTATTAATACATATTTATTCTATCTCTAATTCAATATGTTTTAATTTGGATTTTTATATTTTAGTTCAAAAGGTTTTAACCCTGATATAATGTATACTGATACCACTGAATATATTAGAGTATGTACTTAACTCTGATTTAGTAATACTTATTCTAAATTTTACTACCATAATATGTTATTATCAAAAATGGCTAGATTATTGGACCCTCTTGTTTTTATAATCTCGAATCATATTTAATTTATATAATAATCAGGATTCATTAGTTTTTACAGTTTATATCATGTAACAATTATGTATTTTTAATCTCACTGCTTTCTTGATTATGTTTACAGTGTAAAATTGTCTATGTAAAATGTCACCGGTATGAAGGTCTCTGTTAAGATCCTTATGATTAGGTCACTATTTGAGGATAATGTTGAATAGGTTACTGCTAGAAGATTACTGCCAGAAGGTTATCAATAGATGGTTACTTCTATAAGGATTCAATTAGAATGTTACCTTTAGAAGGCTACAACAAAAGTTTTACTACTAGAAAGTTACTACTAGAAGATTATAGCTTAGGAACCTTACCGGTGATCTACCAATGCATGTTAACCACTACGAGTATACCGCTCAAGGGACACTATTGAAGAGCTATATCTAGAGGTTACTTGTTATATGTCACTGATGGGAAGCCTACTGATGGAATCATATTATAGTCAATGCTAAAATGCTACTATTAGAAGGTTACCATTTTAAGCATACTTCTACAAGGTTACATCTATGATGTTACAACTATAATTCTACTGATGAAAGGATACTGCTGGAAGAACATTTGAAATTCACAAGTCTTCTACTGATAAGCCTACTGATGAATCCATCCATCGCAAAGAGACCATTGTGAAGCTACCATTGAGATGGCTACCCATACTAGTCTATGGATACCTATAATATTATACTCTATACTTTTTAAATTTTATTATTATTATTATAATGAGCATATTTAGTAAATTTAATTCTTCTGAAATTAAATAATTTTGATTGTAGACATATCTAGAGACCGTACAAGGTACTAGGAAGACCAAACATGGATTGATCATTCCTACTGTCATATCTCAAGAATAAAATAGAAGATCAATCTAGAGAAGGAAAAGTGGTGTTAGAGATATTACATGACAAACCTGAAGAAAAAAAGGAAACATACCAGAACATACATTTTGAAACCAATAGCTTCATTGAGATCATTTGGGAGAATAATTTCAAGGTACCAATTTTTTGCTTCATTGAATATCTTTGAAACTGATATTTTGAACACCTTAATACCAGGAAGCTAGAACCTAATGTTGTGACACTCTGTTTTGGGGAAATTTTCTTGAGAGAAATCCAACTGTAATTTCATCACCCCAAGAGTCTAAAGCAGAACTGCAAACACATATTTCATTCTAAACTGAATTCTCATAACATTTTCTTTATTTTTTTCCTTATAATACATTTCTTAGTAGTGTGTATTTTTCTGTTACAGACACTGTCACTTTTCATTAAATCGAAGGATACTAAAAAACCTCAATCCAAACATTCCTTAAATTTTTTCTTCCCATGTATAACTGTGGAAGGGGCTGGGTGTGTCCTGCTTGTTTTTTTACCTAGATGAACTATGGTAGAGGTTCTGATGCATGGATAATTTGTGAAAACTATTATAAATCCCAATATAAGTTGTATATTAAGTTTATTAATAGAAACTTCCTAGTGGAAGGTGATCAATGGGTGGAGAGGATTATGTATTGTCTTGAGAAATATCATCTTATTTAATTATACTATGTAATTTATTTTGTAATAATCATTTTCCCCTATTTTCGGCTACTTATAATTTCAATGATTGAAATCTATTATTAATTAACAATGATAGTTAGTTTTGTATGGATTGTCTAAGTGTTTAATTCAGTAAAACTGTTTCAAAAGAGGGATAAGTTTTTACACTGATTCAACTGAAGACTAATCAACCTTTTAGAGACTTGTTGAGAAATTGAGCATTTATATCTATGCTAACATAAATAACTACTCTATTTCAAATATGTGGACTTTATTATAATCTTTTTAACATTGATAGTTTTAGTAGTCGCACCCCAACTAGAATTTAAATATTCTAATTTAAAATTTTTAATTGACAAAAATATTTCTAAAATGTATCTCATGTTCAATGAAAATATAAATACCATGAGTATTCAAGGGAGACCGGTTGACAACAAGGATCATATTATGCGACTTCTTTCATTCCTACCTAATAGATGGAGAAGAACTTATATTTCTATTTGAGAACCATGAGACCTAATAATTCTACAAGTGAAGGAATTAATTAGAAAACTCATTATGTTGGCATAAGATATCAAGGTGAAATAAGAAAAAGTTGATGAACCATGAAAGAAATCTATACTATTCATGATTTCTAACCAAAATAGAAAAGTGAATAAAATGGTTCATGTTCATGTAGACAGTTCCATTACTGAAGATTATGATTTTGAGTGATGAGTAGATGGATCATCATGATAGTATATTCAAAAAGATATATTGAAAGAATATGTTCTTTAGAAAGTAAAACTATAGAGTAAGGTATAATGGTAAGGGAATTTGTAAAAAGGACATAAAATGGAATGACAACAGAAATGAGATAATCTACTACGAGTTTTAACAAAAAGTTCATGTGATTGCTGATTGAACCAAGATGAAATTTAAGAAGATATATGAAGACAAGGGCATGAGATATAAAATGTATATGAACGCTACTTGGAGTGATTTGGATGACAACTCTTGTGGTTCTAACACTTCTAATACTGAACAGAAAAATCATTAAAAACCATGTTTCAGTATAGAAACATCTGAGGTAACACTTATTTCTCCTTTACATAATTCATACTATTCTGTGAATGAAAATGAATCACATAATGATGAAAGTATGGATAAAGATGAAATTTTTTAATACTATGGAATTATTGAGGATACCATTGACAAGCTCAAGGATAAATATAAATAATTGAAAAGACAATTTTATTTATATTCCACATATATGTTGGATTTGGATTTTGAAGAGGAAAATTTTCTTAGTTATTACAATAAAATATTGAACTAAAATTATCAAATGAGAAATTAAAAAGAGATATAGAGAAGATTACTGCTGGTAGAAATACTGTGAATCAGTTTTTGGGGAAACAAATTTCTCCAAAATACACAACTGTTTTACAGGAAAATTATCTAAAGTGTTCACATAAATCCTTATGGAACATGGACTGTGGAAGTTCAAAACATATAACAGGAGACTATTCATGATTCAAGATATTAATCAATGTTTATTGTTGTCATGTTACATTTGGTGATAATTCCTAGGAAACATCATTGGCATAGGCCAAATTGGTATTACTAAAACTTTATAAATTTGAAAAGTACTTTTTTGATGGAATAAACTAAAATCTACATAGTATCTCTTAGTTGTTCATTGATGGATTTAATGTAATGATTGAAAATGATGATTTCATTGTTTTCAATTATACAAATCATTTAATATTCAGTACCTGTAGATACTAAAATTTATAAGCTATTGACCTAAAAAAAATTTCTATTAAAATGTTTCTTTTTTAAATGGTTTTCATATGGAATCTATGTTATAGATCCTAAGATTATGACATTACAATGTAAACCCAGTTAAGAAAATAACATGGAACGGTTTAGTTAGAGACTTACCTAAATTGGAATTTCCACATAAAAAAGTTGGTAATCCTTTTCTAAAGAAAAAACATCACAATGATTATTTCAAACTTAATAAAGAAGTGTCAATATATCAGCCACTTGAATTCGTTCACATGGATTTGTTTCGACCATCTAGATTTTCATGTTTAAATGGGATGCACTATGTCCACGTTATTGAAAATGATTTTTCTTGATACACTAGGGTATAATTTCTACCTTACAAAAGTTAAGTGTGTTCTTACATAATTAAATATTACAATTCTGTGGAAAATCATAGTGAATGTGTAATTAAGACCTTGAGAAGTGATCATGGCTGTGAGTAAGAAAATCATCAGTATGAATATTTTTTCACACATAATGGTTGTAATCACAATTTCTCTACTCTTAGAAGACCTCAACCAAATAGAGTAGTTGAAAGAAGAAATATGACACTTCAAGATATTTCCAGGACTATTCATAATGATTATAACCTGTATATCTATTTTTGGTCTGAATCTATTAATTAAATTGATACATCATCAATAGAGTTTTAATTAGACATGATATTATGAATAACAATTATATGATATGGAACAATAGTATTCTTATGCTTAATTACATTAGAATTTTTGGTTGCAATGTCTTTCTCCTTAACACTATGGATAATGTCGACAAATTTTCTTCGAAAAGTTATTATTGAATTTTCATAGGTTACTCAATCTCTAGTAAATCCTATAGCATATTAAATAAAGGAACCCAAAGTGTGGAAGAATTATTTCATGTAAACTATGATGATACTCATCCACATGAACCTAAAAACTGTCTTCAATATCATGAGGAAGATATTTCTATTCTAGTCCTTAATTATAAAAATAGTGAACCCCCAGTGAAATCAACTAGGTCTAGAAACATTCCAGAATCTGGTCATGTTGATTCTAATCATATAGAAAACAATGAGGTGTCTAGTATAATCTTTTCTCATGGTATTAGAACTCTCAATAATCATCATTTAGATGAGGTAGTAGGTGATCTAAATAGAGTAACACAAACAAGATATTTTCTGAGAAACTAAGTTTAACATCAAGATATTCTTTCACAGCTTGAACCCAAAAATATTAATGATGCTAGAAATTATAAATATTGGATGATAAATATGAAAGAAAAATTAAATCAGTTTGAAAGAAACAATGTTTTGGAATTAGTATAGAGACCTAATAACACATTGATTAGAGGAAATAAATTGTTGTTTTGAAAAAATGTAGATGAGTCTAGAAATATAGTTATAATCCAAGATAATTAGTTGCACAAGGATATATTCATGAATAATTTATAGAATAAAAGTTAATATTTTCACCTATAGCTAGACTAGAAGCCATTAAGACACTTCTTTCTTGTGTATCTCTTCTAAATTTCAAACATTAACAAATTGATGTCAAAAGTGTATCTCTAAATGTGTATATTGTTGATGATGTGTTTGTTGAACAACCCTCTATCTTTATAAATACCCATTTTTGAAATATTGTTTGTAAAATTCCAAAATCCTTATATGGTCTAAAACAATCTCATAGAGCATGGTATAAGAGACTTAGTTCTATGATTATTTCCAAAGGTTTTACTAAAGTGAGAGTTAATTATAATATTTTTCTTAAAAGGATTTCCAATGGTGTTTTAATAGCACAATTTAATGTAGAAGTAAATATTTTGGGATCCTTTAAAAATTCATTATGTAATGATTTTTCAAAGATTATGCAAAATATATTTGAAATGAGTTTAATGGGGGAATATAAAATTTCCCTTGGATTTCCTTTTTTTCAAAATAAATATGGTATTGTTTTATATCAAAGTAACTATAATAAAGATATTTTAAATTTTTGGGTTTGAAAAGTAATAAAGGTAGTGATACACTTATGTGTACCTCTAGTAAGTTGGATGTAAATGAAACTGGAAAAACTGTGGATCAAACTAATCACAGAGGTATTATTGGGAGTATACACTACATTATTGCTAGTTGACCAAATTTTATGTTTAGTGTATGTATGTGTTCTCGTTTTATATGAAATACCAATATATCTCATTTAACTAATGTTAAAATGATTTTAAATATCTCCAGAATACTACAAACTTAAGACTATTTTATCCAAGAGGGAAATCATTTGATTTGAAATGTTTTTCCGATATGGACTTTTCTGGTCACATGTTAGCAAAAAAGATCACATCTAGAACATGTCACATCGTGGGAAAGTCAATTGTATCATAGTGTAGTAAGAAATAGAATTTAATTGCATTATCAACTACTAAAGATGAATATATAGTTTCTAGCAGTTTTTGTGCTCAAATACTGTGGATGAAACACACATTATTTGAATATTGATATCAATTCAAACATTTCTTTATTAATTGTGATAATAAAAGAGAAATTAATATTTCCAAAAAATCTAGTATCTCATGCCTGGACAAAGAATACTTTTGTGATACATCAATTTTAGAGATATCATTATCAATGATGTGATATCACTCTTGAATTTATTGGCATTGAACATGAATTGGGTGATATTTTCACAAAACCATTGAATTATGAGAGGTTAAATTACATCAAACATGAGTTAGGTATGATTAATTTTAGTTAAGGTCACCTAACCTTTAGGAAACCTAAACGCTGGACCTCACCATTAGGAAACCTCACTATTAGACCTCACCATTGGACCTCACCATTAAGAATCCTTACCGTTGGAGCTCAGTGTTAGGACCCCTTACCCTTGGACCCCGCGATTAAAATACCATACCTTTGGACCTCACTGTTAGGACACCTCACCATTAGACCTCACCGTTACGACACCACACCATTGTACCTCACCATTAGGACACCTCACTGTTGGACCTCCCCGTTTGGACACCTTAACATTGGACCTCACCGTTTGGAGACCATACAGTGTGACCTCACCAATAGACCATACTATTGACACCTTTAACCTAGTCGACCTTACTGATAGGTCCTAGAATTCGTGTTTTCTACTGTAATCTAAAAGGTTTTAATTTTATTATTTTCTTTTACTATATTTTTTTTGATATATAAATGATAAAAAACAAATTTTGAAGTCACATTTTGATCCAATTAATTCTATTCCCACACCTTTTTCTCCTGAAGCCTTGAACCTAACCTACTTCTAAAACACTTGAACTGTATCAAATTGAAATGGGAATTATAAAGAGACTGATGGTTAGTGATGAAAGAGATGAACCAAACCCTAAAAGACATCATACTGAGTCTACTGTTGGAAGCATAGTTGTGGAAAACATGATCATTCCTCATTTGTCGAAGAGGGAAATCATGGTGGAGAAATAATTAAGTTCAGAACGGCTGTTCTTGAGATTGTCTCTAGTGCTAAATTCCCTTGAAGATCAGGACTAGGTATAATGCTTCAAAAACAACAACGGACCATATTACTCGAAGCTTGTAAAGGAGTATAAATAGTTTATGATGTTTGAAAAATCTAAGGATGATATCCAAATGAATTCAATGTTAAATGAAGTTAGTGTGAGCATATCTTCTATCGAAATGGACAATCGTTTAAGTGTCACACATGAAGAAATATTTGACAATTAATATGAAGTGGTGCCTCCTAATAGTGATATTTTCTCTTATAAAGAATATTTGGCAAAACTGACATTGAATGGAATCCCTATAAAGGTTATTTCTACTAAGATGGATGTGGAAAAAAGATTACTTTTTATGTTTATCCTACCTATCTTTAGTTCAGGAGAGTGGAATTTTCTTGTTAAATATATTCAAACATATTTTTTCTAAATTTATTGATTCTTAGACAATGATAAACTTTTTTCTATTTTTTATGGCCCAGTTAGAAGATATGAATAGGCGTGCTTCCAAGTCAAATTCATTTTTCATGACAATTTGATATCATTGATGATGATAGTGAAAGGTGATTCCAGAAATAAGGAAGAAACCATAGTTTTAAAGGACATCATCTGTAATACCAAAACAATTTGAAACTATATGTGGATACAAATGAACCCTTGGAAAAGGGAATGTGCGTGTGGTGAGGCTATTCTATATGGTGACACAAACCCTATGGTCAGTCCTAATAGGGCGAAGGAAAAAAGAGATCCAAGTTAATAACATGATGATGTAAAACTAGTGTATTCAGATGAAGAAGAGGAGGTTGTTGTTGTTCAAGAAAGAGAGGATTCTTCTGTAGATGACATGAGTGATCATGAATATCCATAATGTCCACATGATGGTGTTGTATCATTTGGTGAGACAAGTCGGCCAAAGAATTTTCCCAGAAGAGATATTGTCCTAAGGGACACTGATGATGAAGAAACCACTAAAGAGGTGATTATGGAGAATGTCTTCAGAGACAGTACTATTGGAAAGACCTCATAGGAGGAGGATGACATTGACTCTGATCCTGTGTAGTCTGAAATTGATTATGATGAAGAATGTGAAAGAGAATTCCAAATTCTTTGTCTATTTAAAAGATATATAGAAATGGAAGAGAATTAAAAGGAAGAGGAAGTTGAATCTGTTGGAATTGAAATGGAATTGGTTGAAGATTATATGAAATTAGTAGTAGTATCCCTAACGATGATTCAATTTATGAAGAAATAATGTCATAAGAGAAATTGAACTCTAGGAGGAAGACCCATGTGAGGGGGAGGAACCTATTTCCATAGGTTCAGTTTATGATATTCGTAAAATAGAAGGTCGGTTAGAGGACCTTGGATTAAGGGTGTTCGGCATAGACTATGAAGACTCTGAAGATTACAAGTATAACAGAATACATCTAGATCATTCTGTTTTAGATACCACTATAGTGAAACTGGTGGTTCTTATACCTCAAGATTATGTAAATAAGGATGAACATGAGTCATTGAAATTGGATTTGCAGAGAATCATTGATGAAAGATCCACTGGGACAGAGAGAACAATGGATCTGAATCAACAGCTCCTAGCATCTATTTTGGAAAGAATAATGTCTAACATTCAATGAAATCTACTATGTGATGTGAAGGTATTCCATAATTACGTATGAGCCTAGGAAGAATCATTGGAGACTATCAAACAGTCAGTTGTGAGTTTAGAATCATATATTGACTCAAGAGATCATGTGGAAAAAGAAATTCAGTATGTTAATATTGTTGTTCAGTAGATGGTATTTGTTTTTTTGAGGATATTATTAAATGTATATAAGCACATTTGAATGGTTATGATGGTGATGTTAAGTAATTGATCAATGGATTGAATATGCCTTTTAAGGAGACAATGTATTTTTCTAAGGCACCTCTGTGTGCATTTGCTTTCCCATCTGGTTCACCTCATGTTGATCTAAAATCATTCAGATCAGATGATAGAGATGAAATGGAGAAGATATATGTTGAAAGTAAGTCAAATACTTTGCCTTTGACTCAGGTTCTATCCACAACCAGAGAAATTAATAAGATTGTAAGTGATTACAAGAGGGAGGGTACCCAATATCAGAAGGAAATAAAATAGTAGATTGAATTATATTTTAAATTGGTTTATACCAAGCATTTGATGGATAGTCATTTCAAGTTGTTGTTAGTGAACGTGAGGATACCACTTGTCAGTCAATCCTTTACTTATCAATTTAGATGTATTAGAGAGTTGACTTCTACTTTGGAAAATTTCCTACAGAATGAGGATGATTTAATGTTAGCTATGAAAATAGGACGCATCATCATTATAGATTTCAAGAAACTCTTTCTTCTATTTCTCCAAGTTGATTGCACTCTTATTATTGTCCCTCCGACCTTGACTTCTTACTCAGCTTCATCAGGATCGACTAGTGTTTCCCCTTTGCAGACTCGTAAACGGGCCATCCGAAGCTTGACTCTTATGATTTCTTATAGATCTACTCATTATCAATCTACTGATTCTTCTGTAGCAGCTCCTCTAACATTTCTTACTTCTATACCTAGGCCTGTACATCAATATTTTGAACCAGCCTCCTCACCTCCCAAAGTCAAAACTCACTTGGATGTCTTTGAAGTGGATTGATTGTCATATGTCTTCTTTGATATAGATCATTGTAAAAAATTTTGAACAATGTTCTCTAGTTTCATTATTACAAAGATCTACCTTTTCCTCTTTTTATGATAATCACAATGGGGGAGAAATATTATGATTATATCCCTTTCATATATGACATTCATATAAATTTATTCTATAATACATATTTATTCTATCTCTGATTAAATATATTTTCATTTGGATTTTAATATTTTAGTTAGAAAGGTTTTATCCCGGATATATTTTATATTGATACCACTGAAGATATTATCAAATGTACTTAAATTTGATATAATAATACTTATTCTATATTTCACTGCCAAAATTTTTTATTATCAAAAGGGGGGAGATTGTTGGACTCACCTATTTTAATAATCCCAAATAATTTTTCATTTATATGATAATCATGTTTCATAAGTTTATATAGTTTTTATCAAATAACAATTATATATTCTTAATCTAAATTTTTTCAAGATTTAGTTTATAGTGTAAAATTTTCTAAGTGAAACGTCATAATTATGAAGGTATCTGTTAAGTGCCTTCTGTTTAAGTCACTGGTTGAGGATACTATTGATGAGGTCACCACTAGAAGGTTACCGCTAGAAGGATACCGCTACAAGGTTACAAATATAAGGTTACCACTAGAAGGTTACTTCTATAATATTACCGCTAGAACGTTACTCCTAGAATATTACCGCTATAAGTATACTGCATGAAGGTTACCTATATAAGACTACCTATAGAAGATTACAACTGGGGAACCTTGCCATTAAACTACCAAAGAAAGTTCACTACTTTGAGTCTACTGATTAAGGGCTACTATTTTAGAGCTAATGCTAGAGGTTACTAGTACAAGGTCAGAAAATTAGAAGCCTACCGATGGAATCTTACTAAGGTCACCACGAAAAGGTTAATATTAGAGGGTACCATTATAAGATTACTTCTATATGGTTACATCAATTATTTTACCTCTAGAATTCTACTAATGAAAGGTTACTACTGGAAGATCCTTTGGAACTCACAATTCTACCACTATTATGAATACCGAGGAATCCTACCATTACCATTGAGATGGCTATTGCTACCAGTCTACTGATACTTATACTCTTCAACTCTATACTTTTTCAATTTTCTTAAGATTATTATAATGATAATATTTTATAAATTTGAAGCTTCTGACATTAAATAATGTTGATTGTAGAAAAATACGGAGACTGTACAAGGTATGAGGAAGACTGTATGTGGCATGCTCATTCTTACTGTAAGATCATAATAATAGAATAGATGATCAAGATATATAAGTGGAAGTTATGGGAGAGATATTACTTTATGGACTTCAAGAACAAGGAGAACATACCATAACATACAATGTGAACCCAAGAGCTTCACAAGGTTCATTTGGGTGAGCAAATTCAATAATTCCTTGTTGTGATTCATTGAATATCTTTCAAACCAAGAAAATGAACATCTCTATACATGGAATCTAGAACATGATGTTGAGACCCATTATTTTGTAGACAACTTATAGGGAAGGACTCAAACTGGAATTTATTCACAACAAGGTGTACAGAGCTGAACTACTGACACATTGATCCTTGTAAACTCAATCCTTATAACATTATCTCTGTTGTGTTCTTTATATTACATTTAGTAGTATTGTGTTTTTGACTATTACACACACACACACACACTGTCTCCTATGCTTAAAATGGAGGATACTAAAAATCCTCACACCAATCATTCCTTTCATTTTTTCCATATATAAATGTGGATGAGTAATTGTGTGGTCCGGTTGTTTGTTTTCCCCTTGAAAAACTATGGTATAGGATGTAATACCAGGACAGTTTGTGAAAACAATTGTAAATCCCGATACAGGATGTGTGTCATGTTTATTAATATAAACTTATTTGTGGAAGGTGATCACCAATTGTAGAGAATTATGTCATGGCTTGAGACTGAACCTCTTGTTTTATTCTACTGTTTACATTATTTTATAATACACTATTTTTTTTGTTTTCTGCTGCTTATAATTTCAAAGTATAAAATATGTTTTATATTAACTCAGATAGTTAGTTTTGGTTGGTGTGTATATGTGTTTAATTTAGTAAAATTGTTTCAAATGATGTATTCTTTTTTACACTGATTCAACTGAGGACTAATTAACATTTGAGTGGCTTATGGAGAAATTGAACATTTATGTCTCTACTACCTTAATAAAATTGGATGTTTCAAATAGGTGGATTTTATCATAAATTTTGTAACAGAAATTTTATATAGAAACATAATTTAACCAGCTCTTGAGTTTCCAACTCTATAAACATTAATAAATAAATAAATAATTTTAAGGGGTTGGGGGAAGAAATAGAACAAAAACATTTTGTTGATGGATATTACCTCTTCTTCAGGTATCTCCTTTCTGTTTTCACGAACTAATTTACATGTTAGGTTTGATATCCCTAATAATGTTTCTTGAATTAGTGGATGAAATTAGGAATGTTATTTGTTAATGTATCGATCAATACAAATGGATTTAGTGGTTTAAAAAAGTAGGGATAATGAGTGCAATTTTATATTTGGGTAGGAGTGACATTCTTCTAAATTCCCAAATGTATTAACTATTGGGAGGTCAATCCTTCCTAATGTGGTTACAATATCTTTAATTAATGGTTTTTATGGAGTATATGGTAGATCCAAACCTACAACACATAATGGATCACATTTTGTAAATGTGGTATTCTTAAACATATATGTTCCCCGTTTTTTTATCATTTTTGTTTTTCATTAAGGTAACTAGTAGTATAACAGTGCTAATTTATCCCTATTGACTAGATAATATGAATACATATTATTTTATTTGGAACCACCAATCCAAATTAATATACATAATTCATAAAATATATATAATCATTTTCAAATTAATTTTAACACATGTAAATGTAAAACTAAAAAGAACGTTTTAACATTATCTAAACTGTCAAATTATTTAGTATTTAATAGTCAATATAGCCACTATAATAGAATAATTGGTCCCTAAAAGATATATAGAAGATATTTATTAAAATTATAATATAAATTCAAATAATATAATATTTTTAGTAATTTTAACTCAATTAGTAAAATAGTATTTATTATAAAATGACATTAATACCAATTTTGAAATTATTGATTTAATTATAATTAAAAAATTATCAGGAATTTGATGTAATTTGAATATATTATTTTAATGACACGGTAAAATGATATATATCTTATCCTTTAATTAAATACTATAAATTATTTGATTAAATTCACCAATAATATTTTTAGTATCATTTATTTCAGTTAATTCTTATCTAAATAATTTCATTGTTGTCTTTTCGTAGAAATTCTAAGTTACTAATTCCTCTGTAAAAATTTAAAATATATGATCATGAAAAGAAAAAAATTTATATCTCAAAATAATATATACAACCCAACCAAATTTTTTTGTCCCAATCCCAATGAATTATAGGTATTTTATAAAAGAAATGTATCTTTTTTTGTTAGTTACGTTACATTAATTATTATATAGGTCATATTCAAAGGAAAATGGAATGACATTTAAAAATTTGGATGAATTTATATAAATGGTATAAATATACCTAATAACTAAAATTTATATTGTATTTTATGTCATTTTAAATCTTATCATTCTAGTTTAAACCATTAGTAAATCCATTTTTACATTAAATGCAGAAATTAATTTTTACTACAGTCAACATTAATTTTGGTAAAAAATTCATTTTAACATTTTATAAATTATGAATAATCATGATTTGAATTATTTAAACCATTTATTCTAATTTAATTCACTGATGTAGAGCATTTTTATTTAAAATTAATATCATAGACCTAACGAGAAAGAATATTTTTAATGGGAAAATGATCTAAAGTAAACAATGGTTTTATATCAAATTTCTATGTGAAATTGATTAAAATAAACAAAATTATATTAAATGAATAAAATTAACTAATTTTAACCAGTTAAAAATATAATCCATCATTATAAATTACTTAAACAAAAAGGCAGTTTTCAACTATTATTTAGTATTTATCTGTATTCATCAAAAAATAAATCATTTTTTATAAATCCAAAAATTCCTCCCTAAAATAATTTTGATATTATGATTTCAAAAAATAATTTTATTTAATAGAATTAATTTTCTAAAATTTAAAAGGTTATTTATAAAATAATTTAACTACAAAAAAGGAATCAAACCCTCTTTTTAGAAAAATACAAATTGTATGTGTAAAATTTGATCTATTCGTATCTCTTATCTAGATATAATATAAAATGAATATAAATACTTGGTTAAATATATAATATATAAATATAATTAAAATTATTAAAAAAAGAGATTTCATTAATTTATTGATAAAAAACACTTCTTCGTATAAAATTAGTTGATCCGAAAAAGAAATCCTTTTATTTTAAAAAGAGTATTGTTTTGATTTTCAATTGAATGGACACAAAACAATTATATAAAAATGTGTCAACAATATTTTCATAATTTAGTTATTTTTAATCATACTATAAATTCAAATGGATAGTTGACATGTATCATATTGAATAATAATATTTATATAGTGTGTCCTGTTATTTTATAAATGTGGTGTACCATGTATGTTAAGAAAAAATCTAAATTATGAGGAACATAAGAAATTTTTTTTTGAGTAACACAAGATAAAAATGGGTTTTCATGTAATTTGAAATATAAATGAAATTAAATATATTTGAAAAAAAATCATAAGGGTTTACAATTATGACCATTGTTAATAACGTTACCATTATAAATAGTGTATACAGAGAGTAATGAAAATTTTAAATTGATAAAGAATAGAGAAATCATGGCCTAATCCATTAGAGTCATAATGTTTAAATATTATTGTCCATTAAATTGAAGGGTAGTTGAATAAATGGGGTTTTTCTTTGACAAATTCCATTAAAAGATTCAACATTTGGTCATTGACCAAAATCATCTGGGAGAGAAGTTGATGTTAGTGCAGACCAAATCTAGTTCAATGTCAGTTGTGTGAACCTATAAAATTACCCCATTTTCACTCCATACCCTTAAGTTCTATTTTGATTTAATAAGGTAATATATGTCTATAAATTAGTATCATATAATTATAATTACATTTTTATTAATGACGGTCTCTGTTAAGTGCCTTCTGTTTATGTCATTCGTTGAGGATACTATTGATGAGGTTACCACAAGAAGGTTACTGCTAGAAGGATACCGCTACAAGGTGACAACTATAAGGTTACCGCTCAAAGGTTACTTCTAGAATGTTACCGCTAGAAGGAAACTTCATGAAGGTTACCTCTATAAGACTACCTTTAAAAGATTACCACTGAGGAACCTTACCATTGAACTTCCAATGAAAGTTCACTACTTTGAGTCTACTGATTAAGGGCTACTGTTGTAGAGCTAATGATATAGGTTACTAGTTTAAGGTCATAAAATTAGAAGACTACCAATGGAATCTTACTAAGGTCACCACGAAAAGGTTACTATTATAAGGGTGACATTATAAGATTACTTCTACATGGTTACTTCTATGATGTTACCACTAGAATTCTACTGATGAAAGGTTACTACTGGAAGAACCTTGGGAACTAACAACTCTACCACTGTTAAGCATACTGAGGAATCCTACCATTTCAAGGCTACCATTGTGAAGTACCATTGAGATGGCTATGGATACCAGTCTATTGATACATATACTCTTCAACTATATACTTTTTCAATTTTCTTAAGATTATTATAACGAAAATATTTTATAAATTTGAAGCATCTGATATTAAATAATGTTGATTGTAGACAGATACAGAGACCATACAAGGTACGAGGAAGACTGCACGTGGAATGCTCATTCTTACTGTAAGATCTTAAGAATAAATAGACGATCAAGATAGATAATTGGAAGTGTTGTGAGAGATATTACTTTATGGACCTGATGAATAAGGATAACATACCATAACATACATTGTGAACCCAAGAGCTTTACAAAGTTCATTTGGGAGAGAAAATTCAATAATGCATTGTTGTGATTCATTGAATATAATTCAAACCAAGAACCTGAACATCACTGTACATGGAATCTAGAACATTATGTTGAGACCCATTATATTATAGATAACTTACAGGGAAGTACTCAAACAGGACTTTATTCACAAATAGGTGTCCACAGCTGAACTACTGACACATTGATCCCTCTAAACTCAATCCTTATAAAATTATCTATATTGTGTTCTCTATATTACATTTCATAGTATTGTGTGTTTGACTGTTACACACACACACACTTTCTCCTATGCTTAAAATGGAGGATTCTGAAAATCATCGCACCAAACATTCCTTACATTTTTCCCATATAGAAATGTGGATGAGTAATTGTGTGGTCAGGTTGTTTGTTATCCCCCTGAAAAACTATGGTAGAGGTTGTAAGACCATGAATGTTTGTGAAAACAATTGTAAATCGAGATACAGGATGTGTGTCAGGTTTATTAATGTAAACTTATTTTTTGGAGGTGATCACCAATTGTAGAGAATTAAGTCATGGGTTGAGACTGAACCTCTTGTTTTATTCTACTGTTTACATTATTTTGTAATACAATATTTTTTTATTTTCTACTACTTATAATTTTAAAGTATAAAATATGTTTTATATTAACTCAGATAGTTAGTTTTGGTGGGTGTGTATATGTGTTTAATTTAGTAATTTTTTTTCAAATGATGTATTCTTTTTTACACTGAATCAACTGAGGACCAATCAACATTTGAGTGGCTTGTGGAGAAATTGAACATTTATATCTATAATACCTTAATAAACTTGGATGTTTCAAATAGGGGGATTTAATAATAAATTTTGTAACAAAAATTTTATATAGAAACATAATTTAACCACCTATTGAGTATCCAACTCTACAAAAAATAATAAATAAAAAATTATTTAAGGGCTTGGGGGAAGAAATAGAACAAAAACATTTGTTGATTTATGTTACCTCTTCTTCAGGTATCTACTTTCGGTTTGCACTAACTGATTTACATGTTAGGCTTGATATCCCTAATAATGTTTCTTGAATAAGTGGATGAATTTCAGAATGTTATTTGTTAATGTATCGATCAATACAAATGGATTTAGTGGATTAAAAAAGTAGGGATAATGAGTGCAATTTTATATTTGGGGAGGAGTGACATTCTTCTAAATGCCCAAATATATTAAATATTGCGAGGTCAATCCTTCCTAAAGTGGATACAATATTGATAATTAATGGTGTTTATGGAGTATATGGAAGATCCACACCTACAACACATAATGGATCACATTTTGTAAACGTGGTATTCTTAAACATATATGTTCCCCTTTTTTAACTTTTTTGTTTTTCATTTAGGTAACTAGAATTATAATAGTGCTAATTTATCCATTTTGACTAGATAATATGAAGAAATATTATATTATTTGGATCCAAGAATCCTAACTAATATCATTAATTCATAAATATATATATAATTTTTTTCAAATTAATTTTAACACATGTAAATGTAAAACTAAAAACAAGGTTTTAACATTAACTAAACTGTCAAATTATTTAGTATTTAACAGTCAATATAGCCACTATAATAGAATAATTGGTCCCTAAAAGATATATAGAAGTTATTTAATAACATTAAAATATAAATTCAAATAATATAGTATTTTCAGTAATTTTAACTCAATTAATAAAATAGTATTTATTATAAAATGACATTAATACCAATTTTGACATTACTGATTTAATTATAATTACAAAATATCACGAAAATGATCTAATTTTAATATATTATTTTAATGACATGGTAAAATGATATATGTATCTAATAATTTATATAAATACTATAATTTATTTGATTAAATTTACTAATAATATTTTTAATATCATTTATTTCAGTTAATTCTTATCTAAATAATTATATTGTTGTCTTTTCTTAGAAATGTTATGTAACTAATTCCTCTCTAAAAATTAAAAATATATGATCATGAAAAGAAAAAAATTTATATCTCAAAATAATATATACAACCCAACCAAATTTTTTTTCTCCCAATCCCAATGACTTATATATATTTTAAGAAAGAAAGGTATATTTTTTTGTCAGTTATGTTACGCTAATTATTATATAGGTCATATTCAATGGAAAATGGAATGACATTTACAAATTTGGATACATTTATTTAAATGGAATAAATATAGCTAATAAATAAAATTTATATTGTATTTTATGTCATTTAAAATCTTATCATTCTAGTTTAACCCATTAGTAAATCCATTTTTACATTAAATGCAGAAATTAATATTTACTACAGTCAACATTAATTTTGGTAAAATATAAAGTTTAACTTTTTATAAATTATGAATAAATAGGATTACCAATATTTAAACCATTTGTTCTAATTCAATTCACCTATGTGGATCATTTGTATTTAAAATTAATATCATAGATCTAACGAGAAAGAATATTTTTAAAGGGAAAATGTTTTAATGTACACAATGGTTTTATATCAAATTTCTATGTGAAATTGATTAAAATAAACAAAATTATATTAAATGAATAACATTCACAAATTTTATCTAGTTAATAATATAATCCATCATTATAAATTACTTAAACAAAAAGGCAGTTTTCAACTATAATTTAGTATTTATCTGTATTCATCAAAAAACAAATCATTTTTTGATAAATCCCAAATTTCCTCCCTAAAATAATTTTGATATTCTGATTTCAAAAAATAATTTTATTTGATAAAATTAATTTTCTAAAATTGAAAAGGTTATTTATAAAATTAGTGCACTACAAAAAAGGATTCGAACCCTCTTTTTAGAAAAATACAAATTGTATGTGTAAAATTTGATCTATTAATATCTCTTAACTGGTTATAATATAAGATGAATATAAATACTTGACTAAATATATAATATATAAATTTAATTAAAATTATTAAAAAAAGATATTTCATTAATTTATTGTTAAAAAACACTTCTTCGTATAAAATTATTTGATCAGAAAAAGAAATCCATTTATTTTAAAAAGAGTATTATTTTGATTTACAATTGAATGGACACAGAAAAATTATATAAAAATGTCTAAACAATATTTTCATAAATTAGTTATTTTTATTCATATTATAAATTCAAATATATAGGTGATATGTATCATTTTGAATAATAATATTTAAATAGTTTGTCCTTTTTTTTAAATGTGGTGTACCATGTAAGTGAAGATAAAATCTAAATTATGATGAACATAAGAAAAAAAATAATTTTATGGGTAACACAAGATAAACATGGGTTTTCATGTAATTTAGAATATAAATGAGATTAAATATATTTGAAAAACAATTATAAGGTGTTAGAATTATGACCTTTGGTAATAACGTTACAATTATAAATAGTGTTTACAAAGAGTAATGAAAAATAAAAATTGATAAAGAAAGGAGAAATAATGGCCTCATCCATTAGAGTCATAATGTTTAAATATTATTGTCCATTAAAATGGAGGGTAGTCGAATAAATGGGGTTTTCCCTTAACTAAATCCCTGAGAATCTTCAATATGTGTTCATTGGCCAAAATCATCTTGGGGAGAAGTTCATCTTAGTAGACACCGGAACTAGCTCAATGTCAGTTGTGAGAACCTATGAAATTACCCCAATTTCACTCCATACCCCTAAGTTCTATTCTGATTTATTAAGGTAATATATTTCTATAAATTAATATCTTAAAATTATAATTAAATTTTTATTAATGATATGATTATTTTATCTATTCCATTATCATAATAAGTTTATTTGAAAAAATATTCCTGAAAATAAGATGAATTTGATAAATATTTTTTTTGATACAAATAAAATTTTATGTTCAGAAAATTTATATGCTTTTATAATAAAAATAGGTATTATATGTAAAAATTAATTTCAAGAAATATCCTTTTAAAAAAAAATTTAAAACATAAATGTTCATATAATTTCAAAATGTCATAGGAAATTTCTACATGTGTAAGAAGTTTGTTTATATCCTAAAAAAAATATTTGTAAATAGACAAGGAATTATTATTTAATAGTTAAAAATATCATATTTAGAGAATAATATTTGATAAAATAAACATTATCTTTGAATTTATCATGTCGATATTAGGTTAGGGTGAGTTTTTTTGAATCTCCAAATGTATATTATTTTTCAATGTGTTGTAAAATTATAGTTTTATGTTTTGGGTATGGTTTATGTCATCATTTATATAAAATAATTATTTAATAATTATTTTAATTGAATTAAGAACCATTAATTCTACATTTAATTAATATAATTCATTTTAATGGATTTGAATCATTTTCCTAGACCGATAAATGAGTTTCCAATGATAGAAATATTAATAAATAATTTAAAAACTATATTTTATGATAAAATAACTTTTCCATGTCCAATGTAATAATAAAATATTTTTTAGAACTAATAGATTAAAATACATTAAAACTAGACTCAAATTTCTTAAACCATTTCTAGAAAACATGGTAAAAATAATGGATTTTCATTTTCCACAACCAAGAATTCCAATATCTATATTTGGATATTATTAAACTATTCCTCATATTTTCCATAAAATAAATAGCCAGCCCCCAATCCTCTCCACAAAAAATCAATAGTCCATCAATTTCTGGTCATTTTACCTCCAAAAGAGTCCCTATAATGTTCCCTTATATCACTAAGGTTTCATCCTCATGTTTTAAGAAGCAACTCATCCAGGTAAGGGAATTGTCATCTTCCCCTTTTATATTCATATACCTTTTTTATGTCTTAAAAATGATAAAATACATTCTTTTCATAACCTTTATATCATTCCATCGCTTCCAAAATACTGTTTTATCAATGGTAGTCCTTCATCTTCTCTCATTTTACTAGATTTGTAATCAACATTTTATACATGTCATGATGCTGAATTCATTTCTATAATTTTTATGTTTCACATAAAAATATATATATTGTGAATACAAAAACCATTCATTTTCCATGGTTATTCTCCTAGATGTAATTATTATTATTTTATTCAAGTATTTACATGTTTAAAATCCCCATTCCATTTTTTTGTGATAAAAATAATGTAATATTGAAGTCCTTAAGAACATATGTATGTTATAATTTTACTGGAAACCGATTTTTTATTCTCAATGGGTTATTGATAAATTTTTCTATTATGATCAATGTTGATCACATGAATTAATAAATATAAAGGGTGCACCCTGTTAGTGATCTAATTCACTGGGTAACAAATTAATTTCAGGATATTGAATGTTTTATGATACCTTTGTGAGAAACCATGGTAATTATAGTTTACTTTACCTTGGTTATAAATCTGGTTGATATTCAGATGATTGAATCATTTTTTATTATGTTTATAATTTGATGTTATTATTTAGGATCTTTATTTTGTTAACTTCCTAAATTTTTTATGCTCATGCCTTTTTGATATGCCTCACGTTCACATGAGAAATATCACATTTTTTACTATGTTACTAGGATTTCTGATTTCTAATTTCGTTTTTATATTATAAACCCAAGGTATGATATATAGTTAAATTTAATTTGGATGAACATATGATGAATAATTTCAAGATTATTGGGTTATTTTTTATGTTATTCATGTATTATGTTTTTAATTTCTAGGAAACTAATCCATAAAAGATTCCATGAGTTATTAAGTGTTGTACTATGTAATGAAAATATTTTTTATTAAAAATGAGGGATTATATATTTGGTATAAGTGAACGTAATAATTTTTCCTCAATATTAGGATTGGAAAAAATTAATGAGAACCCCAGTGATCTATCTAAGTATAAAAAATCATTTTTGAATTTTTGATAAAGTATTTAGTGAGAGGATTAAATGAAATGAATCTGTTTTATGGATTTTATAAGTGGATATGGCTCTTAAAAAATTATAAATAGGAGTGTTAATCCTGAAAAGGGTTCCTTGGGATCAAACTTGATCGTCACCTGGTGAAAAAAAAGTCCGTGTTTGACACCTTGTTTGAGACTATCAATTGTTATGTTTACTTAATAAATTTTTTTAGGAACAAAAAAAAAGTATATATTTAAAATTTTATTATTATAAGACATGATTAAAAGGAAATAATAATTAATAATGTTGTCATATGTATTAAACTGCCCTTAGAATTAAAATATTCTTAAATGTAACAAGTTTCTCACTTAAGATTTATTCTTTTTGAAAAAATGAAAAGAAATTGGAGGAAAAAAATAAATTATTACTGAAAATGAAAATACATTGATGGAACTCATAACATGATGAATGTTATAATGCAAAACATGATGAGGTTGATGAATCAACTATCTTGGGATATGAAAAATGACATGAATCATGTTGAGAAGCAATATTCGGCTCAATGAAAAAAATATGTAGATGGTTCTTTCATGTGTCAATGACCAGCTTCATGAAGTGAATATGATAATCTATTAATTACCAAACAATATATTACATATATTGAAAATATATTTTCTTACTCCACCATTCAAACATGGAGAAAGTATCCTTGGAAGTATACCACTATTAATGAGAAAATGATATTTAGGGGTCATAGATTAAGAAAATGAATCTAAGAAGAGGATTTATGCTTTGGAGTGGGAATAAACCATGAAAATCATTTTTAAACTAATATTTTTCCAATTCGACGAGAAAAAAATAGATAAGGGATTAGAAATGTCAATGTTGAGGAAAAATGAATCAGTAGGAGGATATAAAATGAAATATACAAGACATCCTCAATACACATCAATCATTTCATGGATCCTATGGTTAGAGTTCATTGGTTATTTATTACACTAATACCCCATATATTCATGAATCTAGAAAATTGAGACTATATATGATATGATTAGATTGTGTGGTGTGATTTTAAAGAATTAATCGAGTTTTAAAAGATTCAATGGTCATATAGGACTAATGAAATGAGAGATAAATAGATCCACGCTCGTGGATGAATTTATATCCAAAAAGTGGATGAATGAAAATACAACCTCACACATGAAACATATGTGGTAAGAAACGTTTGGGGAATAAAATTCATGGTAATAGATAACTCTACAAGTGCGATGTGATTTCCAAAGATCACAGAACAACCTAAATGATTTGAATCCTCAACATCTCAATGAAAATTACAATGTGAAGATGGTCAAATCATGGCCTGAAATACAATGCTTCAACCACGGAAAAATCAGTAACTTCTCAAATAAAAGTCCAAAATATGACATAATTCAGGTATCCGCTATCTTCCCCGGCATGTACTTAGGGAAGACGGTTATTCTTTCACAGCCAATACAACTAATGTTGAGCCTCCAAATGTTGTCATGGAAAGTACTCTCATCATGATCCCAATGCATGAATGTACATTGTTTGACTCTAGTTATATGAATTCCTGCATTTCATCCATGTTTTTATATGATGTAGAATAAAACCAAGAACATATATAACTAGAGTTATCAATTAAAAACCCTAGAGGAATTATACAATAATTACAGGTGTATAAAAACTATAGTATAAAAGTTTGTGATTATAATCTCTTAAAAACTATTATAGACCTTTCCATTGTGGAATTCAACACTATATTAGCATTGGATTGGATCTCAATGATTAAGGCTAAGGTCAACAATATAATAAATGAAATTTCAGTAGTCTTTAATAGAAAATATAGAGTTTTTTTAAATGGTGTGATATCCCAACCTGATTTTTCAATAGAAGCACCTCATATTCCCTCCATTAAGGAGATGATCAGTGAAGAGGGTAAGAAAAATAATTGTTTAATTATATAAAAGGATCTCATTTGTTCAAGAATACATTGATTCAATTATTAACAAGTTAAATGGACCTATCCTTGAAAGAGTGTTTGATTTCTCAATTGAACGCATTCATGAATCAAGGGAAATATCAAAGACCCTATATAGAATAAAATATGAAGAGCTAAAGAAATTAAAGAAGTAACTCTATGATATTTTTGATAAATGGATTATTTTAGAATAAGTGTCTCCTTGGTGATAACATATTCTTTTTTTAACTAATATGTATGGATTAATGATATTATTCATTGATTTTAGAGAAATAAATGGGAACTTATTGATGAACAAATATCATCATCAATGGATTGATGATTTTTTTGACTAACTTCATGTGGCTTAATTCCTTTCAAACATTGACCTATATTCATAGTATCATTAGTTAATAGTGATAAATTTAGAAATTACCGTGGAATACATTCAAAATATATATGGACCTTATGATTTTTTATTATTACAATTTGATTGACTAATACTTCTACCATATTTATGGATTTGATGAATAGTGTATTTAGAGACCACCTCAATTATTTTTTGATAGTCAGTATTGATGAAATTTTAAAATATTGAAAAATTCATGAATATTATGTGGATAATTTATGGTTCATATTTGAAACTCTAAGGAAGGATAATCTACTTTTTAAATTCCTGAGATGTGTGTTTTGATTAGGACAAAAAACATTCGTGGGACACAACGTGACTAGTGACAGAATAATAGAGGATCAAATAAATAAAAAAGTCTTAGAAGAGTTTCCACATCCAACACGTATAACTGAAATTCTTAGATTACTTATTATATATGGATACTATACAACCGTTTTAATATAAATGATTTATTCATAATACACTAAAGAAGTTAATGTTATGTATTGTTTTCTTTTTTGTAAAACATATTGTAAAGAAGAGGATAGTTAGTGAACCTATGAAAACTCATTCCATTACTAGAAATATATTTTGTTCTTTATAGTGATTTATATGTAAATAAAATTGTATTTAAACTAATAAAATTGGAAAAGTATTAACTCATGAATCATGATAACTAATGCTTCATGAACAGAACAATAATACTTCGGAATTGCAGTCAGTAGCAGTTATATTTTTTCTAGATACATGATGACACTATCTTTATGGAGGAAATTGTGACATATACATCGATAATTTTTTTGAGGTTTATATTCACACAAAAAGAACAGAATATTAGATACAAGATATATTTATATATTCGTAGAGTCTATAATTATTAAATTAAGTATCACCCTGAAAATGAAAAAAATCACATATTCATTGAGTATGAATGATCATTATTCCCTTTCCATGATGGGCATTAAATCAGATCCATTTATCAAGGACCTGGTAATGTTGGATCTATGAATCATAAGATAAGGCACATCATCAATCCTATCCAAAATGATTTCATAACTATCATTACTGAAGATGACCATGAAACATCAGTGTGATGATCTTTTTACAAAAAAATATAGAGATTCTAAAAAATAGGATGTTTACGTGATTTAATGTCGATCAAGAAGGATTATTCAATCATGCTAAATATTTTGGTATTAAATCTATTATAGAGAAAATTAATGAGCTAATGGATAGATCTCATAGCTTTATATTAACTATACATCCTAGAAGCACTAAGATATATATGGTCCATAATGATCAGTTTTGGTGGGATAATATGAAAAGGGATATTATGGATTAAAATACAATGTCCATGGTTTTTGGAAAACTAAATGTAGATGGAAAAAATAAAAAATGTGTAATACAACCACTACCCATACCTTTATAGATGTGTGATAACACCACTATGTAATTTATCATAGGCCTTACAATGACATTCAATGAAAATATTTCTATATGAATATTCATTGATATATTGTGAAATTATACAAATTTCATTTACATAAGAGAGGATTTCACCATTTAATTCCTTGATTACCTTTATTATCATGATTTATTCAGACACCATGGTGTGTCACCTTTGATTATTTCCGACCAAGAACTAATATTTAGTTTTAAATTATTGAGAATCCCTCAATGGGACATAAATATAAAATTAATCCTGAGAAATGAATATCATCCTCAGATTGATGGGAATACTGAGATGACTTTTAAAACATAGGAATAAATGTAATGGTGTAGATCACATATTCTTTGCGAACTCAGGACCAACATATTCTATATTTTCAATTCTCTTACAACACCATTTTCCACTTGAGCATTAAATTGGAACCTTTTGTTGCCCATAATAGAAAATTCTATATAACTACATCATTTTGGGATGATGTTGGATAAGGGAAACTATGGGGGCCATAAATATATAAGGAAACCACAAAATAGATATAAGTTATTCAGAAACATGTTCAGGATTCACAATGTTGAAAGAAATGTTATTTTCACAAATGGAGGAATGTATATAGATTTTCATGTTTGGGATCATGATCTTATCAAGATATCACAATGGTAGGGAGAGATGAGTAAAAAATAAATGCAAATAGAGTCCAAGGTACATTGGATCTTTTGTTATTCTCAATTTTGTTGGAGAATTTTTTTACAAATATAACTGCAAATAAATATTTCCAATGCCTGTGATTTCGTTCACATATCCCTATAGAAATTGTATATATCTTACCCAGAACATGTACTTTATACTAATGGTTTATAGTTGGAAGATAAATTTTCATATGAGGAGGAACCAATCAAAATCCTTCCTAGATGGGAACAAATGTTGATGAACAAGAATACATGACTTGTGTAATTCCTATAGATAATTTTAAAATTTGACGAGGCTACATTGAATCCTGGGAAAAAATTAAAGAGAAATACCCCCATTTTTGGAGGAAATATTCATATTTCATGGATGAAATTTCAAGTGGGGGGGATGAAATGACCAAAAAATTTATACTATTATTAATAAAAGATATAAATTTTTCACAATAAGTGTTTTAATTTATTTTATAACAACATTAAATATAATTATATTAGAATAAAGAATAAATATTAAATTTTATGAAGGAATACCAATTTCTACATCTAAAAATTGTACATGGATATAAAAACCGAAGAATATCAACCACACATGCTTTATGCCATAATATTGAACTCTACCAAGAATATTAAGGCTTACATGAAACTATTAAATGAAAAATAATGTTTGGGAATAAAATCAACACTATCAAGGAATCATAAAAATCATTGGGAATAATGTATTAAATCATGATTCATGGTGGAGTATATATAAATTATAAAGTGCACAATAGCCATTCGGATCTAAAAGTTACTTGAGATTTTGAATGTATAAACGCTGGTCAATATGACCCCTGGTCAATATGACCATTGGGTATTATGATCATTTGTAATAATTTTATAGAGAGAATTATTATTTGTAAAGGGTAATGAAAAATGATAATTGATCCAGAATGGAAAAAATTTGGCCTCAACCAGATGAGTTGTTTCTTTTAAATCACATTTTTTCGAACGTGGGAGGGTGGTGGAATCACTGGGGTTCACAGTTGACCAATAATATATAGATATTTAGCAAGTGATACTTGAACTTAATCAACTACAAGAAAATTTCAAGTAGAGATCATCCCTTGGTAAATATTAGTTAATCCATCCATTAAAACTACTATCATCGCACATCGTTACCTTAGGGAATATGTTGATATAATATACAATGACCTTGACATAATATGAAGTTACTAAATTTATGTATACCAACATTAATTAAATACAATTCAAATAATATCTAAAATAATGTAGTTTAATTGATTTGGGAAACATGGACACACAAAAAAATTATTTCATAAATGATATATGTTGTATACCAGTAAATTATTCATAAGTAACACCCTTAATAGAAACATCATTTCTAAAACCATTCTTCATTCCCTAGGGAAATGAAACATAAGAAAGGGTGAGATCATATGATTAGTATGGTTAAACAAGGGAGATATCAATAATCAAATAATCACAACCAGATAAAAAGGTTATGAGAACATGAAACTAAAATTTTATATCTACACACTACATATATAAATCATAATCTCAATTCAAGGAAAACATATTTTTATATCATAATACATGAATCATAAAAAATAACAAAGAACATAATCCATAACAGCATAACATTTACATAATACATTGGATTGTGTGATACATATAAACATATAATTTAGAAATAAATAAAACATTTTAAAAAGTAGTTTTAAAATATTTTTGGAGAATATTAATTGCCTATTTAAAAACATTTTTAGAAAACATGGACATAGGCTATAAATATTCCCTAATATGAAAATCCTTAGCTCAAGATTGGACTTTCCAAATTAATGTTCAAAGCTCCTATATAATATATTTGGATTTATGGTTCATTAATACCAATAATATATATATGATACCACTTATGATTTATATATAATAAAATAACACCAATTTATTAATAATTTATTTTTATAATCAGCGATCTATGAGATAACTGCCTCATTTTCAATGCATGTTTCTATTCGGTTGTTCTAATCCATAAATATTGGTCATAATCCCATAATTTATATAATTTTAATCATGGTATAAACATCATATATATTATTTTTATACTTATTTATAATCATTCATAAAATGTAGATATAGAAAAATAAATTACATAATTCATGGAGGCGGTAGGACATACACACACTTGAACGATGTTTCCATTTTATGAATGACGGAATAAAAAACAATATATAATAAAGGATATTAAAATAATTAAAATTGGGTCATATATATTCATAAAATTTATCCTTGTTAATATCAATGTGAATTATAAATTAAAATGGAATCACATCACATCGTGGAGATAGTAATCCATATATATGCATGAGAAACATTTTCATTTCCAGAATTATTGGATTTTAATTAAGTATACCTGATTTAATAATGTAAAAATATTAATAAATTAATAAATATAAAATATAAATGGAAATATCATAATCATTATAATCCACAAAATACAGTGATGAAAAATGAATTGTATCACTATGTGGAGATAGTAAGTCGTGAGTATGCACAAGTGAAACATTAACTTCTTATTTAATGGGAATGAGGGTGTATAATGGGATTTTAATCATTATAAAAACATTTAATATTATTTAGGATAATTAAGTTTTTATTTTATGATAAATATTATAGATATATAGTATCTAATGAACATTATAAAAAGTAGGTGACCAGTTAGATCGATTCCCTTTTCTTTGAAACGACTCATCAAGATATCCAATTAAGGAAATCAATATTTTCATTTAGAAAGTAAAACAAATTTATAATGTGTCCATCAATGTGAGAAATTAATTTTTCTATATTATTATAGATCAATACCACTCAAAGTGGTGTAATGAAGTGGGGGAGCAGGATTCCTTTAATATTTGAGGTGAGAGGATCTTTTGGAATTTCATAAAAAAATGAAATATAATAACACTACTATAGAGAAAAATACATTAAAATGGTCATTAATTAGAAACAAATGGATAATATGGATGAAATATCATAAAAATATAAAATTTGGATATATTTATGTTCTATTTTAGACCATATATTTTCGTTTATCACCTTAATTAAAATATTTTCACATTTACTTTGGTGACATATTTTTTCACTCCAAAAAGTTATAAATTTACATATTTTAAACTATTGAATAATAAATGGATAATGGATGAATATTTAGAAAATATATTATCACATTTCATCTAGTTTAATATTTTTTATTTTTGTATGTAATTTAATAAAATATAATATTCATAAAATTTCATAATTATCAATTTTGACACAATTTATTTCTCTGACTTTGATAAAATAAGGAATACACTTATTATTAGAAATAATTATTTTAACACACCATAAAAATCTCAGGGGAATAAATACATTCTTTATCACATAAATTATCTAAAATTATAATACTTTTAATATTTTTATTTCATTAAATTTTTTGTCCATAAACTGAATAATAACTTCATTAGATTGGTGTAAGTATTTACAGTAATTATTTAATTAAAGAAAATTATAAATAAATTACCATAATTAATACTATTTCGTAAGTCAAGAAAATAATTTTGATATTTATTAATATAAATTTTTATCCTATATTAACATATTAATTATTTTAAATTAAGAGAGTGTCATTTTATCACATCTATTGGTTTAAATAATATATAATTCATTTTCATGGACATGTTTCTATTATGTAACATTAATTATAGCCTGAAATGATAGTGGTATAACTTATTTCATCCAATAGTATGTAATATGAATTATTATGATCTTATACCTTTTATTTAGCCAAGATTTACCAGATTTACCCTTTAGTGAGGTGAAAAATTTTACCACGATTTCTATTCATTTGGACAAAAAATAAATTGGGAATAATTAAAAATTTTGAACCTCCAGATTATTAATATTGAATCCATTTTCTATGATTACATATCTATAATTTTATGAAATGTAATTTAATATAGATCCATAAAACACAATATAAAACATTTTTTAGAAAAGGTATATTATGGAAAAAATGTACTTATTCCAAAATTATGTATAATGATGATTAAAATGAATTTAATTAAATTATATCAAATTAAATTAATATTATTTAACTTCGAGATCAATTTAAAATCATAATGATACTTTATATTAAAATAAAAATGTTAATTTTATAAAACTCGGTATTTTTCATTATTCACAGAAAAATAATCAATTTCATAAATATAAATAATTTCACCCAATACTATATTTGATATGTGGATTTAAAAAATGTAGTTAATTATATCCAATATATTTCTAAATGTTCAAAATTTTAACTAAATTTTTTTATCACAAATATATTTAAAAATACATTTTGGTGCAAAACATATTTTTGCAGAATAAAATGACATTACTAAAATTTGAGTTATTAATTACTAAGTATTCTTATTGGTTTGGAAGTTATTATATAATTTATAAATTAGTTAATAAAATTAATTTCCTTAAATTTAAGTGCAAGTTGATAACATTAAATAATAATATTTTAAATTTTATATCGTGGTCCACTTAAAATCATGGCAATATATAACACAGTCTATCAGAGAAGTTAAATATATTAGAAATAAGATTACATAAATTATTCATGTGTAAAATTAAACCCAATAATAAATTATTCCGTTATAATTTTTCTTTGTAACCAAAGGGATTCCATTTTGAAATCGTTTTTGGAAACCCAAATCATAACAAGGGTTAATAAGACATGATATTGAAAAGAGATAATGTGAAGTACAAAGGGTATTTGAAATAATAAAAAACAGGGAATATAGATAGGAGAACATATTTTGGATCTGAAAACATACATGTGGAAGAGAAACCTAACATCAAAGGAATGATAGAGAGTGATAGATATCATGGATAAGAAAAATTTTACAAAAAAAATTGTAAATACTTGATGGATTAAATGAGAAATGATTTATAACTATGAAAAGTAATTGGATTATTTTTTTATTTCAAAGTCCCATTCCTAAATTAAAGGTATTATTTCACAATATAGAAAAAAAATTTAAAATAAACATACTTTATGTTTTCGAGGTTATAAGAATAATCTCATCATTTGTTTCTATTTTTATCTATTTCGACCTTCTCTATTACACCATAAAATGAATATTCATGAAGAATTTTATATACTGAATCACTTTTAATTGAATTATATGAATAAAAATTCATTACATCATCATATAAATGTTTAACGAATCCGAAATGGTTTGTATAGATTATGATGAATCATAATTAAGCATGAAATTTAAAATATTCAAATTTTCAACTTAATCTACCCGACAAGTATGTAACCTTAAGAATCCTCCAAAATATAAAATACCCTATTAGAAGAATAAAAATCATTTGATCTCACATCCTTCCATGATAAACCTAAATATAGTTTTAACTACTCAGAAATAACCATAAAAATACATAAATAATTTTATCTTATGTTCTCTAATGTGTACCAATCATTTCCCAAAACATCAAAATCATATAGGCTTATAAATGATAATTATCCCTTTATTAATTTTATATAATCTTATTGTAGACAAAAATATTTAAAATTTATGCTTAGGTTCATCTTTAGAATAATTGATTTAATATGATCTCTCAATTACATAAATAAATATGGAATATCTATTTAGAGAGTTAATTAATTATTAAAATCACATAAAAGAACACTAACTCCTAATATTTTCATAGGGATTTTTCTTACATACATAAAAATGAAATCAAATATTCTAAAGGATAAGTGTTCCCTAACTATCATGATTTTCTTTAACTGTTGAAATTGAATAATCATTCCTTTTTTAATTGACATGAATGGTTTTTCTAGATTACCACCTTCAATAGACCACATATTATGGCATTAATTTAAATAGTTTCCAAAACTCATTTTATATATATCACAGAAGTGTGAGTGGTTCATTTTGTTGATCTATCTCTCAGTTAATTTCATTAATTGAGATCTTTACATCACTCAGAAATGTTTTTTCAGGATGGTCAGGCATACCAAAATTGAATCCTTTTATTATTCTATTTAGAAATTCACTAGTGTGATCAGTTAATTATTTTTTCATGTTAGAGGATGTATATTTTTCTTCCTTTCATGTAGAAAACTACTAGAGTTTCTATGAACCAATACCATCATTTTCCTATCAGCATATCCATGAGGGTTTCTAACTTCTATTTCCAAATTCTATAGACATTGAATGACTTATTTATAGATATCAAATTCCATTTTTCTATTTCATTTTGAAGAGTTGGTTAATGGAAACTAAATAATCGTCCAATTTTTCGTTCTAGGTTAATGATTAATATAAATTCAAAACTGTAATGTCCTATTAATGTTTCCACATATGTATTAATATATTTTTTATCCTTATGATTAAGCTCAAGAAATTCATTCTCTATTTTGTTAATATAGAATATTATTGAAGTACATAATGAATAATATTCTCTAAAACTCATCCCATCCCATGGATCTAATTTCATCCACTTTCATTAGTGTCTAAATAATATTCCACCTTTTATTTTCATCTCCTTAAAAATGATAAAAATTAGAATAACTTCTTCATGGTATGAATATTACATAATGAAAAACAAATTTTCCTTAACTGAGATCCATTTATCAATAACTAATGAATCAGATGACCATTAAAAGGATGGTGATCATTTCCCATAAAAGAATAAATAACATGTTTCTATATCCTTGTTGTATTCAAAAATTATAGAACATCCAGGTTTCCACCAATATCTAGAGAGAGTTCAGTGAGAATATTCACTGGATATTTAATCTCTTATCATAATCCATTTGATTGGGAATGAGGATGGTTGTTTAATTTTTTATAACATTTTTTTCACACAACTCCTTCTAGTTCCATCCAATGATTAAAATAAAAAAAATATTGTGAGTAATGAAAATGATAGTGAAAACCCTAATAATCAGGAAACATTATTCATTGGATGTATAAATCAATAAAAATTAATTTTAATCTATGAAAACATAGGCTTATACAAGGTTATATATGATCTAAACATTCATGATGTAAACATATTCTTATTACAATCTTTCAGGTTCATACTAATGATTTCTCATCCTAGTTTCTAATAGTTAACTAAATCATGCTATGATACCAACTATAATCACCTATAGTTTTCAAAAATACTTAATGAATCCATGTATATTAATAATCATTACTTAATATTTTGATCCACACTAAAATCATAATGTTTCAGTTCCTTTGGAATCATATACACACAAATAACTTGTTCATAATTGATCAATATCATCTCCACATAGTTCTTCATAAATAGAACCCTTCTTAGAAGAAGCATGTATAAAACATTAATTAATATCTCAAGGAAATGAAAAAAATAATGGGTGAGATTATATTCTCAGTAAGTGTAAATAAGAGAGGTATGAATATTCACATAAACACAGCCTGGGTATACGCATCAGAGAACACAAACACAACATTTCAAATATACACCCTTCTTATCATTGATACTAATATAGATCAATGACATAAATATAATCATTCCCTAATAAATTATTCATAAAATAATTAAATAACATATTTCATGAAATAATAACATTGATATAATACATGTAATTTTGAAATACACATGATCTTTTAACTTTGTGAACATTAATGAAAAGAAATTGGTTCGCACTTTAACTAAAGGACACGAAATCAGGGCCACGTAAAAACATATGGACAAGAAACTATATCTATAAATAATGTTATGTAAATAAAATCTACATCCATGAATAAACATATTGAAATAAATTATATGTATATCTATAAACATATAGACCATAAAATAGGGTTCACACATAAAATATTGAACCTGAAATCTGATTCACACATAGATATTAACCTCATGAATTATACATATTTACCTAATACATTTTAGGAATATATAGATCCCAAAAATCACATAAAAAACTATACATAGTTTTACCACAAGATCCTAAAACATTCATCTTCCAATTACCCACGAAATGAAACAAATTTCATTAAGGTATAACCTTTGAATAAGGGATAAAGTTTCATAAACATCTAGTCATCATGAACATAAACCATCCAAAAAATGAAGATGATATCCAAGGATAACATCCCCATAAAAAAATTATCTTAATTTTAGGTAATATTATATGTAGAAAATGTTTTTCAATGATCACTTGGAGTAATTTTTTAGGTAAATAAATTTTCTAGTTTAAAATTGCATCTATTTTTTAAAATATGTATACTTATAAAAGGAAAAAAATATTTTAAAATAATTTAGTAATTTATGATTTAAATAATTAAGGAATAAAGAAGAAAAAAATCTTCCATTCATTCCATATATGTTAAACAAATTACGTTCGTATTTTTTTGTAACTATCACAAGTTACCTCATTTGAAAAAAAATATTACTTTCAAAATATTTTCTAAAAATTCAAACATGGGTAAAAATGAATTGAAAAAATTGATGGATAATATTAAAACCAATTTCAATATAATTTTTATAAATAAATGAAACCGAATAGGTATTTTTTTGAAAGGGTACTTAAACCTAAATAATCCCGAAAAATGATGATATTTCTAAATAAACCCTTACCTCAAGTATCAAATTTCCTATTTCACATTAAAACATAAAATATAATAAATATTGAATTATTATAAATTTACCCGATTAAAATATATCAATAATTCCATTTATTATTTATTTATGACACCTTATAACTTATTAAATAATATTTTTTTTATTAAAATCACTATTCAGTTTGATAATTATGTCGTTTTCCATGCATATTTTGGATTGGTAGTCTGGATCCTTATACAGTGATTATTATTCTATAATTTCCAAAAAAATTATAATGTTATAAATATCATATATATTAATTAAATACTTATACATAATCATTCGTAAACATTAGATATATAAAAATGAATTATATTGTTCATGGAGATGGGAGGTTGTACGTACACACAAACGTTGTTCCCATTTTTAGAATAATGGAATGAAATAATGGTAAATAATAATTTACCTTTATTTTATTTTTAATATATATTACAGATTATATATATTTAAAAAATTCTTCGTTATTAGCGAACAAGTGAATTATAAATGAAAAATAAATCTCATCCCATTTTGGAGGGGGCTGTCTATATGTACACAAAAGTGACATTATTGTTCCCTAAAATATTGGATGATAAGAAAGTAGACATGATATTATCATTCAAAAAATTAAAAAAATTTATAAAATACCACATATAAACATTAAACCCATCATTATTATAATTGATAAAATATGGTGATAAAAATTGGATATTATCGCTATGTGGAGACGGCAAGTCATACGTAATCACAGGTGATACATTCAATTCTTATTTGATGGGAATGAGGGTTTAAAATCATAGTTTAATAATCATAAATAATATTTAGAATAAAAAGGATACTAAATTTTCTATTTTAGGATAAATATCACATATTTATGGGATTTGAATTAGAGTATAAAAATAAAGCGATCGGTTAAAGTGGTTGCATATTCTTTGAAACGAATCCTTTGGATTTTTTAAAAAGGGATCTATGGTTGGTATTTTTATATAAAAAACTCCAAGAGTTTCATATTTAAGTGGATAAGATATATATTTAGATTATTCTTGAACTAGAAATAAAAAATAGGTTTAATTAAGTGAGCGAGGAGGTGTCAATTTATATTTGAGGTTAGCGGCACTTTTTGATTTTTGAAAAGAAATGAAAATATAATAAAACTATTCTTGAGGTAAATAATTAAAAAAATTAATTTATTATAAGACATGGTAGGATATGGTTGAAATATTATCCCAAAATAAAATCAAGATAGGTTTAGCTGCTATTTTAAACCATATCTTTATGTTTAACCCCTTAAATAACCTGTTATAATATTAACAGTGGTAACATTTTTTCTCTTTTAATAGATTAAAAACATACATATAATGAAAAAATTGGAATGTAAATGTATAGGGGGTGAATTTTTTCACCATTTTTCCCCTTTTCCTTATCTTATATTTTTGTAATTTTGAAATAATTTAAAACATTATTATTTTAATAAAATATCATTAATTACAATTTTGACACTATACATTACATTCACATTAATAATATTAATAAAACACATTGAATTACTTGAAATTATATTTAATCATCAATTAAATATTAGGGTATTATATAATATTAATTTATCACATTAATTATAAAAAATTACGATACTTTTAACAATTTTCATATCTTTATTTGATTTTTCTATCAATGGATTAGTTATTTGATCAACATTGTGTAATTATTTAAGGTAATTTTATATTTACTATAAATATAAATATTTTTAAATCCTTAATATATTTTAACTATTCATAAACTATCTAATAATATTCATTTATAAGTAATGTTTTTTCCATGGGAACACATAAATGATATTAAAAACTAAAAGAGTGACAATTTGTCACTTCATTTGTTTTTAATAATATATAAGTAATTTTCACGGGTAATTGGTTTAAAAAAAACAAATTTGTGACTATGGTGATAAGGTTATAATTTAATTCATCCATTAATAAATATTATGAATAATTATGACGTTATCAGTTTATTTTTTCCTAGATTTACCCGATTTACCTTTTACCGAGGTGATAAATTTTACTGTGGTTAATTTTTATTTTGAACAAAAATAATATGGTAATATTTATGAAATCTAATCCTCCATATTATAAATATTTAATATAATTTTAATGATTTAAATTATATATTTGGATGAAATTACTTTTAATATAAATTCAAAAAATGGTATGAAAACATTTTTTTAGAATACTATTTTTAAGGGGAAAATGTACATACACCAAAATAATGTATAGTTATGATTTGAATAATTTTAATTTTATTACATATAATTAATTTATTAATATTTTAAATTTATATTTAATTCAAACAATGAGGATATTTCATATGAAAATAAAAATAATAGTTTAATAAAAATACATATTTTTCACTGTTTATAAAAAACCCATCATCTTTAGAAATATAAAAAACATTTACCCAAGGTTAAAATTCTATTTTTTATTTTTAAAATTGAATTTAATTTTATGAAATAAATTTTTTATAAGTTTAAAAAAAAATTATATTTTATTTTTCCACACAAAATTTAGAAAAATTTCATATTGGAAGAAAACATATTTTTGAAAAATTACATTACATAATTAAAAATTGAGTGATTAATTAATAAGTATTTATATTGAGTAGGGAATTTTTATATAATTCGGAAATTATTTCATCATATTCATATCCTCGATAATTATATAACCATATTTTAAATAGTATATTCCGGTTGGTCTAAACTCAATGTTACGTGTAACCCAAGCTATAAAAGAAGTTAATTATATTTAAAAGAAGAATTTTATATAATCTCGGGGTATTACATAATAAGGGGTTATGGTCCTATAATATATAATTAGAAAATATTAATTATAGTTTTATAAATTGAATGGTTGTTTTTTCAATCCTATTTTAATATTATTTTGTTTACTAGAATGATCATGAAAATTAGATGATGATGATTAATTTATTTTGGTGTACATATAATATAATATTTTTTAAAATATATGCATAATTTAATAATAAAATCAGGTATTCTATATAAAGAATATTTTTATTAATTGGAATTCTAACACTCTATTTATTTAAATATTATTTTATAATGTCCTATGAATTATTTTAACATGTGTTAGAAATTTTATTATCTCAAAAAACATGTACTTTTCAATAAATAAGTAATTTTTTTAAATTTAAAATTCTTATTTTAAGTGAACAATTTTGATAAAAAATTACATTTTATGTAATCACATTGAAATTTGGTTTGGGTAACTTTTTGGGAATAGTTTTGAAATACTTCATTTTTCAGTGGATAGAAAAAAATAGAGTATTGGGTTTGGGTAATGTTTTATGAATCAATAAATATATAATAATGTTTTAATAAATAATTTAATATAATCATCATACTAAAATATTTTATATTGTAAATATTTTGAATTTTAATGGATATAAATCAATTTTGAAATCTATAAATGGCTTTCCAAATTCCAATGTAGATATTATGATTTTAAAAAATATATTTTAGAGAAATATCACTTTTCCATGTTGAATGTAAATTAAATACATGGATTTTGGTTATAATATATTAATATAATTTAAAAATGACTAAAATTTATAAAACCATGATAAAAATCAAGGAAATTCAAAGGTTTTTTATTTTACACATCCCTAAATTTGAGGACCTATATTTCAAAATTATTTAACTATTCAATCACTTTTCCTCTAAATACTAACTCTTAACCCACTCCTACATAATAAAAATACATATTCTATTAATTTATGTCCATTTTACCTCAAAACAATTCCTCTAAAGGCGTATTTATATCCCCAAGGTTCCATCTTCATGATTTAAATAGAAACACTTTAAGGTAAATGAATTATTCTATTCCCCATTCATATTAAAGTATCGAATTTTGTGCATGTATGCTAATTGTTAATATAATTTCATTTTTTAAAATTTTTACCATACCATTATTTCCAAAATAATTTTTTATAAATGGTATATCGTCATCCCTTATCATTTTACCTGATTCTTAATCCACATTTTATAGCTATCATCTTTCTGATACTATTTCTTGAACATGTATCATTCACAGAAAAAATATTTATATTGTGAATACCCAAAACCTTTCTTTATCAAAGGGGTTTTTTAGATGTAAATATAATTGAATTTTTATGGATTTCATTACATGATATTCCCATTACATTTTCATGGTCTAAATACATTACAATATTCAATTCTTTAATAATGTATGTACATTTTTATTTTATATGAAACCAATTATTTATTCAATACAGGTTATTGATAAAATAGTATATTATGATAAATGTGGCTCACATGAATTATTTCATATGATGGGTGAACATTGATAGTACTCGAATGAATTAATTAAATAATTATACTCTAGATAAGACATTCTTTTAGATACCTTGGTGGATAACATTGGTAACTATGATTTTTGAAAACTTTGTGATAAACCTTGGTGATATGATTAATAATGTGTCATTTTTATACTATAGCCACTTTTCCATGTCATGATTCATGATCTTTATGTTATGATATTCCTCATTTTCTTATTCTCATTCCTTGTTGGTATTCCTCATGGTAACATACAAAAATATATATTTTTATTCGCTTTTTGGGCTTTAGTATTACATCTTTTAATAATGTATGTCCCTAGTATATGAAATGTAGTAAAAGTAACATATTATGAACCAATTAAAATCCTTTTCAAGTGGATTTGAAAATTATATATGTTATTCAAGTATTATGATTCAAATTTCCATGAAACTAAACCTAAAATGATCATGTATCATATTATGTGGTGTACCAAGGAATGAATGTTTTAAATATATTAAATAGATATGATTAAAAAAATTGATCGCCATAACTATAAACTTATGTTTTCTACCTCGAGATTTTCCATGTAGACATAGAGATATCTAATTAAAGGTTCTATGTTCAGAGAATGTGGTTATTTCATTATTCTCTCAAATTAATTGTTTTAATTCTAATATGAAATAGGATGGGATAAGATAACCCATACGTTTCCCTTTTAATTTTATTTTCAATAAGGAGGAGAACATAAATGAACACTCATATGTGCATGAAATAATTAAAAACACATATTGAATTTAAATCTATTTGGGGATTTGAATAAATGGTGCAATTTATGTGACCATGTCGTTTTTGTCACATTTGTTATCACTATGTCATTATGTGTTGGTAGAATAAGTCTCTTGGGGAAGATAACAAAAATATATTTTAATTTTTTAGATAAATAATATAATTCATATAATTATTTTATAATCATAAATGTATGAGACATTATAAATATATTATTGATTGGAGTTTATTTTGTTCATAGGATGATGTTTTACAATGTTAGTGTGAGGATGACTGGAAAAAATTAATGTTACAACATTAGAGTTGTATCTATTAAAATTTAATCCTTATGAAATCTTGGAATCAGGGTGGTATGAAGTTTGATAATAGAATACTATATTATGATTGGATAATGAATATTAAATTAAACCTAAATGATAGTTTTTTAAATCAATGAATGGAGAAACATGAGGATGTTTCCAAACTATTTTTATGAAATCATATTGAAAAGAAAAAGATGATAAAATATAGGAATTCTTGTTATCTTAAGTTATTTATTAAATTATTACTAACATATGTGGAAATACATAAAGTTATATTAGATGGGGAGAAATATTATTCCATCATATAGTGAATTTCAATTCCATAAGATAGAGAAATATAATGTCATTTGATGAAGGAATGATAAGTCCATCAGATAGATGAAATATATAAATATTTCAGGAGAAAAAATATTGGGGTCACTAAACTAAGGCTAACGAGACATGTCTATGAGAAGTAAGAAAATTGGTTAAAGGAAATACTATGATTATTAGGGATCAGTAAAATAATGTCTTTTAGATAAAATTATATATATGTTTTATAGTATAGAATTTCAAGCGATCACCAGATATGCAAGTACCAAATGGAGATAAAGATAACGGTGAATCAGATAAATAATATATTTGTGAGTCTACTAGATAAATAAAGGTAGTGGTATACTCTATAGAGTCTATTAAACAAAGGAGTTATTATTAGGAAATATCAGGCATATTTTACTTCATGTTTTTTAATGGATGGAGGTTTGAAAATATATATTATACATTAGAATGTTAAAATTTATGATGATGAAAAACTACAATTTCAATGATCAGAAATAGAAAAACAATTTTTCGAATATTTTAATATTACATTCACATTAAAATTTGAGGAAACATCAATGAATAATTATTCCTTTGGTTTATACAAATGATTTTATGGTGTTCAAAAAAATTAATGTCAAGTATGATAATAAAATTTCGATCTTGTCCCTCCTCCGTGATTTATTTTAGTAGAATTCCTATAAAAGGGGAAGAGATCATTAAGATAAATAATTATTATTGATTAATCTTGATAGAATGTATTGTATGTTAATTATTACAATCAGACGAAGAAACACATTTCTTGTAGTAAAAGGGTACCTAGATGCATATTCATAAATACATATTAGATAGTGTTTCAGCTGATGGAGGAGCACCAGATAGAGGAGCACTAGATATAATTGAATTAAATAGAGGATCATATGATAAATGGGAAGCATACTAAGGTGTATCAAACAAAGGTACATTGGATAGATGTCCATCGGACTAAGTAACATCAGATTGAGATGCATTGGATAGAGAGAATCAGACAAATGTATAGTGGAGAATGTGTACCAGACAAAGAAAAATAGATATAGTTTTTTTGTATGGACATTTTATAAGGAAGATTTTTTAGAAAGAGTTATGGAATGTTGATATTTGAGTATATCTATTCCATTCAAGATCTATAGGATGTTTAGATACCACATAACTCTTCATAAATATATTAATGATCCAGATGAATTTTTACATGAGAAAATGTTATCCAACATTTTTATTAAGGAAGTCCATTTGAAGATGTTGTGATTTCTGCAATAAATAAACAAATAATAAATGATTTATAGGGTTTATGGGGTATAAAAGTTTGATAAAGAGGCTCATATTAGTAAGGTATAGCCAATCAAGAAGGAAAATGGTAAAATAAATATAGTTCAATTGGTATATCCAACTATGGAAGAAGATTTCGTTGTAGGGGTATTACTCGTTTTGATTGGAGGAAATATTACTAGAGGGTATAACTAGTTCTTCCCACACCTTTGTAATATTTAAGATGCATTTAGTTTTTAATCCATGTTTTGGGTGTAGCACACTTGGAAAGTAGTAGGTTACATTGACCAAACCATGTAAATATCATCTAGTGTTCTCTCTTTATATTTACTACAGATGAGGTGAGGCCAAGAGATATCTTTGGGAGCATTGAGAACTATAAGAAAATTAAGTGGTTAATTTTTTATAATAACACATAATATAAAGTGATCACTGATTCAACCCTCCCCATGTCAATGAGATTACACTAGTGTGTGAACTATAGAAGTTATATTTGAATGAAGTTGGATTATTTTTTTCTATGCAATGTGTTAAATTTTTTAATAATTAAAAAGAAGATCGATTAATGCACTATTTTGAAATGGAGAATTTTTTATTTATATTCATTCATTAATTAAGGTTCATGGTTGGGTTTCTATGAAAGATAATTGGTTAATTTTATATGTGTGATGTAAAATGAAACCACAAAAACTGATTTATCCAACACATGGTCATTAGCTTGATAAAGTTGTTTTTATTTTGTAGAATCTTCTAAATGGGGATAACTATGAAATTTATACAAATAAAAAAATGATTGAAATATATATTGTCCAAAAAAGAGTAGAACATGAGGAAATGAAGATATTTGGAACTGATAACTGATAAATATTTATGGATTCACTATCATTGTGGTAAAGCTGACTAGGTTGAAAATTCCACGATTTGAAAGGATAATGCATCATTAATCATGGTATGACTGGAACATGATCAAGTATTTTATTATTTAATGAAAATTTATCAAAAACTATAATGTTGAAACCTCTTTCCTTTTGGATCAGGTATCAATATAATCATCCTTGATATAAATAATTTAGAAGGATTAGAAGGAACACATTGTTTTTTAGTGGAAGTTAAAATTAGATAATGAAATTTTCCTGAGTTTATGATTGATAAAGAACGTGTCAACATATTTAGAAAGATTCATTATGTATCATGTGATTTTCAGTCGAAAAGAAAACTGTTGAATGAAGGTCACAAATCTCCATTTTTTTATCTTAGTAGCAATATGATATGTAGATATCATTTGAAATTTTTTTGGTTGGAAATAATGAAGAAACATATTGTAGATATAAACATGAAATTATGACTTACCAATAGATTAATGATGAAAAAAACTAATTAATGTTGTGATTCATCCAGTTATAGTTCCAAATTGGAACAAGGATAATATATCTGTGGACTTCATACTGGGTTTTCAAATTAAAAATCATTGTAATAATGTGATTGAGATTAATGTTGATTATATGAATATATATTCCCATTTGTTCCTATTTGGAATGTTATTTATCTGTGTCATTATTTATGATGCTTTCTCCAGGATTCATATTCTCCTGTTGAGAAATAACTGGTTGTTTCCCCACATTACCTATTTCTAAAGGTGGGTTACATCTCTCACTTATTTATGGAAATTTTCTCCCTGATCGAAATAGGATGATGGGATGTCGGTTCTTGCCTCGGTGGATTCCTCCTCATAATTTATCACCTAGTTTGGGTCTCCCATAATGATTAATACATTTTTTGTGAAACATTTCACTATGTCTTATCTTTGTGGACTCCAATTAATTTAATGTATGTTTTCAGGACATTCCAAGGGGTCATGGCAGGACATCAACCTTTGGATGGAGTAGATAATAACATAAAGCATGTCCGGGAATCTTGGGATGCATGGACATTTGGGAAATTATATTCTTCCACATAAGAATAAATCTCAAGGGAACCTAACCCACGACACCCCACATTGGATGAATGGTATATTATGCCAGATGCATGTCTCTGACATTTTCTTTAGGTTACAATTTTTACCATGGGGTATGTGGAATGTTTAACAACTTGCGGAGACATAATGAGAGTGATCAGATAATCTCATAGAGAACGATTTGATTGGCACATCCCCAGGAGGTAGAACCTAGAAGGTTTACTAGATTGGTGGATCAGAACTTCCAATGAAGACATATCCGAGGAGGTGTGTCCCATATATTGAATATATCACACCAAGAAGGATGATCTGGAAAACACTATGGCTGGATCAGGAAGAGTACACCACTGAATGGGGAACATCGGAGGTGTAGGTCAAAATGCCCAATGGGTGCAGACCTAGGGTGTTGTGTCCCATAATGGTAAGAAGTCACACCATGAGGGCTAATTTGGATACCACTAAGTTCGGATTAGGAAGAATTCACACCCAAATGGTGAACCCCATGGTTTAACATTGACAGCGATTGAACCTCCTTGAGGTTTCCAACGTACACTGTGTAGATGACAGGGATCAAAACCCATGTAAATCAATGTTCAAGTCATTAAATCGAGGTGTACACAAGGGGTAATGACCAAGAGACATGTTAGGGCATAAGCATGGTTATAAGTCCATAGAAATAGAGACTCTATTGGTAGGATGGTTATGGATTGTGTCGGTTATATGCAAGGTTAAATGCATGTGTTCCACTAAGAGAATTTATGGGATGGATGACATGATCTCACTGGGATGTCTCGGCCCAGGTATGAATCAAGAGGTATGATGGATTGTTGATTTAAGTGGATGGGGAAACGTGATGGAACCCACGTTATGATGATGGTGGTGTTGGGATTGTACCTCATAGAGGATTACTACATATCCTAATAAAAGGGAATCAAAGTCCCCAAAGTTTAGTGGGGTGATAGGACACCTGAGGAGGCAGCGCATGTGAGTGGACGTATGGATAGAAAACCCAAAGGAAGTAGAACCTCCAAGATGGTTCCAGACCTTTCCAAAACATAAAGGCTAGATGGAAAGACAAGGATAAGACATGACTGTTGGTCTTGAAACACAAGGAGGATTCCAACATATCCTCGTGGTAGGGAATAAAAGTCCCCGTAGTTCAAGATAGTGGCATGGAGTTAGTGTGTACACAAAGGATAGAGACCCGATGACATATGGGGTCTTACGCATGGTTAGCAACATGAGGGTTGGTCAAGTGCCTTTATGGGATGGACAAGGTATGTGTGTCCTAGCAATGGGTCATCGAGGTTTACCGATGTTTCGGGTTGAACTTCAGAGAGGCTTCATATGTACCATGCATAGGTTGTAGGGACAAAAACCCACATAATTCATATACAATTACCAATGTTTCGAATTGAACATCAGTAAGTCTTGCTACGTACCCTTCTTAGGAGATAGGGATCAACATTCACATAGTTCAGATAGGTTTACTAATGTTTGGGGTTAAACCATAGACAGGATCCCTATGTACCATATATAGGAGACAAGAATAAAAACCCTTGTAGTTTCTATGAAAACAATTTATTGTCATGTGGGATGATAGGGGAATGCCGTTTAAAATCATGCGAGATGCGTATGAACTTATGAGAAGATGGTTGAGACTGATGGGTGATGGGGTTGACCATAAAGGAGGCTACATATGTACCTTGTTTATAATGGGAAATGATCAATGTCCACATAGTTCATAAGGGGGGATTATAGCTTACATGCCATGGCGGTCCAAAGATTATACCATGGTCGATACTTACTCTAAGACCATGTGAGTCATGTCCGGTGCAAGAAACAAGAGGCTGTAAAGACCTAACAACCACACTGCGAAAGGTGCATACGTGAGGAATGAAATAGGGCTTATGCATTGTTTGTGGACCCGGTGCTGCTAAGGAGTGAAAAATAGTGGATGGCGATTATGCATGGAAGCATCATTTAATGTCTTCATGTTGTCTTGAGATGAGTTAATTCCAACTCATTGGTTGGTTGAGGAACATAATTGAGGCCTACAACTATGCAGTGGTGCATAAGTGGGATAACACCAAGGGTGTTGGAATCAGTAAAAACATAGGAAAATGAAATGTTTGAATCGTATGCATGAAATTCTGAATGCATTGAGGGTGGTGAGATAATGGAGGATAAATGTTGACCATGTTCATGACAAAAAATACCCATCAAAGTTTCCATATATCTGGAATAACAAATTAGGGTTGACTGTTGACTGTGTTCGAAACATAGGACCTGACTCAACGTTTCATCCATAGACTTTCAGGGTGTCGTCCCAGAATGGTATTTGAACAATTGAGACATGGAATAGGCCGTTAGGGGGTCCATTCAGACATGAAATATGATGGAGAACCAAATTAAAGACACACAAAGCATGAGGTTCAGTGATGTAATTCTCGAACGGCTTTCAACGCTCTTGAAATTACGCAATTTTAATAATGGCATCAGGAATCTTATTCTTTTCACACAAGGAATCTCTTATTTGGAAGAATATGAATCCTATTTTTGAATAATAGGGAATTATAAAGTTTAAAGTCATATTTTTATGACTGTGAAATATTATGCTTGGCACATAAGGCATCTCCAGTTTGGAGCAAGAGTCATCCTATTATTGAATAACATGGAATGATACAGTTTAAAATCATTTAGTGTGGACTATTGGAGTCTTATTCCTGGTGCATAAGGAACCACTTGTTTGGAGTAAGAGGACTCATATGTTTATTTCATAGGGTTGACTACATTTTATAGTCATATAGATAAGAGTGTTGGAATCTTATTCTTGACACATAAGGGATCTTTATTTTCAAGAAACAGGAATCCTACAATATTCAGAATGGATGTACTATAATTTAATGTTATATATATAGGACTATTGGAATCCTATTCTTGGAATATAAGGCATATTTTCTTTTGATCAAGTGGCAATCAACATTTTTCACATAGGGTTTACTATAATTTAAAGTCATATTGATAAGACAATTAGGCATGGGGAGCCTAGAAATGGATGGTTCTAGGACTTATGGAAGATCTTCAATTTCTGGTTCAACATAGAATATGTGTCAGGAGATGGGTTTTGGATGAATTTCTTGATGAATGGTTCGACTCTAGATACCTAGTTTCATTGATGATGATAATTTCAACTCACCAAATGTGAAACAGACTAAGGGGAATATGTCGAGTGAAGGTGTTTTATGGAGCGTGGATGAGTACATAAAATAATGGTTTTTCATAGGTGGAAGGTGGATGCACATAAGGGTGCATTAGAATTGTCTATGTACCGACATAAAAATAATGCAGTTCCACTATCCATTTTTGAGGGGGTTAGTGATAGTAAAGAAGGGGCCATCCTAGAGGGTTGAGACTACAACATGGAACTAATCCTAAGAGACAGTGTGGGGCCACATGCCCTGAGGTATGGACCGGCGGGCGCAAATAGAGGAGCTTCACAATGTACATGTCTTCACAAATTATATTCACAGAGATTAGTGTCTTCTAGAGAATGGGGAATCACATAGCCCTAGGTCTCACAAATCATGGGGGTCTCACGGAGCATGTAACCATGAAGAGAAAAGGGTATCACAAATCATAGCCACATATAGAATTGGATCTAACAGGGAAAAGGGGATTAATAGATCTCAGGGTCTCACAAATAAAATGAATTCTTATAGGAAGGATTCTCATGGAGCAAAGGGGCTTTGGAGAGCCTGAAACAACCCAAAGGAGCTCCCTCCTTCCAAAAGGGAAGAGAAATTTGCAAAGGCAATTTGTTTGTTGTGCTATGGTGCACCGTGAAATGGAGGATTAGATGCCAAAGGGGTGGTCTAACCATCTGTATGAAGGGGTTTTGGAAAGATATTTATAAATTATGGAGGTCGGAGGAGCTCTCCATTGAGAACAAATGTGCATTGTGAAGTGAAAATGACACCATAAAGGAAGCCACGATCCGAAACTGGTGGGTGTTCCCTCATGTTTCTCATAGTCATGGAGGATACCGTCACTACCTTGGTGGTGATCATGGATGTTCAGATCAAGTTACTTAGTCTTATAGAGGCTTCTGTATTGGCCTCACAGCACTCATAGAGGCTTTGGTGAATTTCCTCTACTCTGAGTTCGCGAATGGAACTCCACGAATGGGATCTGTGAACCAAGTTTCCATCCCATCTTCAAATGTACATAACTTCTAATCCATTACTCTATTCAAGATCTAAAACTAGTCAAATTGAAGCTTTCGAAATGGGAAATGTAATTTAATCATGTATGAAGGCATTTGAAATATTTTTTGGATACATTTTTCGATGCCAAAAATCATCTTGATAATGTCCATAAATAATGTTCAATCATATTATATGGGGTACCCATAAATATTTTATAGGATCACAATCCTAGATTTCATCCATTTTTTGAAAAATAACATTTTCATTTATTGGTACTGAGTTACGTTTCAGTATGTAATTTTACCGTCAATCTGCTAGATAATTAGAGTGGACAATTCATATTATAATATTTATGATCCAATATTATTAATTATATTATTACAGAAGTTGTGATTAAAAATTTAATCATTATAATTTTCTAATAAAGATTATATTCATTCATATATACAAATGAAATCATTTAATTTATTATATGTAATGCAGTGTCAAACTACAAAAAATTGGGTTGAATTCATGGAGAGAATGTTTTTAGAACCTGAATTGATGGAATATATGGTTAAATAGTTAATGATTATTTAATTCCACATGAGTACATCTCATAGTAGGAAGAATGTTTGTCTATATAATAGGAGGAAAGATCCTATATTTGAAGTAAATGTTCATGTTTTTCTTAAAATATCTTCATGTAAAGGTGTGATGCATTTTCAAAATAATATAAGTTTTTGTTTACGGTTCACTGGACCATATGAGATTCTAGGGAAGGGGATCCGTTTATCATTAAGTATACTTACCTCCTAGTATATCATGGTTACATGATTCCTTTCATGTTTTTTGTTCTATAAGTATATAATAGATTCATCTCATGGTTTGATCATAAAATTATTTCAGTTGGAAAAGAAAAATAATTATAATTGTTAGTCATTTTTTCAAAAATACTAGTTTTATTCTAACTAAATTGTTTTCCATGAATTATATATTTTAATTTAAATGTTAAAATTATAAATTTAGTATTTTAATTTGGTAAATAATACATATTTTTTATGTATCATTATTTAAAAATTTTGTTAGGGTGTTTTTTTGGATTTTTTATAAATGGTTGATTTTTAGGAGAACAGTAAAAAATGATATATTCTAAAATACCATAACTCTTCATTTATATTAGTATTAAAAAGGTACCTTTTTCATATATCATTTGAATCTTGTAACCATATTGTCATATTTGGAATTATAATTTTAAAATAGTTTGATAATTTATATATTATTTATAGTCATAAAATCATGTTACCATAGTAAAATTCAGTCACCATTGATAAAGTAAAAATGGTGAAAGAGATAGGGGGACTATGAGAAAAGGCTTAAAATATATATTAATATTTATTTCAAAAAATTGTTTTTTTGGTGTGATTTAACCCTAAAATATACTATTTTAAAAAATATTACCATTGGGTGCCACTTACCATTGATAAATTCATTAATATGATTTTAATGTTAATAATATTTACATGAGTGTCACTTCTCTAACATATAAAAGGATCACACCTCTCCTCAGTTATCCCAATTATTTAAGAACATTATATCAAACAATAATTTTCCAAATACCATCACAAAAATAATTAATCCGGTCATAGAGGATCATTTATTCCTAAAAAATAAATCCAACAATCCTTATTGTGGTTTTTAATGGAGATTATCCCTGAAAAAATGTAGATGTTCTAAATAAGATCATTCAACGTCCTTTAATTTTCCACCTAAAAATATATATTAAATTAATACTTATATAATTACATTAGTATCAAATAATACATAAATGTTAATGACAATGGAATAACTATTTTTTACTTCCTCTTTGTCCAAGGAAAAATTAAAACATTCATTTTCCGTATGAGTAGTCAATTGTATCCACAAAGCGACATAACTTATTTTTAATCACCCCGCACATGGAATGTAATGTAGATATATTTGATGGCTATATCTGTTATTTTTAATATAAATTTGATTCCATATTAAAAAATTCAATTTTACCTTATTTTCTTTGACTCCATTTGAATGTGAACATGTTGTTTATTTGTACGTGCAGACTAGCACCTCTATAAATGAAATGATTCATTTTTCATCACCACCTTAAATTATTTATTAAAGAAGTGTATTTAATGAATAAATATTTTTTATGAAATTATTAATATTTTTAAATGATAAATGACCGATGTTATGACTCCTTTTACCCCGTTCGATGCACCCAACCTGTTTTGTACCAAACGAACCAAAACAATCCCTAGTGTGAAGTTATCTGATTTAGTAAAATAATAAAACATGATAATATAAGAAAAAAATAAAAATGGTAATGGAATGAACATTGAAAACATTATTAAGTAAACAATTAATATATGTTTATTATTTTTGAATGTAAAAGACATATTTGGAGATGTGGGGCTTGAGGTAATATAATTTGTTTAAAACCATTGTTTAATGTTTTAAAGTATTATTTTAAAATATATTCCCTCCATATCCACATTCTATTAAATGATTCAACAATTTTTTTATTTATTATTCATAGAAAATTAATAGTATTATTTTACTATTCATGATGTTTTTCAATGAATTAAAAATAATAATTTTCCATGTTTTCTATACGAGTGATTTATTACATTCTAAAAAAATTGAAAAAAAATATTACATTATCATCATTAATGCCTTTTCCAACATTTATATTCATATTTTTATCAAGATTCATCAACAGGTTTCTAAGGGTTTTCCAAGAAGATCTTATTCCCATTATTCTATAAATATTTATTTAAATTTTTAGTCCAACATAAAATGATATTTGTTATTATATTTATTAGATAACCTAAATTTATTTTTCTAATAGGATGAAATGACAATTAATATCATATTTAATAGCTAAAATTAATATTTTATGTATTTTATTCATTTTTAGTAATTTTTAATTCCATACAATGATGGGTTATTCAGACATAACTCTCTAATGAATTGGTTACTGATATTTTCCCTAAAAAAGACATGTTCAAGTTAACTAGAGAGGTTATTCCACACTAAGGGGTTTTATAAGTGTGATTCCGAGGATAATGTGTGATGTGGAGAAGTATGGTTTTCAATGTAAATAATTTTATTTCATTATATATGAAATTAGATTATTAATAATGTAATGTTCCTAATCATTTAAAGGTGAATGGATTGTTTTTAATAGAAATGCATTCATGAATTTTCAGGTTTTCTAAAGAAACTATATTGGTAATGATTTACCATAATGAAACGGATAAAATGTATTATGAAACAATTTTGGAAATAAAATTGTTTTCATGGGTCATGAAATTATTTTTTTGAGTTGATGAAACTAAATTCCATACTATTGTTCATCTTGATATTGAAATCAAATATGTAGTTATTATTAACAAGATAGGTATTAATTTTAGGCATAATGATTATTCCAATTCCTTATATCAACATTATTGGGATGTTATATTTCTAGACATGTTTTGAATAATAATTTTTTTCTTCACTATTTCATTTTTAGTACATGAATTTAGTGCCCTGTTTCTTTCCTTGATATTTAATGTTTTAAATGCCACATAAATATATTTTTTGTGACATATATCCTTCATTAACACCATATAAAAGATCATTACAAATATTTTGGATTATAAAATTACCACAATTGTAAACAATGTTTTATCATTGAAATAGTTTGGGGTTTTTTAAATGTAGAACCATAAAATATTGTATTTTTTCTACTCTTGAGTGTATAACTATACTAAGGAAATAAAACAAAGGTGGTACCATTTCTATTAAACGTGATATCATAAATGGTTTTGATACCATGGATTGAAGCATCATACAAAATGTTCTTTATAATTTTTGGTTCATTAACACTTTTGTTAAACCATTAAATCCCTTTTTAGCTCATCATATATCTTAATTCTCATAAATTTTTCTCTTAACGACTAGTTTAAATTCTAAAAAAAATGTTAGAAAAGGATATCCCCACTCAATGATTATTTTTACTATTGTAGAAGATTATTTTTGTAGGATCCTCACACATTTTGTGGAAGAATGTATGATTTAACCCATTTTCTTCAAGAAATATTGTTGTTTCTTTACCATATCATATATATGGATGACATTATTTTCTTATTACAAGGTGGAAAAAGAAATATTTAGAATATTATTGTACCCCTCTCCTATTGTGAAAATGTTTCAGGTCATGCTATAAACTGTAATAAATACTTTGTTTCCTTTTGGAAAATATTTTTGGTTGCAAGAAAGATTTATATTATGAATGATCTACACATTATATAGGTGTATTCTGCCTGTACCTATATTATTGTCCCACTATTTTGGCGAAGGCCTAAATTTCCCCATTTTTTATAATTTTTGACCAAGTCAATAATAAACTTTTTTACTGGAAAGGGAATTTCCTCTCTATGGTAGGAAGAAAATTCCATGATAAATCCACCATTGTTTATAAACATTTATATGACATTACTTTCTATAAATTCCCTATTGAGTATCATAATCTCGTAAATATCTGTAATATATTTTTTTTAAGAAAAATAACCCTTGAAAAAAATTTAGTTATCATTTTTTAGGTTAATTGTTATAAGAATCATGATAATTGGGGCATGTGAATCAAGAATATAAACATTTCTATTCATGGTATATAGGCTTGGTCCAGTAAAATATTTCTGAAGAATGATTATATTGGCCTAAATATTCATAAAACCAGAGATACTAGTAATTAAAAGAGATGAAATTTTGACTATATGGGCTCCTCTATTTGGTTGGCTCATAAATATTTTTATTCCGACATTATGTCTTATTATAGATGATTGTTAAAATGGACTATTCTATAAATTTATGGCATGATTGTTTCATTGGATGTCCTCTTATTTCCAATGTGGATCCTTAATATATAAATATCGATAAAAAATTCTATTAACAACTTATTGACTTCACCTAGTCCCCAAACTCCTAATAACTTCAACATTAAAATTAACTATTAAATCATTTGTTTTGTAAATAATGTTTTTGGTAGGGGAACCTACTTATAATGGTTTTATGGAGTCAAATATTTTATTTCATAACAATTTTCGTAGTAAAAAACACGAATTAAATTGAATTAAATGATTTTATAATCCTTGGATTAGTCGTTATCATTTTAAATTCATATGGTGAATTTCACGTAGTCTAATCCCTACTAATATTTTTTTAATACTTCATTATATGACTATTATGAAAATTTAATATGTGTTAATAACATAGATATGATGTTGACCATATATTCCTATATTTTTCTATTGTGTATACTTTATGTAAGTCAATATATTATTTCATTGAACATATGTTGTCAAGGGTTGTCATCTCTCATTATATTATTCAATACTAAAGAGTGGATGATTTATCTCCACAAATAGGAAAAATATTCATTTCTATAGCATCCATATTATTGTGAGTCATTTTTTTAATGAAAATCTATCATTTATAACCATATTTCCATGAATCTTCATCAAATGTAGGTGAAAATCCATTGAGGTGGACAATTCCCAGTAATAATGATTTTCCCCATCTCTATTTGATACTTATTAATTCTGTATTAACTAGGGGTTTTTTGGAAATTTAATGATATTCTATGTACTATTAAAATCCTGTTGTAATCCCTACCTCATGATTTGGTCAACATTAAGGTTGAAGGTGTGTCAAAAGGAATCTCCGATACATCGGGTTATGAAGCAATATATTGGAATCATAATTGATGGATTAATGTATGTTTATATAGAACCTATAGCATATCATCATATTTGGAAGGTAATATTCTAATAATCAAAAGCACTATCTCTATTTCAAGGAAAAATGATCCACTAACAGTTGGCTCAAAAGTTACTCTAACCCCATTAAGAAATCTGTTTGTAATGGCATGCCACATCTCTTAAGAAATATCATAACTAGATGAAAAGAATGTTTATTTTTAAAATATTGATCTAGTTATATCATTGCCCATTATTTGTTTGAGGATAACACAATTTCATATGGTCTTTACAACAACATAGTCTCCACTGACTTCACATGCTCTAATGATATTTCTTCACATTTAATTACACCTTAAAAAAATATTATAATAAAATTCCATCTCACATAATATTATAATTTTCGTTTTACTAAATAAATGTGACTTTTTCTTTTTGACTGAGTTATAAACTTTCTCAAAAAACCTATTAACATGGAATACAATTTCATGTTATTTTGGAGTTTTCTACCTTTTAATTTGGGGATATATATAGAGTTTTCTATAGTTTTTTTAATTTATAATTTTTGTTGTACTGTTCATATGCTTGTACCTATGTTTTCATAAAGAGTCTAGTTTGGATTCTTTCTATTATTCGAAATTATTGAGATATTGGTAGGACTTATAGGTCAAGCTTATTTTTTTTACTACCTATGGTTATTATAAACATTTATTATCTTATTATCATGGATTGTTGGAGTGTAAATTGATCCCTAAGTGATATCCTAAAACTATTGGTTCTAGTCACCTACATATTGTGATCGAGGAGCACACATGAGGACATGTTAATTTTCCCCATGGTCACATGGTCATGTTGTGGTGGGATGTTACACCCTACAATCCTATCCAAGTTGGATGATACCCAATGTAACACTCTCCGTCCATGAAAAATGATAATTTAAATATATGGGACATATGTTATCATTCTTATTCTCTTGGAGCCCACAAGGAATTTAATTTTAGACTATTAATATATCAATTTATTATATTTTTATGTTAAATTGAAAGACAAAAAAACTCATATCTCCTCAACTGTACATTCACAGAATTCGAGTCACATTTTTAATACCGTTTTGTAACAACACGACCAAACACTAATTGTACGACCTTAATTGAAATTATACATATATTTAAAAATATCACAATTTATTGAAATATATTCTAAATTAAAATCATGAAATTATGTTATTAACAATTTAATTATTTGTTAGGAAGTGAAATAAATAATTGTGATGGTCTCTATATTTTTATTTTATACATGAAAATGCTTGCATTATATTAAAATAATGTTTCTTATAGTTATTTTATTTAAAATATCATGATTAGTATAGAATTTCAAATGATGATATTCGATGGGACTTTATTTTCTTTATTTATTTTTTTAAAATACCAAAAAAATGATATTAAGATAAGAAAAATTTCATAAATAGTTATAAAAATTTGGATCACTTTTGGAACATTTAAATGATAGTGAAAATGTTATATTTTTTTACATGTTCAAGTAGTATTTGTGGATAACTTTATAATCTTCATCAAGTATTATGGACTATTATAAACCATGGATTTATGGGTCATTGTTTTGAGTGTGAATTTTATTTTTTCTACTGGTGGATGTTTGTTTCGGAGAACAAAAATTTGTTTTTGGAATCTGAGGGTTGGAACATCCCAAAATAATGTTTTGGAATGGGTTTTAATGGTTTATGCGTTGTTTGAGTGTTCAAGAGAGAATTTAAGGGAGGTATAGTGGATGGGTTGTAAGAGAGACCTAATTTGACACATTTACACTATAAATTAGGGATTTATGGAATGAAAAGCTAGGGCATTGGGTCGGGGGTCCTTGTCATTGTGGTTCATGACATGAATCAATGTTTTTGATGATTAAGGGTGATTCATGGTTTGAAAAAAGAAATAAATAATGGTGTTCCAACCCACATTTTTTTTTGATAAGAATACATGAAATAGAAAAAATGTATGGGCCTCCCCCTCTATTCTTCCACCTTGATCTACGTTGGTTTTCTATTGACATTAGTGGTTAATCCAAGTAAGATACTCTCACTGTTGGTGATTTTCCTAACACACCCAATTATTGAGTGCGTTCATTTAGGGGTTTGGTGTTGATTCCACTAAATCATTGTGGAATAAATATAAATTTTTGGTGATTTTTTTAATATCTCAGATAAAATGTTCTTAGATGGATCATTATGCCATATCAAATGATTTTAGTGGAGTAATGTGTCATGAAAAATTATTTTTTGTTTTTAGTGATTTTAGTTAATATTGGTCATTGCAACAAGAATCTAATTTAGGGATTTTTATTTTTATAGGATCAGTTGCTTGTAAATAGTATACCATGCCCCATTACATTTGGTTTTGGTGAGTGGATACCACCCATTAAGTTTTTAAGTGATTATTATTATTTATATTAAATAGTTTAAATCATTATTAATTGTTTATAATTATTTATAGATGACTATTGGCATTAGATAGGTGTCCAGGATCATGAAAAAAGGCCTAGTCGTCCTATTTGAAGCTCAATGTAGGGGGTAACTACATGTTCCATATAAGTGATCTATTCAATACAAAACCATTTGAGATGCATGGAATGTAATAAGTGATTTTATGTACATGTTTTAGTGGGGTCTTCTCAAAGACTTTGTCTCCAAAGGGAGAGGTTTATGAGTGTGTAGAAAAGAGGCATGAGTTTGGATTTGGGATTCACGTTATGTTTTGGGAATGGGATAGGTTAGGTTCTTAGGGACATTTAGATGTAATGAGTGGAATGGGGATGAGTGATGATATGTGATACAAGTATATGTCGAACAAGCGATGATGAAATCCACCTTGAGGATGAGGGTGTGTCTTGATGTGTTTGTGGAGAGGAAGGACTTTTTGGGACATAGAATACGGATTTTAAGTAGTATTTATTTAGGTTTTGGACCATTATGAATTAATCTAGGATTGAGTATAATCTAATAGTTAGGGATAGTCCCTTAGAATGGGGACCATGGGTGACATGGGTTTTGGTGAAGTTGGATTAGACCTTGATGATTGGGTTTGATGATCCCATGAGCTACGATGCTTCCATCGAGTGATGGAATCATGATTGTATTGATGAATATAGATCAAATTTGGTCTGTAGGAAGCATTGGTTCCCTAAAATGTGAGATGATACATGTAATGATGAGGGTCTAGTTATCGAGCGACTAGTTCCCTAGGATTAGTCAATTAGTTGACTAATGGACTCCATTCCCTACATATGTTGTGTATAATTTATGGACCTACCCAAAGTCATTAGTGATGCTTATGTTTTATTGAACCTCCATTGAGTATATATGGTTGTTTTAGTGTTATGTTACCTCTCAAAAGATTTTTAGTATAGTTTAGTGTGATAATCTTGTCCTGATAAGGGTATTGGGTTGAGGACATTTCTAAACATGGATTCAGATTGTGTTCCGGTATTATACCTTTACATATACATCCATGTGGTGAGGAACACCCTATGTGTTGGGTCGTGGTATTATGCAAGAGAAGACCAACAAACCTCCCTCAATTGAGGATTAATGGGTTGAGTCTTATAGATATATGACCATGCCAATAGTTTTTGGTCATTGGATTGAGGTTTTGGATACCTCCCGACCACGATTCCTTGAGTATGGGTTGGGAATATATATAATGGAACAAGGTGATGATTGGACTCTGTAATAGTGCTTAATAAGGGATGGCCAACATTGGGATGGCTCAGTTACCTCCCAATGACCTGATGGGTGTGTGTACCTCATCGAGGATCATAGTGTCTTTGTTTGCTCATGAAGAACTAGAAAGCATGTTTATGTTATTTCTTTTACTCATTAATATGTATGAAGATAATGAGATATAATAGTGGTTCTTGTTGAGACCCAAATTATTTATATTCTCACACCTTATAGGGGTATCTTAGTGCATGTGTAGATAGAATGTCCAGATTTTAGGTCTGGCATGGGATGTGTAGTGGATTAGAGTAGCGATTCTCAATCGGTATGTGGAGATATATTGAGTGAGGATTGGGGATGAAAATAGAAAAGGGTGAATGTGTTTTATATATAGATTATATTTTTTTTTTGTCATTTCAATGTGAACTCAATTTTATGTTTTTTTCCATCCTCCTTTTTTATTTTTTTCCATTAATGGTGGAGTAGAATGGCTTAAATAAAATTGATAAATCTGTCATTTTTAACCCACGAAGAATATAAAATAGTTAAAGGATCTTAATTAGGGTTCATAATTTTATATTTTGATTATAATTAGGGTCTTCTATTTGGTTTTGATGGTTTTTAGTATGATTTCAAAATCATTTACATCGGGTTTAACGTTATAATCTCTAATGGAAACTACAAAGGGATCCCACATCTATAATGAATAAAAAACCTACTTTCTAAATGTAAGTAGTGCATTGGGGGTTTAGACCAAATTGAACATAGGATCTCACCTTGATCGAGAGGATGGGATATCATGCTCATCAAATCCTTTTGGGGGTAATTATTTTCTTCTATGAGACACTTTTATATCATTACAATATGATCATGAATATCATACAAATCCCAAAAGGGGATTGGTTACCCAAGAATTTTTTATTGAATCATTCTATATTTAAATGGATTTAGATTAATGATATAACTTATATGTATCATTGTCTATCTATATCTCTCACATTTCTACTTATAAATGGGAAAAAATGTGTTTTTAATCCATATGACCAAATAATATGGAGTTTACTACCATCCATGGAATGTAGTTTGGGATTTGAGAAATGGATTGATCCTCCAAGAGAAACCCTATATATTATATGAGACCATGAATAAAAACACACATTTTTCATTTAGTTTCATTCCATTTAGTTTAAATTCATGTGGAAAATATGTATATGAGGGTTTTTAGGCTTTGGGTAGGGAGATCAAGCCATAGGAAGGAATCCTATATATCAAATTTATAATATGAATACCATTCTTCATTATATGGTTTGGTCTCAATGTACTGATAGGAAGTGGAATATGATTAATACTCGTGAGGGTTTTTCCCCAATGAAAACAAATATATTAATTCTTTAGGGACATCCACAAATATGGATTCCCATATATAGAGGAATTAATGATAGGTAATTTAATTGGGATTACACAATATGTTTTCCATTATCAGTGGGAATTTATGATACTAGGGATACTCTCAATGAAAATACTCAGATCATATGTGATGTGATCGGTTGGAGAAACAATGTTCAATAAGAAAAATTATGAACTTCATATGGATACAAAGCTTATGCACTGTGGAGGATCAGATTGGGTGTCTGATATATAAAGCTCAGACGATAGAATGTCATCCTACATATCAAACTTATAAAAGTAATGAGAGTCCACATAGTTTCATGAATTTTCTCAAACCATTGATTGATTAGGAGTAATGATTGACCCACGAAGGGGTGGGGGAGGGGGGTGGGTCCAACAAAATGAATGTTCAAGTACATACACAAATGTATAATCTTATTTTAAGATATTCATCCCTCATCCTATAATAGATAAAAGATTTGTAACCATGAGTGTGTGACTGGGAATGATTGGATGGCATGAGGACCCAATAATTCCCATAGGGTCTCATGAGTACCAATACATATAAAATTATGGACACTTAGAAAATGATGAAGAATTATCATCCAATGAATCATTTTCATGGGTTCACAAAGTTCAACGATAAATTCCCATGTGCTCTTATTATAAAATGATGAAATGGTTGGGGGTGTCTTCCTCACATGTCAAGGGGTATTCTTGAAATGTCTATAATGTCCGCCTAACATGTACAGGTCCTTAACATGATCAGAGCTGACATGTCAGAGGGATGACACGTAATCTAGATGACATGTTAGTAGTACATCATGTGAGCTATTTGTCATTTTCAAAGGACTTTTCATGATCCAGATGACATGTCCATGAAAAAGTTACATGATATTTTTGAAATGTCTAGAGGACATTACATGATCTATATGACCTATCCAAAGGAATTCACATGATCTCACTAACATGTCTAGATGCATTTTCATGATATGGATAACATGTCTAGATGAAAATGCATGATCTAGATTACATGTCCAAGGACATCATATGATTCAGATTACATGTCTAGAGTGTCTACCTGATACTTCCAAGGATGCCATCCAAACAAGGCATACATGTCCAAGGGAATCTACATAATCATTGATTATATGCCTAAGGTGATTTTTTGATCAATGTCAACATATCTAAGATCTTTAACATGATTACGACTGACATGATAAAATAAATTATTTGATCAATTAATCATGTACGTAGGACTTCATGTGACTAGGTTAACATGTGTGAAAGCTATCATGTAATAAAAAAATTTATGTTCGGAGGACATCACTTGAACCAGCTAACATATCTTAGGGATATTACATGAGTGAGATTTCATGTATAGGGTTATTAACGTTTTTTATGAATAGATCATTTTAACATCATGACCAATACATATGAAAATCGTTATTTCCATATTCACATGATGCTTTTTCATTTTTCATCATTCCAAATATAAATTCTCTTATGTTCATCAGGTGATATCTAATTAAGACATCATGTGATCAGGACGATTTGTAGATACTCATTCTCAAAATCTTTTCAATATCTCAGAAGTCATTTTCATGATCAATAGTTTGATCATATGAAGAATATAATAATACTGCAAAATCCCATAACTCATTCCTCATGCTTACCTAATATAAGACTCTTCTGATTGCATAGTTCGCCAATTTTAATGTTCACTCTCACCTCTTTGGTCCCATATGTGTGAGTTTTTTCATTTTAAAGGGTGGGGGGTTTACTTCTATTTCCCATGAGACCCATACCTCACCACATGACACTTAAACCATATATATTTGATTGAATCTATGTAGGGAGCACCACATCATGCATTTCACATGATTTGGCTGCGGGTTATCAATGATGTCATTTTGGCATCACATGATAAACAATGACTACATGATCGTTTTTTCATTTTCATATTTCTCTAACCCTTGGATTTAAAATTGGATTTCACTTATTCAAACATTGATGTAAAAGGTATTTCTAAAGATCACACAACATATCTAGGGGCTTCACGAGATCAATAGGACATGTGTGGATCCCTTCACAAGATTTAATAGACATATCTGGAACCCTCCGCACCATTGAGTTGACATGTCAAGGGTTTTTCAAAATAATTAGATAACATGCTAGAGGGCCTTCTCATTTTTATTATACTAATTATGTGAAGAGAAACCCCCCACCCTCTCATGAAAAAAGTTACTCCGCTTTAAATTTTCTATCTTTTTAGCTTTTATTTTATAAATCCTCATGATTACACCATTGGTTGTCCATTGGGATGTTTGATGATAAAACAATGACTGAAATCATTTAAATGATGAGGGTTAGAAGTTTAATGGACATAACATGATATGTAAAATAAGCTTCTTGGTCCTTCGTGTGATCAATAAACTGATCGTGCGAATTGAAACATCCATTCACATGAAAATAACTGTAACATCATTTATGTGAAGATTAATACACTTTTGATTATGTTTTATAAATCATATGGTGGCCACCCATCATGTTTCCATTAGGTAATAACATTATCAAACCAACAATTCAAAAATCCTTCGCATGATGAAGGTGACATGTCTTGTTGGCTTTGGGTGATGAGGATAACATGCCTGTAATTCCTATGCATGATCCACAGACTGATAATGTAAACAAAATCATCTATTTACATGAAAATTATTTTAACGTTATATTCATGAATGTTTCTCCTTTTTCGTATTTTATTTTATAAATGGATGGGGTGATTTTTAGGCATATATGGATGGACACATCACATAATGAGACGAAATCATCTAGATGCCATTGCATAATCATCAACACTCACTTGGAAGACTTCATAATATCAATAGGCTATGTGAGAAGGAATTCACATGATCATGTACACATCATATGAAGAGCATCACCCATTCATCTTATTTCTATAAGATCATCTGATTTGTATGACCCGGGTTCTTAAATATCAAATTTCCCAGCTTATCATTTCTTTCCTTTGCAATAAAAATAATACCCATTCTTCAAGAATTTATTCAACCCTACAATTTTCAATGCTCATTTGGATAGTGTTATTATATTAAAACCACATAAGTGAGGTCCAACGAAATAAGGAATCAATTATAAAAAATAATATTCCCCCCTATTTCCCTTGGGATTCCACTGGTTGGTGTTCCAAGCTTCTTTTTGTATTCTAGGATACCATTTAAAATCCAATGGGTGGTCTATAAATAGTAAAGTGTGTGGTGAACCATTTCACTGAGGACCTATACCTACAGATCACTCATGATATAGTCTCTTGTGTGAACGCTTCACATTTCTGATTAATTTGAACTCATCGTAATAACCATGTTGAGACTCGATCATGTAAGCCCATCTCTTAACAGACTCACATGATCACCTTGTCTTAATTATTGGTTATGAAATCTAAAAAATAGTCAATGTTAATATTCATGGTCCTTGATGCACATCCTTCTTTATGGGGATATCTTACATGATTTTCATGACATGTCAGTGTTTTTTCATGATCACTCAATTATTATTCACCTCGCATGACCTTATTATTATCATGAATTAGAGAGATATAATTCATCATTCACTCCACATGGGTAGTCATGGGACATGTAATACACATAGGATTTATGAAAGTCACTTATCCTTCCAATGTTCATGTTATTTTCAATACTGGATGTAGAAATCCCTGTCATGTGATTTTCAATTGATCAAATGAATTTTGTGGTTCTTCAAAAGTCATAAGAATCAATTTTACATTAAAATATTTACCAATAAATTCATTCTAACAAGGATTAAATATCTATTATATACTTCTTATGTATCTATCCATATTTTTTCAAGCAAGGAAATCATAGTATCCATGGATCCATGGAATGCTATGGTTGTTAGCATGGAATCCGGCCATTATTCAATTATCCAGTCAGAGAAAAAATAAACTACATGACCTAACGAGGATAAATCATATACAATATCTCATGTCATAATTCTCACACATTTATATGTCTTTTCTTACAAACTATTCTCCAATAATTTAATTTATGTTGTGTATCAAGACACTTCTTGATTCTTGATGTCTCATAACATGTTTAATGAAAATATATATCATATTGGAATCTTCATTACAGATATAAAACACTCAGATTGGTATTTTATTATGTTTATGCTGGATAAAATTGATGGGACCTATCAGGAATTTGGTTCTGATATCCATATATACCAATTATTAATATTGAAATAAATCATCAAGTCAAAGATTTTATGGTTTCTTAGTTGGGACCTATAGTCATGATATTGCTTCAGGAGGGACATGGGAAGGACCTTTTGGGTACAATATTCCTCAACTAAAATTTTAACTAATGAAAAACATATTGGGATATATTAAAATATTAGGATCTCCATAGAAATCACATATTTTAATAAGGTTTTGATGGTGGACATGGTTAGTTGGTAGAGTCTAGAAAAAACAAAATTTTTCTTGTGCATGATTAATTCTAAATCATTCTTTTAGAAGTCAAGTGAATATTTTTTGTGTTTTAAGATTTATTTATGATGATTTTATACCTCAATTTTTTTTTGTTTGGGATGACGTATAGTGGACCCCTCCCATTTATATAGAGATGATTATGTTGGATGAAAAGGTCGTTCAGAAGAACCCTCTTATGGGGGCTGACATCCATTTTATGAAGTGGAAAATATTTTTATCAAGGAGGTATATTCGAAAACCAGGGTCAAGAATCTAAAGGATTTCCCATGAATGGATTTCCATAGTTCTAGAGGTGAATAACATACCATATTTAATGAGGTTTAATTCCAAAAGTGAGGGTGGTAGGTTGTTTCTAACATCAAATGAGCTACTAATTTGGTTGGATTTCATGTTATGTACATTAGTAGGTTCCTACTCTTGACCCAAGGGATGTTTATTTTTATATATTCAAATTTTATGATGGTGGAACCCATAGAAGGATAATGTTACATTGGGTAAATAATTTTTTATTTCAAATAGTGTACACAAATTCATACATTATATTGATAGTGGAAAGGCCACAGACCTAATATTTATCGCCTTATAGGTGTTATGGGGTTGTATGAGGGCCCACCAAGGTGGCAATAAATATCTAAGTGCCAAGAACATCCTTGGTGTATATCTCAAGACCATTTCCTTGTAAATTAGAGGGATAAGTCACATCTCATTAAAGTACATCAAAATTAGGGCATGCCTGACCCATTATGAACACATTTCTTTCAGACCATATTAGGAGACCATTGGTAGTAAAAATAAAAATAGTGAGCGATTATCTAAAGCATGGTCATAATTGTTGTCTATTCAAGAGGGTTACCTCTCCATTAATATATACTGTAACATTATCTGTGAGTGATATACAAACGAAATATTTGGGATTTATTTTTTATGCATTAAAAAATGTTCCCTACACCACATTAAATTCAATATGAAACTCACCCAATGGTGGATCTTCAATTCTAGTAAATGATTATATGATAGCATTCTAGGATTTAGACAGAGTATCTACAAACAGATGCTTAGATAATTCTATCTCAGCATTATTTGGAGACATGGTTTCACTAGTAACCAAACAAGAAATTATATACATCATTACCTATGGCTACCAAGAAACTGCCAATAGTCGAATCCAATTCATGACCTGGATATAAACAATATTATAGTGAATCAACAACCACCTATATAACTCACAAGGAATTGAGGTGTATAGAATCATTTTTTACTAGGAAGTTCTTCAACTAGAACATATATAATGAGGGAGGCACATGTAAGTAATGTATAAACTAGGATGGAATTTCCCATAGTATACCAGCAATGGTAAATTTATAGGTAGGAAAAACTATAATCTAAAATATAGGAATTTCAATTCTATGTGACAATTTACTTGATGTGATTATGAAAAATCAACGATCACATGGTCAAAACCTTAATGATCAACCAACATTGTTTGTCACATTATTTTAAGACCATTATGCGAAATTTCAATGGGTGAAATACCTATTCCATTATTTGCATTAGGTGGAATATATGATGGTTCATAGAATAGTCATAGATTTCATAGATGAGGGGAACTAACTTTTCCCCAGAGAAGCAGGAAGAATAACTTCATTAATATCTTTAAATTATTATATTTCTATCAAAAATTTGATTCACCTGACATGTATCTTTTTGGTTACAGAAGGGAGATGAAGGTGACCAGTCACTCCAGCCATCTCTGATATATTCCTCTAGGGGTACGGTTGCTATAGATGAATTGGGTGATGACCCTGGAATAGATGGAAAGGGACATCCATGAATGGGGGAGTAAATGAGTGTAGTGCATTCCATTATAAGGCATCATAATCTACAATTTCATCATCACCATACTCATTATCTTTGTCTTTGGATCCATATATGGATCCTTCTTCAGAGAAGACGATAAAACGGATGTTCTCCATGTCCGTAGCAGTTTTCATCCCAAAATCATCAAGTACGAGTCATGTGTTTTTCCCTTATATTTAATCCATTTCATCATATAATTCCAGTCATTCAAATAGAGGTATCCCCCATCATGAAAATGTGTAGGAACATACATCTATTCTTCAAAATATTGGTGGGATTCCGACTACTCTTGAAGACTATTTTATATCCGGCTCAGTCCATCAAAGAGGGGAAATAGTCGGGGTTCAAGCATAGTCAATGTAGACACATTCCGCTGATTAACTAGTAGTTTTTCCATTTTCACGTCACTGTAAAATAATCATTTGGATAACTTTTTTGTTATTTTCGATTTTATTACCTATTTTTCATTGAATATAGGCATACATAGGGGAAGGTGAATGCATCTTTAGAGACCAAACATATTTTTCACTTTGTATTATATCACTGAATATTTATTTTCTCTTAGAGCTCTTAAATTTGTTTCACAAAATATACCAGTGGGGAAAAAACCTTTTATTCCACTAACTCACTCATCATAAGTAGAGATCACCTCTTCACCCGAATATGGGATTGGGATGATTTTTTTCTATTGATGAAACTATGAAAGGTATGTTTCCAACAATTTTCATGGTCGTAGACTATCTAAAGGCATTGAAATATGAACATTATGATTGGTAATCATTTTTACCTCTCATTACATTACTTTTCCAGAGCTCAAAGGTCAGGTTCCCTCTTCTTTAAAACTCCTCCAAATCAGTTTGACTAATGAAATAGTCTACTATATACCCAACTCATTGAAGAATGCATGTATGAGTCCCTCACATAGTGACATAGTCCAGAAATATATTTTCATTCTTGGATTTTGCATTAGATGAGGCTCAAAATATGTATCACATCATAAACTGATGTAATGAAAAGTTTGAGGGGGTGTCCGGACCATTACCACGTAGTACCATTTAGTGGATTTAAAGAAACTACTAGTTCATATCAATTATATGATCACCACCACCGTTTATAGGAGATTGGACTATATGACTCTCTATTCAGAAGTGAAAAAATTGATTTACCTAAGATGGAATAGGAGGGCCCATGAATTGTGTGTAGTAGTGGTGGATTCATTATTTTAATCATGAAAATTCAGTATGAGGCACTAAATGAGGCTTCCAAACATGTGTCAATGTAAATGACTCACAAAAACATGTTCAACACTATAACGACATTGATTAGAAAATAGAGGTATGAAATTAATCATATCAAGCTAGAGTTCTCTCAGTTGAATCATGAACTACAAAACCTGGAGAAAACCATGTCTGAACAACAAAGGCTCAATGACTTGGTGGAGAAGTCCATACATGCCATTGATGATGGGGTGGAATAATTACATTGGTTTTTTAAGGCATAAAATAATTCTTTTGATTATTTACACCATTCCATATCCTCCTTAGAGTATAATGAAGTTGAAGATAATTAATCCTCAATGAAAATATTGTAATGGGACTATATTTTTAATAGCCTCGTTTTTTGACAGTTTGTGGGAGAAATTACATGTTGTAGAAATTCCTCCCTCCCCAATATATAATCATTGGATAAAACATTTCTAAATTCCTTATTGTTGTTATATTTTCATTCATTGATCATTTCCATGACATTACATTTATTTTATATCATATAGAATGTCAATGATGTCAAAGAATTTAATAATAACATGAAAAAAAATTATAAACTCAAATGCCAAAATCGTAATAGAAATATTGCAAGAACTATCCATATATTATTAATGGAATAAATATTCTTATTGATTTATTCAATTTTTTTCAATAATAACTAACTCAAGGGGATAATTTGTATAAATATGTCCTATAGGGGATCTTTTATGAATTATTCTGAATATAGTGGGATTATTGAGTGCTGATTAATTTTTTCTAGGGATAGAAAATGACCCCTATAAGCATTGCATTCATTTAATATTTCACTTTATTATTCCTAAGATTCATATTTAAAAATACTAGCTGCATGGATTTCGGTTTTTCTTAGGCTACTTTTTATGGGTATTCAACCTAAAAATTTCAGCACTATTTCCATTTCATAAGTGCTTGATATTTCTTGAATCACACAAATTTGATGTCCAGTAAGCCGAGAGTCAATTTTTTCCTAGGTTACCAATTTTTTGTATTTCAACAATGAAATAATTGTTTCATATTTAATTTTACGTTTTAAGTTCTTATAAACCAAACCGTTGAGATTCTATAATTTTATGTTTAATAGCTTGGACCTTTAGTTACTTAAGTTTAGGGTATTTTAGTTTGAACCGTCCATTGATGTATATTATATTATTCTATATCGGCCCTTCCATTTATATAGTTTATGGTATTCTATCATGGAATATATTTTTATATATTTTAGGTTTTTAAGAATGGATTTTTTGTTTTTATAGTTTAGGGTCTTCTAGCCCAGACCATATATTTCTTTAGTTTAGGATAATTAACTCAGACTATCAGTTGTTGTAATTTAGAGTCTTTTAGCACATACCAAACGTTTTATTCTATTACTAATATAAATACTAGATTATGGATGGGTATTCATGATGTTTTTTGGGTGTAATGCATCACTACTGAGATGATGAAGGATGTGTATTCATGAAGGGTTCTGACACCCTATGTCTTTCATGCGACTCGATTTGATATCTTGGTGTCTTAATAAGATTGACACCAAATCCACTTGGAGATCTGGAATATTGATTGTGTAAATAGGATTTCCAAGAATATTCAAATAGTGGTGATGGAATGAAAAAGACGTGTTAAGGATGAACTTAAAATACATTGAGTTATTGAGTTCCACTACAATGTTTCTGGGAATCACAAGGATTGGAGGCCCTTTCTTATAAGGAGGTGATACCGTTAATTACGGTTCTAGGGAATTTTTGTAGATCTAAATCATACATAGTGAAAATTTAAGGTCCCCGCTATTTTTTGTGGGCCATGGATGATTTATGAAAATTTATACACTAGGATAGTGATGTAGAGTATGGAATAATGTCTATATAATGAGGGTTTTAGAACCCTAAGTGTATTAATATTTGTGTCTATGAATCCCATGACTGAATTAATGGGATTTTAGGTCATGTGGTGTGTCTAACAAATTTTTTGAGAATAGAACATCACATTATTCTTTTATAATATGTGAAATACCCAATAATGTTATGTCGAGAATTTCATTTCCTCTTGAATAGAATGATTATAGTGATTGTAAATCATCATATCCGAATATCTGAGTCAGCTAAAAATGGTTCCTTTAAAATATATGCTGACAATTAGTAATGACATAAACTAGTATCACACATAACCAAGAAAATATCTCATTGATTTAAGGGTGAAATATCCACAAGGACTAAAAAAACTCTTGGCATAATCATGGAGGCATTGCATTATTCACTCATGAATCCTACCATGTCCCCATCATGGAAGTATTTCCCTATTACCAATACACTATATAGAATAACCATGAAAAGTAACCAAATGATATGGGGTCCCATAAGTAGGGTTTAAACTCTATTAATAAGTGAGATTCAGGTAAGACTTCAAAGAAATAAAGGTGATTTAAGGAAAATAGAATATTCATGAATGGTTCTGGAACTCTTAATGTTCTTTACCCACTTAGTGAGCACGTTATCGAAGTGAGGTGATAAAAAAAATTATTGCTCTAATTTTTCTTGGACCAGGGGGTCCAATGATCATGGATCATCTATTAGTAGGTACAATAGATAGTCCATATTAGATTTATTCCATTTTTATTTATGGTCTATTTTTCTACTAAACACTTTATTGAAGAGTTTAATGATATGAGAATTGACTATTTTTCATACATCCCATTCTGGGATTTCATCCTGATAGTTTTTATGTCTTTTTCACTTATGGTTTTGAGTTATTGGGATTTGGACCCCCAAGGGATAAAGTATAATGTTTTATATCTTTTAATAAGGTGCATATGGTTTGCGGTCATTATTCAAGTGGAACTGGTATGAGGAGAGGTTTACACAATAGCTTAGTTCAGATTCCTACGGTTAGAAGTAATCTGAAACCTTCCCAAGTAGGGGTTGAGAATGTCATAAATCATGTAATGGGGATCGAAAACTATTAATAACGGTTAGTGAATTTTTTTTAGGATGATCAAGAATCAATCTATACCGACAAGCTCCAATGTGATGATGTTAGGGATCAGAACAATCAAAACCCAATTTATGGCACATACACATCTCGTTAATGGATAATATCTCATATATTGGATCGAGGGGAAGATGTTCATAGTCTAATAATCGTCCCCTAAAATCAATGTTTCCTCTTATAAAACACATGGTAGGGTTGTAATAATAAGATTCTCTGAAGAAATTATGTGTTTTAAATGTATTTACATTAGTGGGTAGATAATGAATGTAAGGTAAACATTGGTTAACATCGGTCAGGATCTTGGGTTCCTTTGATAAAGATCGATGATAGAGTATGGACTTTATATTTTTAAATCATCTACTGAGGATAAATATGTTGTGTTGATCAATCCCATCTACATGCATGACATATAAATATTTGATTCATATGTATGAAAATCGAGTATTTATGACTTGAATACCCTTAATCACTGGCATATACAATTTTAGCCTAGTTGTCTATGGGTTTCACTATGCATCTTATAAGGGAAAGAATCATGACATATTTTGAACATTTATGGAGATCCCTATACAATGATCTTACTCATATAAAAAGGAGAGGGAAAATATATTTCTTCTCTTAGTGAGTTTCAACATTATGGTAAGTTAATAGGTCCTCTTTATAGACCAATATCATATGTAGGAAAATAGAATTTCGATACTTCTTTCTGTTATAGAGGTGAAAGATTCATCTCAAGCATAGATTCTGGTATATGATATCCCAATATAAAAAAATTAGGACATGCAGGATAGAAAATATGTATATGAGTTTAACATTGTTGGACTAGGACATTATGTGAAGATTATTTTCATCTGACTAGGTTGTATTACCAAGAGGAATGACTAACTCAGTGCAATTGGGCCTTCATAGAAGATACATTCCCAAGGAATATTGGATAATAGAATATTATATTATAATATTTAGTTGGAAATAGGTATGATGCATAAATGTTTAATATCGTGGGTCTTTGAATCGTATCAAATAGATAGCTTATGGGAAGTGTAAATCCTAATATAAGAATATTTTAGTTGACTAGAATTGAAATTCATGGGTATAGTAAAACCATTGATTATGGTGGAATCCAATATTCAACGTAGTAAGGAAATAAACATTGGTATCTAATGGGGTCCTCATCCATTGGACTAGATCTAATAAGAGCATTCTTGGCGGTATTGTGTTATTCCCTAGAGAATCATAATGGTTTTTCTATGGATTAATAAATCTATGTCACCTTTTTTTAACATGGGATAACTAGTAGTAGGGGAACCAAAGGTCAATGGGATTCCATGATAGGGATATAAACTCATGGAATAGGTTTTCATCAACTTAGGAATAGAATATATGATGTCAGTACATGGAGAATGCATGATCCAAGAAGGGTTCAAGATCCCTAAAGTCTACACTAGCATGAAATGAATACATTTCAATGGAAAGGGATAAAACATGTGATTCGTGAATACAATCACATTTGATTGAATGAAATGTTAAATGTGAATTCCATATTCCATATAGTTTAACTTCATGTGAAAAAAAATCGTTCCCTATATTTGCATATAATTCACCTTGACTGCATTAGTCAGAGTGCTTTTCTAGGTTCCCTAAACTCACAAGAGTCATGATCTAGGTGAGAAACAAAATGAAACTAGATTGTTTAATAATCCATTTAAGAGTTCAGGATAAGGAATATGTAGGGATAACTTCACATTTTTTATGTCATGGTATCCTCATACCAACATGGTTCTCATCAGGGAAATTTTCAAGGAGTTATTAGTATTTGTTTTTGGGCTTGGAATAGTTGATTTAGGATTCACTATCCATCCCATATTATGGGAATGAAGCCGCAAATGTTTCAAATATTTACTCCCCATATGGATCAAAATTTTATTTGAGGAATAGGAAATTTATCATCCTGTCATGGATACAATCATGAATGAAAACCCGATTTTCACTATGTGTCATGTGGTATCAGGATTCCAAAGACATATAGATTGAATAAAAATGTCATGAATTATAGTTTCTTACTACCGGGATATTGAATATGAATTCATTAATTATTGAATCATTCTATATCCTATTTAGATGTGAGGAAAATAGATGGTGGGAAATCAGGGTGTACATTGGTGTTTCGGGGCCCATGGTAGTATGGTCTTCATAAGATATAGTAACCCTAAAATTAAAAGGTATAGTAATGAGATGTCATAATCATTATTTTACAATGGGTGTGATTCAAAGATGAATTACAAAAATGGTTTTGAATCCACTTGAATATTTGGGTTATGCTACATGTAAATTATAACCCACGAATATATGAGTTAATGATTGGTGAAAACAAGTGGGTAAAAATCAATATTTGATAATGGTGGAAGCCATGATTCAATAGATTAATGACAAAAACTTTGGGATAAAATGGTTTCCTCCATATAATGTCCAAATCCACTAGGTTTAAGCTCTGAAGCAATTTGTTACTCACTATTGAATCTTAATGGACTCTCTAAAGATTAACAAACCTATTCCACTAGAATTATATTGGAGAGAACCATGAGAAAAGGATCCCAAAGTCCTTGTGTTTTTAAGATAAGGATTTCAACTCGAGAAACTAGTTAATATCAGATTAGTTTTCAATGATTTGATGTAGGATAACGGAGACCATAAGATTCAAGAAGGTTTTTATCACCCAAAAGGTTACTCTTTAGTGTATCAAACACATTTTCATAGAGACGTTATAAAACATGAAATTCGTGAATACACATCCATTTGGGGAATGTTTTGTTTGAAAATAATTATTCGTGTTCTATTGTTTTAACATCATGTCCTATGGAAAGGGTTGTGTAGTTCAACATCATGTGACTAGGTACTTGATGTGCAGAGTAATTTCTTGTGATTATGATGTTGTTCCCTATTTTAATATATAATTCCCTTTGATCAATCTAGTTAGAGTGACTTACCCGGTTTCATAAGCCCAGATGAGTCATCCTCATCCAGAGAAACAAGTGATATATGGGATGTTTTGGAGTTTCAATAGATTTTTTGATAGGGTATTTTTGGGGGTTTTCACAATTTAATTAAACTAGATTATCTACATAGTTATGGATCTCTTGGAGGGGAAAAGGTGCGAGTGATAATAACTCATGGATGGGCATGAAATGGATAATCCCAACATAACTACATATCATGTGATAACATGAACCAAGCCACACGTTATTATTATTAAATGAATTATTATAGTTTATGGTTACTATGTGGGGAGAGGAAATAAAAATCATAATATGTACAAACCTATGATTTGGGATCTAAGCATCACTTCATACCTTGTGAGAACATTAATCACACTCTGCGTAGTTATTAGATAGAAAATTACCTACATAGGTCTGACCCATACATAGGGAGTGGTGCATATTTATATATGTAGTTTCTAGGCCCTTGATTTGAGATCTGGGAATCACTATGTATCCTTTGAAAATCATAAATATCACCACATGTAGTTCCCAAATGTATTGTATCATGTGCAGGTCTACCCCATGTGTTTGGGAGGTCGTGATTTTTTCATTTTTATTGAGGTTGGAATGAAAATTTTAGTTATGGGTGTCACTAGTGTAAATTTGTATGGATGATAGGATTGTATCCAAGTAGCGAAATGTGGAGTAGGTGAATGTATAATATGTGATGGGGTACGCCCTCTTGAGGATGGAGGTGAGTCTTGATGTTTTCATGTTGTAGGTGGAGTTATTCAGGGCTTATCATAGGGATGATATGGAAGTTTTATCATAGTTCTAGATCTGATATATCAATGTCAGGATAGGGTAGAACAAAATTGAATGGGATGAATCTTATGTAATGGGTTTAGGGGTTATAGACTGGTTGGACAAGAACATGGGGTCTAGGTTATAGAATCCTTTAGGCTAGGATGATGCAATAAGTTGATAGGAACATAATGTTATCAATGACTAGAGCTAATGGTGGATTTAGAGGACCATGTGGGTTCCTTGAAGGGTGAGATGAGACATGTCACGATAAGGGTATAACTATTGAGATACCAACATAATGGGATACGATAGTGGGTTCTATAAATTCCAATAGGACATTCCTCTCTTTCATGTTCTTGATGATCATATCCATAGTTTGCAAGAATGGGTTTGTGTGATGCAACATCCCTAGAGTTTTTGTGGATGGGATTATTTTATTATTGATTTTTGATGAGGTTATTAGTTTGAGGACCTTTACAGACATGGCATGGTTTGTTGTGCAGGAATTGGACTATTCCTTATATCAGATTAGTTCGAGGACCACCGTAGGGGGTGGGTCATGGTATGATGCAAGAAAAGACTGATGGACATCCCCATAGTGAAATGGTATGGGTTTATTGATATGAAAATATGAACATACCCACTGTCTATGGGTATTAGTCGAGTTTTTCATATCCAACCCGATTATGAGTCTTTATGTATGAGTCGGGCATCAATACATGGGAATGAGGTCATGAGTAGATTTTTTTTCATGGATCCATTGTATGTATGACCATGGTCTAGGTGTACTTGTTACCACCTGATAACCTTAGGGGTGTGTGTACCTCATCGGGTGTCGTGGCAGACTAGTTAGCACATGATTCATAGAATATCATGTTTATTTTATTTCAATTACACATACAAGGACACACACATATGATAGATTATATTCTGGTTTATTAGTCAAATATTATTGTTTTATATGATCATAACCTACATAAGAATATTGGTGCACATTCAGACCTTATATCTGGTTTTCTATTCAAGCATGGGACATGGGGTGGATTTGGCTAAGCAGCTCTATGGGTATATGGGGGAAGGGTATTGGAGGAACAAATAAGGAAGTAGGAATGAGGTGCATCTGTTAAATTTTTAGTTTGATTAATATTTGGGATCGTCCTATAGAGTGATCATTTTCACATTTTTTATAAAATCATCATTTGATATTATATATGATTGGTTAATTAGTATTTGATTTATTTGATGTTATCGATGTGTATTATGTTCAGTTATTTTAATCAATTTTTTCACTCTAATTTGATCAGATAGTCTCCCCATTATATGGATTATTCCCTCTCAACTAGTCAAAATCATATGGTGAATGAGAGGATATGATGATGTCCATATGGTTACCTTGAACATAGTAGTGATGAGTGGCCTAAGGTAGGAAATCCCATGCCATGTATGTGAATTTGATATGATAATTGTGAAACTCCATAAAAATATATTCACTCAGTTTTTCATCTCTATAATAAAAATTTTATTTCATCCCATTAGTTTATGTGAAATCCTCCCTAATAATAAGAAAATTAACTCTATCCGCAAAATTTACTAAGTGAAAAGACTCTTAATTACCTATAATGGATCTATGTAAATATTGTGTATAATATGTCATATTGATTTACAATATAATGAAGAGATGTTTTCATCATATATGTTTTATTCAATTTATATTTTTTGATAGATCTTATATAAAATTGGGTTTTTGTGTTTTTCTATAATATTAGAACAATAATTATCTCCATTAAAACTCAAATGTAGAATTATATATTTTTCCATTTCATTTTGATTGATTTTTGATATGATGAAGAATTTGAAAAATAAATTTATTCTATGTATAGAAACATAGTTTATGGAAATAATATAATTGATGATGATAAATATCACAACAACAATGTAAATATATATTAAATAGAAATGGTTCAGAAAAATTTAAAATACTCATGTCCTTAATGAAAATTTTTCTGTGGATTTTTTTGAAAATAGATAATAAAAAATATGAATTTTACATTGTTTTTTAAAAAAACTATTACCATGTTTTATAGGGTAATGTAATTCTTATATGGGTAAATCATAACCTCGTTACAGAAAATTACATTATGGATTAAAAGTATAAATTTTGAAGGATGATCTTGTAATTTATTTAGTAAGAGAAAATTTTCATTTCTATTTTAGAAATTATTATCACATGGATAAATCATGTCATTATTTATAGTAAAATTCTTCTTGGTTTCATGATTTATAAAATAAACTACATAAAATATTATACTGTGATCTCATTAAAAAAATATTTTGTGGATGTGATATTAGTTTATTGTGAATTTATACGTTGTATTAATAAAAAATTTGCTAATAAATTGTAAAATATGGATAAATATAAAATGGTTCATATTATTTAATAAATTATTTATATATTATAATGTGAATTATTCATATTAGAAAGTATTATCTTAAAAATTTATTTAAAACATGTGATTTTCTTTTGGATTTGAGGAATTTTTTAAATAAATATAAAATATATGATATTGAAATTATATAAAATATTTATATAAAATATAAAATATAAATGTGTAGTATAGAAGGATTATATTTTTATAAACATGATCTATTTCAAATTTATAAGAGTTCATATAGGGTACCATATAAAATTATAACATGAACGCGTTTATCATAAAGTAAATGTGAAATAATAATGGTTATATATTTATGTAATTATAGAGTATTTATAATTTATTTACATAAAGATATTAAATGTTTGTCTCATACCAAAACTCATTAAATTATAATTTTTTTAGTTACTCATTAATTTATTTAATTTTTTAATACAAAGTGTTTATATGATGAATTAATGTTTTTTTTAAAATATAAAATTTTATTTTATAAATTTCATACCATTCATATATTGGTAAAAATTCATATTATTAAATATGATTGATTAACGTTAAAACGATAACATGAATTGTAATAGGTTATGAATATTACAATAAAGGATTGTTTGGATTTGTTCAAAATATTCATCATGGGTTATATTATAATTTATGTATCTATTGATAATTGATTAATTGATAGTGTGAAATTGTTTTAGACATCTCACTATCAAGGGAGACTAGGCTCTATCTATAAAAGTGTAGGTTGACTACCTGTCACACTATACTTTATCTTTTGGGGATTTTGGCTATGTATGATTTAAAAATTTTACATTGGGGGTTTATCTACCTTAGGAATGATATGAATTTGGATATTGATGTCATTCCTTACATTTTTATTTTGATAATTACACCATGAATTATATTTTATAAGTTATTTATTATTATTTTTTTATTTTTTAGATTTCAATTATATTTACATAATATCTTTTAATTATATCATGACTTATAATACTTTCAATTTTACAACTCATATTTTTTAGAAATATATGATGATTATCTATGTTATCTTAAACTATGATCAGGTGTGAATCAAAATTTATTTGTTATGATTTTTTTCTGATGTTTTTATATGTTTTCAGTTTATATACTTTAGTTATTATTTACTAGATAATTTTTATGATATCATGAGATGAAATTACCACAATTTCATTCATTTTACTACATTTGAATGAAAAGAAATGTTTCTAAATTTCATTAAATTGAAAGGAAGGAATAAATGGCAATTTTAATGATCTTATACCCAGTTTTATTCCATGATAGGGATATGACGATATCTTAAAGGGGGATTAAAAGACCAGATTATAATTTTGAAGATATAAATTAAATATCTAAATTATATATCATAGATGACTTCGTTTAAGGAATATGATGAAAAAATATATTACTAAAAACATGCATAAATAAGGGGGAATACATGAAATAAGATTTTATTGGCCAAAACCACTTAAAATGGTAACTATAATATTTTTAAAAAATTAAGAACCTATTAAGAACATTATCTTCTAAATTGGAAGGTTCAGATTAATGTTGGGTGCCAAGGGATTATCATGTGTATGGAAACCAGGATATATCAAACCTTATTAGTTATATACATATTCCTAACATATGTTTGGGGTCACACATAACATGGACACTATAATGGTTAGGATGTTAGAGTAATTAATTGGAGATAATCCACAATATGCATTTTCAGAAGGTGTTGTCAATTCCTTTATAAAGGATTCATTTATGATATAATTAAAATTATTCTATACTAGATACAGTCAAAGATTAATGTAGCAACTCGGGTTTTTGGTCCTTTCAGACTTTGGAATATTTCTAGTAATAATTCCAGAGTTAGGCGCGAAGATGGCGTGCGATTCCAAGGCCCGGTGTGCTCGGAATTAATTTTATAAAAATATTAAGTATTTTTATACTATGCACATGGCTGGGGTGTGATATCTCCTAAACGGTAGCTCAGAACGGGAATCTGAGGGCACGGTTGCGTCCGTAATGTGCCGTTTATCCTAGGCGGGGTGTAAACTTTGCGGGCGCAGGCCTGCGGTGAGAAACGCCACCAGGGGCATTTTCGTAAATAAGTTGCAAAGTCAGTGTGCAACCGTCTGCTCAAATAACATCTGGACGAAGTCTCGGATGGAAAATATGAGTCTGCTGTTGCGTTCAGAACGGCGCGTTTACCCTAGGGGTGACCTTACTTTTGTTCGCATCGGGCGTCGGGTCCGAGGCGGGTTTGGCGCCGGCGGGTAGCTGATATAAATATCAGCCCCCCCCCCCATTATTGTTCCTCTTGAAATTTTTGTCGTTCTTCACCACCACTCCGCCGAATCGAGCAAACGAAGCACCCACGAGCTCGGAATTCGACGGCGGACGTTCTAGGAGTGTGCAGCGGAAGCTCTAGAGCGCGGATCTGAGGCAGAACGTCAGCGTTTCGCCCGCGAGGTAGGCAGATTTACGTTTTAACCCCCGATCCCATTTTTGATGAGGTTTTATGAAAATTGAAGCTGTAGCAGTGTAGATCGGGTCCCGAGGGTCGTGTAGACGCCTCCGGATCGCAAAACGGACCATCGGGGTTCCCCCAGTGGTCCGCACAAGATCTGTCGGCGCCGGCGGAGCCCGGCGGCCCGCGGTGGCCCGCAGGTGAGCCGCGGTGGCTGGCCGCCCCGCATGGCGGGGCACGGAGGGGGGCCGCCGGCCGGTCCGGCCTCTTTTCTCATACGGGGGTCTTTAAACCCCCGTATCTTGCGAACCGGGAGTCGGATTCGCGTGCCGTTTGCGGAGACGCGACCTTGACGACGAGGAGAACCCCTTGGTGTGTGTTCGAGGGGTTAAGGGTTTGGGATCATGGCCCGGGAGTTAGAAACGTCGTATAAAATAATATTATTTTATTATTTTACGACTTCGAGCCGTTGTAACTTCTACCAGGAGCGTCCGATTGATGTGCCGTCAGTGGTGTTGAGAAACTGATGGTACGACATACTTTTTGAGATGGTTTCTGGGTGTTGGTACTGAGAACGGGGTGCGGGCCCCACGAGGCCGTGTTTTGGTGTTTGCAGAGAAACGCAGCTTTTGCACCAGTAGTCCGATTTTGGTGGATGAATAGTCGATCCTGTGTGTTTTTCCGAGAGGATCGCAATGGTGCAATCCGTTTGTTGTGTTTTGGAATCCAGGCATGGGCCCCAACTGAGCTGGACTTCAGTGAATAGTACCCTTTTCTTTTAGGTGCCCGTATTGGACGAGCGAGTAGTAGATTCCCCTTGTTTCTCCGAGGGGATCGTCGTGGTATGTTCTGCTCGATGAGTTTCGGGATCGTTGTGTGGGCCGCGCACGTGATAGCTTCGGTGAATAGTAACTTTTTCACCGGTGCTCTGTTTCGGGCGAGTAAACAACCTATCTTGCGTGTGTTTTCTGCGTGGAACGCGATGGTGGCCTCGGTTTTGGCGTAGGAGGTGCGCAGTGTGGCCTTGTGGCGGGTCGCTCGGGTTAGCGATGTTTGGACCAGCAGTGGTTAAGGGTTCTCCCTTGGTTCGTTCCTATGAGGGTTCGTGTGGAATCACAACCTTTGTATGGGTTTTTGATCCTCTCGATGGGATGTTTAAACTGTTAGAGTTTTGGTATCCCTCCGGTGGGCCTGGAGTGGATCCTCTAGCATCTTTACCCAAGATCGGGTTCTTGGTATCGCTGTGACCGCTTATTTATGGGCGGCGATCCCCTATCTAGCAGGTTAACCCCGTATGGTTTGTGGCATCATCATAAATATGATCCCCTACGTGGTGGGCTGTGCTCAGTAAGGTTGTGGCATCGTCGGGTATATGATCCCCTACTCAGCATGTGGTTTATAGTAGGGTTACGGTATCGTTGGTTATGCGATCCCCTACTCAGCATGTGGTTTATAGTAGGGTTACGGTATCGTTGGTTATGCGATCCCTTACTCAGCGCGTGGTTTCGGTTGGGTTGCGACATCGTCGGTTTGATCCCCTATATCATGAGTTATACCAGATAGGGTTCCGGTATCGTCGTGACCATCTTTATATGGACGATGATCCTCTATCTGAGTGTGGAGCTTCTGTCGAGCGCCAAGTCGGGTTGTGGTATCCCCCAGTGGATCCTACGTGTGATCCCCTATCTGTGAGAACTACGTATGCTAGATCGTGTCGTGGTATCCCCCAGCGGACCCTGGGAGTGATCCCCTGTCTGTGAGCTACGTATACCAGAGTGGGTCTTGGTATCCCCTAGCGGACCCTGGCGGCAATCCCCTATCCGAGGAGTTTGGTGGTTATGTTGTTTCAACGATGTTTCCTCAGTGATGTTATCCGACGAGCGTGGTCTCTCGGGTGAGCATCTGAGATGTTTGTTTGGGACCCGATGGATAGTTTCTCTCGGATGAGTGTCATCTGGTATGACAGTGTTCGTGTGGTGTACTCTCCTGGTTGTGGACAGTTGCTGGTGATGAGGTCAGTACCTCTTGTGGCTTTGGGTCTTGAGCTTTGTATATCTTGATTGTTCAAGGTGTATGTATGGGAATACACCTGAGCTGAGTTGAGATGACTAGTTGTGTTTAGCCAATGATAGTCATGAGATGGAGTTTCTCTCTCGTATGGGTTCCCTCTGGCGGGGTTGAGCGGACTGTTCCCTTTCAGTTGCTCCCGTGGGTTTTGGGTTTTTGGGGTGCCTACTAAGTATGTTTATACTCACCACTGCACGGGCTTTGCATGCACATGTTTGTGTCTTGTGCAGACCGCAAGCCTTTTGAAGGAGTCCCAGGAGGACCCGGAGTAGACAGAGCTTTGTGAGTGAGTTGACCAAGGTGTTTACCGGAGCTGTGCCGAGGGAGCTTTCCGGCGGGTGTTTGTGGCATCGTTCACCTTCTTCAGAGCAGGTTGGACACGCTTTGTAGTTTTCTTTTGGTGGGCCCTGTTTTTCCCTTTGTACTTTTTCTGTTGCTCTCTGGTTGTGGGATAGTGTATGCATGCATCTACTTTCCAGTTTTTTTATCTCTGCACTGTTTCATGGAGGTGTTTGTGGGTGCGTGTGTACAGGTACCTTAGGCTAATGCCTCCCATGTGTGTGTTAGCCTACTCGGCGCTGGTCGTCAGCCCCTGGCCTATTGGAGGCGGGCTTGCGGAGTCACGGCTTGAGCCCCGTTGTGTCGGGTCATGACAGAGTGGTATCAGAGGAGGTTCCACATTTGGAATCTCAGAGCATAGCTGGTCTAGCTATGAGTGTGGTTTAGGTTGCATAGCGGTAGTGTTAGGATGTTTCGAGTTCAGCTTTCAGGCCAGGGACTCCAGTGTTGGTGCGACGTCCGACTTATCCATGCACCAGGACTTTGATAACCTACCTTTCGACTCGGGACATTCGTACACTGGTCGCGGGGACATAATGGTACATGCATCATATAGGACTGGTTTCCTTGTCCTTCATGAGTCAGCTCCCCATATATACGATTTGATTGTGGTGCGTCTTGAATGTATTTCAGAATTCCTCCACGATAACAGTCAGTGAGGGTTGCGCAGTAGGATTGTGCTGATGACCCGCCCCGTGTAGTGGCCGTGGAGCAGGGCGTGGGTTCTGAGGTTGCACCTCCTGGTGGTCTTCCAGTTGAGCCACCACCTGTCGAGTAGCTGGTTGTGCCGGCGGTGCTGGACGAGGTTGCGTGCAGGCTAAGTGCGCTGCACGAGTTCCAGAGGCAGTGACCTCTGAGGTTCCGGGGTGATCCATACCCCCAGGCAGCTGATGACTGGCTCGAGGCAGTCACCCGAGTTTTCCGCCTAGCGAGGACACCTCCAGATCAGATGGTGGTCCTAGCGGCGAGCCTTCTACATGGTTCTTCTGGGCGATGGTAGATTTTGGTGACATGGTCCCATGACGAGGAGACGCTCACGTGGGCAGAGTTTGAGCGGCTATTCAGGGAGGAGTTCTATCCGGTGATGCTGAGGTCAGTGCGGATCCAGGAGCTTCTGCAGCTTCGACAGGAGAGCATGACTATGTCGGAGTACTCAGCGAGGTTTACAGACATGTCGCGCTACTCCCTGGATATGGATCAAGACCCATTTTTTAGGGCTCTGACCTTTGAATAGGGCTTACATAGGGACATCCGAGCAGGTGTGGTTTCCTTGTTCCTTCCCACCTATGCTGGAGTGTTGGAGCAAGCCTTGGTGGTGGAGAGTTTTCTGGCTGAGCAGATTCCACCTGTTAGTGCTGGGAACTCGAGAGCTGATATTTCATTGGTCGGATCGGCATCTGGTAGCCGACGACATACTCAGGGGTCTGGACTTGGCCGACGTTTCAAGAGGCGACCCTAGGATGGAGGATCTGAGCCTCAGGGCACACAAGGCTCGCAGGCCAGTTTTAGTCAGCCGCAGGAGAGGCAGTGTTACGCTTTCGACGGTCGGGGACATCTTCCTAGAGATTGTCCGACTCGACATGCTGCTGAGAGGGAGTCGGTCGATGGACCGCCTTAGCAGAGGCAGCGTCTCGAGCAAGGAGGTCCGCAGGGTGGCGGACGTGGCGGCGGAGCTGGTGCAGCGGGAGGCGGTGGTAGGCAGTACCAGTTGCCACCACCCCCACCCCCAGGTGGTCCATTCCAAGCTCAGGGAGATGGTGGCCGAGGGCGAGGACCGATGCATGCCCTGGAGGCAGTCGACCCAGAGGCACCGCAGATGGATAGAGGTACGCCTTGTGTATTTTCTACTTACTACAGTAGTTTGTCAGACACTGTTTAGCGGTACTCTTTCCTTTTGTTGCTTGCTCGAGTTTTGTTCAGGGCATTGATAGGACCCTCTGTGGGAGTTGTTCTGCATGCTTCGAATGCGTGAGGAAGGGGGATCCTTCCTCCACCGAGACGCGTTTTTGTGACGCGATTAAAACCGTGCGGGTGATTAAGTGCCACCCAAAGCGGATAGTATTGAGGTGTGGAGGATGAGTTCCTCTAACTTATACGTTCGGGCATGGATGTTTGTTGGTGAGCTCGCTGGTGTGTGAGACCCAGTTGAGAGTCCGATCTCTTTCCTTGTACTTAAGGCTTTTCGGGGATGAAAATTTCTAAGGGGGGAGGATGTAGCGACTCAGGTTATTGGTCCTGTCAGACGTTGTAATATTTCTAGGAATAATTCCAGAGCTAGGCACAAAGACGGCGTGCGATTCTGAGGCCCGGTGTTCCCGGAATTAATTTTATAAAAATATTAAGTATTTTTATACAATGCACATGGCGGGGGTGTGATATCTCTTAAACGGTAGCTCAGAACGGGAATCTGAGGGCACGGTTGCATCCGGAATGTGCCGTTTACCCTAGGCGGGGTGTAAACTTTGCGAGCGCGGGCCTGCGGTGAGAAATGCCACCAGGGGAATTTTCGTAAATAAGTTGCGAAGTTAGTGTGCGAGCGTCGGCTCAAATAAATTCTTAACGGAGTCTCGGATGGAAAATATGAGTCCGCCGTTGCGTTCAGAACGACGCATTTACCCTAGGGGTGACCTTAATTTTTTTCGCATCGGGCGTCGGGTCCGAGGCGGGTTTGGCGCCGGTGGGAAGCTAATATAAATATCAGCCCCCCCCCCACCCCCTTATCATTCCACTCGATGTTCTTCATCGTTCTTCGCTGCCACTCCACTGAATCGAGCAAACGAAGCGTCCACGAGCTCGAAATTCGACGACGGACGTTCCAGGAGCGCGCAACGGATGCTCTGGAGTGCGGATTTGGGGCAGAACGTCAGGGTTTCGCCCGCGAGGTAGGCGGATTTGAGTTTTAACACCCGATCCGATTTTTGCTGCGTTTTTCTTCAAATTGAAGCCGTAGCTATGTAGATCGGGTCCCGAGGGTCGTGTAGATGCCCCGGGATCGCAAAACGGACCCCCGGGGTGCCCCCGGCGGTCCGCGGAAGTTCCGTCAGCGCGGCACCGGCGCCGGGGTGCGCCGGAGGCGCGCGGCGGAGGGCCGCCGGTCAGGGTGGGCCGGCGGTGGCGGCCGGCCGGTCCGACCTCTTTTCTCATATGGGGGTCTTTAAACCCCTGTATCTTGCGAACCGAAAGCCAGATTCGCGCGCCGTTTGTGGCGACGCGACCCTGACGTCGAGGTGAACTTTCCGGAGTGGATTCGAGGGTTTAAGGGTTCAAGATCGTGACCCGGGAGTTAGAAACGTTGTATAAAATAATATTATTTTATTATTTTACGGCTTCGGGCAATTGTAACTTCTACCGGAGCGTCCAATTGACGTGCCGTCAGTGGCGTTGAGACCCTGATGGTATGACGGACTTTTTGATCGAGAGGATCGCAATGGTGCAATCCGTTCATTGAGTTCCAGAATCTAGGCATGGGCCCCACCCGAGCTGGCCATTGGTGAATAATACCTTTTTCACCGGGTGTCCATTTTGGACGAGTGATTAGTAGATTCTGCTTGTTTTTCCGAGGGGATCGTCGTGGTATGGTCCGCTCGATGAGTTTCGGGATCGTTGTGTGGGCCCCGCATAGGCTAGCTACGGCGAATAGTGACTTCTTCACCGGTGCTCCGTTTCGGGCGAGTAAATAGCCTATCCTGTGTGTTTTTCCGCGTGGAACGCAATGGTGGACCCGGTTTTGGCTTAGGAGGTGTGCAGTGTGGCGTTGTGGCGGGTCTCTCAGGCTAGCGACGTTTGGACCAGCAGTGGTTGAGGGTTCTCCCTTGGATCGTTCCTACGATGGATCGTGTGGCATCACAACCTTCGTATGGGTTTGTGATCCTTTCGAAGGGATGTTTAAACTGTTAGAGTTGTGGTATCCCTCCGGTGGGCTCGGAGCGGATCCTCTTGCATCTTTACCCGAGATCGGGTTCTTGGTATCATTGTGACCACTTATTTATGATCGGTGATCCCCAATCTAGTAGGTTAACCCCGTAGGGTTTGTGGCATCATCAGAAATATGATCCCCTATGCGGTGGGCCATGCTCAGTAGGGTTGTGGCATCGTCGGGTATACGATCCCCTACTTAGCATGTGGTTTATAGTAGGGTTACGGTATTGTTGGTTATGCGATCCCCTACACAGCATGTGGTTTATAGTAGGGTTACAGTATCGTTGGATATGTGATCCCCTACTCAGCGCGTGGTTTCGGTAGGGTTGCGGCATCGTCGGTCCGATCCCCTACATCGCGAGTTATACCAGATAGGGTTCCGCTATCGTCGTGACCATCTTTATATGGACGATGATCCTCTATCTGAGTGTGGAGCTTCTGTCGAGCGCCAGATCAGGTTGTGGAATCCCCCAGCGGATCCTGGGTGTGATCCCCTATCTGTGAGAACTATGTATGTCATATCGGGTCGTGGTATCCCCCAGCGGACCCTGGGAGTGATCCCCTATATGTGAGCTACGTATACATGAGTGGGTCTTGGTATCCCGTAGCGGACCCTGGCAGCGATCCCCTATCCGAGGAGTTTGGTGGTTATGTTGTTTTAGCGATGTTTCCTCAGTGATGTTATCCGACGAGCATGGTCTCTTGGGTGAGTGTCGGAGATGATTGTTTGGAACCCGATGGAGTGTATACCTCGGATGAGTGTTATCTGGTATGACAGTGTTCGTGTGGTGTACTCTCCTGGTTGTGGACAGTTGCTGGTGATGAGGTCAGTACCCCTTGTGGCTTTGTTGCGTGAGCTGTGTATATCTAGATTGTTCTAGGTATGTGTATGGGCATACACCTGAGTTTTGTTGAGATGACTAGTTGTGTTTAGCAGAGGATGGTCATGATATGGAGTTTCTCTCTCATCTGGGTTCCCTCTGGTGAGGTTGAGCGGACTGTTTCCTTTTAGTTGCTCTCTTGGGTTTTGGGTTTTTGGGGTGCCTATTGAGTATGTTTATACTCACCCCTGCATGGGCTTTTCCCGCACATGATTGTGTCTTGTGCAGACCGCATGCCTTTTGACGGAGTCCCAGGAGGACCCGGAGCAGGCAGAGCTTAGGGAGCAAGTTGACTGGGGTGTTTACTGAAGCTGTGCCGAGGGAGCTTTCCGGTGAGTGTTTGTGGCAGCGTTCCCCTTCTTCAGAGAAGGTTGGACGCGCTTTGTAGTTTTTTTTTTGGTGGGCCCTATTTTTCCCTTTGTACTTTTGTTGTAGCTCTCTGGTTGTGGGATAGTGTATGCATGCATCTACTTTCCAGTTTTTATATCTCTGCACTGTTGCATGGAGGTGTTTGTGGGTGCGTGTGTACATGTACCTTAGGCTAATGCCTCCCATGTGTTTGATAGCCTACTCGGCGCTGGTCGCCAGCCCCTGGCCTATTGGAGGCGGGCTTGGGGAGTCGCGGCTCGAGCCCCGTTGGGTCGGTTCGTGACAATTAAATTGAGATCTTAGATGGGGTAATTCAAGAAAAAAATTATCTCTTGCCACTAATGTATATGATGTGAAATTAAAGGTGATCATAATTGCAGTGGGATCACATTTTATAAAATTACACATTAAATGATCCTAAAACATTATAACCATATTTTAAAAACATATATTATAAATATAAATAGAATTATATTAAAATTTTAGACAGAGAATAATATTCTAAAAGGAGAATATTAATATACGTAACTTCATATACTGATATTGTATCTTGATAAATATTCTCAGGTAAGAAGAACCATTGTATATTTTTGACCTTATAATTCATTACAAGAAACATATTGGTTAAATTAATCAATATGATTATACTATTATAGTAATCATAGTAGCGATTCTATTTATGTATCTATAATGAGAATCATATCTATAGATGACTTGTATACAAAGAAAAGGGTAATAAAAATTCCATTAGTATATTAGAAAATCTAATGATCTCCTATCAATAATAATCTAGAGATGAGAAATATATTATTTTAAAAGAACTATTTGGATAGAATGTCGTTGAAATAATTTGGCCACAACATATGTTATCTATATGATATGTTATTTAGATTAGTTTAAGGGGTTAAGTCCATCGATTTGGAATTATATGGCGATAAATACAATTTTACAACCACTACTAGAAAGGTTCTAACCGTTTATTTTAAATTAAAATTTGAATGAGTTTAAGAAAATGCTTACTTGATAGCCCAATTATGTAATGGATAACTAATAATGAAATGTTAGGTAAATACTAAAGTAACATGATTATGTAATATAAAAACTAATTTTTAAATGTTTTGAGTTAAAATAAACTAATATAGGTTATAGAAAGTTTACTCACACTTATTTTAAATAGAAAAATGGATATTTAAATGAATGGAACTATTTCCAATATGGTATGTCTACAAATTGGATAAAATATTATAAAATATTTATGGAGGGTTATAAGAGACACCATTGAGAGTCCATTTAAGTATTAATTTTATATAAACAAATTCTCTTATTTGGAATGGTAGGTGATATCAAAATTTTATTTTATAATTTCTAAAAATACACTGGATTTAAAAGAAATGAAATATTGATGAATGGAGGTTTTAGTTTCCATTAATATGTTAATGAAAATAAATTCTATATAAATTATTAAAAAATTAAAGATAAAATGTTTTTGGATTTTCAATAAAGGTTGTGAATTGAATGTCATTTTATTTATTTTTCATAGCAAGAGATTAATTTTAAAAAATATTTATTTGATTAAAATGAAATAATTTTGTAGATAAATATTTTTTATAAATAATCAAAATCAGTAACATAATTTTGAAAATAAAGGACAAAATAGGTTCATTCTAGATAAAATACAAGGGAATGAGTTCCAACCTATCATCATTGGAATATTTTATAAAGAAGTAGTTTATAATCCATGATAATGAACTAAAGATATTAAATTTTTTATGAGATATAGTTATTAGATTTTTATTTTTTAAAAATTATTATTTAATAAAATAAATTCTTTTATCTAATACGAAGTAGTCTTTTTTTTGAAATAATTCATAATTTCTAAATGGTGGTTGGGGTGGGTTTGAACATTGAGATGTTCAAAGTACAACAAAAAATCATTATAATAGTATAATTCAATGTGAATGTCACTTATATTCAAAAATAGGTTAGGATATATTTGTATGAATATACATTAATTTTAATATTTATATTTTAATTTTTATCCAAATGATCATAATGAAAATTTTCTGTTATTTATAGGTTCCAATAAAATATGATTTTAAATGTTTTCTGAATATATAGTCTTACATAAGTAATTAATATCATAACATTTGATATTGTGAAGTTTAATAGTTTAAACATTATATTCAAAAGGTTATACATAAATATTTTTTCCCCTAAATCTTCATTTTTAAAACATTTATTATTTATATATATTATCCAATTAAATATGTTTATTGGCTATATTTATCATATAGTCACATAGAGAAGTGGAAATATTTATATATTGACATGTTGAGTTTAAAAAACCCTAAACAAGTAGAAAACATAAGGTATCTGTTGTGGTCCATTATACGAGACATTATTAAACTTACAATTATTTATGGTTTTATTATAATATTATTAAAGGTGTTTATAAATATTTTAACCTATCGTGTCATAAAATATGAAGTAATGATTTATGATTATTCTATGATATCTATAAAAATTATATTATGTGAAATCATAATTTCAATTTTAATGTATTTCATTGAGTTATTTATAACTGATTATTATCATGTAGATTTATAGGTAGTGATAACATCTGACGATTAACATGGTTGTTTTCATTTAAAATATATAATTTCTGCTAATATATAAATCGAGTTATGGGTATTGTATTGCCCATCATGTATAATTATTGGATGTTCATACACAATGTATATAGTGTACTAGGAGTGTAACTTTAATATGGAATCATTATTAATTATGAGTGAAAAGATGACTATCATGAACACCATCATACAATGGTACATTTATTACGTTTCCCCTAAGGATTAGCTATGTATGTGGTGGGTATGTTCCTGATCATGTTTAGAATTGTTGTTTAATCATACTTGGATTTACCCATATATTTGATAGAAATCACATATTGTCCCTCGATTATTATAAAATGAGGAAATGTATGGACATAAATATATTATTAACATGGGATATTATTATCTACATTGATGTAGGGAAATCAATATTCTCATTTTTTTGGGTGAATTATATATGATTTTTAATCCATTGTGTCCTTATACAATAGTATAAGCAATAATGAATGAGTTTGTTTCATGCTATCCTTTTAGAAAAGGTTTAATACTATAATGAATATGTAAATAAACTATAAAATGAAATTTATTGGTGATATAACTCTATGTTCACCAAAAGACTCTTGATTTCTCACTACATATTCATGAAATTAGTCCTTTTTGTGCATCACCTATGGGACCAATATTCATTTGCAAGTCACACTAACATGCCCCTCTTGCACATTAAAATACATTCACACAATGCTCAATATTTTTATATAAATAGGACCCTTTAGTTCATCATTTTTATTCTTTTGGATGATTAATATGTGACACATTTCTTTTATTACTTGGTCTGCATCACCATGTCATGTAGAATATTTCTCAAATATGTTTATGTAGTATATTTAAGATTAATAACAATGGAAATTAATCAAAAGCGGTGATACTTGAGTTCTCCAAGTATAAGGCCCCGACCTTAAACCTTACTTAATATTGAATTAAATGAATAATTCACATTGAGGATATTTTTAGGTTTAGAGTTTTAGAGAATTAGAACATAACTATTACATCTCAAAAGATTACAAAGTAGACACTTCTACTAAGTTTCCATAGAATAAAAACTCTTAAAAAGAAACATGTCTAGTTCCATGTTTTATATAGAATTACATTCCCTTGATCCCATCCTTGACCCTATTCCACATTAAGTCCTGTGAAAAACATTTCAAACAATCTTGGGGTGAGCATAAAAAGCTTAGTAAGGGATACACAAAGAATGAAAACTGTTAGTTTATCAAAACAACAAGTAAACCATGTATAATTTATCTATGTAATACTTTTCACCTTTATGAAGTAGTAAAAACTCCTCATAGAATAAAAGATCATTAAATACCCTTTTGTAACGAAAATATTACCATAAAACCCATATAAAGATCACATAACATATAAAGGTATCTTGGGACATAAACATACTTAAATGGAATTACCATAAGGTTGACTTCCACAAATATCACTTAATGGAATAGCCATACGGCCGACTTCCATACCCAATGCATTGGAGGTTATAACGTAACCACCCATCCTGGTATTCATGGCACTACCCTTCATATGGTTTATCACGTAACAACCCGTCAAATGTCTAAGTACCATTATAAAATCGTAAGACATAAAACAAATATAATGGAAAGAAAAACATTTCCACACTTTGATCAAAATATATCACTCAAATATATTGACTTATCAAATACATTATAAAAAATCTCTTCAATAACAAAATACATAAAAGAGTATATGATATATATTTCATTTTAAAAACATCACGGCTTGTTGAGGAAGCCAAATACCAAATAATACTCACGGTAGTGGAAAAGGTCATTGTCACCGCGTACGTTAAAAGAAACATTCCTTTTTGTCATTTTGTAAAATGCTTCATAGAAAAAGATTCCTTTTGTATAAAAGTATAATTCAAAGGGTTTTATACAACGTATAAAAGAAATTTGTGTATAAAATAAAATATGCTTCAATGAAAGGAGATTGAGACGAAGTCCCTTACCTCGGGTCCGACTTGACTCGATCGTTCTTTAACATCCTAAATAATAAACTTGAGTTAATTTATACATTCCTAAGAAAATTTTTCAAGTTAATTATTCCATTTATATCATTATTTCGATGTTATAAACATTATGAAATCATTTAAGTTAATAATGGTTGTTTTGTTGATATTTGGTCCTTATGTCGAAAGTGGACTTCTTACAATTACATGTTGTTCGTGTGGTCAAAGGTTCATTATATCCAGAATGATATTCATGATTTGGATATCATAAATATAATATATATCCAGAATATACATGTATTTATAATATTACATAATCATTTATAGGTGAGACATGAAATGCACCGTTCATGGAGACGGTAAGCCATACGTACGCATGAACGCTACTTTCATTTCTATGTCATATTAATGGAATTAAAACTAAATGATAGATATTTATATTCTAATTCCAGAATTATATTCATAATTTATATGTAACATACATGATATATATTCATTATATATATGTACTTGTAATTATACATTACATATGGGGATATAAAATGAAATTCACCGTTCATGGAGACGGTAAGACGTACGTACGCATGAACGCTACTTTTATTTATATCTCATACATTAATGGAATTAAAACATAATGATACATAATATAATTATAAATCAAGTATGGTATCATATATAATATAATTAAATCCATATTTTATACGTCCCGCGTATGGCATTAACGAATCAAATCACTTTGAGGGGGCGGTAGTCTGCACTTCCTAAAATGAAGATATCGCGTTTACCCATAATGGAAACCATAAAGGTATTCCATAAATGAATAATACAGAAGATTAAGTGAAACATAAAAATATTATATATCATATATATATATAGTGACATCTTAATGGCCACCTTTAAAGGTGTTATAAGAATATTGAACAATCATCGTTTCGTGAGGAAGAAATTCGCCATCCACAGAAACAGTATGTTCTTTAACCATTAGATGTAGGTGTGTGTAACTGTAGCTCGAATTATTATTATAACAAAATCCTAGTATATTTGAGATACTGGATTTGTTACAAAATAAATGAATAAATTGAGTTTAGGGGGTTGGAGAAGAAAAATATATCAAAAGAACACAAGGGAAGACATTACCCTAAAATCGGGTAACTCCCTTAGATTTGAGCTCAAAGGCTTCCTTGGGAAGACTTCTGCCCAATGTGAGGCTTCTAGGAGTAATAGAGGGATTTGGAGAGACAAAATGGGCAGATATTGGCTGAACCAAAGGCTTGAGAGGTGTGGGTAAGGTAATAGTGGTGGGGGCCTTTTATAAGAGGAGAGGAGGGGCACTCTTGGAAGGTATTGAAATTTTACTTTATTTTAAAATGAGTTTCGGATTTAAAAGGTCCCAAATTAATATAATTCGAGGATAAGGTGATAGGAGTAAGAAATATATCCATCCAATAATATTTTGACTAGTGTAGGTCTTAGATTTTACATTATCTATTCATTTTATTTAAATTGTTAAATAATGAGGTAATCGCTCCATCATCATGATGTCATAAATAATTTAATTTACATAATTTCTAAAAATTATAAAAAAACTATCAAGATGTAGGAAGTATTATTAACTTTCTAATTAATATTTATAGTCAAATGTCTGACTTGTATAACCCCATTTAATTTTTTTTAGTAAAACAACTCATGTTTGTGTTTTTTTAATTTTACATTAAATAAAAAGATATTAATGTCATTTTCCTTCCAAAGTGTCTCCATGGGGTCCCCAAGTTTACCCATGGATTGTCTTGTTCGGCCATGACATATCCAATAAGGGTAGGACATGTGGCATTCTCATATCATATTATTAAAACATTAATTTTAACTTAAAATACACTAATTACCTCTAATCGCGATTAGAAAATTAAAAGTTACTATTCAGTAAAAAATTATTTCGATTCAATTGAACAACATTTTACATCTTAATTACAACACTATTTTTCATATTTTTGAAATTCAAAACACAGAGGTGGTAAAATTTCATTTAAACGAAAAATCAGTTTTTTAAGTAGCACTTAGTGGTTTCATTATTCATCAAAAATTGATGTTTTTCAAAAAAATACCAAAACTTCACCCTAAGATATATTTGATATTCCGAATTCAAAAATTAAGTCCATTTTAAAAAAATCAAAACATATAAGTTGCATTAATTAATTTAATAATTAATTTCCGCTGTCAGAGCAAATAGCGTGTTTTTATGAAACAATAAGTATCAAAAGATTGACACTAGTTTAAGTCTGATTTCAAAGGGAAATTAATTCCAACGACCACTATTGGATTTAATGGTAAAAATATATTTTAATTTCACATTAAAACCAATTCAAAAGATAATCTAATCATATAAATAAATTAGATTAAAAAGAGGTTTTTAATTAAAATACAACATTTTTCACTATTCATTAAAAAATGAACATTATCGGAAAAATACCAAAAATTTACACAAAGTAATTTATGATGTCCCGATTATAAAGAAAATTTTTATTTGGTCTAATAGAAATTATAAGCGTGACCAAAACTATATTTAATGAAGGTTCTCCAGGAAAAGACGATAAGTGGACCTTTAGTGAATATTAGAGTATCTATGCCTAAAATTGAATTCTTTTCTTATTTTGAGCATTTCTTTCTTATTGGATAAATTTAAAAACAATTAAAAACATATATAATCATATTTTAGTTATTTATATTCATTATTGTCAATACAACGGCTACGTGTTAACTACCATTTAAAATAATATTATTTTATTACTCGTGTGCAACGTAAGATTTCAAACAAACTCTTTGTCGTATATCAGGTATGCTATCAAACATAGCAACCACATTTAAAGTAAAAGTAATATTCAATTCTCAAATATGAAAATGTATTATTCTTTATTTACCTAGGATGTTACATCCTTCCCCCCTTTTGGGAATTGCGTCCTCGCAATTTTATTCACTTATCAAAATAATTGGGGGTATTTATCCCTCATAGCATTTTCAGATTCCCACGTTGCCTCTTCAACCATATGGTTTTTCCACAAAACCTTTACCTAGTGAATTACCTTATTTCGCAACACTTGCTCTCTTCGGTCAAGAATCTGGACTAGTTGTTTTTCATAAGAGAGAATCTCTTCCAACTGAACTACCTCTGGGCTCAAAACATGAGATGAATCTGGCATATACTTTCTCAACATTGAAACATGAAAAACATTGTGTACCTAAGACAAAGTCATAGATAATGCCACTCGGTATGCAACTGATCCAACTCTCTCCAGAATTTCATATGGTCTAATGAACCTTGGACTGAGCTTTCCTTTCTTACCAAAAAGCATTACACTTTTCCATGGTAAAACTTTGAGAAAAACATGATCACCTACCTGGAAAGATAGATCCTTCCTCCGGTTATCTGCATAACTTTTCTTTTTGCTCTGAGCTATTCTCAGGTGTTTCTGAATCAACTGAACTTTTTCTGCCATCTCTTCTACCAATTCTAGCCACATCAGCTTCCTTTCACCCACTTCATCCCAAAAAGATGTAGTTCAACACCGCTTCCCATATAATGCCTCGAACGGTGCCATCTGTATACTAGAATGAAAACTGTTATTATATGAAACTCAACCAAAGAAATATGGTGGTCCCAACTTCCCAGATAATCCATCGCAAAAGCACGTAGCATATCCGCCAATGTCTGAATTGATCGTTCTGACTACCCATCTGATTGCGGAAGAAATTTTGTAATAAATATTAATTCAGTACCCAACGACTTCTGAAAGCCTTTCCAAAAGTTATAAGTGAATTTGGGATCACAGTCAGATACTATAGTGAGAGGAACTCCTTGTAACCTGACTATCTCTTTAAGATACAAACAAGAACGTTGATCTAGGGAAAATGTATCTCGTATACCAAAGACATGAGCAGATTTAGTCAAGCGATCAACAATAACTCAGATTGCATTATTACCTCGAGGTTTCTTCAGCAATCCCACAAAAAGGTCCATGGATATATTTTCCCATTTCCACTCTGGTACTAGAAAAGGCTGAAGCATCCCTTTCGGTAAATACCTCTCTACATTAACATGTTGACAAGTCAAACACTTCACAGTAAAATCAGCAATATCCCTATTCATTCCATCCCACCAGTAATACTTCTCAGATCTCTGTACATCTTAGTACTGATAGGAAGAACTGAAAATGGGGAACTATGGGCCTCACATAACAACTCACCCTTCAACTGTGAATCAAAAGGCACACATAATCTCTTCCCAAACCTCACAACACAATCGTTATCAACGTTTAATTCAGGAAACTTACCCTTCTGAACAAGCTCTACATTTTTCTGCAACTCACTATCTTGCTTCTATGCTTTCTTGATTCTGTCTGATAGGGATGATCTCACTGACACCTGAAAAAAAGAGAGAAGGACATCCTGTACCAAATACTTTTATGCCAATGTTTATCAAATCCTTAACCAAAGGATCACGTTCCAAACACAACATTGTTAATGAAGCATTACTTTTTCGACTCAAATCATCATCCACTTTATTTTCTTTTCCTGGATGGTAATGAATTGTACAATCATAATCAATGATTAATTCTAGACATCTCCTCTGTCTCATTTTCAATTATTTCTGGGCGAATATATACATTAAACTTCTGTGATCGGTATATATTTCACACTTTACTCCATACAAATTATGCCTCCAAATTTTTAAAGCAAAAACAATAGCAGCTAATACCAAGCCACATGTAGGGTAATTTACCTCATGAGTTTTCAACTGACGTGAAGCATAAGAAATTACCTGATCATTCTGCATAAGGACACAGCCAAGTCCATTCATTGAAGAATCACTATAGATAACAAACTCACTATTCCTGGAATGAAGCGCCAAAACTGGAGCATTCACCAATCTTCTTCTCAACACCTGAAAACTATCATCACATTCTTTTGTCCAGATATACATAACACCCTTCCGTGTTAGATTAATCATCAGACTAGATAATCATGAAAAAATTTCAACAATCCTTCGGTAGTAACCTACCAAACCAAGGAAACTATGGATCTTGGTTACATTTCTGGGTATTGGCCATTCTTCAACAACTTTGGTTTAGCAGGATCAACACTTATGCCATTTTTTGAAATAATGTGACCAAGGAATGAAATTTGTTGTAACCAAAACTAAAACTTTCTGATTTTTCTATATAGTTTCTTTTCTTTTAAGGTTTACAAGATAATACTTAAATGACTTTCATGCTCCTCTTATTTTTACAAAACACCAAAATACCATCAATGAAAACAACCACAAACTTATCCAAGAACTCATGAAAAATTCTATTCATAAGTTCCATGAATAAAGCAGGTGCATTGGTTAACCCAAAAGTCATAACTAAAAATTCATAATGGCCATATCTATTACGGAACGCAGTCTTCGAAATATCTGCTTCTTTTACTCTCAACAGATGGTACCCCGACATCAAGTCAATCTTTGAAAAATACTGAGCTCCCTGGAGATGATCAAACAAATCATCGATATGAGGCAAAGGATACTTTTTCTTAACAGTAATATTATTCAAGGCTATATAATCAATGCAATGTCTCATTGAGCCATCTTTATTTTTATCAAACAAGACAGGAGCACCCCATGGTGATGTGCTAGCTCGAATGAAACCTTTATCTAATAACTCCTGCAATGGCTTCTTTAACTCTAAAAGTTCAACTTGAGCCATTCGATAAGGGGGTTTTGAAATTGTATTAGAATCAGGAACTAAGTCAATAATAAATTCAACTTCCCGATCATGAATAATACCAGGAAACTCATCAGGAAAAACATCAAGATACACATTTACCACTGGCACATCATTAATCTGAACAGTTCCTTTATTTTCAACAATATGTGCAAGGTAACATTCAACTCCATCTTTTACTATTTTTCAACTTCCTGATATGTTATCAAAATAAAGGGTTCATTCTTGTACACAAACTGAAAATCTTTCTGAAAAGAAACCATCTTAGCTCTGTAGTCAATCTTAGCATGATAAATAGAAAGCCAATCCATGCCCAAAATAACATCAAACTCTACTAGAGGCAAAACAATAAGGTTTGTAGGTAGATTTTTTCCGCACACAAGGATAAGAAGGTTCTTATAATTTATTTTTGTCTCAATCTTTCCTTCGAGTGTTTTTACCATAAGTTCAGGATTCATATTTTGAGATGTGATTTATAATTTACTAGAAATCATCTCATAAATGAAGGAATGTGTAGAACATGAATCAAACAACACATTGGCATAATCTGATCAAACAAACAGTGTACCTGATACTACTTCAATCGATGGCCCAAAATCTTCTGAAGTAGCTGCAAAGGATTTCACCACCATTTTCTGCTTGTAGTCTGGCTGCTTTCCCCTAGTTGAGTTCTTCAGTAGACACTCATTTTCATAATGAACCATTTCATTACACTTAAAATATCTTACCGCTGCCTTTTCATTGCTTGCTTGATCATCTTTCTTAGAGTTAAGAGAAATATGACCAGACATACCACACCGAAAGCAATTTCCAGACTTGGATAAACATTCTCCAGGATGCATTTTACCACACTTCTCACAAGATGGATATTTGGTTTTCTTACCTCCTCGTTTCATTGATGAATTCTTCCCCTTTTCCTGCCAACTGGACCTCTTATTCTGTTGTTTGTCAAAGAACACCTGATCATCGACAAACTTTATTTCCACCTTCTCCGCACATAGAACAAGCTTTTCAAAACTTTTGAACTCACGAGAAGCTAAATCCCTTCGATACCTTGGCCTTAACCTTGCGTAAAAACGATTTATTTTACGATCAAGATCTCGTATGAAGTTTGGATCATTCCTTGACAATCGACTTAACTTTGCTTCATAAGAAGCCATTGAGTAATCCTCATGCCTCAATTCTAGAAATTTCTTTTCCATCCTAAGACGAACCACCTTAGGAAAATATTTCTCAAGAAACATACCTTTGAATTTTTCCCAGTGAAGATCCTCAATCTCATCACTATCCTTGATATTTTTCACCATCGACCACCACTGATTAGCGTCACCTTGAAATAAATAAATAGCAAGACTAACCTTTTGATGTTCTGAACACCCCATGATTTCAAAAATCTTCTCCAGTGCTTTAATCCACCCTTCATCTTTCACGGGGTCCGATGATCCTCTAAATGATGGGGGATGTTGCCTCATGAAATGATCCACCACTGACATGTTCATCTGTGGTTGATTTGGCTGATCTCATGCATGGATACCACCACCATTTATAGCCTGAGTCAATTGTTCCATCATTGCAACAAACTGTTCAGTTCCAATTTCGACCATCTCAGGTTTCTGTTTTGGATGGTTTTCTTCCTCCTGATGTTGTCCCAACATAGCTGCTTTGTTTCCTTTGTGGAAAACCATTCTGACCATATAAATATCTTAGGTGAAGCAACATGATAATCATTAAATGCTATATCATTTCAATCATACCATAAATTAACTTATAATTTAAATATTTTTTAACTCCTAAAGATGTCTAAACTGACCTCTGATACCAACTATATGGCCCCGACCTTAAACCTTACTTAATATTGAATTAAATGTATAATTCAAATTGAGGATCTATTCAGGATTAGAGTTTTAGAGAATTAGGACATAACTATTAAATCTCAAATGATTACAAAGTAGACACTTCTACTATGTTTCCATATAATAAAAACTCTTAAAAAGAAACATGTCTAGTTCCATGTTTTATATAGCATGACTTTCCCTTGATCCCATCCTTGACCCTATTCCACATTAATTCCTATGAAAAACATTTCAAATAAACTTGGGGTGAGCATAAAAAGCTCAGTAAGGGACACACAAAGAATGAAAACTGATAGTTTATCAAAAGAATAAGTAAACCAGGTATACTTTATCAAAGCAATACTTTTCACCTTTATGAAGTAGTAAAAACTCTTCACTGAATAAAAGATCATTACATACACTTTTGTAACCAAATGATTACCATAAAACCCATATAAAGATCACATAACATATAATGGTAACTTGGGACATAAACATACTTAAATGGAATAACCATTCGGTCGACTTCCAAACATATAACTTAATGGAATAGCCATACGGCCAACTTCCATAACCAATGAATTTGAGGTTATAATGTAACCACCTATCCTTGTATTCACGAAACCACCCGTCATATGGTTTATCACGTAACCACCCGTCAAATTTCCAAGTACCAGTATAAAATTATAAGACATAAAAAATCTAATGGAAAGAAAAATATTTCCACATTTTGATCACAATATATCACTCAAATATATTGACAAAACAAATCCATTATAAAAAACATCTTCAATACCAAAATACATAAAAGAGTATATGGTATTTATTTCATTTTAAAAACATCACGGCTTGTTGAGGAAGCCAAAGATCAAATAATACTCGTGGCGGCGGAAAAGGTCGTTGTCACCGTATACTTTAAAAGAAACATTCCTTTTTGTCATTTTGTAAAACGATTCGTATAAAAAGATTCCTTTTGTATAAAAGTAAAATTAAAAGGGGTTTATACACCGTATAAAAGAACGTTGGGTATAAAATGAAATATGCCTCAATGAAAGGATATTGAGACGAAGTCCCTTACATCGGGTCCGACTTGACTCCATCATTCTTTAACATCCTGAATAATAAACTTGAGTTAATTTATACTTGATTAAGAACCTTTTTCAAGTTTATTATTCCTTTTATATCAATTATTTCCATGTTATAAACATTATGTAATCATTTATGTTTATAATGATTGTTTTGTTGATATTTGGTCTTTAAGTCGAAAGTGGACTTCTTACAATTACACGTTGTTCGTGTGGTCAAAGGATCATTATATCCGGAATGATATTCATGATTTGGATATCATATATATCATATATATCCAGAATATACATGTATTTATAATATTACATAATCATTTAGAGGTAAGAAGTGAAATGCACTGTTCATGGAGACGGTAAGCCGTACATACGCCTGAACGCTACTTTCATTTATATGTCATATTAATGGAATTAAAACTAAATTAGAGATATGTATATTTTAATTCCAGAATTATATTCATCATTTATATGTAACATACATCATATATATCGATTATATATATGTACTTATGATAATACATTACATTTGGGGATAAGAAATGAAATGCACCGTTCATTGAGACAGTAAGCCGTACGTACGCATGATCGCTACTTTTATTTCTATATCATACTTTGATGGAATTAAAACATATTGATACATAATAGTATTATACTTACAGTATGGTATCATATATAATATCATTAAATCCATCCTTTATATGTCCCACGTAGGGAATTAACGAATCAAATCACTTTGAGTGGGCGGTAGTCCGCACTTCCTAAAATTAATATATCGTGTTTACCCATAATGGAAACCATAAAGGTATTACATAAATGAAAAATACAGAAGCTTAAGTATAAAATAAACATATTATATATCATGTATATATATATATATATATTGACATCTTAATGGACACCTTTAAAGGTGTTAGAAGAATATTGAACAATCATCGTTTCGTGAGGCAGAAATTCGCCATCCACAGAAACAGTGTATTCTTTAACCATTAGATGTAGGTCTGTGTAAGTGTAGCTTGAATGCTTATTATAATAGAATCCTAGTATATTTATGATACTGGAGTTGTTACAAAATAAATGAATAAAAAGAGTTTAGGGGGATGAAGAAGAAAAATAAAACAAAAGAACACAAGTGAAGACATTATCTTAAAATCAGTTAACTCTCTTATATTTGAGCTCAAAGGCTTACTTGGGAAGACTTCTGCCCAAAGTGAGGCTTCTAGGAGTAAGAGAGGGATGTGGAGAGACAAAATGGGCAGAGCTTGTCCGAACCAAAGGCTTGAGATGTGTGGGTAAGGTGATAGTGGTGGGGGCCTTTTATACGATGAGAAGAGGGGCACTCTTGGAAAGTAAAGAATTGTTACTTTATTTTAAAATGATTTTCGGATTTAAAAGGTCTCAAATTGATATAATTCGAGGATAAGGTGATAGGAGTTCGAAATATATCCATAAAATAGATTTTTGATAAGTTTATGTCTTATATGTTACATTATCTATTCATTTTATTTAAATTATTAAATAATGAGGTAATCTGTACATCATCATGATGTCATAAATAATTTAATTTATTTAATGTCTAAAAATTATAATAAAATATCCTGATGTAGGAAATCTTTTTATATTTCTAATGAATATTTATATTCCAAACTCTGACTTGTATAACTCCATTTAAAAATTGTTTTAGTAAAACAAATCATGTTTGTGTCATTTTTACTTTTACATTAAATAAAAAGATATTAATGTCATTTTCCTTCCAAAGTGGCTCCCTAGGGTCCCAAAGTTGTCCCATGGATTGTATTGGTCGACCATGACACATCCAATAAGGGTAGGACATGTGTCATTCTCATCTCATATTATTAAAACATTATTTTTACCTAAAACTACACTAATTACCTCTAATCGCGATTAAAAACATAAAAGTTACTATTCCCAAAAAAAAAATTTAATCCCATTGAATCACATTTTACATCTTAATGACAACCATATATGTTGGATTTTTGAAATTCAAAACACAGAGGTGGTAAAATTTCATTTAAACGAAAAATCTGTTTTTTAAGTACCACTTAGTGGTATTACTATTCATCAAAAATTGATGTTTTTCAGAAAAATACCAAAACTTCACCCTAAGATATATTTGATATTCCGAATTCAAAAAATAATTCCATTTTACAAAATTCAAAACATATATGTTGCATTAATTAATTTAATAATTAATTCCCGCTGTTAGAGTAAATAGCGTGGTTTTATGAAACAATAAGTATCAAAAGATTGACACTAGTTTAAGTCCGATTTCAAAGTGAAATTAATTCCAAAAGCCACTATTGGATTTAATGGTAAACATATATTCTAATTTAACTTTTAATCCAATTAAAAAAATAATATAATAATATAAATAAATTAGATTAAAAAGTGGTTTTGAATTAAAATACAACATTTTCTCTATTCATTAAAAAATGAACTTTATTGGAAAAATACCAAAAATTTACACAAATTAAATTTCGTTGTCCCTATTTTAAAGAAGAATTTTATTTTTTCCAATAGAAAGTACAAGAGCGACCAAAAATATATTTAAAGAAGGTTCACAATGAAAAGGTGATAAGTGGACCTTTAGTGAATATTAGAGTATCTATGCCTAAAATTGAATTGTTTTCTTATTTTAAGCCTTTATATTTTATTGGATAAATGTAAAAAAAATTAAAAACATATATAATAATATTGTAGTTATTTCTATTCATTCCCGCCAATAAAATGGCTACGTTTTAACTACCATTTAAAATAATGTTATTCTATTACTAGTGTGCAACGTATGATTTTAAAGAAACTTATTGTCACGCATCGGGTATGATATCGAACATAGAAACCCCTTTTAAAGTAAAATTCAATTCTAAAATATGAAAATGTATTATTCTTTATTTACATAGGATGTTACATCAAGGGTGTGAAACACTATTCAAATTTTTGAGGAACCACTTACTCTCTTATTCAAAAACCATAGGATGAAGGACCCTTCCCCAACAAAACACTTGAGCATTGTTCATACAAAATCATCCTTAGAGGAACCCTATAAATTATAGAATATTCATCCTTGTAAATTTATAGATATTATCATATCTTCCTTGTACCCTTAGGTTTCCAATTTTCCCAAATACCGTTAGTCGAATCATCTCATTTTCGTTTACTATGGAGAACCCCATTACCCAGACTCATTTGTACAAAGCCTCAAACTCTCCCCTGTCTCAATAGGGAGAAGCATGTTTCTTGCACTAGACTCATTTGAGCAAGATGCTATTTGATCCCATTACAAAGGTGAATTGGAATCTTCTATTCGAATGCCATGATATCATTAATTGCAATGATATAATGGTAAAAAATTCATTTTTACAAGTCTCATACTTCATACTATAATATTTATTACCTATTTTGAGTCAAGTAACTATATAATGTTCAGGAATGCACACCAACATGAAACCCATCGATCATGGATATAATTAATAAAAGGAGGAATTTGGTTTTTATAATAGAGCTATATAAACTAAATGTAATCCTTAATTTTGGATATTATTTATAATGAGGGTACCTATTAGTATTAACTAAGGGATGTTTCCCTAGGAACATGAACCAAGACTTGACTGATCCATGAACAAGCCAAATTGTCTTGTATTGTTTGTAATTTTCTGGGATTACAAAAATAACTAGAAAACCAAAACATGAATAATTTTTATATCAATAATTCCATCACTATCTAAGAGTATGACTTATTTACCTATCATCACCTATTACCATGTAACAAGATGGGTGGAAGTGTATCCCTCCATGAATAAATCCCTAGTCTTTCTTGCATGATGGCATAATACTCCTTTATCCACATCTAACCTTAATTTCCAATATGTATAAATAATGGAGAATGGGAAACTCTCCATGTATCATATCCTTTTAACATATTTTTACATGACTTCGTGCATAAATAACCATATAAATGCAATAAAAAGGATCATATAATATAGAGTCTTTTGAGTATTCGATACATAAAAGAGAAAACATGGAACCGAAATAAACACTTCTATTATTTAGTATTCATAATGATACTATAAATATCATTTAAACATTACATATTCTTAGGATATACTTGGGAATATATGAACAAAGGGATGAGATGAAAATCCCAGCAAGAGAATAAGAATATGAATAATGAATAGCATATAAGATAGAAGGCATAACATGATGACACAAAAGGAATGGAACACGAATAAACATAAGGAAGTCTAACATTCAGAACATGTGAGCATGTAATCATGGATTCATATAAATTTGGAAAAAATATATAACATGACATAAAATTGATTCAAGGATAACCGACAAGACCATTCATATAAAGGATCATGAGTTAAGGATTACCACCAAGTCCATTGAAATAGAAAGAGCATGAGTGAAGGTTAACCCCCAAGACCATTGCAAATGAAGTCTCATGAGACTAAAAATTAACCAATGAATTGAGGCATTATTTTGATACACCGATAATAACATGCCCATGAATGTTTGTTACACATAAATAATCTTACATAATGAATCAAACATAAAAGTAAGGGTTACTCAATGAAAGGGTTGGGTATCATAATCTTATAGAAATGCATAAAATGGTAAATTATAATGGTTTCCATTAATATTAGGATTTAAATCATACATAGAAATTCATAAGGTACTATAGGCATATATCATTATATGATATTTCAATATGATGTGAAATAATGTAAAAAAATATTTAAGAAACATTTGAAACAATACATTTTAGTTTAGTTTAAGGAAAAAAATATTATTATTTAAAACAGAAAAGGAATAATTTTTTGTATAAAACCATAAATAAACCAAGATATTTATTAATGATTAATTTATATATTTTTGAAATATAATGGTGGATTAAAAAAATATTATTAATTGCAATTGAAAATGGGTAATAAAAAAAGAAGTTCATTTTGGATTAGATTTTTTATTGGTAAAAATTGAGAAGGGAACCATATAAAACATGTATTTAACAATAAAATAAATAAGTGTTGAGTGAGGAACATATACGTGGAAAATAAATACAAAATGTTGGTATAGTGACCCATGCTTAACATATTTCGATATTACACCATTTTATATGAATATTATATACATTACACTAATACATGGAATAGAACCAAAATCATTTTGTATCATTCGAAACATGGAAACGAAATAATATATCCTAATATAAGTCCATAAACATCTCACATATAGATCTCCAAATTTATTACTTCTACCTAAAACATTTCTTCATACCCTAGGTAAAGGAAACATAACAAGTGGTGAGTTAAAATACTTAGAAAGGCTAAATAATGGAAATGTGTAAGCATAACATAAACAATGCGTATAGAACATGAGAATAAAATTGGAATATCATAAACTACATATTTGAGATCAAAATAAGGATTGGAAATTCATAAGATAAGGATCATTAAAAAATTTTGTGCATAATCCATGAAAGAACAATATAGAAATAAAATTTTGAATTGTTAAACATACATGAGCATATAATATTATTTCCATATTAGCAAATAATCGATGTTAAGACCATATTGGTAGTATGGGTTCATTCCAATTACCAGCTTGGTTGTCATGGTTAACCCACATGGCCATCTTAGTAGCATGAGTTCACTCTGCAAACCATATTAGTAGTCATGCATCACTCCCATAGCCATATTTGTAGCATCAGTTCACTCCTCATACCATCTTATTAGTAATGGATCACTACCATTTTCATCTTAGTAGTAAAGGTTTATTCCCAATACCATCATTGTATATATCATGAGATATTAATCATTACCCATTGCAATAGAAGGAGATATAGGTCCCACCCATCTCATAATGAAATAATACAAACTTGGGCCACAATATATTAAATTATTTTATCATAACCCATGAAATAAAATGGGTATTTTAGACATGTAACCATATCATAACATGTAGAGAAAATACATGTTTCATTATCATTTCATCAAAATCATATCCAAAGAAAGAGAAAAAAATTTCATAAACATAAAAACCATGAAAGAGAAAAATGATTCATAAATACAATGAAATTAGTCATAAAACATTTATAGGAAAAATATCAAATGATCCATTAGGTCATTTCCAAGTAGGGTAAAGGTAAAATCAACTGATTTCATCTTATATTGAAAATATTTTCCAAATTCATTTCTAAAACCTTTCTTGAGGATAATATCCATTCTTTATGGAAATTTAATTTCAAATTAAAAAATAATGAATTTTGAAAGAAAAATTCCTTTAAAACATGTTAAACAATATTTAAAATATTTTGAAATCTATTTCCATAAAAATAATATAAAAAACTATAAATAAAACTATAATATTTTTTGAAACACCATTCACATTAAAAAGTTTTAAATGATCTTGAAAATGTTTTAAAAACGATTTCTTTAAAAATACACTGAAAACATATAAATAATGATTGAAAAAATTATTAAAACAATTTTAATTGAAAATAACTTTTTTAAAAAAAGACATAAAAATTATCATTTTAATAATGAAATGGAATCTTCAAAAAATGACAATGAGTAAATCAATACATGTAGTACGAGATAAAAAATAATATTTCTTTTTCACAATTTAAAGTTTTGAAAAATCCCTTGTTCAGAAAATAACATGAAAAATCATTTAAAAATATTTATAAAAGAAAATAAGCATACAATTTTATTTTCATGATTATAGGATAATAGTACATTATTCATGGAAACATTTTTATAAATCAAGGATTTTAAGGAACATAGATTTCTGAATGAAGAGAGGGTAATGTTAGGATTTTTGAAAAATACATTATTTACTATATGATTTACCAAATATTGGAAGAGATGTTAAAAATATATTAATAACTAATTAATAACATATGGAGAATAAAATTCCTGAATTTTATTGAGATACGTATCATAATATTTCATTAAAGGAATCGTAAACATAAACAATCTTGAACAATGATGAAATTGTCTCAACAAAGGCTTTTAACTTGTTAACATGGTATTATACTATCCATGTAAGAAATGGAATGTACATGAAACCTAAAATATAATGAAAATAACTTAATTAATTTTATAATAAGTAAACTTGATCAATATACACATTAAATGATAATTTTTGTTCAAACCAAAACAGGAGTCTCAAAGCCGGAAAATTGAGACAATATTATTTCCCCAATTTTGTAACTTTTCATACTAAATACCTATGAAAAAATATCATAAATTGGATATGTGAATACTAATAAATTTATTTAAAATATAAATATAATAAAATCTTTGTTAGTACATACCCTACATAAAAAGAATAAGTGGAGACCATAGCATGTATCTCATGGAAAAAAAGTTAGATTATAACCCCTTACCTTGTTTCGTAACCCTCGTCGTACTCATTCAAAACACCAGTAAAATTAATATAAATTTATTATATATATTATATAGAACTATATTCTTATATATAATTATCTCTATTTTTTAATTTCTACTTTATATTAACCTCTTGTTAAACATCATATATTAAGGTTTCACCTCAGATAATAATCACTTTTTATTTCCCACATGACATAATTAGTTAAATCGTTGGTCATTAAAGATTTATCATGATTATATATTTTAAAAAATTATATAAATATCATTTATATCCAGTATAATTTATTATAATAATATATATAATATATATTTTTTGAATGGAATACACCGTTACAGAGATGGTAAGTTGTACATATGCATAAATGTTGTTTCCGTTTTTATTGTCATATTGAATGAAAGAGTGCAAATGAATTATATGTATATAAGTAAATAATATCATTATAGTAGAATTATAATGTTATATATATCATATAAATTCTTCTAGACCCATCATTAAGACAATCAATGTAATGTTATAATGAACCACATCACTTTGAGTGGGAGATTTCCCACACATCCTCTCAATTTACACCAAATTGAATGTAAATGGAATTTTGTTCTAAATGAATATGAAATATTAAAATAAATAAAATATATAAAATATTAAATATATATAAACATATTTTATATCATAAATTCTACCATGATTCTTGGTTAGAAAAATTTAACAATCTTTGTTTTCTAGAGTGGATGTTTACCATACAGATAAACAATATGTTCACTACCCATTAGATGAAGGTTTGAGTATGTGGTAGAAAATTTAAAATAAACAAATCCTAATATATTTATGATACTATTTTCTTAAACAAACAACTAATAATTATATTTGAGGGGGTTGAGAAGGAAAATAAAAGAAATGATCATGAGAAAAGGTGGTACCACTTAATCGGGTAACCCTTTTGGTTTATGCCAAATGGAATCATTGGAAGCCTTTATTATAAAAGGGAGGCTTCAAAGATGAATTTAGGGATTTTGGGAGGAAGATTTAGAAGATAATATCTGATCTTATATAGTTTTAGAGGTTTGAGAAAGAGGGTTAGGTGGTGGCCTTTTATAAGGAATGTGGAGTGACACTCTTGTAAATATTTTATGAGTGATTTAAACCCATAATTTTCATATTGAAAGTGGAACCAATATTGTTACTATGTATATAAAATGGATTATAGGATCGATATAAGACCAACCAATGACTTTTTTCAACTATCTATATTGGTTCGGGTCTGATATTTAATGTTTAGTTCTTAGTTATGATTAATTTTACCTTAATTTGTGTTATTAGGTTTAATTAAATTCACTAATTTTTTTGTTGAAAAACTATGTTGACCATATTATACATTATAAATTATTATAATTCAAAATATGAAATCCCTTTTTCCAGATTCTAATCACATAAGTGGTATAAAGTAATATATAATTAATCCCACATTCAGGTCAACTATGCTGGATTTTATAGTTAAAACAATCAAATATTTGCAATGATTTTTTATCCAATTTCAATGTAAAATTGGTAAAAATTATCCCAATTTGATTAATTTATAAATATATAATCTAATTAAACATAAAATAATAATATTATATTTAACTTTATAAATATATTATATTTAAATATGTTTTGAATTAATATCATATATTTTTAACTATTAGTTGAGAAATAAATCCATGTAGAGAAATAAAAAAAATTATCTTAACATAATTTTCATGTTTTTATTTTGTATATAAAGTATATTTTGACATATTAAATCTATAAAAGATAAAAAAACATATTTCTAATGGGTTCATTATATTAAGGATTTATAATAACCTATATAAAAAATATTGGATTTTATGATTACAAATAGGCTTGTTCTTATCTTATTTATATCCAAAATATAGGATGAATATGAAAAATATTTGATAACATATTTACTACATTAATATCACATACTAATTATAATTAATTTAATTTATTAAGGTAAACCAACATTTTAGCCATAAAATTATTATTACATTATTTTTTATTCAATCAGTTATCATATTTACTTCAAATTAATTTATACAGTATGAATTGATATTAAATTTGTGTCAACCATATATTTTAATAATTTAGTTAATATTATTTATAACCTATACATTTAATTCTTGGTAATATCATATTATATTAATTAATAATATTTTAATAATATATTAGTTTTTGTTAATAATCATAATTTGTGTTACACAAGACTTCGAGGAATGTCATTATTGCATATAATAAAGGATAACATCAGTGTTCTTTGTAAAGAAATATAAAATAAATATTTTTTGTGGTGCATGGAAAAAATTGATTGTTGTATAAATCATGATTAGAATAGTGATTTCATATAGAATTAAAAAAAATTCGTGTTATGTGAAATAAAAAATATCTCCACGGTTAAATTAACTCAATAAATATTAATTCAAAAAATCTCAATCTATTACATTCTTCCAAACTTAAATTTAATTTCTCCCTCAAAATTTTCCTGATTTATCAAATATTTCAAACATGAATGTTTGATTTATTGATACCCACACTGTAAAAATGGATACTAAAACATCTTTTCAAAAGGGAATAATGGAACCATAATGGTTTTCCAAATTAACATAAAAGTATTTTTCCACATATGAGAATGTATTTTTGGAGTTAATATAGGACATGGAGGAAAATCCTAAATATTTATCGGAAGTGATTTATTTCATCAATAAAATAAAAGTGACTGATCAAATAAAAGTTTAGGGCCTCAATGTCATAAATCTATGATTATTTAAAAGGACATCAGTTCAAAAAAATTAAGGTTTTAAGAAAAATCATATTCTTTTGATCATTATCCCAATATTGAAAAAGTTTTTTTGACCAATAATATAAAAAATATTCTTAATTGATATATTCCTATAAAAAATTCAATCTTTATAGTTGTTGTTATCAATTTCCAATTCATTCATTACATCATGAAATGTAGATCAAAAAATTTACTTTAATTCTTATTATATTAAAAGACACTTTTAGCAGATCTTACAACCCATAAAATAATTAAAAGTATAACTAATTAACTACAAATATTCATTAAAATTTGTGAATACATTAATCTCTATACTTAAAAGTAACACCACTATTTCTTCATACAAAATTAATCATTAAAAAAACATATGCATTTATCAGGACATCACAAAGGCCAATGGTTGGTGTGAAACCCTTATCATCCATTGGTCATTAGTTCAAGAACAACGGTGTTCCAAGAATTGTTTTGTTGTCACCAAAAATACATTACATCCTTTTATAAAACCAAACTAATATAATTTCCAAAATATTATGTACATATTTGAAATAATGTTAATTACTAAACAACCATTAAACCGTAGTTTTATACAAAAAATCAGTGCATAAATACTACCTATAATGTTTAACATAATCATTTGATGAATGGTTCACCGTATAACCCTGTTAAAATATTAAAATCCAAAACATTTGAAATAGAGTATTTATTTAAGATTTAAATTGATCCCCAATATATCATAATGTATCCATTGGTTATCAAATTACAAACATGTGAAGACCCTTGTGGTAAATTCTCTTGTAACATAGTAACGACAAGAGTTACCATATATACTTATAGAAAACACGAATTTTTTCCTTATTAAATAGATTAATGGATATATACCATAAATATGAGATGTTGGTGAACTACATCCATGATAACATAATCTACCTATCCACAAGTCCTTAATTAGTTCAAAGGTAATATGTAACGTCCAATTTACTTATTCATATCCCACATATCTATATCAAAATAGAATTATCATAACATAACAAAAATATTAACTATTATATTTTACTTATTCATTTGTTTTACATGGAAATAACTTTTTTTATTATATCACTTTTCTATTCAATCGGAACCATTCCATGTGTTCTAGTAAATATGTAGTGAAAAACATAAACAGAATAATCCATATATATTTCAACTTTTATATAACATACATATTGAATTTAAATAAGAAATATCTTTTATTATTTCACTTCATCCATATTATATCAGCAAGGATAAATCATCCTATTACACAATACCTCTTTCCATTCATTTTTCTTATGTAGTCTCTTAATCATTAGCAGTATAGCCACTACTCATACCACCTTTCAGATCCCCTTAAATAGATTTTCTTATGACATTTTGTTGAATAATGACCATTTATTAAACACATAAAACACATAACCTAAGATCATTCCCATGGGAGGCCAATATTCTAATCCATTCTGTTATCAAATATCATTATTTTCCCCTTTAGTCACTTGCTTTATGTCCTTTTTTACCACATTCAAAACATATTCATTGTCCTCCAATACATTCACTTAGCTGATTCATTCCACATTCCAGACACAAAAGAAACCCAATATTTTTACTTCTATGGTCTCAATTACATGAACTCTCAAAAAAATCCTTCTTTCTCATCCATGGTGTGTCTGATAGTTGGTTATGGTACATGTTGTTAATCATGTTCGGTGAAAACTGGTTAGGAATGACCCCAACGTCATTCACTCTAGTGAACATCCCACTTGAGTACACATTATCTTATAGTCCATGACATTCAACATTAATCAATATATTTCTAGTTCTCTTCATTGAGTAAAACTAGAAACATAGAGTGACTACTAAATATCATTATATAGAACCACAAAGTCACGAAAATAATTACATATAGGATTTCTAAATCATGACACCTTCCATAATCTATGACACACTAGTATAATCAATGATTATTTATATCCAACATAAATTTAAATCATTCATGATGCTTCATGAGGTTTTTGTGAATTCCCAAAGAATATCCCCACATGAGTATCAAACAATCTGTGAAATAAGTCCAGTTTTCTTGTATAATATTACCCCGAGTCCAGACCAAAACATCTTGTTTGAGTTGTTAACCAAATATACACCTGTTTTAGAGCCATATCCAAATTTAGTATCCAAACATTGATGTATTTATATGATACCACTCACTCTAACCTTTACCACATTTCCAAGATAGATTCCTAAATGTTAACTTATCCTTATACTCATCCTTAGATACATCTCTAAACAAATTCTTATAAATATTCATAGGGACCTCAATAAATAATTCTCATCATTGTTTCCAATGTTTGACTAAACATGTCCCATGATACCAAATATAGATACTCAAACTTAACATATATGGATAATACACCATTTTAAATGAATATCCACTACATTAATATAATACATGCCAGAGCTCCAAAACCATTTATTGTATTTGGAAACATAAAAACAAAATCATATATCCTTGTAAATGATCATAAACATATCCCATAAAGATCCCCACCTATAGTACATATACCTAAAAACCTTATTCATAACCTGGAGAGAGGAAAAAAGACGGGGTGAGTTAAAAATGCTCTGTATGGGTAAATAATGGAAATAGGCACACATTACATGAATAATCAGTATGAATCATGGGAATAAAATTTGAATATCATACCCTGCATATCTATGATCATAACAATGATTGAAAATTCATTAGACATGGATCATACAATAATTAAGGGCATAGGACATGAATGAACTACCATGAAATAAAAAATGGAATTGTGGAAGACACATTAGAATATAATATTATGTCCATAGTTTCCAAGAAGCACTACTAATACCTTCTTGATAGAATGGTTTCACTCCCCATACCATATTGGTAGTCATGGTGAACTCCCGTGGGCATCATAGTAGAATAAGTACACTCCTCATACCATATTTTTCATTATGGCTCACTCCTCTGGCCATCTTAGTTGCATTAGTTCATGCCTCATACAATCTTAGTAGACATGGTTCACACCCATGGCCATTTTAGTAGTCAATATTCATTCACAATACAATCATAATATATCTAATGAGAAATAAATATTTAACAAACACATTATAGGGAGATATAGGTCCAACCGATCTAATAATGAAATCATACTAACATATTCCATCGGATCGTACATAATAGTATCATAACCATTGTAAAGAAATGGATATTATAAATTTGTAATCATATCTCAACCTGCAAGAAAATTAAAGGTTCCAAAAATCATTTAATCACAAGCATAACCCTTGAAAGAGAAACATATTTCATAAACATTTAACCTGTGAAAGAGAATGGCATTTCATAAAACCACGACATTAAGAATAAAAATTCATAGAAATAATACAAATGAAACCAATATATTATTTCAATAATTGTAATGAGTGACATCAACATATGCCATATTTGATGGAAAATAATTTTGAAATGTCATTCACCAATTTTCTTTAGGCGTATATAATTTCTCTATAAACAATATTAATGTTTAAAATTAATACATTTTGAAAACAATTTTTATTTAAAAAAAAAAATTAAATTATTGAAAACTATTTAATTTAAAATACATTTAAAACATATAAATAATTATGGATAATGTTTTGAAAAACAATTTACTTGAAACTATTTAAATTGAGATTGAATATTATTTGAACAACATTTCATTGAAAAACATTCAAAACATATAAATTAGTATTGGATTTTGAAAACTACTATCCTTTAAAATTGCATTCCAAAAAATATTCATAAACATTAAAATTTTAAAAATGAAATTTATTCTTCAAATAAATGACAACAGCTAAATCCAAACATGTCGTACTATGGGAAAAGAACCTTCCTTTTCCACAGTAAAAAAGATTGACAAATTCATTGTTCAGAAATAGACAAGAAGAATCCATTGAAATATTGGTTAAAAAGAAAAGGATAAAAATAAATTCTAAGGATTATTGGATATATGTATAATATTTTTAGAATCTATTTTTAGAAAACATGTTTTTGAAGGATTATAGATTTTCGACTGAAGAAAGGTTAAAGTTGGGCTTTCATAAAACTGCATTCGTAACTATCATATGTAACAAATATTGGAATAAATGGAGACAATATATTAATAAATCATTAATAAAAAAATTAAAATAAAATTAAAAATATTCTTGAGATATTTATCTTAATATTTCATCAACATAAGTATAAACATAAACAATCTTTAAATGTGATAATATTGTCTCAATATACTCTTATAACTTTGTAGCATGTGATCATACTATCCATGAATGAAATTAAAATTAAATTAAACATTAAATTCCATGATGAAAATTAAATTTTTGATATATAATTTAAAATTGATGTATATACACCTTGAAAATTAATTTCAGTTCACAACAAAATATGAGTCTCAAAGAAGGCAATTAGAGACAAGACTATTTCGCAAATTTTTTACCTTTTGATACTTAATCCCCATGAAAGGAATATCGTAAAATGGATATGTTAAAACCAATAAATTTAGAAATATGATTTATAGAATACAATAATGGGAATTACATACACTACACACATAGAAATGAGTGCAAACCATAGCATGTATCTCATTAAAATAAAAAGTGAGATGAAATTCCCTTACCCTGTGTCCTGACTCTCAACGTACTCATTCAAAAAACATTTATAACAAATATAAAATTAGTATATATGTTTAAATAAACTATATTTTAATATATACTACCATATATTATTTTATTGTGACCTTATTTTACCCAATTGTTAACCATTATATGATAAGGTTTCACTTTGTATAATATTTTCTTTGGTTTTCGCATGTGTCTTAATTTGTTGTATCATTGGTCCTTGTAATTATATAATGATTAAAAAATTTAAATAATGATATAAATTTCATTTATATCTATTATATTTTTATTATAATAAAATATATTAGATAGAATTATGAAATTTAATACAAAATTCATGGAGACATTAAGTCATATGTACGATTGAATGTTGTTTCCATTTTGTATTGTCATGTTGAATGAATAAAAATTATATATATATATATATATGTATAGAATATAATTAATTTATAATTATAAATTTATATATATCATTTAATTTAAATAAAACCACCCATAATTTAATTTGTGAAGCGTGTGAACGAATCACGTTACATTGAGGGTGCAGTTGTCCACATTTTCTACAAATTAAATTCTTGTATTTACATAACATGGAATGTAAACATATATATGTTGTAAAAGTAATATATAAGCTTAAAATATAAAAATAATACAATATATATATTTTTTCCATCATAATTTCCAATATGAGAGGTGGTAAGGAAAATGGAACGATCATCAATTTGTGGGGTGATGGTTCACCGTACACATAAACAATATATATGTTTCTCATTAGTTATAGGGGTGTTTATATTTGGGTAAAAAATTAAAAAAATATATTATTATATTTAGTATTTTTTTCATATACAATCCTGGAATAATGAGAGTATAGGGGGTAGCGAATGAAAATAAAATAATGGAGCTTGGTAGAAGGTGTTACCTCTTAATTGGGTAATTCAATTTGGTGGGTGTCAAAAGGCATCCTTGGAAGAATTTAAAACCAAATAAAGGATTCAATGGGGAATTTATGGCTACTGGGAATTATATTGGGTATATATATATCTACTTAAAGTGGACTTATAGGTTTGAATAAGAGGGATATGTGGTGGCCTTCTATAGGGAATGAGGAGTGACACTCTTGTAAATATTTGAGCACAGAATTCCTCCCACGTTTTCCATTTTGATAGTGGATACATTAATGATTTAAATTAAATTAAAGGGATTATATGTTATAAATACGGCCATAACATGGCTTTGGGACATGTTTCTAAGTCGTTTTGTATTATAAATTTAAGGTTTAGTCCTTAGTGAAACTTAATTTTACCTTAGCCGATGTAATTAATTTAATTTACATGAACTAATATTTTTGATAAAAAAACCAATTTCACCATATTAGATATTATAAATTATGATGATTCCCAATATTGAATAAATTTTATGAAATTACAATCAAAGAAGTTGCATAAAATAATTTAAAATATTTCCCATAGTCAGGACGATAATGTAGGTTATCAAACTAAAAATTATCAATAGTTTACTCAATATATATATGAAATTTCAATATAAAATTTGTTCCAATTACATAAATTATATTAATTGAAAAAAATTAAATATAATTAATCTTTTCGACAAAATTAAATTATAATTTAACATAATAAATAAATTAGAAGAAGTGTAGTTTTGAATTAAAATCCAGTATTGTTAACTATTAAATAAACAGTGAAACCTAATAGAAAAATACCAAATAATTATCTTAAACTGATTTTTATGTTTCTCATACAAATATAGAGTTTATTTTGACATAGTAAATCAACTAATGTTCAATAAATGGGACATAATATTAGTTCACCATTAAAAGGCATTATAAATACCTTTACAAAAAATATATATTTTTAAACATAAAATTAGGTTTGTTCATATCTTGTGTATATCCAATATGTCAGATAAATAATTTTTTGACTAATATATTTAATTAATATCAATAAATTATTTTATTTATTTTAATTTATTAGATTAAAACATCTTTTTGACCCTATAAATATAAATATTTTTGTTTATATTCAATACGTTTTTATATCCATTTATAATTTTTTAATAACTTATAAATTAATTTTATATTTTTGTAACAAATATATTGTCATAAATTAGTTAATATAGTTTATAACCACTAATTTTACCACTAGGTTATATCTTATTAAATTAAATAATAAAATTTTGATTATATATTATTTTTGTTTGAAACTCTATCATGCGTTTTACAAAAGCCATCGAGGGATTTCATTGATTTACATAACAAAAGATAACCTTGATGATCAGTTTAGAGAATTAGTAAATTTATATTTTTTGTAGTAAATGATTATATTGGTGTTCTATATAACACAAGAAAAAAATAGAAATTTAATATAATATAAATTTTTTTCAGTGTTATGTGAAATGGAAAATATCACAATGGTTAAATTAATACAAAAAAAAATTAATTTTAAACATATAAGGGTGTTGCAGTAGGAGGAGTACATATGATTTTTTAATAATTACATTTTTTTAATGGGAGAGAAAACATAACCAAAATTAAAAAATGTATCTTCTGAAAAACATCCTTACCTTATATCCAAAACTGATCTTCACTTGAACTTATTATCTAGGATAATCAAATTAAATGCAGAAATTAATTAATTCAGAAAATTTTCCAATTTTATTTGAATTATTATTATTTTCTTATGTTTCATTACGGATTTTTATGATTTTTAAGGTAAAAATTCATCATTTGGGAGTGTTTGTTTTCACATTTTACATGATCGGTTGCCCTGTATATTTGTAAAGAAAATCATGTAATATTAGAATAGTTGTCCAAAATTGAAATTATACCTTATTAATGAAATTATATATTATTAAATTTTTTTATATATCAATTTTTTCCATATTTGGGGATGATTCATTCGATAAAATTGTAATGATAACCGTTTATATTATTTTTTAAATTTTTCTATTATCATGAACTAGTTTTGTTTTATTGATTAATATTCTCTTATATATAATTGTTATTGAACATTAATTAATCTCTAATACCCAAATTATAATATTTATTAACCATAAAAGGGTTTAATTTCTATCCATGAATGTAATAGTTGAAATTTAGAAATTTTCAACCATGAAGATGTTAAATAAAAACCTCACTGGTGATATTTTCATTTTTAAAATTGAATGTGTGGGTAAAGGAAATGATGATGGGTTAATCCATTAACACAATTAAATTATACTATAAAAAAGATACTAGAATTATCAGGTGACATTGAGAATTGTATGATAGGATAGTAAATTAAAAAAAACGAAAAAGGAATTAAAATAAAAACAAATAGGTTTTTTACCTCTTGAGTTATTCTCCCTGAGAACATCCTTATGAAACATTAGTTTCATATTTTATTGAGACCATAGGTTGCTGGATGTGGGGTAGATACATTGGAATAGTGTTGGGTTGGATTTGGAAATTATTAAATGATATATACATATGAGGAGAAGAGGTGGTGTGAGGTGTTATTTATAGTGTAGGAGAGGGTTGATTTTTTATTAGTTTATTCATTATTTTATTAATTTGGCACAAGATTATGAAAAAAATTTAAAATTATCACTGAATATATTAAATTAAAAAGGGGTGTTTTAAATTATGGTGATTTCATTAGAACTGACTCATGTAATAGTGAATTTATCATAAAATGTATATATACCTTAAATTAACATATTATATTATTCAAATAAATTCCACTATTTAAAAAAAAACCCAAAAATTCAATCTATCAATTTTTAATGTGTATAATTGAAAAATGGACCCCATTTAATAAAAAGTTTCGAAATTTTGAAAATTTTGTTTTTAATTACATTATTCATTTATTCAAAATATACCAGTATTAAAATTATAACTCATTTTATAACACTGTGAAAAATTTAGTAGTGTCTCATAAAAATATCTTACCACAATATGATTAAAAATAATAATTTATAAATTCATTTTATGAAGATAAATTTTTTTAAGTCATTAAATACATTATAAACTTTTAAATATAAATATATGTTTCATAAGAACACCTATACTAAATTTATCCTTTTCAAAAAATTTATTTTCTCATATCAAGATAAAAATATATCAAATTATCATTTAGAATTTTCCCAATTCTTTTTAATAAATTTACAGGGGATGTTTCTATTTCATTCGCAGGATTAAAATTCTTAAGGGACATAATAATATTCCAAAGGACACATTACAATTTCATTGGATTGGGTGACTTAATTGTTTTTATAATTACATCTTATTTCATAAAATATTCATTTATAATTATTGAATTTTTTTCTCTAAGTGATTTTATTTGTTTTATACCACATGCCACAATTATAATAATGTAAATTTCAATGATATAATTATAGGTCATTATATTCATCCCTCTTAGGAAGTGTCTCCCTTGGAATTTCATTTTATAAAGTAAGGGGAAAATAGGTGAGGATACTTCTTTTTCTTTGTTTCCATTGGTTTACATGTTGCCTCTCATGAATATGGTTCCTCCATAGTAATTTGACTATTTGAGTAGTCTTGTTTTAGAGATCATTATCTCTATTGTCCATCATCTTCAACGGATGTTCCTCATTTGAGAGGTCATTTTAAAAAAATCTAAATTAGAATTATATATAGGCGAGGGATCTAACATGTAATTACCCAAGAGGGATACATGCAATACATCATATACTTAAGACATGTTAGGTGTATGTTATAGTCGATAGACCATGGATCTAGCACGATCTGGGATCTTTCAGGGGCCGATGAACCTAGGACTTAACTTTCATTTTCCCTCAAATATCATTATCCTCTTTACTTAATATATAAAGAGAAATAAAAGGTCTATAACCTTGTACTCATGGTATTTTAACCATTTTTATATATACCTCTTCTATCAACATTGGGCTGCCCAGATACGATAATGAATAGATTTCCCATTTTTAACAAATCTTCGACCATTTTCGGTCCCAGCTACTTATGTTCACCAAATTTATCCCATAATGCCATTATTATATATCGTTTACCTTAAAGGGATTCATATAAAGTCATTTGGATGTTCGAGTGGAATATATTTCTATTGACGAACCCGACATGAGGTTGGTGTTAGTACCATTAAACCATGAAGTCCATAGAACATACTAGCAATAGGTCATCATGTGTATGAATAGATTTCTCAAATTGGCCATCAATTTTATGATGATAAGCTCAGCATAAGTTCATATCAGTGTTTGAACCAATTGTAGAATTTTATATAACATGGAGGTAAATCTAATATCTAAATTGGATAAAATTGATATCAGCACTCAAAGAAGCCTGACAAGTAATTTGATGTTTATTCATACAATTTAATCCAGTGAGAAGTCCTCTCGTGTTGCAATAAAATGAGATTTTATTCTTAGATGATCATGAAAAATATATATAACATTGTTTCCTCTGCATGTATGTAACGCCCCGACCCCAGCTACCCAGAGTCGGTGCATTACATCGTAACATTGGCATGATAACAATAAATCAAGTCTCGAAAGACCGATTAGTTTAGTAGCCTTGGAAACACTAGATACATTCATAAATGTTACATTACATCATAAAGTGAAAAACTAATAACAATTTCTTCATAGTCCACACTCATATCCTCTTATGATTATCCCTAAAGGTCATTCATAAAATAATTCTTCACATCCTAGAAAATATTAAAACATTGAAAACGGTGAGCTCAGATGCTCAGTAAGGATAAAAATATTACGAAAGCTTTAATAAAGAAACATAAACATTTAAGGCAATGTATAACTAAAACAAAATCCTTCTAAACTTGAACATCAACATAATATGGAAAAAGTAAAATGAGATAATGTCATTTACTTCTTCACATGGATATTCTACTGGTCGAATAATAACATGCAATATCAATAACCACTTTCATAATGATGGAATGCATAATTCCAGACTATCATAACCACGTATCCAAGGCCTCTTGCCAAGAACACAAATAATATTTTGTCAAGGCCTCGTGCCAAGACACTAGTTTGTCTCATGAGACCTACCGATGCATCGAGGAGCTGTAGCGGGCTCCACCCGTCACTTATTAAGTCCAATGCATTCCTCATATGAATAGGTTTAAACATATCCTAAACCATAAAATAATCGTATTACATAAAACATGCATAAAGGAAACATAACATTTCCACATTTCAATCACAAGATATCAATACAACACATTGATATAATAAAAACGCTTTCAAAACCATTTTCAATACCAAAATAAAATAATGATAAAACTTTGTATTTATTTTTAATTAAAAAAAGTTACAGCTTGTAGAGGAATCCAAAACTCAAATAATAGTCATGGCAGCGGAGAAGTCGTTGTCGCCGCATACGTACGACAAGAAACCATTCCTTTTTGACATTTAGTAAAACTCTTTGTATAAAAAATATTCCTTTTGAATAAACGTAAAAGTCAATGGGTTTTATACACCGCATAAAAGAAAGTTATGTATAAAACCAAATATGCCTCAATGAAAGGAGATTGATAAGAAGTCCTTACACAGATCATTATTAAAATAATATAGATATATTATGTGTATTCACTATAATTACAATAAAGAAAGTACAAATACAAGATAGGACATAATAATATCATGGTGTAATTTGAAAGTAGGAGATTAACCCAAAGAATGGAAATTGGGTTAAGAAGTTCCCTTACAAAGATCATTTTTTAAAATAAAATAGATTTATTATGTGTATTTAATATAAGTACACATAAACAAAGTACAAATACATGATAGGACATAATAATATCATGACATAATTTGAAAGTAAGAGATTAACCCAAAGAAGGAAAATTGGGTTAAGAAGTTCCCTTAAAAAGATAATTTTTTAAAATAAAATAGATCTATTATGTGTATTTACTATATGTACACATAAATAAAGTACAAATACAAGATAAGACATAATAATATCATGACATAATTTGAAATTAAGAGATTAACCCAAAGAACGAAAATTGGGTTAAGAAGTTCCCTTACCATCCGTCCTGTCTTGACTCGACCATTCTTTAACCTCATGAATAATAAGATAGAGTTAATTTATAATTGATTAAGAACCTTTTTCAAGTTTTTTATTCCTTTTATATCACTTATTACCATGTTATGAACATTATGTAATTATTTATGTTAATAACGGTCGTTTTGTCGATCTTTGGTACTTGAGTCAAAAATAAACTTCTTATAATTACAAGTTGTTCATGTGGTGAAATATCCATTATATCCAGAATTATATTCATGATATAGATATCATATATATCATATATATCCAGTATATACATTTATTCATAATATTATGTAACATTTAGAGGTAAGAAATTAAATGCACCGTTCATGGAGACGGTAAGCCGTACGTACGCATGAACACTACTTTCATTTCTATTTCATATTTAATGGAATGAAGTCATAATTATATAAATGTATAATATAATTCTAGTATAATATAGTGTATAATACCATTTAATCCATCCTCTATACATCCCACATTTGGTATTAACGATTAAAATCACTTTGAGGGGGCGGTAGTCCGCACTTCCTAAAATGAAAATATCGTGTTTAACCATAAAGGAAACCATAAAGGTATGCCATACATGAAAAATAAAAAATCATAAGGAAAACAAAAAACATAATATATATCATATATAAAAATAGTTTCATCATAATGGCCACCAGTAGAGGTGTTATATTAGTGTTGAACAATCATCGTTTCGTGAGGCAAAATTTCACCATCCACAGAAACAGTTTGTTCTTTAACCATTAGATGTAGGTGTGTGTAAGTGTGGCTCGAATCCTTCTTATAAAAACATCCTACTATATTGAGGATACTGGTTTTGTTACAAAATTAATTAATAAAAAGTGTTTAGGGGGTTGGAGAAGAAAAATAATATAAAGGAACACAAGAGAAGACATTATCTTAAAATCGGGTAACTCTTTTTGATTTGAGCCAAAGGCTTCCTTGGGAAGACTTATGCCCAATGTGAGGCTTCTAGGAGTAAGTTAGGGAACTTGGGAGAGTATTTGGGCAGAGGTTGGCAGAGCAAAAGTCTTTGAAAGTGTGAGTAAGGTGGTAGTGGTGGGGGCCTTTTATAAGTGGAGAGGAGGTGCACTCTTGGAAAGTAATGAAATGTTACATTATTATACAATGATTTTAGGATTCTAAAGGTCCCACACTTATATAATTAGAGTATATGTTGATAAGGGTTTGAAAATAACCCATCCAATAGGCTTTGGACAAGTTTAAGCCTTAGATTTTACATTATCCTTCCATTTTATTTAAATCATTAATTAATGAGGTATTCACGAAATCATCATGGTGTCGTAAATAATTTAATTTATATAAGGGATAAAAATTATAAAAGAAATATGATGATGTAGGAAATAGTTTTATCTTTCTAATGAATATTTATAAGCAAAAATATGACTTGTATAACCCCATTTAAAAATTGTTTTAGTAAAACAACTCTTGTTTGTGACCTTTTTATTTTAACATTAAATCAAAAGTTATTTATGTTATTTTCCTACCAATGTGGCTCCATGGGGTGCCCAAGTTGACCCATTGATTTTCTTGGTCGGACATGACACATCCAATAGGGGTAGGACAAGTTTAAAGGTCATTTCATATATTTATAATTCCATTTTTATTTTAAATTTCACTAATTACCTATAATCACGATTAATTATACTTAAAAGTTACTATTCACCAAAAAATTATTTTAATCCCATTGAACCAAATTTTACTTCTTAATGAAAAACATGTATGTCGGATTTTTGAAAATCAAATCACAGAAGTGGTAATGTTTCATTTAAATGAAAAATCAGTTTTTTAACTACCACATAGTGGTTTCACTATTCATCAAAAATTTAGTTTTTCAGAACAATGCCAAAATTTCACCCTAAGCTATAATTGATATTCCGAATCCAAAAATGATGTCTATTTTAAAAAATTACAAACATATATGTTTCATTAATTAATTTTATAATTAATTACCACTGTCACAACAAATAGCGTGTTTTTAAGAAACAATATATATCAAAAGATTGACAATTGTTTATGTCCAATTTCAATGTGAAATTAATTCTAATGAACACCATTGGATAAAATGGTAAAAATATATTATAATTATACTTTAAAACCACTCAATTGTATAATTTATCACTATAAAATACTGTGATTAAAAAAGTTGTTTTTAAGTATTTTTCAGTATTCATAAAAAACTTGCAAGTTCTCAGAAAATTACAAAATATTCAAATTTGGATAATTTCGATATTACAAATACAAAAATGAAGTCCATTTATAAATATAAAATTTCTAAATTTTTAGAAAGTGGGTATTACTATTCATAACGGCTACTTTGATTAGTTGTGGTGTGTGTTAGAACTCGAAGTTGCGTACAACACACGCTACTGTATTATTCAAAGAGAAGTGTACCATGGAAGCTTGGGGTGTTACATTCTCCCCTACTTCAATAAATTGCGTCCTCGCAATTTTAAATTTTTCTTTGAAAATAAAATGTTGAAAATAGAAAATACCTTTGTGGAAACCCACATCGGAAATAAGGTTAATAAAAATATAACATTAAAAGAAAGAAAGATAAGTACAACAGTCACCCGAGATAGTTCATACTAGGATTCTATGAAAATATGGATATGGAGAAAAACAAACCATCAAGGTCTGATGGAGAGTTGTAGAAAACTGAATTAGGAGAAAGTTAACCATAAGAAAATCACAAACTTTTGATTGGTTAAACGGTCATTGAATCCCCAGTTGGAAAAGTTAACCGAAAACATTTTTGTTTTAAGTTACATTTTATAAAGTTATGGAATTTAATTAAGAGATTTTCGAAAAACGTAATGAAATATACCTACTTGTCGTGTAGACTTTCATATCTTAATAACTTTTTACCACAAACCTATCTTTCACTCTAAAAGGTAATAGAACTCAAAAATATTCTATTGATCCTAATTGTATAAGGTTCCAAATATTAACACATACCATTTAGAATAGTAAAACTATTTTGTAACAACCAGGGACTTCCTGTAGGATAGTGGTAGGTAAAAAAGGCTTGTCGCACTATGGTTTTGGGTTTGATTCCTCAGCTTTTTCCGACGTGACGGGTTATGCCCCACCCTATAGGTTGTCCTTTTCCTAAAACTATAGTATTATAATATTCCAAAAATAATCTTAATAAATGTTTTAACCTCAAACAATGCTATACAAGGTTCAACTTAATCCATTCCAACCTATATAGTTATCCAAAATACCTCTGTCCAGACTTTTTCTAAAAGGTCTCTAAATTTCAAAATCAATTGTAACATCAGATTCCCCAAACAAAGTAAAGTTTCTCATATTATCACATACTTAAAATATGATTACCTTCATCATATTAAAAACTTAATGGAAAAAGGTACTACAGTACAATCCTTATATATATCACATTATTCTTATAACCAGAATATAATCCTTGTTTCCAAAAGCACCAATACATTAATTATTCCACTTCTACTGTAGTAACAGCATAATATTGTAATTGATCCCTTGTATTTTTCTTAGGTAAGTTTTCCTGACGCTTAGGAAATTCATTTTCATAATGCCCCATTTCCCTAAAATTATAGAATTCAACATTGATAGCTTCTTTCTTTCCCTTGCAATCATGTTCCTGGTGACCTTTTTCTCCACATTATAACAAACTCTTATTCCTTTTAGGCAAGTAGCAGGGTGATTCTTCCCACAATTATCACATAATGGAAAATACTTCTTTCCCTTTTTCCCTTTATCAGTCTCTTGTTCAACAGTTCTCTTCTTCTCATGCTTTACTTTATTGTCATAAGATTTAGAGAATTCCTTTTCTGTCTTGATAGCACACGAGACAATATCTTCGTATGTCGAGAAGGATTGTGAGACTAATGCTGGACAAAGAAATGGTTTTAACCCATCAATGAAATGATCAATATTACATCTTGGGTTACATATATAATCTGCAACATGTCTCTCTAACCTTGTAATGTTGGCCTCATACTTTGCGACATTCTCATCCTCCTTTTGTCTCAGACTCAGAAATTACCTTTCCATCTCTGCTCGATGGTCACGAGGAAAATATTTTTCTATGAAAAGCTATTTAAACTCTCTCCATTCCATACATGATACTTATTCATCTTCCTTTGTATTTTGAATCAGCAACCACCATTGACCGGCATCTCCAGTGAGGCGGTAGACTGCCATGACAACCTTCTCCCTTTCGCTACTCCCCAAGGCATGGAATATTTTCTATAAGGAGTTTATCCATTGCTCATCTACTAATGGATTTTTACCCCCATTAAATTTTGGTGGTTGTTGCCTCATGAAGCGGTCTAACATTGATCCTCCATGTTGCGGATCAGGGTGCTCCATACGAGTAAGGTTATTACTCATAACCTGAGTGAGTTGTCCCAGTATGGTAATAAGTTGATCAGCACCAGTTGTATCTCCAGCCCCACAATAATTATATTGAGTAGGAGGGAAATCCCTACACGGAGTGCATGCATTGATATGGTTTCCATTCCTTCCACTAGGCGCCATTTCTAAACAATGGCATAAACTAGATTAGTTTATGGATCAAAATATATAATTCCATACTTGTAAAACACTTAACAATAATTGAAATATTAATGGATATAATCCATAATCATAAAAAAAGTTTTCTCTGAGCAAGTATATACTCATAACCCTTCATAGTGGTTTGTAAAGAAAATGAGAATTATCCTAAGCATATCCCCCAGGAGTGTCGTAACCAAGAGTGCAGCAAGGACCGTTGTCATGCACCAATTCCCATTCGAGTCTAGCTCAAAGCGGTGTTTTCGGGTTTTTACCCTAGGTACATCTGTGCTAGAGCCGCCTCTACCTGCTCGTATCCAGACAGGGATGTATTTCTCAGAAAACACACAAAATCTCTATAATACCAAAATTCTAGGAAGTTCTTCTAAACTAATCCTTAATGTCTATCTTCGGTCTATGTGATGTAATCAGATATTATCTAAATCTAGCTTCCAAGGTTAGTACTAAACTTTCTCTGATACCAACTGTAACACCCCGACCCCAGCTACCCAGAGTCGGTGCATTACTTCATAACATTGACATGATCACAAAAGATCACGTCCCGAATGACCAATTAGTTTAGTAGCCTTGGAAACACTAGATACATTCATAAATGTTACATTACATCATAAAGTGAAAAACTAATAACAAAGTCTTCATAGTCCACACTCATATCCTCTTCTGACTATCCATGTTGGTCATTCATAAAATACTTCTTCACATCATGGAAAATATTAAAACATTGAAAGGGGTGAGCTCAGATGCTCAGTAAGGATAACAATATTGCAGAGGCTTTCAAAAAGAAACATAAACATTTAAGGAAATGTATAACTAAAACAAAAGCCTTTTAAACTTGAACATCAACATAATATGGAAAAAATAAAATGAGATAATGCCATTTACTTCTTGAAATGGATATTCTACTGGTTGAATAATCACATGAAATATCAATAACCACTTTCATAATTATGGAATGCATAATGCCAGACTATCATAACCACGTAGCCAAGGCCTCGTGCCAAGACCACAAATAATATTCTGTCAAGGCCTCGTGCCAAGACACTAGTTTGTCTCATGAGACCTGCCGATGCATCGAGGAGATGTAGCGGGCTCCACCCATCACTTATTAAGTCCAATGAATTCCTTATATGAATAGGTTTAAACATATCATAAAACATAACATAATCGTATCACATAAAACATGCATAAAGGAACCATAACATTTCCACATTTCAATCACATGATATCAATACAACACATTGATATAATAAAAATACTTTCAAAACCATTTTCAATATCAAAATAAAAGAAAGTTAAAACTTTGTATTTATTTTTCATTAAAAAAAAGTTACAGCTTGTAGTGGAAGACGAAACTCAAATAATAGTCACGGCGGCGGAGAAGTCGTTGTCGCCGCATACGTACAGCAAGAAAACATTCCTTTTTTTCGTTTAGTAAAACGCTTCGTATAAAAAAGATTCCTTTTGAATAAACGTAAATGTCAAAGGGTTTTATACACCATATAAAAGAAAGTTGTGTATAAAACCAAATATACCTCAATGAAAGGAGATTGAGAAGAAGTCCTTAAAAAGATCATTTTTAAAATAAAATAGATATATTATGTGTATTCACTATAATTACACATAAAGAAAGTACAAATACAGGATAGGACATAATAATATAATGACGTAATTTGAAAGTAGGAGATTAACCCAAAGAATGGAAATTGGGTTAAGAAGTTCCCTTACAAAGATCATTTTTTAAAATAAAATAGATATATTATGTGTATTTACTATATGTACACATAAATAAAGTTCAAATACAAGATATGAAATAATAATATCATGACATAATTTGAAAGTAAGAGATTAACCCAAAGAACGAAAATTGGGTTTAGAAATTCCCTTACAAAGATCATTTTTTAAAATAAAATTGATCTATTATGTGTATTTACTATATGTACACATAAATAAAGTACAAATACAATATAGGACATAATAATATCATGACATAATTTGAAAGTAGGAGATTAACCCAAAGAACGAAAATTGGGTTAAGAAGTTCCCTTACATTGCGTCCTGTCTTGACTCGACCGTTCGTTAACCTCCTGAATAATAAACTAGAGTTAATTTATAATTGATTAAGAACATTTTTCAAGTTATTTATTCCTTTTATATCACTTATTACAATGTTATGAACATTATGTAATTATTTAAGTTAATAATGGTCGTTTTGTCGATCTTTGGTACTTGAGTCAAAAATAAACTTCTTATAATTACAAGTTGTTCATGTGGTGAAATACCCATTATATCCAGAATTATATTCATTATGTAGATATCATATATATCATATATATCGAGTATATACATTCATTAATAATATTATTTAACATTTAGAGGTAAGAAATGAAATGCACCGTTCATGGAGACGGTAAGTCGTATGTAGGCATGAACACTACTTTCATTTCTAGTTCGTATTTAATTGAATGAAATCATAATGATATAAATGTATAATATAATTACAGTATAATATAGTGTATAATACCATTTACTCCATCCTTTATACATCCCACATATGGTATTAACGATTAAAATCACTTTGAGGGGGCGGTAGTCCGCACTCCCTAAAATGAAAATATAGTGTTTAACCATAATGGAAACCATAAAGGTATGCCATAAATGAAAAATAAAAAATCATAAGGAAAATAAAAACATAATATATATCATATATAAAAATAGTTTCATCATAATGTCCACCATTAGACGTGTTATATGAGTGTTGAACAATCATCGTTTCGTGAGGCAAAAATTCACCATCCACAGAAACAATATGTTTTTTAACCATTAGATGTAGGTGTGTGTAAGTGTACCTCTAATACTTATTATAACAACATCCTAGTATAATTAGGATATTGGTTTTGTTACAAATTTAATGAATAAAAAGTGTTTAGGGGGTTGGAGAACAAAAATAATATAAAAGAACACAAAAGAAGACATTACCTTAAAATCTGGTAACTCATTTTGATTTGTGCCAAAGGCTTCCTTGGGAAGACATCTGCCCAAAGTGAGGATTCTTAGAGTAAGGGAGCGAAGTTGGTAGTGTATTTGGGAAGAGTTTGGCCGATCCAAAAGGCTTTGATAGTGTGAATAAGGTGGTAGTGGTGTGGGCCTTTTATAAGTGGAGAGGAGGGGAACTCTTGGAAAGTAATGAAATGTTACATTATTATACAATGCTTTTCGGATTATAAAGGTCCCACACTTATATAATTCAAGGATAAGGTGATAAGGGTTCTAAATCCACACACCCAATAGGCTTTTGACAAGTGTATGTCTTAGATTTTACATTATCCTTGCATTTTATTTAAATCGTTTATTAATTATGTAATTGCGGCATCATCATGGTGTCATAAATAATTTAATTTATTTAATGTCTAAAAATAATAAAAGAAATATAATGATATACGAAATCTTTTTAGTTTTCTAATTAATATTTATAGGCAAAAATATGACTTGTATAACCCCATTTAAAAATTGTTTTAGTAAAACAACCCTTGTTTGTGACCTTTTTATTTTAACATTAAATAAAAAGTTATTTATGTTCTTTTCCTACAAAAGTGGCTCCATGGGGTCCCCAAGTTGACCCATGGATTTTATTGGTCGGACATGACTCGTACAATAGGGGTAGGACAAGTGTAAAGGTAATTTCATATTTTTATAATACCATTTTACCTTAAATTTCACTCATTACCTTTAATCACGATTAATTAAACATAAAAGTTACTATTCACCAAAAAATTATTTTATCCCCATTGAACCACATTTTTATTCTTAATGACAACCATGTATGTTGGATTTTTGAAAATCAAATCACAGAAGTGGTAATGTTTCATTTAAATGAAAAATCAGTTTTTCAACTACCACTTAGTGGTTTCACTATTCATAAAAAATTGATGTTTTTCACAACAATGCCAAAATTTCACCCTTAGATATAATTGATATTCCGAATCAAAAAATGATGTCTATTTTACAAAATTACAAACATATATGTTGAAATAATTAATTTTATAATGAATTCCCGCTATCACAACAAATAGCGTCTTTTAAAAAAAAATATATCAAAAGATTGACAATTGTTTATGTCCAATTTCAAAGTGAAATTAATTCTTATGAACACCATTGGATAAAATGGTAAAAATATATTCTAATTATAATTTAAACCCACTCAATAGTATAATTTATCACTATAAAATACTTTGATTAAAAATTTGTTTTTAAGTATTTTTCACTATTCATAAAAAATTTGATGTTCTCAGAAAATTACAAATAATTCAACATTAGATAATTTAGATATTACGAATACAAAAATGAAGTCCATTTTGAAATATAAAATTTCTATATTTTTAAAAAGTGGGTATTACTATTCATAATGGCTACTTTTATTAGTTGTGGTGTGTGTTAGAACTCGAAGTTGCGTACAACACACGCTACTGTATTATTCAAAGAGAAGTGTACCATGGAATCTTGGGGTGTTACATTCTCCCCTCCTATAATAAATTGCATCTCGCAATTTGAAAATTTTCTTTGAAAATAAACGGTTGAAAATAGAAAATACCTTTGTGGAAACCCACATCAAAAATAAGGTCAATAAAAATATAACATTAAAAGAAAGAAAGATAAGTACAAAGGTCACCCGAGATAGTCCATACTAGGATTCTATGAAAATATGGATATGGAAGAAAAAAAAACAATCAAGGTTTGATGGAGAGTTGTAGAAAACTAGATTAAGAGAAATTTAACCATAAGAAAATCACAAACTTCTGATTGGTTAAACAGTGATTGAATCCCCAGTTGGAAAAGTTAACCGACAACGTTTTTGTTTTAAGTTACCAATTATAATGTTGAGGAATTTATTTAAGAGATTTTTGAAGAATGTAAGGAAATATACTTACTTGTCGTGTAGACTTTCATTCGTTAATAAATTTTTACCACAAACCTATCTTTCACTTTTAAAGGTAATAGAACTCAAAAATATTCTATTGATCCTAATTGTATAAGGTTCCAAATATTAACACATACCATTTAGATTAGTAAAACTATTTTGTAATAACCAGGGACTTCCTGTAGGAAAGTTGTAGGTAATAAAGGCCTGTCGCACTATGGTTTTGGGTTTGATTCCTGCAGCTTTGTCCGACGCAACGGGTTATGCCCCACCCTGTAGGTTGTCCTTTTCCTAAAACTATAGTATTATAATATTCCAAAAAAAATCTTAATAAATGTTTCAACCTTAAACAATACTATCCAAGGTTCAACTTAATCTATTCCAACCTATATAGTTATCCAAAATACCTCTGTCCAGACTTTTTCTAAAAGGTCTCTAAATTCCAAAATCAATTGTAACATCAGATTTACCAAACAATGTAAAGTTTCTCTTATTGTCACATACTTAAAATATGATTACCTTCATCATATTAAAAACTTAATGAAAAAGAGTACTACAGTACAATCATTATATATATCACATTATTCTTATAACCAGAATATAATCCTTGTTTCCAAAATCACCAATACATTAATTATTCCACTTCTACTGTAGTAACAACATAAGATTGTCCTTGATACCTTGTATTTTTCTAAGGTAAGTTTCCCTAACGCTGAGGACATTCATTTTCATAATGCCCCATTTCCCTACAATTGTAGCATTCAACATTGATAGCCTCTTTCTTTCCCTTGGAATCACGTTCCTGGTGACCTTTTTCTCCACATTATAACAAACTCCCATTCCTTTTAGGCAAGTACCAGGGTGATTCTTCCCACAGTTATCACATAATGGAAAATCTTTCTTTCCCTTTTTCCCTTTATCTGTCTCTTGTTCAACAGTTCTCTTCTTCTCTTGCTTTAATTTATTGTCATAATATTTAGAGAATTCATTTTTTGTCTTGATAGCACATGAGACAATATCTTCGTTTGTCGAGAAGGTTTGTGAGACTAATGCTAGACAGAGAAATGGTTTTAACCCATCAAAGAAACGATAAATCTTACTTATTGGGTTACGTATATAATCCAGAGCATGTCTTGCTAACCTTGTAATGATGGCCTCATACTTTGCAACATTCTCATCCTCATTTTGTCTCAGACTCAGAAATGTCCTTTCCATATCTGCTCGATGGTCATGAGGTAAATATTTTTCTAAGAAAAGATCATTCAAGTCTCTCAATTCCATACTTGATACTTCTTCATCTTCCATTGTATTTTGAATCAGCGACCACCATTGATCGGCATCTCCAGTGAGGCGGTAGACTGCCATGACAACCTTCTCCCTTTCGCTACTCCCCATGGAATGGAATATTTTCTCTAAGGATTTTATCCATTGCTCAGCTACTAATGGATTTGTACCCCCATTAAATGTTGGTGGTTGTTTCCTCATGAAGTGGTCTAACATTGATCCCCCATGTTGTGGATATGGGTGCTCTATACGAGTAAGGTTATTATTCGTAACCTGAGTGAGTTTTCCCTGTATGGTAATAAGTTGATAAGCACCAGTTGTATCTCCAGCTCCACAATAATTATCATGAGCAGGAGGGAAATCCCTACACGGAGTGCATGCATTGATACAGTTTCCATTCCTTCCACTAGGTTCCATTTCTAAACAATGGCATAAACTAGATTATTTTATGAATCAAAATACATAATTCCATACTTGTAAAACACTTAACAATAATTAAACTATTTATGGATATAATCCATAATCATAAAAAATGTTTTCCTTGATCATGTATATACTCATAAACCTTCATAGTGGTTTGTAAAGAAAATGATAATTATCCTAAGAATATCCCCCTAGAGTGTCGTAACCAAGAGTGCAGCAAGGCCCGTTGTCATGCACAAGTTCCCGTTCGAGTCTATCTCAAAGCGGTGTTTTCGGGTTTTTACCCTATGTACATCTATGCCAGAGCCACCTCTACCTGCTCTTATCCAGAAAGGGGTGTATTGCTCGGAAAACTCACAAAATCTATATAATACCAAAATTCTAGGAAGTTCTTCTATACTAATCCTTAAAGTATATCTTTGGGATATGTGCTCTAATCAGAGATTATCTAAATCTAGCTTCCAAGGTTAGTACTAAACTGCCTCTGATACCAACTGTAACGCCCCGACCCCAGCTACCCAGAGTCGGTGCATTACTTTGTAACATTGGCATGATTACAAAAGATCAAGTCTCAAATGACCAATTAGTTTAGTAGCCTTGGAAACACTAGATACATTCATAAATGTTATATTACAGCATAAAGTGAAAAACTAATAACAAAGTCTTCATAGTCTACACTCATATCCTCTTCTGACTATCCCTGAAGGTCATTCATAAAATACTTCTTCACATCATGGAAAATATTAAAACATTGAAAGGGGTGAGCTCAGATGCTCAGTAAGGATAACAATGTTGTAGAAGATTTCATAATGAAACATAAACATTTAAGGCAATGTATAACTAAAACAAAATCCTTTTAAACTTGAACATCAACATAATACGACAAAAGTAAAATGAGATAATGCCATTTACTTCTTGACATGGATATTCTACTGGTCGAATAATCACATGCAATATCAATAACCACTTTCATAATGATGGAATGCATAATTCCAGACTATCATAACCACGTAGCCAAGGCCTCGTGCCAAGACCACAAATAATATTCTGTCAAGGCCGCGTGCCAAGACACTAGTTTTTCTCATGAGACCTGCCGATGCATCAAGGAGCTGTAGCGGGCTCCACCCGTCACTTATTAATTCCAATGAATTCCTCATATGAATAGGTTTAAAAATATCATAAACCATAACATAATCATATCACATAAAACATGAAAAAAGGAAACATAACATTTCCACATTTCAATCACAAGATATCAATACAACACATTGATATAATAAAAAACACTTTCAAAATCATTTTCAATACCAAAATAAAAGATAGTTAAAACATTGTATTTATTTGTCATTAAAAAAAAGTTACGGCTTGTAGAGGAAGCCGAAACTCAAATAATAGTCATGGCGGCGGAAAAGTCGTCGTCGCCGCATACATACGGCAAGAAAACATTCCTTTTTGTCATTTAGTAAAATGCTTTGTATAAAAAATATTCCTTTTGAATAAACGTAAAAGTCAAAGGGTTTTATACACCGTATAAAAGAAAGTTGTGTATAAAACCAAATATGTCTCAATGAAAGGAGATTGAGATGAAGTCTTTACAAAGATAATTTTTAAAATAAAATAGATATATTATGTGTATTCACTATAATTACACATAAAGAATGTATAAATACAAGATAGGACATAATAATATCATAACGTAATTTGAAAGTAGGAGATTAACCCAAAAAATGGAAATTGGGTTAAGAAGTTCCCCTACAAAGATCATTTTTTAAAATAAAATAGATCTATTATGTTTATTTACTATATGTACACATAAATAAAGTAAAAATACAAGATATGACATAATAATATCATGACATAATTTGAAAGTAGGAGATTAACCCAAGGAACGAAAATTGGGTTAAGAAGATCCCTTACAAAGATCATTTTTTAAAATAAAATAGATCTATTATGTTTATTTACTATAAGTACACATAAATAAAGTACAAATACAAGATAGGACACAATAATATCATGACATAATTTGAAAGTAGGAGATTAACACAAAGAACAAAAATTGGGTTAAGAAGTTCCCTTACCTTGCGTCTTGTCTTGACTCGACCATTCTTTAACCTCCTGAATAATAAACTGGAGTTAATTTATAATTTTTTAAGAGCCTTTTTCAAGTTTTTTATTCATTTTATATCACTTATTACCATGTTATAAACATTATGTAATTATTTATGTTAATAACGGTCGTTTTGTCGATATTTGGTACTTGAGTCAAAAATAAACTTCTTATAATTACAAGTTGTTCATGTGGTGAGAAATCCATTATATCCAAAATTATATTCATGATGTAGATATCATATATATCATATATATCCAGTATATACATTCATTCATAATATTATGTAACATTTAGAGGTAATAAATGAAATGCACCGCTCATGGAGACGGTAAGCCGTACGTACGCATGAACGCTACTTTCATTTCTATTTCTTATTTAATGGAATGAAATCATAATGATATAAATTTATAATATAAATCCAGTATAATATAGTGTATAATACCATTTGCTCCATCCTTTATACATCTCACATATGGTATTAACGATTCAAATCACTTTGAGGAGGCGGTAGTCCGCACATCCTAAAATGAAAATATCGCGTTTACCCATAATGGAAACCATAAAGATATGCCATAAATGAAAAATAAAAAATCATTAGGAAAACAAAAACATAATATATATAATATATAAAAATAGTGTCATAATAATGGCCATCATTAGAGGTGTTATATGAGTGTTGAACAATCATCGTTTCGTGAGGCAAAAATTTTGCATCCACAGAAACAGTATGTTGTTTAACCATTAGATGTAGGTGTGTGTAAGTGTAGCTCGAATACTTCTTATAAAAACATCCTAGTATATTTATGATACTGGTTTTGTTAGAATAGAAATGAATAAAAAGTGTTTAGGGGGTTGGAGAAGAAAAATAATATAAAAGAACACAAGAGAAGACATTACCTTATAATCGGGCAAATCTTTTTGATTTGAGCCAAAGGATTCCTTGGGAAGACTTCTGCCCAAAGTGAGGCTTCTAAGAGTAAGGGAGGGATGTTGGGAGAGTATTTGGGCAGAGTTTGGCCGAGCCAAAAGGCTTTGAAAGTGTGATTAAGGTGGTAGTGGTGGGGGCCTTTTATAAGTGGAGAGGAGGTTCACTCTTGCAAAGTAATGAAATGTTACTTTATTATAAAATACTTTTCGGATTATAAAGGTCCCACACTTGTATAATTTGAGTCTATGTTGATAAAGGTTCTAAATTCACCCATCCAATAGGCTTTGGACAAGTTTAATCCTTAGATTTTACATTATCCTTCCATTTTATTTAAATCATTAATGAATGAGGTAATCGCGGCATCATCATGGTGTCATAAATAATTTAATTTATTTAATGTCTAAAAATATAAAAAAAATATCATGATGTAGGAAATCCTTTTATCTTTCTAATGAATATTTTTAGTCAAAAATATGACTTGTATAACCCCATATAAAATTTGTTTTAGTAAAACAACTCTTGTTTATGACCTTTTTATTTTAACATTAAATAAAAAGTTATTTATGTCATTTTCCTACCAAAGTTGATCCATGGGGTCCCCAAGTTGACCCATGGATTTTCATGGTCGGCCATGAAACATCCAATAGGGGTAGTACAAGTGTAAATGGCATTTCATATTTTTATAATACCATTTTTACCTTAAATTTCACTAATTACCTTTAATCGCGATTAATTAAACTTAAAAGTTACTATTCACCAAAAAATTATTTTAATCCCATTGAACCAAATTTTACTTTCTAATGACAACCATGTATGTCGGATTTTTGAAAATCAAATCACATAAGTGGTAATGTTTCATTTAAATGAAAAATCAGTTTTTTAACTACCACTCAGTGGTTTCACTATTCATCAAAAATTGAAGTTTTTCAAAACAATGCCAAAATTTCACCCTAATCTATAATTGATATTCCGAATCAAAAAAATGATGTCTATTTACAAAATTCCAAACATATAAGTTTCATTAATTTATTTTATAATTAATTACCACTGTCACAACAAATAGCATGTTTTTAAGAAACAATATATATCAAAAGATTGACAATTGTTTATGTCAAATTTCAAAGTGAAATTAATTATAATGAACACCATTGGATAAAATGGTAAAAATATATTCTAATTATACTTAAAAACCACCCAATATTATAATTTATCACTATAAAATACATTTATTAAAAAATTTGTTTTTATGTATTTTTTAGTATTAATAACAAATTGGAAGTTCTCAGAAAATTACAAAAAATTCAACTTTGCATTATTTCTATATTAAAAATACAAAAATGAAGTCCATATTGAAATATAAGATGACTATAATTTTAAACATTGGGTATTTCTATTCATAACGGCTACTTTGATTAGTTGTGGTGTGTGTTAGAACTCGAAATTGCGTACAACACACGCTACTGTATTATTCAAAGAGAAGTGTACCGTGGAAGCTTGGGGTGTTACATGTATTTGGATGTTGGGTGACAATTTATGTGGGGATGTTTTCCCACAATCATGTGGTAATGGATAATGGATCCATTATCCCCTAATATTTTTTCCTTTTAGGTATCCCTTGAAAACATAGCAGTAATGTTGAGATATACTTAGAATTTTCCATATTCATATTGTCCCACCAATTGTTCTCTCAGAATTCACGATACAACGTTGTGCTCCCTTGGTGAATAGATTATGTAGTTCTATGTTCATAATTCATAAGCTCTTTATTTTTCCAAGGTTTGGATGTTATACAAATTTTAGACACAAATCTCATGAATCCTTTCACATTCAAGTTGAAATCTAAGGATTCCATATTTCTGTTAGCATCCACCTTTTTCTCTTTTTTTCACTATATTATTGAGAAAAAATACGTTTCTCTATAACAGATGGTTGAGAAATAATTTATGAATGGATTGATGATGTTACTTCCTTGAATATTCTCATGTACATCATTTTTAGGTTTAAAAAATGGAATCCTTCTCAATTCAGATCATTGATAATGATACTGGATGATTTTTACATAGATCATCATCCACCATATTTAATTTACTAGGAAGGTATTGGATTGAGCATTCATTATATTTAACAAGTTAAAAAAATATTCATTGTCACATATTTTTATCTTTCTCTCTGAATTTATATTTGAGGCTCTTATGATAGATATATAACACACACTTTTTTCTATATATATAATGATGTAAGATTTTCAATGCCAAGATCAGAGCTGCCAAATCCAAATATAGTGTGGGATAGTTTCTCAAAACAATTTTCAACTTATGTGAGGTTTAGATTATAAAATTATCATTTTTCATCAGCACAAATCCTTATCCCGTCATTAAAGGATAGTTTTACACCACAAAGAGTTTCCCATATATTAGTACTGGGATTACTGGGGTTGGGATAAGCCTCTTTTTCAACTATTTGGAGCAGTCTTAACATACATTGGTCCAGAAAAACGTTACTTCCATGTGATTTATTTTTACTTTTGGGATTTAAAATTTTTATAAGTTCTTCATAAAGAATAATTAATACCATGCTAGGCTAAGGAAACTACTGATTTCTTTTATAGATATTGTTATTTTCCACTCTCTGATTCTTTTTTTGGAGGGGTCTACAGATATTCCTTTTCATCTGATAGAATGCCCCATTAATGACACATCCTCAATCTATTACTCACATTTATTATACTTTAAATATAGATTCTCCATTCATATATAGTTTTATCAATGTATTCAAATTCTCATCCTATTACTCTGTATATAAGAGTATATCAAAATACCATCCATAAAAACTACAACAAATTTTCAATGTAATTTCTAATGACACTATTCATTATGTCCATGAAAATATAGACATAATTAGAGATTTAAAAGCGTATAAATATTACCTCATAGTTCACAGACCTTATTTCAAAGGTTGTATTGCGAATATATTTTTTCTTCACATTTAATTAGTGATAACTTGACTGGAGCTCCATTGTAGAGAAATACATGGCCCCATGTAGTTGATCGAATAAGTCGTCTATTTATTGTATGGGTATCATTTTCATTATTGTTATTTAGTTGAGACCATGATAATCCATGGTAAGGCACATTGTTATATCCTTATTCATGACAAATAGGATTGGTGCACCCCATAGTGGAGTGCTCAATCATATAAAACCCTTGTCTATACTCACCTATAACTAATTCTATTTCTCTTCTAGATCTATGGTGAACATTTTTGTAAGGTTTCATTGATATATGTAGAAATATTGGAATCAATACAATTGAGAACTCAACATCTCTTTCAAGAGGAAGACCACAATACTCATTGGGAAACAAATCAATGTAGTGCCTCATAATGGGAATGTATTTTAGAATACTCGAATCCATTATATATATTTCTAACTATATATGGTTTATCATAAGGAAATAATATCCACAATTGAGATAATGATTATGATGGATATTCATTAACCAAATTAAACATGTACATAATTGTAGGATTCCTCAGGATGTTAACAGTGATATCCCTATCCCAACAGTCAATGTTGGATTTATATGTATATAGACAATACATCCTCAATATACCATCAATCTTCACCAAAGAAAAAAAGAATATATTTTATAGGAGGTTCAGTCCACCAAAATTAACCAGGGAGGATATATATACATAGGTTGTAATAATTTTCCCATTATTATTCTGATAGTCAAATTAACCTCCATAATTTGAGTTAGTGTTTGAAGAGTTCTACAAAACATGAAAGGTATGAATGAATTTGTAGAACCAAAATCAATTAGTATATTTTCTATTTTTTAAAGAATAACAAAAATAGGTATCACCAATTCATTTTTGAGCTCCACCTTAGTATTAGTGATATCATATTCCATTCATTGTTTCATTCGGTGGTTGTTGTGGTTGATTGCCTCCAACAACCCTAGGAATAGGTAATGGATTACATAATCCCCATGTTCCTTGATGTTGAAACATTGTAGTACATGATGAGTATTTATCTAAACATTCTTTTATTCATCCAAATTAGTGGGATTATTTATATTCCTTCTATAAGTATTAGCCAAATTCCCCATTCATTCATATATTATTATTTTCATGGTTCGCTTTTGACTGTTCTTAGGATTCTTCTTCCCACAATTTTGACATGTGGGATTCTAGGTTTTCTTTCTATCATGGAATTTATCTATTGATCCTACCAAATAAAAATTCACATTCCCCTTTCTATCTCCGAGCCAATGAGACCATTTATAGTATCCAATATCTATTTCAACATTTTGGGCACAATTGAAAATATCCTAATATCTATCAAACTCACAAATAATGAAATATATTTTTAGTTATATATTTAATCCACTAAATATGAAATTGACCTTTCTTTTTGTGTTAATGAAAAATCTAGAGGCATATCGTTCAGGCCTGGTAATGTTTACCTCATTCACCCAGATAGACTCATCCTCCTTCTACATCAGTCTATGTAAATCCATTTCCATCTTGATATGGTGGTTTTTAAGTAAATATTTATTGAAGAATATTTTATTACCTTCTTACTAATCCATGGATTCAATTTCATCCCTGGAAATTGTGTTATTTATCAGTTCCCACAGCTGATTAGATTTCCTACCAAAATGATAAACTTCCAGAAAAACAATATCTTCTTCTAAGCACTGTAGGATAGAGAATTTATTCTCAATGGTGTTAGTCCAATGTTATATGAATGGGATATCCTAAGATCAACTAAATATAAGAGGCCTCTGATTAATGGGTAATTCGACATAATACTTCCCTTTTTATGAGAATAATGGTGTTCCACATGATTGATGTTATTATTAATACCATGATCTAGTTGATCTTGTACTATGGTGATGTTTTGACCATATGTTCCCATAAGATTTAGATTTTTATTAAGGTAATCATCAGATTTCCTATCACATAGATGGTTTTCATGGGATATAATATTTGAATCCTTTAACTATGAAAAAATTATTATTATGGGGATTTAATACATTGGTAAATTCATATAAAAAGGATACATTGAAAATAGAATAATAGGAATGTAAATCAAATTATTTTCTAACTTTTGATTCCCTTTGTTTTAATATTGGTTATCTATGATTATAGTATTATACCTAGGGTTTATTCTTAATACCAAAAAATAATTCGACATTTCTCTAATAAAAACAATAATGGCCTTATCCTTTTACACATAATATTATATGATTTCAAGAATAACTATCTATATAGATTCAGCCCAATGATTATAATTTATAATATGATTGGAGGATTAGGTACATAAAACTAAAAATATGGAACAAAAATAAAAACATCTTTTATTTAATCTTCATAAAGAGTTCCTAAATTCCTTTGACCCCTTACACATGCATAGGATAACCTCGTAAATTCATGAGAAAGGTAGAATATATAAATCCCCGTAAAGGAATAATAATATGAATAAATCATAGCATATGGGTTATAAGGCATGGCTTGGTGGCATTAAAAAGGCATGAAACATAAATAGACATAGGGAAAAATAATATTCCAATCATGGGATTCTATAATCTAGACATCACTAAAATTTGGAAACAAAATAAAAAATAAAATAATAATAATACAAGGATAACTAGAAATACAATTTTAAATGGAGAAGTAGTTGTCTTGGCTAACCACAAAGATTATTTCACATGAAGGAGCATGAGTCGATACTAACCACCAAGACCATTACACATGAAATATCATGAGACTAATAATTACCCAATCCATTGGAGTGCTGTCTAGGAACACCCGTCATAAAATTTCCATGAATATGTGTTCCGCATTAAGAATCATACAAAATGAATCAATAATAAATATAAGGGTTACCCAGTGAATGAATTGTGTATTGTAATCGTGTAAAAATGAATAACAAAGGGTAATATCATAATGGTGTCCATGAAGGAATGTATTTAAATTATATAGGGACATTAATAAGGAAAAATGGAATAGATCATGACTATTAATGTCAAACGGATGTGACAAAATTTTAAAAAATAAAAAAACATTATATACAAAACATTTTAATACTATTTATGGAAAATATAAAATATTATTTAAAATAGAAATGATATAGTTGTTTTTATAAAACCCTAAATGATCAATGAAATTTCTTAATTATAAAATTATTGATTTTAGAATTATAATGGTGTATTATTCTATACCTTGATGTGTACATGAATTTGGTTAATAAATCGGGATACTCCCTTTGATCGGGCTTGATTATCATGATTAATGGAGAAGGGAACCTTATAAAGATATGTATTTCACTTTAAAAGAAATGATAATTAAGCTATGAATATAATCCTGGAACATAAAAACATAACATATTAGGATTACATATGAATAATTATAAACTATATTTTTTTAAACAGAGATAAAATATATCCTGAAGGAAAATGGATGTTTGGAAAGAATACCTTAACTTATGTCCGAAAGTGTTCTTCACATGAACATAATATCCAAGTTAATCAAATTAAACCACCTAATTCAGTAATTAAAAATATTTTCCAAATTTATTTGATTTATTATAATTTCATTATGTTTATTTATGACACTTTTGTTCATTTATATGATACAATTTCATCATTCAGGAGTGTTAGTTTCCTTTATTTTTCTAGAACGACTTCTTTGTACACATGTATTGAAAAATATGTAAAATGAGAATAGCTTTCAAAAATTGAAATTATATGTTCTTAATCAACTCCAATAATATTTAATATTATTATATTTCATTTTTTTATATGTCAATATGATTCATTTGATGAAATGTTAACAATAACTGTTAGATTATTTTTTCTTTTTTATCGTCTGGAACTAGTTTTTTTATTATTTAATAGTATGTATATATATATACTAGTTATATAATATTAAAGAAGGTATAAAAAACATTTTGTAATAATTTTTAACCAAAAATGGTTTAATGACATGCGTTGAATGAGGTATAGGAAATTGAAAATTTTTCATCCTCGAAGGAGAGAAATAAACACCTCATGGACCGCCTTTACATTTTTAGAATAAAATAGTTGGGAAAATAAATGATGATGTGTTTTTCAATTAACAAATTAAAATTATAGTATATAAAATATACCAGACTTATAATTTCACATCGACATTGTTTGGTGAGTAGAGTAAATGAAAACAAAAAATTAAAAAGTAATTAAGAGAAAAATAAAGATGTTTTTACCTCTAGGATTCATCTGCTAGAAAACCTCCTTGAGGAACATGAGTTTTGTATTATATTAACATGTAAAAAATATAGAAGTTGGGAGGGACTTGGGAATACTATTTTATTGAATTTAGTGAAAATTAGTGGCTTTTTATGTGTGGGGAAAGGGAGTGGTGAGGGGTGGTATTTATAGTGGATGAGTGGGGTTTTTTTTAATATTTTATTCACTATTTTTTGTTATGGATCAAGAATATGAAGAGTTTGAAAATTATAAATAACATTATTAAAAAATTAATGTGATTTATTGATTATAATGATTACATTAGCAATGTCACATGTAATACTGTATTTAACTTATATTGTTTATATACTGTAAATTATCATATTTTATTATTCATATAAATGAAACCATTTTATAAAAATCTCAAAGCATCACCATAAAAATATTTTGACATGAAAATTTATAAAATAGAATCTATTTTATAAAAATTATTTTCTATATAAGATAAATTTAATTTTTATTTTAAATATTTATTTAACAAAAAATACCAATTTTGAAATTATAACTGATTTTAAAGCACATTGAAAATTTAATTATGGCCCCATAGAATGATATAATTACAATAATATTATATAATATCGATTTAAGAATCATTTTTATGAAAATATATATTTTTATAAGTCATTATATTTGTTACATATCGTAAATAAACATATTAGTTTCATAAAAATATCAATACATAATTTTTCATTTTTAAACTATTTATTTATTTATATAAATAAAAAATATATCATATTTTCATTTATTATGTGAAAAAATTTTATTTATACTTTCATAGGTGAGTTTACATTTCTATTATATGGATTATAATTCTTATGGGATATATTATTGTTTCAAAGGTCACGTTACTATTTCATTGTGTTGGGTTCTTTAATTTTATTAAAACTTATATTTATTTCCTAAAATATTAATTTATAATGTTTTTATTTTATTATATATGTGATTTTATGTGATATATATTATATTACCTAATTATATTGAATGAAATTTCATTGATTAATTTCTGAACTCTTATATTATCCCTATTGAAATTTAATAATACACTCTCACACAATGAGATCGATCTTTAATTTTACATTTCTTATCCCAACTAGAATAACTCATTTGGGAATATTGATGTGATTTGATCATTCAATTAAATCAATTAAAATTACTTATATCTTGGGATCTTCCTTATGTATAATATCTCACTCTATATTCATTCCCCTAAATCATTTACTTGATAAGTAATTTTTGGGAAATCCTGATATGTAATCCCCAACTCATCCCCATCGTAGAATTCTATACCCTATGAGTCATATGTTAGATCTGGTTCTATAAAACAAAATTTAATGTTTTTTATGATTAATTTTATAAATTTAATTTAATATTTATAAAATATATTATCAAATCTGGATTTCTACATTTGCGATATGGTATGTGATAATGTCCTATGAGTACATGTCATAATGAAAAGTCATAAATGATGAAAAACTAAGTGACATGAAATTATTCATAAACATATTTTTCATATAAAGATTATATGATTTTATGTGACATAAATGATATAGGATATTAGGGGTTGATACTCATTAGAATTTGATACACATTCACATGGTGTATACCCATGAAAATCTGCATTGTGGAAGATTATGGGAACATGAGCCACTAATTTAAAATACACATTTATATGTTTAATTGGATGTCCAAATATGAGGATGGGCATAATGATGCGTAAATTATAAGACTATTATTACTATATTCTATAAGTCATTTAGTTTTATTTATTGATCAAAACCACGAAACAAATTCTCATAGTGAGGAAGGATATGTTGAGTGCGTCATGAGTGATGTTTTATTAATAAATAATGAATGAAGTGATTTATCCCTTTTGTTCATTAATTATTGTTAATATCTTGGCCCATTAGTAGAAATATAATTTCATGATTATATAAATGGGAATAGTGGAGGTTTTAGCAAGTTCATTTCTTAAATTTAAATTAATGAGGCATCGATCATATAAGTTAATGATTACATTATGAAACCTTTTTTTATTATAGATATCATGATAACAAGATTAGATTAAATGGTGAATTTTTATTGGAGATTACATTTCACTGTGGCATTAAATTCATTATCTATATGAGCCATGGAATACTTCTAGACACTATCTTTAGGATTTATACAGTATAACCTAATGCCACTAAGAATGAAGCCCAGCGGGTTATACACAAAATGTATTCATAACCATAGTTAAATTCTATTTGAATGTAACATTTTGGACAAATATTATTATTATAAGTGGTTTAATAATTATTCATATTGTTTTGGTCTCAAATATTCAATCACTAGTTATCTAGTAGAATATATTTATGTGATTTGAATGTTTAATAATTATTTATATACTAGGTAATTATATATTTAATTAAGTAAATATTAAAAAATATATATTTACTCTTCTTTATTTAAATTTTTACAAATAATTTATTTATATGGTTATATGAAATAAATATTCATTCACTAGTTTTAGTGAATATTATATTTATAAATTTATTGTTAAATAATGTAGTTAAATACATTTAATTAATTTAATATTTATTTTATAATTAATTAAATTGTCAATTTTCTATGACTAATTAAAACTGGGGATAATTTATAAAATTAGTTTAATGGTACAAGGATAAATAAAATATTAAATATAATTTTATGAAATTGTAATGTATTTATTCTATAAAAAATATTCATTTTATACAAGTGTTTCTCACGTGCCATGTAACTAATAATAATAATATTATCCATGAATGGGTTTCATAAAGAATTTAAAAATCCATTTAACAATTATTTATTTTCTAAACTAACATCTATATGTACCCATTTATGATATTTTTTTGAAATTGAGATCCACATTCTTTCATGGTGCACAATGATCTCTAGATGGAATTATCTCACTAATAGAAAGATCTCATCCCTAGAATGCTGTGAAAATTGAAGAGAAATTCTACGACTCCCCTAAGTGAATACAGTCTCCCTTGAAAGGTTTTATTGTGGTCAATATCAATCATCACGACCTATAGATTCAACCAGGTTGTCACTCGAAATATTCTTGGATGATGATAAATTTTTTGCAGAGATTGTTTGGATCACCGCTAGAGGGAATATATACCTTATACTTTTGATGTAATAATGGTATGAAAAATGTGGTCTACTAATTTATCAATAAGGAAATCATTCAATGAGTGTTAATTAATTATTAAATAAATTATTTTTAAATTCTTTGTGAAAATATCCTCTCTTCTTAGATTTTTGGAATACTTTTCAAACCTATTTATAGGAGAAATACAATAAGGTTGATGGAAACAAAATTTGTCATAGGAATCAGTATGTCCACTAAACCACAAAACCTTCATGTAGAATCAGTTTGGTTATATAATAATTTATAAATATTTATCATATTTTTTTAATTAATTGAATCTTTTGTTGGTTATATTCATCTCATATATTAGTTCTTCATTTTGGAGTTTAGTTTACATGTTTTCATCAAATTAAGTATCCTTATTCAAGATTCATATCATCATAAATAGATTAAGAATATATAAATGATGATCAAAGATACCATTAGGATATGTTGATGACTATATCCAGTAGACACAGATGTACTACGTTTGACAAAAACTACATTTCATTATCCTATGTTCACTACACCTAGAGATATTGTGGGATAAAGAACTAACTGAGTAGTAATTACTCACTCAATATTTAAGAAACACAGTCTATTGATTGGTCCATTATGGTCGATGGTCTGCAGAAATACATGGCACGTAGATTTCCATTATTACTTACTATCTAGATGGTTTTAGGGAAAAAATGACACTATCTATGTCGTAAAATCCGTTGTTTATTGTTTTTTTATAATTAAATATTGTATCATTAATGTGATATTTGACATTTAGCTAGTGTACATGCTTTCTGTAATCATTAGTTTTTGTGTATGAGGAACACATCAAGTCAACTAGTGGTTTACACATATACATGAAGTGCAAAACACATGATGTGTAGCTTGTTAGTACTCATAATGTAATCAACATGAGATGTATCACATCTCCCTAATGGATTATCACACATATATAGAAAGAAACATAAAATTTATATTGTTTGTACTACCCATATAGTCTCTCATTAATGAATATAATAAAATTCTATAATAATAAGTAATTAAATCATTAAAAACCTAGATAAATTATTTTCATTTTATGTGTTGATTATGTAATAATGTTTTCATAATTAATAAATGATCAATTAATTCTATCTAATTATATGAAATTATCTTCCTATCCATTTATTTTCTATATTTATTTACTGATGTGTATCTTCATGATTCTTCATTTGGTCATTAATATAAATGGAATTAATTAAATAATTATTTTAATTAAATCCATTCAATCACGTTTATCATAAAAATAAAAAATAAATTAAATTAATTATTTGATAGTTTATATTTATGTATTCATTTCATGTTTTTTGATGACGATGATTTTAGACCATCTTTTGTATATGATTGGCTTACTAAATTTATTATTTTACAGTTTTTTATTAATTTTTTAAATTAAACAATCACATGTGATTCATTCTTCTCATTTCAGTATACATGGTCTTAAATTCCCAATGTTTATTTTATATAAATCTCATATTAACCAATCCATTGGTTTTCCCCCAATAACATGTGAGTCAGATTATGTATTGGTTCTCCCAATTGAGTGGATGGTGTTCAAGTTCAAAGCTGGTGAAAAACAAAACCCAGCGGTACACAATATCATGGGTGAAATACTATAACTTGAACCGTGCTTCATTCTAAGAGTTTATTACCCAGGTTCAAGTTTTGGTATATCAAGTGATAGAAAAAACGACCATTATAGATGATCATGGAAATTAAGAATTTATTTATTTTTATTAGTTTTATGGGTAATTATTTATGGATATATAATCATTAAATTTAATAATTTACAAAAAATAAAGATAGATATAAAATACATATTATAACATGTGTAAAAATTATTGTTAAATGGTCAATCACTAATTTAAATACCAATAAATATTAAAAATAATGTTCTAAGATAACATGGATAGTTTACACATAATGGAAAAAAACCCCTAAATTAAATTTTAAGCTAGTATAGCCTTCCATTAATGGGGTAAAATATTTTACATAGTTTATTGTGCTTGAAAAGCATCATTGGGGTGATTTCAATTACTAAGGAGTCTCTATATTAAGTTTTGGGTCGACATAACCTATATTTAATTATGCATTCATCACCCTCAAGAGACATAGTGAATCTTGAAAGTAGAGTGTCGAGGAAATCATAATCTAGGATTTCAGGATTGTTGAATCCACTCAACTGATCATGTTACTATTTTTTAAAATAGTTTTTAGGTTACACATACCTAAATACATATATGTATCTTTTCATACTTCTATAAAGGTTACAAGAAAGGATATAGAGGTTGTCTCGACAAAAATATCTATGTGATGGCATTCTCGGAATCCAATGATGGGAGATTTGATTTTTAGAAACAATAGTGGGAGATTAATCAATTGATAAAATTTTATTATCTAAATTTTAATATATATAATGTAATAAAAGTATTTTCTTATTTGTTATAAGAAAATGAACATGAAATAAAAAAATATAATTATGATCTATTAAAGATAAGGATAACCTTCCCTCCATCTTGAATTTCAATGAATGGTATAGAAGCCAACATGACAAACAAAACCATGAATGAATATTAAATGTGCTAGAAATTTATATTCATAGAGTTCCTAGATGGATGTTAGTGAGGAAGACCTGTCTCATTATATAAAACATTTGTATTATTCCATATATGCCCCATTTTTTATATTATCCTCATTGTACAATGATCTTCTAAAGAAAAATGAACATACAGATGTGTATAGCATTATGTCACACCTTTGGTATCTCCATCAAGAGAAGGTGATACAAGAGAGATATGATATCTTCAATAAAATATTCACATGAAATATTTTAGATTTTTCCATTTCTAGAACTCAAATAGTAAATAGGATTTTCTATATTGAGAATATATACTTTTGGGGTTTATGATCTCCGATGAGGTTTGAGTAGGTATTTTTTATCTTTACGTCCCAAGGGTTTCTAGAGTTTTATTATTAATTATTATATATTAAAAAATGTGAAAAATATTTCAAAAATACTTAATCTTATTCAACAATTTGATAAAGAAATGGGGCGTGAAAATCATGTAGTCCTTATGGTGAACAAGAAATTGAAAAATATAGAATGGAAACCAAATATAATTACATACTCTATGTATACGGATAACCATCCTTCCAAGAAAATTATGTTCTAAAGATAGAAAAGTAAAATGGGAACATTATTTTTTTAAGTGGAATGATTTTCCAATGTAATATAAACTACACCAAGTTAAATATAAAATCGGAAGATTAAAGGGAATTCTTTATGTAGTGAAATATTTCTATATATATGTGTTGGGTAGTAGTTATAGATGATGATTCTAACGTATGTTATAAAATATAATATCTATGAACATTGTGAATGATTTCTATTGCAGAGGTAGTTTTGTTGTCTCCCAATGGGGGGAGGCTAGCCCCTCTAGCCACTTGAGACTACAACATTCTTTTGTCATCTACGATGGTCATTGTTTTAAAATATTGTTAATATGTACCAAATGTTTTCAAAAAAATATTTCAATATCATTTCTAGGTACATAAGTTTTTTTTTTTTATGAAATTGATGTTTTTTCTTATATAAATACGTCATGTGTAATGGTATGACGCCTTTAAATAATGAACCTTTTGTTTTAAATTAAACAAAAGTATTGGAAATCGATAATGTATCAAGTTCTCATGACTGATTTCCCATAATGCTCTTGCCTCATCATCTTGGTCTCGTAACTGAGAAGAATATGGGATAGCTCTATCTAAATGGTAAATTATACACTGTTTAGATAAAACAACTTGAAATAGGTCATGTATGTTTAAAATGAAACACAATCAAGCATTGTTTTTCTGAACAATGCGTATGAACTATACATATTCTAAAATTGGTACACACTAATATGTGTGAAACACTTATAATAGAACCTAGAGTTTTATATTCATTCTTCAATACATTTAATGATTACTTGAGAAGATGTCGATATTCTTACCTAATGAGTTATAAGTCATAATATTTAGCGAAATTAAATAAATTCAATAATGAAGATGTGAATTAAAATGTTGAAAAGGTAAATAAATGTTGATATAATGAGGATGTTGATTATCATGACAATGAATTCCTAGATTTTCTATTCGAGTGTATGATCCTATCCCAACTCACTCCTCTTTATAAATCACAGTGGAATGGTGTCGTTTAATGGTAAAAATGTATCTTACAAGGCATGTTAGGCTCATTTATGAGCCTTGAAACTATTCATTTATACTTTTGGGGTTATTCTATACATGCTTCACAACACATTCTAAATTGAGAACCAACAAAGGCATAAAATGAGATAACATTTTAGTTATTGTTTGAAAATAAATATATGTTGTCACATATATGGGCATGGGGATGTGAGGATTTTGCTAAGGACAATTATGGTAAAAAAATCACCCTAAAGAATGAAGTTTATGATTATTGGTCAACCAAAGGAAACAATAATCTCTAGTTTAAAACTTGTGATAATTCATTATCACCTTAAAATATAGTGTAATATATTAAAATTTAGGGACTGTATAGTACTCAAGTTTCAACCATTCAATATTAAATGACAAGAAAAATATCAAAACATAAATTTTTATAATTTAAAAATGATAAAAAAATATAAGTTTTTCCTTTGTGATCTATCAATTGAAATTAAAATCATGTGTAACCCATTTGTTCTTCCTTGATAACAATAAACTATATTGTAAAAACCATTTACCCACATCCTTAGGGATTGAAATTGTTGAATAAACTTTTATGTACTCTATTAAATCATTAAACACTAGAGTGTCATCCACTGTGGAATAAATTTTATGGACTATCTTGTGTCTTTATCATGGTATGATATAATTTTATACAATGATAGATTAGAATGAATCAGTGTTAACTAGTCCCTTTTATCTAAGGTAACTAATAACATTAATAGAAATGATTTAAAAAGCATGACTTAAATATATAATGGAGTTTTGGACTAGAAAAAAATCCTTCATGGGAGGATTTCACTTACTATCCCCCCAATAAACTATTTTTTAGATATTTCATCTAAATATATAAGGTCAGGATTTTTTAAATAAAATGGTGAATACGACATGAAATACATTACATATGAAATATATTCACTTACCATACATTTCTACATGTAATGATTCTGAAGTGGATTTTTTTCCAAAAAACAATTGAATCCAGTCATGTATTATATTATAAGATGATAATGAAACGTCTCTTCAAATTGATGTGTCTATAGCTCGATTGTTAGTGGTTCCATTGTGATAAAAAAACCACCATACATAAATCCCATGAACATATGTGGTCACTATTATAACCACCAAAAAATTTCAGAACCAATTCCCAATATCACCAACATTGCATATTAACTTCCAAATGGTCAACACAATGATACAGGAGTAAATATACAAGTTAATAATCCAAACATGGCTTGTTATTTCGATAATTAATATTTCACAACCCGTCCTTAGGGAACGTGTCGTGTCTACCCCAAGCCCTCCTTCCATAGGCCAGGAGCTGGCAACTAGCACCAAAGGCGTTAATCCCGATAACTGGGAAGGCATTGCCTTTATAAAAGTAAACAAAACACCACAGAGTACAAGCGGAAGTAAACCACTAAGTACAAAGAGAAGTGCTGAAAGGTAAATGGGCAAGAATACAAACCCAAGTGAAAGTACAACTACAAATGAACAAAGTACAATAAAAAAAGACAACAACTGGAAGGACATAAGCGCCTCCTGGGTCGTCCTTCCAGCTATTGCCTTTTTCTATTGTACTTTGTCAGTTGTAGTTGTAGTTTCAGTTGGGTTTGTATTCTGGCCCATTTACCTTTCAGCACTTCTCTTTGTACTTAGTGTTTTACTTCCTCTTGTACTCTGTGGTGTTTTGTTTACTTTTATAATGGCAATTCCTTCCCAGTTAACGGGATTTATGCCTTTGGTGCTAGTCGCCAGCCCTTGGCCTATGGAAGGCGGGCATGGGGTAGACACGGCACTGTCCTCAAGGACGGGTCGTGACAAATTGGTTCAAAGAAACCTATTATACCGCAGAACTTATAACTCTGAATTTTTTTTTTCTGTGAAGTGATAGTGTTAAGAATACCGAGTGTGGTCTTCAGTTCAGGGAGTCCAGTGTTGGTGAGGGCGGCCGACGTATCCATACACCAGGACCCTGACAACTAATTTCTGACATTGTGCACCAAAACATTGATTGCGTGTGTGCTTCCAGAAGTTTTTAAATGTCAGCTCATACCAGGTCAGCTCACCAGGTATAAGTCTTTTGACCGTGTCATGTTTGTCTCATTCAAGATGCCTACCCGCGGACGACCAGCTAGAGCCCCGAGATTTGTTCGTACTGACAGCCCACCAAGCGACGTGGCCTCAGTATAGGGCTCTATTCCAGTTGAGGCAACAGCGGAGGAACCAGCAGTACTAATACATGTTGGTCCACAGATGCCAGCAGCCCTAGAAGCAACGGGTGCACGTCGCTTGAGCGCAATGCACGAGTTCCAGCACCAGAGGCCACCCAGGTTCCAGGGAGGGACGGACCCGCAGGCGGCTGAAGATTGGATGGAGGCTGTGGTGAGAGTTTTCAGGCTAGTGGGGACGCCGGAAAACTTCATGGTGATCCTTGCTGCCAGCCTTCTTCAGGAAGCAGCATGCAGATGGTGGAGCCTGATGCTCTAGATGCATGACGAGGCGACACTTCTTTGGGCAGACTTCGAGAGCCTGTCCAGGCAGAGTTTGTACCATCCAACCTTCGAACGGTGCGTATACAAGAGCTACTTCATCTACGGCAGGGAAGCATGACAGTAGCATAGTATTCAGCGAGGTTCATAGACCTCTCGTACTACTCCACATATATGGTACGTGACCCGTTCATCAGGGCCCGAACCTTCGAGCAGGGGCTCAGGAGAAAGATTAGAGCTTCTGTTGTTTCTCACAGCATTCCGATGCAGACAGGGGTGTTGGAGAGATCCCTCTTAGTGGAGAGTTTCCTTGCTAAGCAGTCTCCAGTAGTAGGACCCACCACTAGACGACTTGCGGCAGAGTCTTCTGCAGCAGGCAGTAGACAGATGATGCAGCGGTCTAAGAGGACCAGACCTACAGGTGGTCGACCGCGTGACATAGGGTCGGTAGTGCGAGGAACAAAGGGAAGTGACAGAGTGAGACCTGCCATGAAATGTTACTCCTGTGGCGGAGTTGGTCACATGGCACGTGACTGTCCGACCCGCCTTGCAGATGACCAGAAGTTAAATGAAGAACCTCCGAGGTAGAGCCAGAGGTTCGATCAGTGCGGACCGCAAGGAGCAGGCATCCATGCCAGAGGAGATGGCTGTGCAGCTGGAGGTGGACGACACTTCGGGATGTTTCCACCACCACCACCAGGAGGTCCACCCCAACCGCAGGGGACATGAGGACATGGGAGAGCTCAGCTTCAGGTAGCAGAAGATTTTGACTACGGAGCTCCAGACGTGAGTGGAAAGGAGAGGAACTAGTGGTGTATATCAAGTTCCACGATGTTGTTGTTATATTTGTGTCTATGTAGCATGAGTTGTAATAAAATAAAGGCACTTAACTTTTTGATGTTATCAATCATGACCTCTCTTATGTTGTTACTAAGAGGTTCCGGATTAAACTGTTGACTTGACCCTCACGTGTGAGATACCTACTAGAAGAGACCTAGTTACCACACACTGAAGCCGACAGTGTGACTCAACCATTGGAGGTGAGAGTAACAGTTGGATCTCTTGGTAGTAGCGTCGAGGCCTTACGACGTCAACCTTTGTATGGATTAGTATCATCCATGTCAGGATTGACTGTATTAGGCAAAAAAAGTGGTTCATCTGGGGGATGAGATCAGATTTCTCTTATCGGCAAAGAAGAAATCTTTGCAGCTCTTGTGGGACTGGAGATGGTCCAAGCCACAAAAGAGAAGGTCCAGGTCATCCAGGAGGCAGAGACCACTGCAGTTCGAGGATGACGATCATCTCCTTATACGGGTCTCACCTTGACGAGGATAACAGAGATGTGGCCAAGGCGACAAGTAATCTTCGAGGTTCAACGGAACTTTCTAGGTCCTCAGCTGGGTAGGCGGGGTGGTTTACCGCTTGACCCATTCTCTGCAGTTGCACCAGGTGCACGACGACTTCCACGTATCTCAACTGAGGAGATACGTGCTCGACCCTTCACATATCATCGACCATGAAGAGCTGGACGATGGCGATGGGGTGTCTTTCACGGAGGTTCCAGTGGGGATCGAGGATCGACAGGATCGCATCCTACGAGGATGATCGATTCCTCGGGTGCACTTTCTCTGGAAGTACATGAACCTCTAGGTGAGGACATGGGAGCGGAAATCTCAGATGCGTTCTCTGTACTACTTTTGTGACCCTAGTTTGTGTTGAAGCTTTACGAGGAAGTAAAGCCCTGATGTGGGAGTAATTTAAACACCCGGAAATTTCAAGGAAAATTTTTTCTTAATTTTCTTTGGAATTTTACAAGAATGCAGTTTCTGACGGAGCCTGATTCTGAGGCCCGATGTTCCCGGAATTAATTTCTAAAGTTTAGCTCAGGTACGTTTAGTGAAGGAGCGAGCGAGAATTTCTAACTTTGAAACCGGTGCTCGGAATCAAATTTCGAGGGCACCGATGGAACGCAGCACCGGTATTTTCTTAGGAACGCCTATTTCGGAGTTGCGTTTTCACGGGAGGAGTTGTTAAAATTTGTGGCATAATTGAGGAATGAATAAAATTGTGAGACAATTTTATTTCTTAATTCTAAGGTAGTATTATCCTACATGGGGAAGTTGGGGTGGCACCTAACTACCCATGTGAGGATAAATGAGAGGATAATGTGTGGTGGGGCCCACAGGAGTCCCCACCTTTTCAAATTCCCCATAACTCACTAACTCCTCTAAACCCCCCCCCCTTAAGTTGTGTAAGTCTTCCACTCCCCTATCTCCCTCTTAAATTCTTGCCAACCTATCACTTAATTAATTAGACAACTCATTGTTTAATTGATTTAGTGAATTAGGTTTTGAATTTTTGTAAGTTGGAATGCACGAAAAAAAATAAAATAAGGAGAGGCCTTATTTTATTTTGAGATTTTGGTTGTGTGAGAGAATTTTGAAGAGAGATCTTTCCTCTTTTGATGAACTTCATCTTCAACGAAGAACGACGCCTCTTCAACGAAGAACAATGACGCACCCATTATCCTCTTCTTCATGCGACAAGAGAGGAGACACCGATTCTTCTTTGGGTGCACTTCTACAACGACGGAAGCGACAAACGTCAACAACCTTCTTCGACTTCCTCCCTTGGATCCTACCGACATGTAGTGTCTTCCATGACCAACGTAGCTCTGGATTGGGAGTTTGTGACAAACGAGGCGAAAGACGAACTTCATTCTCTTCTTTCCGCAACACCGTCAATGAACGAAGAACGTCGATCGACGAATCAAAGTAGGGGTTTGTTTCAGTTTGTTCTAGATTCTATATTTTTCGTTCAACGAGTAATGAGAACCCCTTGTTATCGTTTAATGGGAGGAGGCCGAACCGCACGAACACAACCGAACCTCCTCCCTTTCTATTCTTTCTTGTTGTTGCGGATCGAAAGAGAGTGATGCGGTGCCATCACAACATGTGGGAAAGAATGGCAAGAATGTGCGACATCGTCACGCAGCGCGGGATCGAGCGGAAAGAATGCGCGACATCATCACACCGCGCATTCAATGTTTTTATACCCTCATGCGTGGGTATTTGATTGCAAGGCGACCGTATAATTTATTTTGGATAAATTATACCCTCGTTAATGATTAAAATCATGTGTTATTATTTGCCAATTGATAACACTTAACGCAGAGGGTGTGGGCCGAACAAACACGGCCCGACAAACCTCCGCAGCTTGTCTATCAATGTGCGGATCGACGGACTACGACGAAGCATGCCACTATGGCATTTGAATCCCTTCGCAGTGAAGGTCGGGTCCTGGGAGGACCGTAGGCGAAGACGGAAGGGGAAACGAACCAATAGAGCGCGTCTGGTGGTCCGCGGAAGGTGGCGGTGGCACGCCACGCCGGAGCGGAGGCAAAGGAGACCGGCGGCGCCGGTGCACCGCCAGAAGTACGGCAGCGGCGGTCACCGCCGGATTCAATTAGCAGCGGGGGCGGGCCGCACACACCCCCGCCCGCGGCTTCCGTGCGGCCGCGCTGGCCGAGCCGTGGCTGGCCGGTCGAGCCGGACCGAGCCGGCCGGGCCGGGCCGCACCGGTCGGGCCAAGACGGGCCCATCCGGGTCGGACCCGGGTCGGGACGGGTCGACCCGGTTCGGGCCGACCCAGGGGGGGTCGGGCAGGGTCGGTCCGGGCCCAGACCCCCCGTTTTCGGACCACTTTCGGTCAAATGCCCATATCTTGAGCTACGGACCTACGATCGATGCACCGACAGTTGCGTAGCGATCCTTGGAACGAGACGGTCGTTTAGGTATATTATACACAAGGATTCGGAGAACTTTGGGTTCGGCCGGGTTGGTTCGGATACGAAATCCAACCGGGCCCTCGGAGCGGAAACGCTCGAAACATGAGCTCCGGATGTCCGATTGACGTGCCGTCGACTTTGTTGGATTCCTCTTAGCGAGACGAATCTCTTGGATTACTCCGCTCGAGGTTTGGATGCCGTCGGAGTGCGGTCGGGTTGGTTCGCTCACGAAACCAACCGGGACCCTGGAACGAAAAAGCCAATAACTCACAGACCGGGCGTCCGATTGACGCACCATCTGTTTTGTTGAATTCCTCTTGACGAGACGGAACTTTTGGAATACTTCTCCTGAGTTTTGGTTGCTGTTGGATAGTGGCCGGGTTGGATTGTACCCGAAATCCAACCAGGCCCCTAGAACGGAAAAGCTGATATCATCCAGACCAGACGTCTGTTTGACGAACCGTCAGCGGCGTTAGTGATCACATTGAGAAAAAGTCCCTATGAGTATACCCTATGAGCGTTCGGGGTATAGTTGAGTTACGGCTGGGATTGGTTCGCTCACGAAACCAACCGGGCCCCTAGGATGAAAAGGCTAGTAACTCACAGACCGGGCGTTCGATTGACGCGCCGTCTATTGCGTTGAGACCCCAATGACGAGGCGGTCCTTTGAGATAGTTCTTCGTGGGACTTTGAGATACTTGGAGTATCGTCCAGTAGCTCGTGGAGAGGACACTCAAAGAGACAAGCGTACGGAGTACGGAGACCGTGTAGCAGGCTGGGACATAAATACTACTTGTCCGATTCAAGTCGGAGAGACTTGTATAGCCCACTGGGGAGCACTACTGTGTTTGGGTGGCAGACCCACAGCGGGGAGCACTACTGTGTTTGGGTGGAAGACCCGCGGTACTCGACAGGAGGAGTACCTCTATAGGCTATGAGGGGGGAGCACTACTGTGTTTGGGTGGAAGACCCCGGCGGGAAGCACTACTATATGAGGTGGCAGGGCCACGGTACTCGACAGGAGGAGTACCTCAGCAGTCTTAGGTTAGTGAGAAGTACCTCAGAGTTGTGATAGTACCACTGTACACTTCAGAGACGGATCTCTACAACAGTTACAGTTTCGATAATGAAAATCCTAGTTTGGGATGAGTCTTTGACCTTTGTGTTTCCTCATGATTGAGATGGTTTACTTGATAACTTAGGTATATGTATGGGCATATACCTGGGTGGTGGTTATCCGTTGATTTCTTAATCCTTGTGTTTCCTCATGGTTGAGATGGGTTACTTGATAACTTAGGTATATGTATGGTCATATACCTTAGTAGAGGTTATCTATTGAGATCTTCTTTGTGGTCATCCTTAATGGTTTTAGTGAGACCTTGAGGGTCTCAGGGTCCCTACTGAGTATCGTTATACACACCCCTACACGGTCTATGCCCACTCCTCGTTGTGTTGGTTGCAGAAGATGGGCAGTGCTGATAGAGGCCGAGTGTTCGGAGACTGGACGGTACCCGGAGGTGGACTACACAACGAGTTAGTATCCGGAGGTGGACTTCACGGAGAGATGAAACTCGGAGGACCTTGACGGGAGAGAGCGTTTTGGAGGCTATCCGTACGTACCCTTCAGGTAGGATCCGTGGTGGATGATCCAGGAGCTGAGCCATCTGTACCTACCCTTCAGGTAGGATCTGAGGAAGACGACCCAGGAGCCGCTTCCGTCCTTCCAGCTATTGTCTTTTTCTATTGTACTTTGTTCTGTTGTAGTTTTACTTTCACTTGGGTTTGTATTCTGGCCCATTTACCTTTCAGCACTTCTCTTTGTACATAGTGGTTTACTTCCGCTTGTACTCTATGGTGTTTTGTTTACTTTTATAAAGGCAATGCCTTCCCAGTTATCGGGATTTACGACTTTGGTGCTAGTCGCCAGCCCCTGGCCTGTGGAAGGCGGGCTTGGGGAAGTCACAGCACGGTCCCCGAGGACGGGACGTGACATAATAAGAAGGATTCCATAGAATCTACCAGAGGGTTCAAAGAATAACAGTGGAAAAAACCTATTCCATTAGATTTAAATATTTCTAAAACCTTTTTATTGAGTGAGACAAAGCCCACCATTCATAATTAGATGAAGTAGATCATGATTACATATTCATCCAAATGGAAGCATAGGATCCGTTCAAGAGGGGCACTCATCCATCATGTTATTTAAATTATAACAGACCGAATAACAATGGAGGGGAGGGGGGGTCATTTTTTCACTATTTCAATGTTTAATACTTTTAAATCCTAATGACTATAACCTATGAAATATATTATCCTTATAATTATTTAGTAAATATTTAATTATGTAAAATTAGGGATTTAGTTAAAGAACACAATATTTTTAAGGTTCAAGCTTAGTTTGAGAACATGCTTCCCTACCATAGCCACTATTATGGGTCTATGGAAAAACAATTTCTTGAAGACGTCAACACCCATCTTCTTCCAAAAAATATCAAACTCGTTATATATACTGATAAGACTGACTATAATGGATCTGATCAATTTTCAAAAATTTCTTACAACCAATTGATCCTATAAAAAAATACAATGACTATGTTCCATCTACAACAAAAATGTTCCTTCTTGTGATAACCATCAATCTAATAAACCCAGTATAACTGATTTGGTCCAATCGACTCAATTTTATGATCCCTTTATAAATCAATTACTCATGAAACATTATATTATATATCGATAAAATACATTTTTCTATTAAAAATGGATCAAAACTCATTCTTATCTTCCACAGTCTGATTAATTCAATCAGATGACCACATTATGATGAAACGATTCTCAAAATGCCTAACACTAACCCTTTAAATTTCTATATCCAATATTGTTATTTTGGTAAAGAAAAAAATTTAATAGTTCAACCTTCTTCTATGATGTCGGTCCTAAAATATGACTTTGATAAGAATTTATGTAGCGCAATGTCTTTTTCCCATGTCACGAAATAAAATAATAATAAATGTACGCTTCCTCCATTATTATAAGACTAATAAAAGAAAATGTGGGAAACTTAAATGATTTTAAAACTCAATAAAACATAAAAACTCTACGATTTACACATACTTGAATATCAAAATTTCCATTTTCAATCATTCTCAATATTTCACCAAAATAATTCATCTCTTTAATCACACATAACATCTCTATCTTCGTGACTAGGTATCTTCATTATTAAAGAGCATCCTCATCAAATTATGATGAACTACCTTAGATCACTCAGATATATCTTTCTTATACTCCTTATTATGATCTAACATTATTCTACTAATCATTAAAATCTGACTATAATCCTATTATCATTACGATCTTACATTATTTCTCTTGTTATATTGATGAAATTCCTCTGTATATGACTTATCAATGTCACATCTCATCAGATTATTAACATGAACTCTCCCTTTATTTATTCTAAAGTAAACATAGTTCTATTTGAATATTCACTTCTTTTTATAAATTATCTCCCTTTGGTGAATCTATTTCATAAACTCTGACAACTCTGATGTGTTATCTATGTGAGTAATTCATTTTGATGAATCACTACATGTTTCTAATCTGATAGATAGGAATCCTCTCCTTGTCCAATGGATCTTCCTCATATCATTTTGATTGATTTCCATATTAGACATATTTATTTCTTTTATTGGAAAGTCATTAAAAATATTCATCGTTCAATTTTAACACCACTCAATAACATCTAAATTCATCAAATTCATCATATTTACACATTAAGACTTCCAAAAAATCTATGAATTTTACTTCTGGATCTGGTATTCTGTGTCTGGGCCTCATGAATTGATATAAACTAATAAATGGAATTCAATAGACTCCATTATTAAAAATTATTTATCACGACACGTTATAATAATTTGTAAGAACTCCACATCTAGAAAATCTTTCTCATATTTAAGGTTAGAAAGATTACAAACTTTCTAACTCTGGGCTTCGTGGTCTTCCTTCATTCTCTTCATCATCCGTATTACTTTATCAAACCAAATATTAAAAAATAATAAACAATTATGAGTTGAATGGATCATTAAGTTCATGCTGATGGGTTTGAGCCTCATGGTGTGTCCAATCAACAAATTTACATAACATACAACTTCCATCATCATTAACCATTACAACTCTGGTATTTCTCTGTAACGACCCGAACATTCATTAATGTAAATTCCTCTTGATCTAGTTAAATTTCTTATAATGGTTATATAAAATGTGATCTTCATTTGATTTATGTTTCTATATTTTAAAATATAACTATGAAATGTGACCGTTGCTAATATTGATGTTGAACAGTGATCACATGATTAGTATAAATATAGGGTTTTAAAAAATCCAATTTACTCAGAAAATGGAAGCAATGGCCTCATCCAGTAGACATTCCCTATACGAAGCCCCTTTTTAGAGCTCAAAAGGAGCTGGTATCATTAGTCTTTGCTTTTAACAAATCCCAACATGAGTTTGAACACATTAGGCTTGAGCGGAACTGACTACGGGTGATGTGGAAGTTAATAAAGAACACCACTCGAGCAATGTTATAAAAAATTCCCCAAGAGTGTGTCACCATCGCACACCTAACAATTCAGTCATAGGCGGGTGTAATAAAAGAATATGTGATAAGAGCATAGCACTATGATTAGGTTAATTATTTTATATATAATAATGAATATACATTCATTTTATTATTGTTACTTTGTAAATAGTTTTTAAAGAACCAATAGTATTTTTAGTTAATATTCAACAAAAAAATCTATATTGATAAATTAATGTATTTTTTAATTAAATAGTAATTTATTATTTTAATCAAAACAATTTTTATTAAATATAAATAATCGTATAATTTTATGAAATCAATTTTAATTTTATAAGGTTTGAATACTATTTTTGTTAGAGCCCATGAATTCTCGATAAATTTCTATTATTATTTTAAAACTAAAAATTCACATATTTAGTAAAATTTTTAGATAAAATGAATATTATTTATTGAATCAGGAAGTCTAAATTATCCAATAGATAATTTTTCATAATTTTCTGAGATAGTCAGATTTTTGGGTAAAAAATAAATAAATTTAAAATATATAACATGTTTTATGACATCATAATGACCCAATAGTGATGTAATTAAATACTATAAATTAAAGGTTCGACTAATGTAAGTTTTACCATTTAAATAATGTGATTTTATATTTGATTAATTTATTTTAAAAAACATTAGTGGACCCTCAAATAGTTATAAAATGTTTTCACCTTTTCAATGAATTTCCATCAAAGTGTGACTCACCTCCACATAAGCAACGACATTATTTTAATATTCCTGGATATTGTCCGTATAAAATATTCTTTTATACTTCCCTTTGGTAATAACCATGGGAATGAATCGTTGTCTTGTTTTGTGGTTTTGATTAGTCTAATTTGAGGTTTGCCAAACATAAATAACAATGAATTCCATCTCCTTTCCTAAATAAACCCACCCAAGCTCCCACATACTCTTCACTAAAAGCCTTTAGAGTTCAACCAACCCCTAACCTCCCATCTCTATAATCCTTTAAAGGTTTCACAGGCGCCCAAAAATAGTCTCTCTCATGCCTCTCCCAAGCCGTTGAAATCACACTTTCATGTAAGGGATTTCTTCAGGCCTCATTTTTGTCCAATTTTCATTAAGTTGTTATGCAATTTTATATTCAATTAAAAATGATGGTGTATGATTTATCACCTCCCCCATACTGACCTGTTTATGTTTGGATGATGGGAGATCCCTTTCACTCTCATTAATGCCTCCCATGTACTCCTGTCACCATGACCAAATTTTGTGAGGGATTTCTCTCTCCTCTTTTACATCCAAGTAATTATTTTGAATTATGCATCTAAATTCCATTACATTTGTTGGGAAAAGTATATATATGACCCCCTTACAGTACTTTTCGTGTAAATATGATGAGACACCCCTTTCTATCTTGTCAACCTTTTTTAATGAATTCATATTTCACGTCGCTATGATGCTGAAATTGCAGTATCATTTTTTCAATCCAATGTCATTGTGTTGTGAATACCATGCCCATTTCTCTATCAAGGGTATTCAAGAATATGTTAATTTACTTATTGATTATAATGATTTATTTATGTATTCCTCGTCCTTTTATCAGGTAATAAACAATGATGATTGATTGCATATTGTATGATCCATGTGGCACACTTATGCATGAATTGAAATGATTAAGAAGGGTGCACCCTAATAGCGCTCGAATGCATTGGGTATTGTTTTGTATCATGATATATTATGTTCAATGGGTATTGAGTCATGATAATTAAATATCAATGAGGTTTTACTAATTCGTCATGTGTAATGAGGGTTTACTCATGCTCTATTTTCAAGGAGCCTTCCCTCATGCTATTTCCATGTTAAGTGTTGTTGCCACATTTCAATGTTATGATTATCATGCCTTATCATTCCTTTATGTTCGTGTTTCTCTTGTGCTACATTGATAATAATATTTTCTAAAATGTATTCTATTCCTTGTGTTATTCCATGTTTTTCCTTTAATAGGATTTAAATCTCACCCTTTTCTTATGCATGTCCTCAGGTTATACCATGCAATGCTATGTACGGGGGAATTTAGAGGTCATGTAAAGGGAGTTTTCAACAATGAAGTTGTATTTAATGTTTAAAGTTGTTATTTAATAATATTAAGCTCCAAATAAACTTGACCTATCTATATTCTATGTTGTAACAATTGAATTTTATGTAATAAATCATGTTTTATTGTGTAATAAAGAGCATTGTTGTCAATGTTAGTATTAGAGGATATGTTGAGTAATCTTTGGGAATAAGATTAGAAAACCATAGTGAAGACTTAGAGAATAGAATACGTATAATAAAAAATCTCTATGTATTGATGAGTATTGAGTAAGTTTTTTATGAAGCAAATACATCCTCTTATGGATACGAGCAGGTAGAGTCAGCTCTAGCATAGATGCATTGTAGGGGTAAAACCCAAAAACATCGCTTTGAGCTAGACTCGAAAGAGAACGGGTGCATGACAACGGGCCTTGCAGCACTCTAGGCTACGACACTCCTGGGGGATATGCATTGTTAAATTCAAAAGCTTAGTATAAACTCAACATTGTGGAATTAAAAAAATCCAATAAGAATATATGTTAGATGGTATATCATGAATAACATAGATTGAATCTTATGGATTCACAAGTTAAGGAAATAAAAGTTATTTATAAATCATTAGTTTTGACCTGGGATTACCATTTATGTTTTAACCCTAACATTCCTATTATTCTAGTCAATGGCAGGTAATAAGTGGACTTGGGCTAATCACTGATATAAAGATCAATGTGATGATTGTGCTAATGAGATGCCCAATCCGATGGGAGTGGGAATAGCGGACATTGTCATGAATATCTCTCAGTTAACTAATGATTTGAATATAAACATGGGTCAATAGGAACTTTCAACCCCCCTTAGAAATAATGAGTCATTATTGAGATCTCCATGAGACAAAGGCCACCAATTTTTAATAGATCGTCTGATCCCTCAATCGCTAAACAATGGATCAACTCCATTGAAAATTACCTCTCCATCCTCCAATGTTCTGAAAATGAGAAGGTTATTTTGGATATTTATCTTATGGAGGATGAATATGATCAGGGATGGACATTGATAAAAAATATGAATCCTGAGGAAGAGTTCAAGGTGGTGGAATAGTAGAATTTCTAGAATATTTTATTAATAAATATTTTTTGTGCACCCTTCGTCTTATGATTGAAATGGAATTTCTTTCCCTCATGAAAAAAGATGATGAATCTATCGGAGCATTAGATGAATACATCACAAGGATTTCACAAAATTTCCATGGCTTTGTCGTTACCCCTGAATCCAAGATTGTCTACTTATTTGGTGGGATGAAACCATGCCAAAGTAAGGCACTGGTTTTTTCATGACATTGACAACAATGAGGAAATTATCTGATGTGTCCTCATTGGAGAAATGGAGGTCGGAAAATTTCAGGGGTATCATGGGGTTATGATGAATATGGGGGACATCAATACTACTAGTCCAATGGATAAATCCAATTATGCTAAGAAGATCTAGCACTCCACTTGAAAATGGTGCGGGAAGAAGCACCATAGAAATTCAATGAAGTGGATGAAGAATTTTTTTAGGTGTGGAAGAGAAGGTAAACTAGCTGTTAACTGCCGACAAGAAAATCCCACAGATACAACATATGAAAGAAACACTCCTTTCGAACGTCAACATGGTTTTCATTGCTACAACTGAAAAGAACCAGGGGCATTATGCAAATCAGTTCCAAAAGCCAAGGGTTATCGGAGTCAACCCACAACCTCCAGGGTAGAAAGGGAGAGATTTTTCTACCAATAATGCCGAATTGAACCCTGAAAATGAAGTGGTGACGAGTACAGTAGTTATTAATTCAAGAAAATTGAAATTAATTTTTGATTCTGGTTCTACCCATAATTTTATATCCTAGATGTTTAGTAGTACAATCACAGCACCACCACAAATCATGGAAGTAAGGATGTTGGTGAGTATGAAATATGGGTAACCATTGCATCCCATGGATATAACTCCTCCCCTATCATAATATTTATTTTGAATTTCTCTAATAACATCTTCATTGTCTCCCTAGTGGAATTTGTTAAATTCTTGGCATGGATTGGCTTTCATTATATAGAGCCAACATAAATTGTCATGAGAGGGAAATCACTCTCTATAAGGAGAATCGACCCCCCCAATTCTATACATGTGCAGGGTGGAATATGAATCTTCAATAGCTCTATTATATCAATTTCAGATATCAATTCTCTATGATCACACGTATTTGGCTCAGATGATTGAGTCTAAGCTGACAACCATCTTTAAAGAAAATCCTTTTATGAGGGAATTCACTGATGTGTTTCCAGAGGAATTTTCTTGTCTTTCTCCTAGAAGAGAACTTGAATTCTTAATAGATCTTATACCTAGGTCACTGCCAATATCAATGACTACATATAAAATGGATGTTATAGAGCTTGAGGAGCTGAAGAAACAACTATAGGAGAACCTGGAAAAACGGTTTATTCACCCAAGTGATTCACCTTGGTGTGCACCAGTCCTCTTCATCAAGAAAAAAGATAGGTGAATGCAACTATGAATCGATTATCGTGAGCTTAAAAAAATCATGATAAATAACTAGTGTCTTGTCCCACAAATTGATGACTTGTTTTATCATCATCATGGAGCAAAATACTTCTCCAAGGTGGATTTGCGTACATGATATTATCATGTAGGGGTGAAGAAGGTAGATATCTGCAATACTGCATTTCATACAAGATACGAGAACAATGAATTCATAGTAATGCTTTTCGGACTCACTAATTCTCTAGAAATATTCGTGGACTTGGTGAATATATTCATTAGGGAATACCTTGAAAAAATTTCGTAGTGTTTATAGATGATATTCTAATATACTCAAGAACAATGGAAGATCATGAAGAGTATCTTTAAACTGTATTGGAAAACTTCCAGAAGGTGAAGCATTATTCTATGTACAACAAGTGTGAGTTCTGGTTGATGGAGGTATCATTCTTGGGCCATATCATCACAAGCAATGAAATAACTATGGATCCCTCCAAAATAGTTGCAATTTTGGGATGGATGAGTCCATCATCAGAAATGGATATCTATAGATTCTTGGGGTTAGCTGAATATTATCGATGATTTGTGAGAAATTTCTCACGATTGTCCAACCGTCTTAACAACCTAACTCTGAATGGAGAAATGTTTTCCAGGAGTGATGAATCTGAAGAAAGATTAAATAAGTTGAAAAGGAGTCTTATCACTTTTCCCATGATCACTTGGCCCACAAGTACAGAACGTTTTGTGGTATTCAGTGATACATCGAAGAAGGGCATGGGTTGTGTGTTGATGCAAAAAAGAAAAAGTCATTTCCTATGATTCGAGGAAATTTAATTTTCATGAGAATAATTATCCCACATGGAATCAAGAGATTGTTGTGGTGATCTTCATATTAAAAATTTAGAGGCATTATCTCCTTGGGGAGATGTGTGAAATTTATGCAGACCACAAAAGCCTCTAGTATATATTCACATAAAAAGAGTTTTTAATGTGCCAAAAAAGATGGTTAGTGATAATCCAAGACTTTTACTACATAATCCATCACCACCATGGGAATGGGAACAAGGTGGTATATTCTCTAAGTAGAAAGGACCCGATGATTCTATCATTGATGATAGTTGAGAAGGATCCAATATTCATAGATTTGATGAAGATGGACATGTGAATCATAAATAAAGAAACATCATCAATCCATTCACAAATGATTGCTCAACCATATCTTATGGAATAGTTAAAGGATTCTCAAAAGCCTGATATGTGAATTCATAGGAATGTGTAAGCTATCAAAAATTGGGAATCCTTGGAGGTAAATGTTAATTAATAAGTAATTGGGAGATTTGGGAAATGACTATGGGTTCCATCAAGTACATTGCTGAAGAATGAATTTTTGGATGATTCACATAGTTAAAATTTCTCTATTTACTGAGGAAACAGAAAGATGTATCGAGATCGTAGAGAGCATTATTGGTGGGATAATTTGAAGAAGGAGATCACTGAGTATACATCAAAGTTCCAGCTGTTTTACCATGAGAAGGCAGAGAGGTAGAAGTCTAATGTGATGACATAACCATTTCCCATACCAACATGGAAGTGGGATAACATCACCATGGAATTTGTCACAAGACCTCCGAAGACATCCAATAGAAATAATGCAATCTGGGTTATTGTGGATCATCTTACAAAGTCTACACACTTTATTTCAATTTGAGAGGATTTCTCATTGGATCAACAGGAACATATATATATCATAGAAGTGGTAATGCTGCATTGAGTACCACTATCTATTTCATCAGATCGGGATCATTGATTAACCTCAATGTTTTGGAAGAGTCTTCAACAGGATATGGATATTAAACTGATAATCAGTATGGTCTATCATCCTTTAACAGATTTCCAATCTGAGAAAACATTTCATAAACTTGAGGATATGTTATGATCATGTTATATGGACATCAGATGGTGGAGCCAACATCTTCTACTGGTAGAATTCTCCTAAAATAGAAGTTTCCTCTAAAGCATCTGAATGACACCTTTTGAAGCCATGTATAGTAAGAGGTGCAAAAAACTAGAATGTTGGGATGTAGTAGGTGAGCATAAGCTACTAGAACTATAAATGGTTGATGAAATGGTTTGGAAGGTGAAAACCATTCTACAGAATATCATGGAATATAGGAGTCAAAAAGGGGTATGCAGATACCCGTCGATGAGACCTTGTGTTTAATGTTGGAGACATGGTATTTAAACGTAAATCCCCATGGAAGAAGAACATGGGGTTTCTAAATATAGGGAAGTTAAGTCCTAGGTACATCGCCCCCTTCGAGATTCTTGATCGTGTTAAGGATGAGGCATATCGACTTGCAATTCCTTTTACCATGGCCAAAGTACATGATGTCTATCATGTATCCCTCTTAAGGAAGTACGTACCAGACCCTTCACATGTACTCTCTTCAGAGGTAGTACAACTAGAGGATGATCATTTTTAAGAGGTGAAACCTGTGAAGATCTTATATCGTAGAGAAAAAGTTCTATGAAATTAGATAATTCCCCTCGTCAAGGTGTTGTGGAGAAACAACATGTTTGAAGCAGCGGTGTGGGTATCAGAGGAAATGAGGAAGCAGAGTTACCCACATTTGTTTTATTGGGGGAAAAGGAAATTTTGAGGGTGAAATTTCTTAAGGGGGGAAGATTTTAACGTCCCAAAAATTCATTAATGGAAATTCCACTTGATATAATTAATTATCTTATTATTGTAATATAAAATGCGAACCTCATTGGTTTTATGATTCTGGGTTTTAAAATACAGTTATGAATTTTTATCGTTTCTAATATTGTCGTTGAACCGTGATCATGTGATTAGGATAAATATTGGGCTTTAAAAAATCCAATTTACTCAGACAAAGGAAGCAATGGCCTCATCTGGTAGATGTGCCCCATACAAAGCCCATTTTTTGGAGCTTAGAAAAGAGTTGGCATCATTGGGATTCGCTATTGACCTAGCCCAAGCTTAGCATGAACACATTAAACTTGAGAAGAACTTACTAGAAGTGGAAGTTAATAGAGATTATCACCTGAGCTATGTTATCTTATCCACCCCAAGAGTCTCTCACCATTGCACACCTTAATCTTCAGTCCTATGCAGGTGTTATACATGGTTATGTAACAAGACCTTAGAACTATGATTAGGTTCATTATTTTTTATATAAAAATGAATATACATTCATTTTATTATTGTTACTTTGTAAGCAGTTTTTAAAGAAAAAATAGTATTTCTAGTTATTATTAAACTAAGTAATATTTTTTGATTATTTAACGGATTTTTGAATTAAATAATATATTATTATTATCATAAATTATTTTTTTAATAAATATAATTTTTTTAATTTTTTTATTATTTCAATTTTAATTATTATTATCGTTTGAAAGATTTTTTTTCAAGAACCATGAATTTTCAATAAATGTCATTTTTTATTTTAAAAGTAAAAATTCACATATTTATAAAATTATTTTGATAAAATCATTATTATTTTTCTAATAAGGATGTTGAAATTATCCAATGGTGAATATTTCATATTTTTTTATGAAACTTGAATTTTTGGGTAAAAAATTAATACTGTTTAAATATATAATGTGTTTTATGACATCATAAGGACCTAAAAGTGATGTAATAAAATACAATAAATGGTATGTTTGTAAAATATATATTTACCATTAAAATAATGTGATTTTAGTTTTCTTTGATATATTTATCAAAACTTTAGTGGACCCTTCAAGAGTTATAAAATATTTTACCTTTTTAAATGAATTTCCTTGAAAGTGTGACTCACCTCCTACTATGAAACCCTATTATTTTAGGATGTTCGGCCATTGGACTTATAAAATATTGTTTTCCAAAAACCATTTTCCAAAACCATCAGAAAAAACGATGTTCTGGTTTGTGGGTTTGATTAGTTTAATGTCAGGTGTCCCAAACCAAAATAATAAAGAATTCCCTCTCTTTTCCTATATAAACCCACCCATGATCCCACTTCCTCTCCACTAAAAGCCTTTGGAGTTAGGCCAAACCCTGAAATTTTATCTATAGAATATTCCGATGGTTCCTAAGCTTCTAAGAAGCCTCTCTCAAGAATCTCCCAAGACTTGCAGATCACACTTCCTTGTAAGGGATTTATTCCTTTCTCACTTTTTTTTCAATTTTCTTTAAGTTGTTATGCCCATTCATTTTCAATTACTAATGTTGGGGTATTATTTAAAAAAAACCCCATTCTTGCACTATTTATTTTTTGATGATGGTATAACCCTCTCTCTCTCATGAATGCCTCCCATGTACTCATGTTATCATGCCAAAATTCCATGATCTATTTCTCTCTACTCTTTTACATCCAAGTAATTCATTTTAATTATCCATATAAATTCCAATATGTTTGTTGGGACATGTATATATATGACCCTATTACTTTCCATTTCATGTAAATATTATGAGACACCCCATTATATCTCATCGACATTTATTTATGTGTTCTTATATCACACCATTATACTGCGTAAATTTCCCTCCAATTATGTAAGCCAACGCCATTGTGTAGTGAATACCATGTCCATTACTCAATCAAGGGTATTATCCTTAATGAAAATTTAATTATTGATTATAAAGCATCATGTATGTATTCAAAATACCTTTATCATGGAATAAATGATGATGATTGATTCCATGTTGTATGATTCACTTGGCACACTTATGCATGAAATGAAGTGTTTAAGAAGGGCATGCCATAATTGTTCTCCAATGCATTGGGTATATTATTGTATCATGATACATCATGTGCAATGGGTGTTTAATCCTGCTAATTCAGGTGAAATGAGGTTTTACTCATTCTTCATGTGTAATGAGGGTTTACTCATGCTCCATGTGCAATGAGTCTTGGTTCCTACTACTTCCACGTTAAGTGTTGTTTCCACATTTCCATGTTATGATTATCATTATTTATCATGCCTTTATGTTCATGTTTCTGTTATTCTCCATGGATATTCCTATTGTGTAATATGTATTGTATTCCCCATGTTATTCCATGTTTTTTCGCTTACTAGGCTTTATAGCTCACCCTTTTCCTATGCATGTCCTCAGGTTATCCCATTCAATGCTAATTACGAGGGAATGTAGTGGTCAAGTAATGGATGTTTTCCCTAATGATGTTTTCTTTCATGTTTTATGTTCTTATGTAATTATCATAATCCCAAAATACACTATACATATAAATATTATAGGTTGTAACAAGTGAATATTATGAAATAAATCATGTTTTAGTGTTTAATAAACAGCGTGGTTTTCATAGGCTTAGTCCATAATGATGTTTCTAGAAAAACAATATTGTCAATGAAAATAAACATTCCTCCCTTTTTATGTTTGGATTAAAACATTATGAGACATTAAAATTTCTTGAAAACACTCATTCTGGTAGATGGGGTCCAATCTGAAAGATCCAAAATATTCTTTAATAAAATTAAGGTTTCAAAAAATTAAAATCATTGTAACAAACATCCCAAATGGTTCTTAAATATCCCCCTTCATAATTTTTTAAAACACTTGTTAACAAATATTTATACTCTAAATAATTTTTTCACAAATTAATTTTTTTAATCAAATCAGCTTTTTTAAATATTTTATAAAATCACATCATTAATAAAAAAAGAGTTTCCTGACACCACACTAATGGATAAAGTATTGTATCAAATAGAATTTCATCCCTTGGAGACAAGATTTTTTTTCCATTTAATGATAATCCCCCTTCACATTTATCTTTTATCGCTTTTCTTTTTCCCTCTCCCACTATCTAATAACCATATCATCATATTGAAAAGTGTACTATATGTAAAAAAATCTCACAAAGTACGATGTTTTTAAATTTCTTCCCGTTTTTCAAACAAATCCAATTCTTGTTGGGTGGATTCCTTATGAAGAAATCACTGGAGGAGTATGAAAAATAAGTTACAGCCTCAGCCCAAAAAACCATTATTTTCCTATTTCTTTTCAGAAGATGTGAACAATTTGATATTTCATTGATTTATATTACATTAAAACATCTCCCAAAAAACATTCACTTTCATAATGTAAAACTTTATTTCATTGTATTTTAACCTAGAATGTTAATTTTTAGAAATATAAATTACACCATGATTGTCACAAAGTATCTTCATTGGATAATAATCATTTACATTCTAATCATTCAGCTAAAATTTCACCGACGACGTACGATTACATTAATGAGTATCCACAAAATATACTAATTGCACTATTCACAAAGTTACTAAATATTGTTTCTTACTATGTGATGTTACACAATATTACACCATGAAAACGTTTCCTCATATAGTTAATTTTATATCATTACAATCTCTATCATTATGAAAATCAGTATAACCATTAAACACCATCTCACAATTTACTTTGTATGACAACCCATGTAGAATTTTTCCTTTGAAATATATCATAATTCACTTTGAAATAAATATTTGTGATTCTTTGGGATTGCATTGATACATTGAACACAAATTAATAGAATAAACAATATCATACCATGAGTCTCTAAGGTAATGTATACTTCCAATCAGCTTCTATAAGCCTTTTTGATTCACACGTTTTTCCAAAATAATCTTTAATAAACTTCATCCTTATTTAGATATGAGTAGAAAGGCCTTTGGATTATGTCAATCCAAACATTTTAAACAATTCCCCATCAGACATTTCTTCTGATAAGAAAATACATATTTATTTATTATGAACTATTTAACAATGAATTAATGTTAATTCTCCAAATATGGACTTCTCAATTTTCCATTTAATTAATTCACTAACTGTTTTCAAAAACCTTCCCTATCCTAAGGAAAAATTTTATCATCCATGAAAATAGTTAAAATTATAGTCACTACTACAAAAATAGGATTATCCATCAATAGGGTGTTAACAAAACTTTCTAAAAGTTCTTTTCAAAACCCCATTTTTCAGTGGTATAAAAAGAATGATCAAAAGGGTTCATTAAGATTTCTTTTTTAGTGCTGTTAATAGGGGGTCTTTAACTTCTCTAAAAAAAGAACTATTAAAGGCAGCCATTATCTATGCCTGTAAAAAATCACTAATGAAACCCCAACCCATATCAGAACAAGTTATGAAGTGCTCATAAATGGGGACCTTTATCATCTCTTTTTCACTAGCGCTCAAGAAGGGTATATTTCAAGAATAAAAATTTCAAGAAAAATATTATATTAATAAATAAATATATTTATATAGATATAAATATAATATATATATTTTAATAAAGTTTTATAGAATGTTATATAAGAATTTACAGATTGTATATAAGATATTTAGATAAATTATTTATCCAATAATTAAAAAAATTAATAAATAATCTTCTTAATAATAGCCATTAATAGTTATTTAATAACAATTAAAATATAAAAAACCAAAAAATTAATAGAGGATCTAAAATAAGTTGAAAATGTAACTATAATTTCAAACGACCACTACTTTTGATCTAGGTTTCCATTTGGGCTCTAACACATATAAAGTCAGTGTATTCCATTATATACACACTATGTTTACATTGGGGGACCTGAGTCAAATTTTTTTCTTTGCTAGAAAAGGTCCCTAAAGCCTCTAAAACTTATATTTTCAATGCCGTACCCAACCTTTTTAACATTTGATGGTTTTTTAATCTCATTTATGGTCTTTTTTTCTTTTTTTAGTGGGAACGAAATTTATTCCTAGGTTTTACATTAATATTGATATTATATAATAGTAATTTTATAATTTTTTCCCATTGTACTATTATTTATAATAAATTATATAACAATATATACAAATTTTCATCATATTCACTCATGAAAATTTAATTTTATAAATAATTAATTAAACATATTTACATATAAAATATATTTTGCAATATATATACCTTATCTATATAAAAAATAATTTTATTTAAAATATAATTGAATAAATATTTATATCCCAATACAATTAATAAATATATTAAGATAATGTGTATATATATATATTTGTGTGTTAATTGAGAAAGAAATATATATTTATTTATATATTCTAATATATTTATATAAATATTAACATAAAATATAAGAATATTGATATAAATATGTATAATTATTTTTATAGATTCAAATATATATATGATATTTGTATATCTGTATGTAATCCTACAGACAACATATTTTATATTTATATATATATATATATAAACATGTATATATAAACATGTATAAAAAATTTATGGATAAAAAATTTAACAGAAAATATATAAACATACAGATATATCATATAAATTAAAAACAATATGGTGGAGAGGAAAAGGTTATATGTTTTAAGCTAGAGGACTCTTGTTTGAAACTTTATGTAGGCTGGGGTGCACTGAAGAGAGTAGGACTATCGGAAGAACTGATAAAAGAGGTCATGTAATGTCTCTGTATTGGGATCCACTAATCCTGTACCCCAATCCTTGTCGTTACATAAAATTAAGGACACATCCCCATGCGGCCAAGGTTTCCAACATGAAGTGAGGGTCTAATAGGTCACATGGTTACATCATTCCCTCATTATCAGAGTAATCCACATAAGAATATAATTCAAATATCCGAAACATAAAAAATAAACAATCAATAACATGTATAAAGAAGCAATTAACAAAACTGGGTACAACCACCTACAAGGGTAAATATGACTTGTCATACTGTAGTGTCAAATGAAAAAACTCCAAAATAAAGAAAACTGGAGAATCCCCAAAATTATTTGCAATCCAATCCTATAGCCTTACCCATAGATGACCCACTTCCATCTCAACTCATTTGCATAGGTCCATTTCTCTTGTCATAACCTGCAATAATGAAGTCTGCTCGGGTACCCAATGGCATCCCAAGAAGGGTGTTAGTATAATTCAGTAGGCCCCCACCAATGGTGTCTACAAAATATCCATCTTGGTAGATAGTGCATAAAAATGATAATAATGGATAAGTAAAGGTAAACCATTAAAATAGGTCACTCTAAACTATGTTCATTTTATATATTATACCAAAGAATTTAGGGTCACTATAAAGGCATTTCAGGATTTAATCTCCCCATTTTACGTTTTGAATGGATTTGGCCTATTCAATATTCTCAAGCATATGGAAATACAATAATGTCCTATATAAATAGGAATAACATCATAACTATATCATTATCCTTACCTCTAAGCCACAGTCCGAGTGGAATGCAATAGTTAGGAGAATAGAACCACGTCCCCATTCCTATCCCATTCATTTAATGGAGGATCTAGAACATTGGTCCAACTTGACCCATGGGCATAGAACCTCATGTCCATACCCTACTAATCCAATCCAAATTCACATGCTTATTTATCATTCACCATAATTATCCAAATCACAACAACATATCCAACATCATTTTCAACTTTAGAACAATATCATTAAATAAGAAATTATCATTTTCCCTAATTCTAGTAACTCATTCATAACATATTACATAACCCCTTTAGCCCAGTTCACATTTTCCATGCCTATCTCACTAAGCATATACTGTAATATGCGAGTCCCATATAATTCTCCCATTTATCCATTTAAACCCTTTTCAAGCCAACCAAATTTTATTTAGGCCATTACCCAACGAAAGTGGATTACTAAAACCCCAATTTCATTTCTTTTAAGAATATTAACATATTCATCATGGGATCTACGTTCTTGTACAATGGACTACACTTTCATTTCTAACTCTATGTTTGGGAAGTCAGCACACCCCTTGGGTGGACTAAATTTGGTTGTGTCGTTCTCCATGGATCCCATCGGAATCAAGAGTGGTAAAATTAATAATCTAGGAACCATTACATTGCATCATGTCAAAGTCAACAAGAACTCTTCAAAAGAGGGCATTAATAAAAACCCTACATGCAAAAATCGTCACAAAACCCAAGGGATATAAATTGAAGATCACCTACCTTGATTCCATTGGTGAACATGATCCCAACCGATGCCTTTGATTTTGATCAATCCAAACCTTGATGATTTACCATAAAACTAATCAGAAATGTGGGGTTTGAGATCTTCCAATGGAGAGGGGAAAGAAATAGAAACCCTAAACCACATAAGAAATCAAGAGGGAGATTAGCCTTATGCAAATCATAAATACACCACTGGAGGCCCTTTAAATGGCTTAGAAACAAAGTAGATCGACCAATTGGATGATCATGGAAGATTGAATCATAACTAGGGTTGAAGGAGGAAGAAGGGGGAGAAATTCAGAGTTGGGTATAAAAATTTCACAATGGGTTTTTAATAAATTTTTAAATGTATCTGGGATATAGGGTTTACACGCACGGTTTGCCAAACTGTACACAGACCTTGCAGATGATTCTGTCCCAAAATAGCCCCTTCACATTGTTTACCCACTAGTTTTCCATACAATGCACACACTAAGCAGATGATACTTTATAAAAACACCCACATTGCATAGTTTCATGGGAATTCCATATGGTTTTCACTAACCTTGTGAAAACCATTCAACTTGCCCAGAACCCCACCCTCAATTTTCATCCACTTTTGAGTCCCAAACCCCCAACCACCCCCTCCCCTAGTCTTCTTAAGGACTTTCTAAAACACTTAATTTGTCCTAAATAAAGGGATTAAAATGAAAGTAAGTAAAATATAACTTACAGAGAAATACAAGAACTTAAAAACACCCAACCTTATAATGGCTCATCCATGAGCTACTCTTACGGGCATCATTGAGTTCCCAAATAAAATAGATTGGGCCATTGAGCTTGCATATCTCATTCTCTCTCCTATGTTTCTTTATAAACATTTCCATGGTTCCATGAAACATGAACTAAGGGCACATTCATACCCCGAAAAAAATTCTCACTATGATCCACAATACAATCTGGGTGCTCCTCAATGGAAGCATCAACTTTAAGCTCGACATTATTGTTGTTTAACACATGAGAAGGATCGAGGTGATACTACCATATTTTTGAAATATTGAAAACATCATACATTCCACTATACCTTTATGGAAGAGATAATAATTATGCCACCAGAACAATTATTTCCACAAACTCAAATGGCCCCTCATATTTAAGTTCCATCTTCCCCTGCTTCCGAATTCGACAGGGACCCAACCTTGGGGACAATAAAAAACACACTAACACCCACATTGAAATAAAGAGGTCTACAATAAATATTTTAATATGACTTTTACCTACTCTGATACATTTTCACATACTTTTGAATCAAATGATCCTACTCTAATATATCTTGTATAGGACTCAGTCCTAATTGACTAGACACTACAACCACTAACCAACACAACAGAGATCTACCCAGTCCCGCATAGTGTGCCTGAAAATGTGACATCCGGAGTGTGTCATGAAATCTATTATTGTAAGTAAACTCAGCAAGTTACAAGTTTATTTCCCAAGAACCACTAAAATCCTGAACCCATGATCTCAACATGTCTTCTAATACTTGAATTGTACGCTCTGACTATATTTCTTTCTGTGTGAGATAATCCGTAATAAAAAACTGTCGAGTACCAAAAACATTCTTTACACCCCTCTAGAAGAATGATGTGAAATGAGGATCACGTTCTAAAAATATGGCCCCTAGAATTCTATACAACCGCATAATCTACAGAACATTCAATTCTGTTAACTGTTCAGCAGTGTAGGTCTCCTAAATCTATAAGAAATGGGACAAATTGGTTATATAATCTACCACCACCCGAATTTCATCATTCATAAGAGGTGTCCTTGGAATACCCACCATGAATTACATCATTACATCATTCCACTTCCACTCTAGAAAAGAAAATGAAAACAACAACCCACCTAGATGATGGTGCTCAACCTTCACCTACTGATTGGTATGGCATCATGCCACATAAATCACAACTTCATTCTTTATTCCGGACCATGAATACTATCTACAAATATCATAGTATATCTTAGTCAATACAGGATGAACTTCCCACTTCAACACATGGAACTCATGCATCAACTATTTCTATACACCTACCAGCACCACAACACAAACATGTACATATTAAAATCCATCAAATCTGAGAGTCCAACCAGAAGGTGAATACCCACCATTAATACACTCCTTCATTGGCAAAAAATATAGATCCACTAACTGACTATATTTAAACCAGTTTAGAACTGTAGATTCAAATGTTATAGATGCACATATCATCTTCTTGTGCCCATTATGTACCTCCAAAATGCATCTTAGATAACAATTCCATGATCTCCCAATCTGATCTGAAATCTTGATCTACTTTATTCTATGTCTTCCAGCTCAGAGAAATGGTGACACTATTCCCCTTCCCTGGTGTGTACTCAAACTCAAATTCAAAATTCTATTGTTAATTTACCCACTGTCATAGTTGGAGATTCAATTCATGCTGAGAGAAGATGTATTTGAAACTTTTATGGTCGGTAAACATCGCAAATGGAACCCCCAACAAGTAATGCCTCTAAAATATGAAGGCACAAACCACTTATTCTAGCTTATAGTAATGAGTAGTATAATTCCTCTCATTCGGCCTAAACTGTCTGAACCCATTAGCTGAAAATATACCATCATACCTCAACACTACCCTAATCCCAGCACCAGATGCATCACAGAACAAGGATTCATTTATAAAAGGTTCAGGTAAGAGTAAAATTGGTGCAGTAGTAAACTGAATTTTTATCACTTGAAAATCATTCCCAGAATCCTCTAAAATATTGACCAAAACCTTCTGAATTGTTATCCATGTGGGCAGCATTTAAAAATCGGAGAAATATCTAATAAATCCTTCGGTAATAATCTAATAAACCTAGAAAACTCTGAATATCATTGTTGTTTTTGGGATACTCCTCGGACACCACACCCTACACCTTTTCTGGATCCACTGATATGCCTGACTCCGATATGATATGTCCCAAAAGGTTCACCTCCTCAATCAAAAACTGACATTTGATAGATTAGCATAAAGAATATGCTATCTTATTGTATTCAAGATTATGTCACGATGTTTTCCATGATAGTCATGAGTTATAGAGTACACCAAGATGCCTTCAACATAGGTAACTACAAACTGAACTAGATACATGTGGAATAACGGGTTCATCAATGCCATGAACACAGCTGGTGCATTGTTCAAACCAAACGACATTTCTAGGAAATCATACACACCACACATACTTTGAAAATCAATTCAGGGTTTGTCATAAGATCCCAACATCAATTGATGGTATCCTATTCTCAAATAATTCTTGGGAAACATTGAGGAACCAATGAGCTGATTAAAAATATCACTGATTCTAAGAAGACGTTATATGTTTTTAACATTCATTGGGCCAACTTCTTATAATTGAAACATAACCTATGTGATATGTTAACCATCTTAGAAAACATAACATGATATACTCAAGTTGATTTAATATGGTGTAAAAACCCGTTCACTCAAATTCCTCTAGTTGAATCTTCAGTTCATGGAGCTTTTCTAATGCCATTCGATTTGGTGGAATGGAAAATGGCACCACTGAATGAAAAAATTTGATCCTAAACTCAACATATCTCTTGGGTGGAAACCCCGAGAAGTCCTCAGAACACGGAATAAAACATGTCAACACAAAAGGGAAGATTGGATGTATTTTCTCCCCATAATCTATCATAAGAAATTCCACATGCGATATGGGCAACCCCATCTGATGGTGTATCATCCTTGCACAACCCACTCGAGTATCCCACTCACCATGAAGGACATGAGTTCTCTCAATGAGATATGTGAATAATACCAGAAGCAGGTAATAGTCATTATGGGTCTGATATAACACTATCTAATGCATTCCCATGATTAGGTCAAAACCTAACCTCTCAAGGAAAAAAAATCCCACAGAAAATGACACCCACAATCCTCTTGAGCACAACCCTTACACTACAAACTATCATCGACTCATTCCACTAGTGGTGTATAACGAGACATCACCCCACATGGAGTCTCTATGGTAAATCCCAACTCGACTACGAAATAAGAAGAAATAAAGGAACATGTAGAACATGTTTCAAATAAAGCACTAGTAAATGTGGAAACTACAAGAATCGTACCTCGTACTATATATGAACGTACCTCAACAACGTTAGATGAAGCCTGAACTACCTGGAGATAACCTTCCCCTATACACTGGTCTCCATCCTAAGTACCTGGTGCTTCAATGCTTTGTTGGTAAGGATGATGTCACCCCGGAGATCCATGTCCACTGCCCCTACCAGTACGCCCCATGGAACTCCAAATTCTTTTATCATATTGGGTAACCAACCCCCTTACTATACTCGAAATCTACCTCTAACCTCCATCATTTACCAACATCCACTAGGTCCTATATAATATCAGCACATGGCCTAGCCTACCGAATGGTCAACAGTCAAGCGTTAGGTGGGGACACTGGTCACGCTTGTGCCCCGACCTTCCACACTGAAAATAGAATACTTTGTCGTCACACTATGAAGTTGGCCCCATCTTCAACCTGTTATATGTGCTTCCACACTACTGAATGTTTCCAAAGTGGCATTTCCAACTATAAGAATTTGTATCACTAGATCGCTCAGCTTGTACCATGAGTTCACTACCTGATGCTCTCATCAGGTTTCCTTCAGAGATAAGGGCTTGATCCACCACTTTAGTAAACCTTTTTTGGAAAAATACATTCACCTGAGATCTAATATCATGTCTCAGCCCGTCCTGGATGATTTTTTCCATAGCTGCCTCATATATCGTCAACGCCCAAATGACGCATCTCAAATCGGTGAAATGACTAGCATAGTCCATTACAAATATTGTCCCCTGAGTCAACCTCATAAAATATGAAGTTATCACATATATAATGATTTTTTTTGTAGATGTATCAAATAATCTTCTACTAAAAATATTTACACATCATCCCCTCAAACTTATTTATTTTGACCATGATGTCCCTCCAACACTTTTCTTGACCTCTTATCATATACTTCTTTAAATTGACTCACTTCTCAAGAGGAGTCTGTAAGTGATCAAGAATAGTGATGATGGACTCAATCCAAAACTCCACTGCTTCCAGCCCACCCTCTCCAATAAATGTCAGAGGGTGATGTAGTTGAAACTCTCTAGTTAGCTCAAAAATACTCGGTGCATCCTGACCTGGCACTCATTCCATCATCTTCATAAAACCATAGATGTTCTCACAGAACCGATCTTCCTGATTATAATAGATCAAGATCTTCTCCTGCTCCCCTACTAGAGGGTCTTTCTCGGCAACGTCTTCATGTCTCCCAACCAGCACAGGTCTTCGAGGTGGCATTTCACTAAAATGAAAAACATAATATTTGGCACAAAACCATAACACTTTTTCGAATGAAGGAAATACATGTAGCCAGACTCAACACTTTCCATAACCATACCAGTCCACACACTCTACCTCAAAGAACCCACTCACAACTAGATCACTACCCATGGACAAATCTCCTACGACCATGGCTAACACAATATCTAATTAACATTGTCACAAGATTAAAATTTTACCTGATTCAAAACCATTTTCATATCCCAATTTTATCTCAAAATAGATTAATCAACTTTTATTTCTTTATAAATAATCGTATTCTAATTACTATTTGACATTATCACATACCTTTTTACCCATTCAGACCATCTTTTTAGGCGCAATTTTATTAATTTTATGAAAACATATGAATCCTAACCTTTATATCCCGCACACTCATCCCATGTGTGTACCCATCATGATTCGTGTCACTTTACTACATTTGTTCCTCAAATAACGAATGAATACAAAACATCATTCCTTTCTTGCCACGAGTGGAATATCAGAAAACCAACAAATCACACATGTTCATCATCCAATGGTGAAATATCATCAAATTTAACTACATAGAACAATAAAAATAATCCCATCCTAGGGAGACTTGGGTATTCCCATATACTTGGGATACCTTCTCCAAATCACAAGCTTATTACAAAGGCTCGAAACATTCTTAATATCCTATATACCATCCCCAAATTGTATGAAAGAGAAAAGAATATAATCTGATACCACTTTTAACATCCCCAACTCGTAATTCACTAATCTAGTACCATGAGCCGAGTTATTACATGACCTCAAGTGTGCCTCTGCAAATGCCAGAGGTTTCTGACTAATAGCGAAGCTCTAACATGTCATGTGGGGAGACAATGAAATCATTACCAGAGTAATCCACAACAAAAAATAGTTTAAATATAGGAAAAAAGGGAAGAATCAATAAAATTCCTAAACAACCAATTCATAAAACAGGGTACAACCACATACAACAGTATATATGTCATGTTATTCTTCAGTGTCTAATGAAAAAACACAAAAATTATGAAAATAGAAGAATTCAAAAAATGTTTCAGACTCCAAGACTGGAACCTCACCCTTACTTGTCCCATATACATGTCAAATCCCTAGCATAGGGACCTTTCCCTTTTATTGACTTACGAGCATGATGTCTTCTCGGGTACACAACGGCAGCCCGAGTAGGGTGTGAGTGTAACATTGTAGGCCACCACAAACAGTGTATACAAAATATCCAGTATGGTAGATAGTTTTGGAAAATGATAATAATGTAAATGAAAAGGTAAATAGTTCCAATGTTTATACAAAACTATGTTCTTTTTATTAATACTACCAAGGAATTCGATTTCATTGCACATGCATTTCATGATTTAATCTCACATATTTATGTATTCAATGGATTAGTCACATACAATGTTCTCAAAAATATGGAAATAAAATCATTCTCTATCTCACTCGACATCTCATTATAACAATATCATAATCCTCCCTATAATGCCTTTGTCTAGGTGGAATGAAATTATTAGCGAAATCAAACTCTTTCCCCTTCCCTATCCTGTGAATTTAGAGGAGGAGGTAGAACCATGGCCCATCTCAAACCATGGGCATAGAGCCTCATGTCAATACCCCACTCATGTAAGCTATGTGAAAATTATTATTTATCATTCAACATAATTAAAAACTTCTCGAAAACTTATCCAATATCATTTAAAACATCACAAATATATCATTAAATGGCAATTTAACATTTTTCCTCAATCTGGTAATACATTCATCAGTTAATACATATCCCTTTTAGACCCATTTCTCATTTTCATGTCTATCCTGCTAAACAAATAAAATTATATTCTAGTCCCCTATCATTTTCCCTATAATCCAAATAACCCCTTTTTAATCCAACCAATTGACTTGTTAGTGCATTACCCAACCTAAGTGCATTAAAAAACCACTAATTGAATCTCATTTAAGAATATTAACTTATTCTTCATGGGATCTACATTATTTCTCAATGTCTTACACATTCTTAGTTAACTCAATGTCCAGGAAATTGGCCCGCCCCATTGGTGGCACTAATTTTATCACGTCATCATCCTAGCATACCATGGGGACCAAGAGGGATTCAATTAAAAATTTAGACACCAATACATCAAATCATGTAAAAGGAACCATGAACTCTTCAAAGGAGGGAAAGAATGAAAACCCTACATGGACAAATCTACAAAAAAAACAAGGGATATAACTTGTAGACCACCCACCTTGAATAAGTTGGAGAAAACACTCCCAACCAATGACATAGATTTATATTCAACTAACCCTTCCAAATTCACCCAAAAACTCATTGAAAAAGTGGGGTTTTAGAGATTCATATGGATATGGGAATGATAAATAAACCATAAACCAAAAATAAAAGCATGTTGGAAATGAACCTCACTTGGATATTAACTCCGCAATAGGCGGCACTCCAAACAGCTTAGGAACAATAGAGATCGAACGCATAGAATATCATGGAAGCTTGGATCATAACTAGGGTTGAAGGAGGAAGTGGGGGGAGGTATCTCTAGTTGGGTAAAGAAACCCCGCAAAGGCATTTTTAAAAAATTTTAAATGATTCTGGGCCAGACTATTTACCTATAGGGATTACTAAACAGTGTGGATGCTTATGTCGCAAAATAGCCTTCTCACATGGTTTACCCACTTGGTTTTCCAATCTCTGAGTTCACTACTATCTGAAACCCCCCTTTCACATGGATTCATGGGAATTCCACATTTCCCAGAACCCCCTTTTTCTTCCACTATCAAGTCTCGAACCCCTTAAACACACATGATCATTCTTAAGGACTTGGGGAAAATATAAATCTGACCAACATAAATGGATTAAAATAAATGTAAGAAAAACTTACCTTATGGAGAAATATGGGTTCTTACTGGTGGGGGAGGCACTGATATAGGGGTGGAGGAATTGTTGATAAATGGGGTTTCATGAATAAAATATTATCGCTTTTATCAGAGGGGACATTAATGGTGCTAAAAAACTGTTGATAAAGCCCCCTGTACTAGCACGGCAATAAGTGCTGATAAAACCCCCTTTATCAGTGTTTTTTAGCATTGTTAAAGAGTAAAATTATTAGCTCTTTTACTGAGAATTGTTAAAAATAATTCTGTAAAATCTATTACATAATTATTACACATATATCCATGGTAAATCTATTTTACTAAGATTGTTAATGGCAGAATTTTTTGTAGTGAGTTCCAAACACAATAAATTTTACACATAAGTTGCTATCAACTTTTCCTTTAGAAAAATTAAATATTCTCAAAAAATTATCTACGGTAAAATACCATGAACATTGATAATTTCCATCCCATAGAATGATTTAATCAATCTAAAAATATTTTTTTCTTCGTCACCAAGTAGAAACTCTCAAGGTTGTTCAATGTAATCTTCTTTTTCAATTTCCCCACTAAGAAATGTTAACTTCTCATCCATTTAATATAATTTGAAATTCTAGGGAACATCCACTTGTGGAAACATTATAATATATTCTATCATTGTAATGAGAGAAATGGTTTCATAAAACTCAATAACTTCTACCAATCCATGGTTTTACAAACTATACTTGGTTCATTAAACTTTTCTCTATAAACCCACATTTCTCTAATAAATGGTTTACATTATGGACTTGGTAAAAGCTCCCAGGTTTTCTTTTTCTCAATTTTATTCAACTCATCATTCAGAGAATCTACCCATTCATTTATTTCAATAGCATCTTGAAACTGATTATGGTTCAACTTATAAAATGAGTGCAGTCTGATTTTCTAATTTCATATTACTTATGGTATGAACCAAATCCTTCATATTCATAATAATATTTTCCGTCTCAACATGTTTCTGAAAATTATTAAATATTAGACATCCTCTTCCAACATCACTCTCTTGATAACATGATTTTATCTAACTCTTCATGCCCATTATATTTCTCACTTTAATATTAATATGATACATTCAGTCATTCTTTCACAAAATTCGAAGAAAAATTTGATAAAGGAGTTAGATTTACAATATATTCTACGTCAAATGATCCCAAAAATATTTTTAAACATTGGTTGCAACACATGTAACTTCTTCTATTTTTAGAGTGACCCATAAAATATTCTTCCTTATAGTTTTCACCAAATATTCATATATCCTTAATTTTTATTTTATACTGATATGTATATCAATGAACATTGAAGAACATCAATGATGGTTTTTAATTTTTATATATTCCCTAAGAAGTCGGGTCGAATTCTGTCTATATAAAACATATGTTATGAATAAGTTAAATAGTTCTAATAGATTCTCTATAATAGATCATTGAATTTTTGTATTTTTATAACGCACTTCTTCCTATTTCCACCAAACTTATATTATTTCTGTGTGATACTCCATTTTTGGAGGACTGTGAGGAAAACTATTCAAATGTTGTATTACATTCATTATGAAATATTATACCAATGTATTTCTTATGAATTCAATATTATTACCTATTATAACCTTTATTATATAATCCCCATGTCTTTCACTACTAATTTTCTTAAAAACTGGAACATTTCTACTATCTTTTTATTTTGTGTCGTAAACATAATGATTTTCACATGAATGAAATTAACTATTAAAGTGGAAAAATATAAATTATATATTGTTGATTGATGTCTCATTAGCAAAAATAAATCAGAATTAATATGTTCAGGGGGCATGTTAGACAGAATCTCATCGTTCTTATGTCATCTATTAGCCATATTCCATTTATAATATGTAAAACAAATATCTTTATCAAGTCATTTCAATTGAGGGAAATTACAAACATCATAAATATAATAATTGTTTCATGTTTTTTCCCAAGGTGGCCATGTATTGGTTTCCATAACATTATATCATCTTTAGAACTGAGATAACACAAGTTCTTAAGATCACAAAAATGAAAAATATCTCCACCTTTTAATTATCCCTTGGTAATAAAAATGAAATATTTTTCAATAATGGTTATCAATGAGACTTTTCTAAAATTTAATTATATTCCATGATAAAAAATTTTAATTACATTAATTTATGTTTTATCCCATCAATAAATAAAACTTATTCTATTTTTCTCAAGGATGTAACAACAAAAAATTATCATTTCTCAACATTTTTTTCCATATTCATTTTATTTTCTCCCATTTAAAACATTTTTTGGAAGGAGTTTATATATATTTCAGCATGATGACAAGACAAATAATATTTATGTAAACTCTCTTGAGACATTAAAATTGATATTTTTTGTAAATTATCTAACATCCTGAGATTTTTTTTTGTATATCTCTATTGATTAGTAATGTTTATTGTCCTTCTTTTACCATTGCATTATCTTTGCTAAAACCTTTATCTAGGAAGTGATATGTTATTCTATTCCTTGTAAACAATTCTACCATAGTTTCCCCAACACTAGAAATAGCCATAAAATGTTTTATTTTCAATTGAAGTAAGATATTTTTTTATAGAAACTTTATTGTGTTTGATAACTTCTTCTTAGTTCAATATACATTGGTCATGGAAAAAACTTTCCTACTAAATTTATTTTCATATTTTCTGTTTGTGAGAAGTTTCTCACATTCATTATTTATCTAAAAATTCCAAATTCTTTTCTTATCACCTCAAATGATTGAAAAATTAGATGAAACGTTATTTTGGGTTGGTAAATATTTTAGTTAGTTATTATATTGAACTCATTAAGAAACATTAAGAGTTATGGAATATAGTTCCGATGATTTGTTAGAGATTTAATTCTTCTTCATCATTGTACTTATATACTATTTTTTAATTGAATCTTGTTACGTTTTCTTCCATATTATCCAAATTATTAATTAGAACTTAAACCAACTCTCACTGTACTACAATTTTTATTCTTTATGATAAGATCTATTGAATAAATTTTTCTTCTTTTTTTTCAACAAGTTTTTCACCATAAAAAACTTTTCTACTATCCATGATAATAATTTTACTTTCTTTCTTGATATATTTGTTTTTTTCAAGACATGGAAGATGTTATATTATGATATGATAATTTGTGTAAGAGTATTCACCTCCATCTTCTTCACTATTTGATGAGTCTTCAATTTTCACATCATTTTTTCGTAAATGTTCCTAACTTTTTTGAACATTAATATTCAATTTTTTTCATTTAATTCTAATTAAGTATTCGTAATCAACATAATTATATTCTTCCTAGAAAATTTCTTCATGTATTTTTTGGGTGAATAATCATATTTAGAACTTTTTTTCAACTACGTCCACCATTTTTTACCCAAAAAATCATATTGATTTTCTCCCAAATTCTTCTTATGTGATTTCATTAAAACGTTTCTAATTCCACCAATCTTATAAACATTTGTGAGTAAATGTACATCCGAAAATTCCTTTTCCTCTTAGATATCACTTGGATATTAGTGGCATTATATTTTTATTCAAATAATCTTCTTCTTTACCTACATAGTCAAAATGTTCATCATCATAAACACCTTGAATTTTCATTTTTCTCCAAGATTCAAAATTCATTTCATCAATCATATTATTTTTGAACATTGGTTATTGTATCATTTAAGAAGCCCCTAGAATGTTATGAAATTAATTAATATATATATATATCATCCTTATCTTCTTAAAAGAATATTTTCAAAATAGACCTATTCATAAAGATTTTCAAAAGATTCTTCTCAATTGTAGAATCCTCAAAGACATCAAGAAATCCTCTAATATTAAAGAAAATTTATTTTATATTGTGAATTTGTCATTAATAGTTTGTTCAACCCACATTCTTATTTCTTCATACATACTATTCCATATTTCTTGCATTTTTTTCTTTCAATCATGTATTCACTTCGAAATTTTTTCTGGCTTATCCCACATACTAATAAATTTTTTGAGACCCATCACATTCATATATACATTTTATGATAAGGACTTAAAGATATAATATATAGACATTCCATCGACTTCTATATTTCCATTATCAGTAGATTTCATTGGAAATATTTCTCAATAGGTGGAAAAAAAATTCTAGATTCATCTCAACATCCAATCTAAGAGATTAGAGATAATGAAACATCCTATTTTTTATCCATTGTAATTTTTGGTATCAATTGTTGTTATTCCATTAATATTGATAGAATAGAGTTTATACATGATAAAGAATAAACATGGGAAATATTTATGATATAGCTTGAATTTCCAAAGGATCGAATAAAAAATAAATGGGGGGATTGAATCACTTGTTCAATATTTCTATGATCTAATGCATTGAAAACAATTTCCCTGCGACCTATTAAAGTTCAAATCCTTTTTATCATTTAAAACATACTCATGCATAAATAAGTAATAATGAAATAAGGAACATGATATTTATATAGTTTTTCCTTGATGTGGGAACCAATATTTCATCCAAATCCACTCTCATGGGTTTATGGAAATTAACTATTATAAATAAGTGAATACAACATGCACAAACTACAACTAGACACCTTCTATCTATCGATATGATAGATTATACTAACTCTCAAAAGATTACAATTTTTTTAAATAAACAATTGATTCAATACAAAAATATAATGAAATTGTGAAATAATCACCAAAAATGTTATTGTGTTTGAAAAATATTATGTCTGATAACCAAGTTTAATTTACTATGTCTTATGGACAAAACAAAATTATTCCTTTCCCAATCAGTGGCTAATGTAACTTTCGGTTTTGTATAGACAACAAAAAATCTTCTTCTGAGAAACTAATAAATGATAAGTTTGAACTTCCTCAATCAAATAAATTATATCTAATGGACTCAATATAATGAACTAAGTTATATAAACCCATTCATAATCTACATGACTCATACACCTCTCAATTACTCAGTCCAATATTCTCAATCTCCTAAATAAAACCTTTAGTAGACCGAACATATTGTAATATCCCAGTACAAAAATTATTATTTTATAATAATGTAAGTTTCACTCCAAAATTTATACACATAAAAAAGATAAAATGTATGAATATACTCTACTTTTATTTATATGCTACTTAGAATAGAAAATGGGAGGAACTAAAAACCATTTTCTGGTTATCCTAATTAAAAGACAAAGTGATTTTCTCATACTTGAATTTCAACATAGGTTCTATCAAAACTTATTCAGATTTGACAATAATTAGTCTCCCCTTTAGTCCAACATAATTTCATTAGCATTAGTATGATGTAACTTCTTTACAATGGAACATCCTAAGTTCATTAAAATAGACTTCCTCAACTCACTATGATCTCCCTTACATCCTATGATCATTTGGATCTCAATTTCTTCCACTTATCATAATGATATAACTATATTCCCCTTCAAATGATGATATTACATTGTTACTTGTATTATTATGGTGAATCTCATTAGTATATGTCTTGTTGGTGCGAAAGATCAATATATTTCCTATAAGAAAACATTCTTTTTTATAGTCAAGTAAACACAAGTCTTCTAGAATTATCATTCCTTTTAATAGATGATCTCCCATTTTATGGACTGATATTAGTGTATCTGACCTCTCTAATGTGTTTTTAGTGTGAGTATTTCAATTTTAAAAGACCGTTAATGTTTATTATTTAATGGATGCGAATCTTCTCATAGTCTAATGCATCTTCCTCAACTACATCTCATAGAAGTTTTTCATTACTACATATTTCTCATTTTGATGAAAAAATAGTACGATATTCCACATTCATTTATAACTCCCTAATAAACTTTGAAATTATTAAAACATCATCACCTTTACACATTCAGACTTATTGACACATATATGACATGTAATTCTGGATATGATCGTCTATGTCAGGTTTTTTGGATCCAATACCAACAATTCTAAAACCATAACAACATAAATGTTTCAAAATATTTTACCATGAGACTTTGTCATGATTAATACGAACTATATGACCATTAAATCAACATATAAATTAAGTTTATAAATTTTAGTACTTTATAAATCCTAACACCACAATCTTCATTCATACTCTTCTACATCATTCTCACTTCCTCACATTGAAAATTATTACTTTCTAAACAATACCAAGTCAAATGATTCAAGAACATACTTCCAATGTATAGAAGTCTGATGGTGAATCCAATCAAAATAATTTCAAAACATCTAGATTCTATTTTCTTTACACATTTAGTGCTAGGTACTTCTCATCCTAAAAAATGTCTTTGAAAAAGAAGTTTCTCAATGTAAACCCCCATTGTTTTTTATTCTAACATTCACCAAATTTCATTATTCAGGAAAACATGATTCCAATGGATTGGGAAAAATCCTAAAAAACATAAATATAATTTAACAAAAATGGATAGTTGTAATTAAATTCAAAACTTTTTAAAATAAAATCACCATAATGGTTCTTTAGTTATTTCTATCAAAATAAAAACCTAACATTCTAACATATATTGGATAACACATGATAAGATAAAAACATTTCCAATGGTTTTAAATCATAAAATAGAATTTATATATCTCATATGAATGTAGTGTTGTAATGGACCATATGTTTTTCTCTATAGACTTAATACCAAAAATTTGTTATTCATAACATGTATTTATGTTTATGGTATTTTTTATAACTTATATGTTAATCATGGAAAAGGAGTTTGAGATTGAAAACCAAAAAATTTATGGAATAAATAGTAGGGTGGAATAAGGTAAACCTACGTTACACTTCCGGGTACATCATTGTTCAAAAGTAGGTTGGAACTCATCCTATATCTTACTTACCACAATTGGCTAGCCACTTCCTCTTATCCAAATAATGGGATGTACTACAACACATATACTATTTATGTACACAAAATATCTATCTACTCCAGTAATATGAATATTAAAAAATCCATTCCTGTGGTCATATCACTATTCAAACAATCCATTCAGCCAGATATGACTTTTCACATTTATTCCCAAATCCACTCATATGAAAAGAACACATATTTATTAGGGGTAAAAAGTGTGATATAAGTAAAAACAAATATAAAGGGGAAGATGGGATGATTATTACACATATCCAATTCTTTACGTACTCACTTTTACATTTTGAATGAAAATAAACAATCATAAACATGAAGTTCACATAAATCCTTCCATAAGGACCATACCTTGAGTTATTTTTATATAACCATGAAGTATGGAAATTATTGATGTGGAATGTCACAAGCACAAAAATAATAAAATTAAAATAATATTAATATTAAAAAATATTAAAATAAAATATAGTAAGATCCTAAACTAACCCCCTTAGAGGGGAACCCCATTATTAATTTCCAGTCACCATTTAAATATATTTATTGACATGCTTCAAGCATTCCCATAATAGATTTATGAGATCCATTTGGATTGTTTATGATGGATGATGATTCACCGTGGTTTCCATCAAGAATGTTCCATAGGATTCAAAAGTGTTCTGTAGATCTTCTCCAATATTCCAACCAGCCTCAAATCACGCTTCCAAAAAACACATGATCCTTGAGATTCAATTTCTGTGTAGGAATAATACATGGGGAGATATCATAGTTATTTTGTAATTTTTAAATACAAGAAGTAAAAGGACATTATATTGGTCAATAGACTCATGTATTGAATCCAAATGTGTCTTGGATTGATCCCATAGTATCCATTCATCTTCCTAAGGGTTCATAAATTCTACATATTGATTCCCATATAATGGTTATAAGGTATGAGTATTTTTCTGTGATTAGGGGTTCATGGTAATATGTATATTTTTTTACCTATAGATATCATTTACTATGTGTGAATCATATGCAGTTCTTTATTTTAATCATACTGAGCTAAAAGAGATTTAAGAGTGCATTGGTAGTATTTTGGACTTTACAACTTTCCATAAAAAGTCTTGGTGTAAAATGAAAAATGTTGACAAATTGTGGAATTATTAATATGTTTAATTTACATTACCCTTTATAATCTAACATAGAAGTTGAAAATTTTCATGCTAATCTTTTATAATATAAATTTAATCTGATACATCCTTTATATTTTGGAGTGTAATGTTATCCATTATCTTAAAGTTGTTTGTTATTCCTAAACAGTGGTTCATCTTCAGAGTTATTTTTATGCATAAAATCACATGAGTTTTTTCATATATATCAATGTTAACATGTGAAATATTCTTATATTAAAACATTCTTTTGTAGGATATCTTGGCACAAATTCAAGTAAGACAAGATTATTAATAAATTATTTAGGTAGGTAGTAAGTATATATCATATTTAGATATCACAAGTAGATGTTTAATCTAAAATAATGAATTCACACAATTATTAATCCTTTTTAGATGCAGGGTGTCGAGTATAATTTGATGCATGTTATTAAAATTGGTCATTAACCATACATGATCACACAAAAATAATATTTCTTCATATACATAACTTATATGAAAGGTAAAACCCAAATATGAATATATGCTTTGTTCTAAATTAATTTAAATAATTAGTAAATCAATTAAAAACTTATATTTTTTCCTTTTCAAATATTATTGAAAATTTTCCCATAATATAATAAATTTGATAATTTCCCTTAAATTGGGGAAATATGACAGAATATAACAAATATAATTTAGAAAAAAATAACTACCATTCATTTTATTAATCCCAAACACTAATTCTATTGTACTCCTATGAAATATATACACATAAGTATATTTATAACCAATCAAATCACAATTAGTGGTCATATGTCTCTATACATCTTTTTATCATTATTATTCCTTTAAAATGTTAGCACCTTTCCATTATGAGAAAGAAATTTCAGTAAACACCATTGGTCCACAACTCATATATATACTAATATCACTTATAAATATATATATCACTCTAAATGAATGTATTTATTGAAATTTTTCTTCACTTTTATGTCTTGTAATCTTTCCACATGCTTGAAATTTGAATACAACGCAACATAATGAGAAATTTTGTTCTAGTGAAAATTTTCATGTGTTATGTCGATGGGTTAATGTTGATGGAGTTATATTCAGAAATAAAGGACAAGAATATAGTTTTTCTTCTTCTAAAATATAAATCATTGAAATAAAATAAAATGTAATATGAAAATTCACTCCAATTTATCCCTTGGTTATATAACCAAATATTTTTCCATCCCCTTTAAATGGTAAGTCACAATTCAACATTTAGAATTATTATTAAATCCCCATATTGTTTCTTTTTCATTTTTATGAGAGTATAATAAAAATTAAACACAAAATGTATATCGAAGGTTATTATATTTTTCTTTTGATTACAGTCATGGGTTTGTCAAATAGAAAAACTTCAAATTCAACACAAATATTTTTTATTTGTTTTATATGAATTTCATTACATTTTCATTTTTAAAAAAAAATGAGGGAAAAACTAAAAATAAAATTTTATTTTATTTTTTCCCCATAAATTTAATTTTAGTTAATTATAAGGAATGTTCTAGACATCAAATCATGATTTAATTTATCATGAAGTAGAGCAATGTAAGATGATTCCCAATAGGTATAAACTATTTTGAGGTTGGGAATTATTTTCATCTCATGGTATTTTACATTAATAGAAATATCAATTGTCCAAAAATTAATTAACTAATCCAAAAATACTGATAAATACATATCAGGAGTATTGTTTTTTTAATAAAAATTAAAAAAAACTACAATATTTAAATAAACAAATTAAAAATTTTATATGTGTTAAATTAATTAAAATTATAAAAAATGTAAAATAAATAAAAAATATAATATAACATTGGTTACAGTCTCCCCCACACTCATTATAATCATTTCTTTCATATATCATCAATTTGGATAATTCATTTAAATTATGGTTTGGAAAAAAATGAATAATGTAAAGAATAAAGAGATTTAATTTCGATTTTTAGGATAAAAAACATTAAAAATTAATTATTGAAATACAATATTCCATCCTATATAACATTCCTACAATGAAATTAAAAATGTCAAACTATATTAAATTGAAAATGAAAACTAATAGAGAGAAGGAAATATAGTACTAGTTTTAACGCCCACATGGTTGTTGGGTTTCTTCTCTATACAACCTGAAAATTATTAATCCATCCCAAAACTATTATAGTGTTTATCTTTTTTGTTATGAAGAGGCACATGAAAATTCTTCCAGTTCTCATCATTATAAAATGGATATTAAAGTACCCATAAAATATATAGTGTATGGTCACTCACTAAATAATTTAGTTCTACATTCAAATTTGGATTGGAAGAATGAAATATAGGTCACATTATTCTTTTATGATCACACTTGGATAACCCACTTCATTTGTGTTGCTTTCTCCTAAGCGTGGCCTATCATTAGATTTTCCTTGAAAATACTGTTAATTAATAATTTGGTTCATTGTTCCAAATCCCTCCCCAACCACATAATGTAACCAACATAGATCCTATATTTTTTTATAAATATAACATATGTCACATGGCCTTATCATCGTCTTATAACTTGGAATATTGAGGGATAAGGAATCTATAATTTGAAAAAAGGGAAATTAGAACAAAATTTATATTTTGTGAAATATATAAATAAAATTTTAGTATAATATTATCCCTTAAATGTATCAACATCTAACTATTCATATCATTATATTTTCTAGATAATTTATTATGAGTGTGCATTGGTAATTCCATATTTTCCCCATATATCACCACCTTATATTCCTTGAATGTGCTATGAAACTCTACCATAGACTATAATAGTGGTGATGAATCTGTAATAATAACTAAAAAGAAAAAAGTTCTAAATTCAATTCCAATAAAATCCTACTAATAAATTATAATTTTATTTTAACCATCTCCAAGAAATTAATTACATTGAATAAATTATTCATGAAATTCCTTTTTAAATGTTGTATGTTTTGATAGTAGGTTTTAAATGAGTACACCTTCAACCTATAGTGGTTCCTCCACATATAATATAGAGGGAGAAAATTTGACATATGATTTTTAATCTTCTTTTGGAAACTATAGTATCTCGATCAATGTTTATTTTTTTAATAATATATACACTTAAATTATTAACCATTCTATACTTGGGGACATAAAATTGAGTTACATTAAATATGTAAAAATTAATCAACCAATATTCAATATTCTTCCTAAGAATCTTGTAAAATTAGATTTGTGTCCTAAATATCCAAATGTTTTTTATATATCTTTTAATTGAAATTATTTATAAATGGGTGAAAATTAGTGATGTAAATATCATATCTCTCCACTAAATGTGAAAAATATGATGAGGTAAAAAAACTGGAAGGATTTTGATCTCAACATATAATTTGATGAACCCATATGAATATAAATAGGGTGATTTCTATATGTATTTTTCAAGAACATAAACTAGACGTATTGTTATTCACTAATATTTGTGAATTTCTTCATGATTAAAATGGGTAATTATGGGAATGGAGTTTAATATTAAAAATTAAAAAAGGGAGAAACATTAATGGTGAATGGATATAGCTCTTGTTTATACTACATTGGTACTGAATTATCTAAATTAAGATTTTAACTCATCCCATCGAAAAATCAACAATACTAGATTGAATCTTCCTCATAACTATACTCTAGTAATGTGTTCACCATGGAAAAAACAATGGTACCCAGTGATCCATTTCTACCATAGTGAGAAAAATTGAGAATTCCATATAATTAATTATATGGCCATCTAAATACCCCATTCCACCGTACATGGCTCATCTAACTTGCAGAATTATACATATATATGGAGAGTCTATGTATAATGTATGGATAAAAGATGTGAAAAAAGAACACAACCACAAAAGGGAAAACGTGAAAATTATAACCATCAATCAATATGTCCACCCACTATATTCTACATCAATAATGAGAGTAAATAATCATATAGTAAACTTATAGGGATTATATATCCCATTAAATTAGCAATGAGAACTATCCCTTGATTTTGTTCCCTATAACAATTCTATATAATGTTCATTGTGTAGATGGATTATGAATATAGGAAAGAAAATAAGAATACTATTATTAATATTAACAGGTAAAAAAATTTCTAGAAAATACATCATAGGGTAACCCCTTAATATTTTCCTATGTACCATTAAAAATATTTATTATTATTAATATATATTTCTATACATATAGTAAAATTATTATCATGTGGATAATGCATGTTTGGTCGTGCTTCCACATAGCTTCCTTCAATAATCTACTCGTTGATACATGTGTGTTATTCATAACTTCCCCAACATTCCCCATAGCCTTGGATCATATTTCCAATAAATCTACAACCATTGAGATGATTTCTATATGGATTAAAAACACACTGGGGGAGTTATGGTTATTTCCCAATTTAGAAAGACATGTAGTATGAGAATATTTTCTAGGTCGAGAGACTCTTTCATGGTTATCACTTGGATCTTATCTCTATACAACAGTCTCCAATTATCTTATAGAATGATCATTGAGACGTTATAGTGTATCAAGAACATTGGTGTCATGGAAGCATAATTTTCATGTAATCATGGTTTTAGGGAAATGTATTGCTCGAGGTGTGATCATGGATACCATCACCTATGAATGAATCATAAATAGTGAACTATTGTAATTATAGATAGTGTTTATATATTTGAGGTAACATTGATTGGATATAAAATATTTTCAATCACATCACTATGGAGAGGATGAAAATGAATAATGGTTCGTTATTTTTGAAGTCTTAATATGTAGGATCAATGCCACCCAAAATACTCTAAAATAGTGTTTGAAAATTGTAAATCTAATCTTTGTCCAGATGAATTTAATCTAATATGGAGTTTATATTTTGTATTTTAATCATCCACAGCCTCTTCACAAAACTAATTGTTCTGATGTAATGACTCAATGTTAAGGTAATTCATACATAGAATCACCCAAGGGAGTCTCTGTTATGTAGAACCATGCATCCATAAGTAATTATTAAGAGAGAACACCATAAAGATCGTTATTCATATATAGTATCTGAGATGATGGGATTATTATTACAAGGGGTAAGATATCCAAGAGGATTTATCTTACACATAACTCTGTAGTGGATGTTTACATTGAAAAAATCAATTTCCATTAGAACCTCTCTTACATAGGTGTAGGGAACTAGGTATAATTTAATTCAATGTATATCAATTTCTTTTTAATATTATGTGAGTTAACAAAAATCCATTATATGTATCCATATGATGTGAAGAAACATTTAATTCCAAAATTTAAATATTGAATTTATTCTAAATTAATTTAAAAATGAATAAATCACTTTACTCTAAGATACTTATCCATTTTAATATTTTTTTCCAAAAAAATATAATATGTAAAAATGTTATGACTTCCAATAAATAATTAAAATTAGGTGTAATATTATCAATAAAAATAAAAATAAAATTATTAAATTTTTTATTTTATCAACACCATTATCCACGTTATTTAGGCCTAAGAACCTATATGGTTGTGCTATCAAAAATGGATAACCACATCATCTCTGGTAAGGTCAGCCCAATTGTCGTAGACTGGACCCTAAAGGTCTGTCTACCCATCCAGATAGTAACACAGGGAGATTTCAGGTTTAAATTTTGTTAGTGTCTCCAACTATTCTTTTATTATGCCTTAACACCTCCACACACAAGATCATTCCCTACGAGGGAAAATAATTGAAAATGATTCACACCCTTTTCCATTAATGATATCATGAAACATGTCACTTATCTGAATTATTAAGAAAAAAATATTCCATAGATGTCCTCCCAATGATGAATAATCTAAAAAGAAATGGGTTTTCTTCTAATACTGATAATTAAATCATTTATGATGGATTTTATTCATATAAAATAATCGGAAACAAACATAAAGGTCCATATCATGATACATATTATAACCCACACAAACTTTCTCCACGTACTAATAAAACAGAAACCAAATAGGTTGTCAAAATTATTTTACATCAAGAAACTATCATTTGGGTCCTCCCTTGAATCATGAAAAAATAATCATTGATTTTATCTCCAAAATGGTAATTAAGTTACACAATAGGGGCAGCCACATAATCATTGCATCTTGTTTCACTTTTCAATAGATTTTCTATTATGGTTGAAGATATAAAGGTCATCTTGGAGCCTCCTCATAATTATATTTAAATGGTTTGTAGGATTATTATTTACATTTATGCTTCTCCAGCCTTAAATATTTAGGCTCTGATCCAATGTGATCAAATATCCACCATCCCATTGATATCCTAATTTCCATGTGAAAACCAAATTATCTAGATATATTTCTGATTCCAGAGATACATCCAATTAATATCCAATCATTGGTCATTGATTTTATAACACAATTAATAGAAACACTACGATAATGTTCCTCATCAATTCCATCAATAGATTATTTAAATATTGGAAAATCCAAAATTTTTAAAGAGGCTTAACCTTACATTAAAAGGAGAATATAAATTTTATACATCTGTTTTGAATAACTAAATGAATTACTAATTGAAGATTAAGAATAATCTAATGATATATGAAACCAATTACTGGGAAATAATACTAGTTATTCATTGGCCACTCTCGACCAAAAAATATATGATAAACATGTGAATTAAGGAGAATTAGACATCATGAATCAATCCTATCTTACGTTTGAACCCAAGAAATTCAATTTTTAGAACATTATATGAACTGTATATTCATAACACCTTATGGATATCATTGAGAAATGTGGGAAGGTTACCATCTCTTCCCTCTTAATAGCACAGAACCCTAAGTCTAATAGGAAACATGAGTTCCCCAAATATGATTTCAAGGACATCCTTAGTGTAATTTGATAAATCATTAAAGATGATTTCCACCATGTGTATATTAGAGGTTGGGGGATTTATAATTTACTACAACCCCCTATGTTTTATCATTAGTGAAATCCCAAAAGATTAAATATTGACCCATTTGTAATGATTACTAAATGTGTTACATAATGTATTTACTATTAGTTGTATGCCATTCTTATGGAAAGACTTCTACAATCAATATTCATAACCACATATCATAATATATAATATTTAGAACAAATATTCATATTAATATATAGTAATTAATATATACATGAATGGAGTTTTTTTCACAAGGAAGATATCAGCCAACCTAAATATAGAAAAAAAAAATTCAAATAAGACCACTCTTATAGTGGTTTCTCCAAAAACATTTGTTTTTCATGCATGGTAAATCTACAATCATAGATAATCTATATCTATAATATAGAAATAATGGGCCCCACAGAAGAATTAAAACAGGAAAAAAATGATATTTTCTATTGAGTGAATTTTAAAACATCATATCTGATACTAGAGTACATTATTATCAACCTGATGATCTTATGTAATTTAAATAACCATGAAAAATATGATTAAATTATACCTCAAGAAATTTGTAATATATGTAAAATTTCGACCAATAGTTTTTATTGTTGATAAATCAATATGAATTGGGGGACCTCTAGATATTCCACATGCATATTAATAGCTTGTAGGCAAGTACAAATTCAGACTCTCGATGCTAGAGTGAATAAGTTAAGTGATATTTAACGTATTTATGATCATTGGATCATAGTTTAACTGATTGAAGAAGGGTTTCGTGGATTGGGGTTCTTTATAATTACATTTATCAATATAAATAGAGGATATATGTGTGTGAATCTCTCGAATTCATGTGAGTAACAATACTAATTTTTTTTAATTTGGAAAATGTAGGTAGGTTATAAATTTCTAAAATTTCACATAACATATTTAACAAATTTAACCTTCCAAATTGAAAATAAATGAAATATATGACCTATATAATGTTTCATTATTATAATGAGTTCATTTTAACTTTCTTATATAATAAATAGTTTGTTTCATGATAAATATTTTTCATTTAATAAAATCTTTTCTCTCATAATTTATTTAACAAACCCTGAATAATGAATATTCTTTCGTTAAATATTTTTATATTATTCACTTAATTACAAGTGAATTATTGGATTTGATAAATCAAAAAATTATTATTATCAACTCTAATAATATTAAATTTACTTATTTCCATGTGACTGTTAAAACTCGAACAATACATATCCCCCTTTGTGCAACCCACCTTTTCTTAAACAATGGTTCATTATATATGTATTATCACATTAAATAAAGTCATGTGTGACCCTATATGAAATTATCATGATAGTAGTGACCTTCAGTCATAAACATTGGGTGGTTTCTAAAAATAGATAATTGCATCTAAATTTTTATGTTTAACTAACAAAAACAAATACCTCTCCTATAAGCATAAACTTTGTAATATAATATATTTATCCAATGATATTGTTTCACAACTTATGTCACTATCCTTACATGACTTATTTTATTCTTTAAATTTCTATAATAAATGGACATAACTATATTTACTATGACCATGGATTTAACTATTTCATTTACATCTCGGTCAACTGGGATTGAGATGTCTTTTCCTATACTAAGGAGTGATATATACATTCTCCATTATTTAATCTATGTCATATCATCAAATATGAACATGGTAAAATCAACTTATCTACATTCGTAAAATATAAATTTAATCATCATGTATCAAAATACATTTCAAATGATATAAATTTATTATAAGTTCAATTCAAGAGACCAATACATGTTTTAGGGGAAAGGAAAAACCAATAAAACGCAAAAAATGTGGTGCTCTTTATAGAATGTTAGTCCTCATGATCTCATGTACTTTATATCACCAAGTGTGTACCTCATGCGAATAACTATGAATAATTGCAATCCTCTAACACATGATAGTCAATCAACATATTTCACCTTTTTAAAAAATACATCTAGTCCATAGAACATGTGATAAAGATAACTATCATAACATCAAGAGGTTATCATTATAGTTGGGAATGACTATAACCTTTTTGATATTCCATGTAATCAAATAACATTACCATATATATCATAACTGAATAATTAATAATACAGTAATTTTAAGTGAAATCTGGTATAGATAAATATATATACACATAATGGTATTCAATGTACACATAGTTGTTGGGTCGTAGGAACACACCCTCAATACACTCCTTGTTTCACCAGAACCAACTACTAAAAACTCTCAGTCCACTTTCCCTCACATCAAAATCATGCTTCTTCTGAGATACAACTTTAGCCTGGGGACCAACATGTTATATTTTATAGATACATATCTAATTGTTATTATAATTTCCTAGAATCAACTTACATGGATATTACATTATTTATTATGAATATTCATAACATTTTAAAGATTCAAACATGATGACCAAAATTGTATAGTTACATTTGTACCATAGAACAAATTATTCTAGTTTGTTGAAATATATTAAATACCTTATTTAAAGATCATCCACTTTAGTATCAATACTTAATACCATTCATCAAAACCTAGTGTAAGGAAACATAAGAAAGGTGTGATCTCAAATGACCAATAAGGGTAGATAATGAAAATGAAAGCACAACAAGAACATAAGTGTATGAGAGCATGATAAAAAAATTTGAACACCACAACATGCATAAAATTATAATAATCATGAGACATGGATTAAATATTGAATGTTAATAAGACATGAAATTATAAGTTATTCATTATAATTAACTTTGTGATAAAAAATAATATGTTATATAATTTTTGGTAGATACATAAAAATGTAAAATTATTCCCTATAAGTCATGGCACATTTTGAAAACATTACATGGTTCTTCATGGGGAATACACATACTAGGTGGCACACACCATCATCCCTAGTTATAGTCTTTTACTTGTAAGGGACAAGGTTTTCCAATTATAGAACAGTGGACTGGGTTTCCCTATCTTCTAATAGTGTATTGGGTTTTTCCAACTTCTTATACTGGATCATGACACACATATTTCCAAATTTGGGCATAGATTCACATTTTTCCCATTTTGGATCATGCCTACCGACTTGCTTCCCATAATTATCACATTAGATTTAAATATTTACCCAATTCATTATAGAGGGATATAGGTCCCACTTATCACATAATAAAATCATTCACTCATGTTCTATAAGATAAAAATAATGATTCATATCATCATCCCTAAAAAGAGATTGGTTTCATAAAAATCATATCATAACCACTGAAATGAAATTGGTATCATAATAATGTCAGCATATCATTACCTAGGGAAATTTTATTGGTCTCATTATCATTTCATCAAAGTATAACCCATAAAAAGATGTGGGTTTCAAGATTATATAACATGTGAAATTTAATTACATGTCTTAGAAAGCATTCCATAGGATATAAAACATTCAAGAAAGAATAGTAATGGTATTCTTCAATCTTATCCTCAATAAATAAAAAAATAACAATGTATGCAATCTTAAACAGAGAATGAATTTGGATGATATCATAAAATATTTCTTAAGGAAAATATGAAATCATTAAAAATAAATTTTATAAAACCATTTCAAATTTAATTTCTTATATGGAAATATTTACAAATTCATTTAAATATTTCTTGTGGAAAATTTCTTTTTCCCTATGAATAATGATATTTAAAACATAAAAATATTTTATAACCACCATTCTTTTAGAATACCTTTAAAAACATTTTGTGAAAATATTAAATGAAATTAAAACCATTCTCATTGAAAATAATTTAAAAAAATTAAAATTAGGATTGAAATAAATTGAAAAATCATTTTCTGGAAAATAACATTTTGAAAATATATAAAAAATTAATTCTTAATCATTTAAGTCACTTTTAAACCTTAATTATTTTGGAAAAAGAAATAATTGGAAAGACAATTTAATTTCATAAATGTTACAAAATATTACAAAAAAAAAATATTTCCTAAATTAACCATGTATTATTTTGATGCATTATACATGGAAATGATTGTAATGATAGATGTTAAGTATGTAATTTATAAACGATCCATTTTGAAGTTAAGAGTTTAGAAATGAGTATTAATGGAAAAACAATAATAACATTTCTTTTAAAATATTATTGTAAAAATTTTCGAAATTGGTAATAATTTTCTTGAAACATAATATCATAAAATTAAAAAATGTTTTGAAAACATTTTTAGAAAACATGGTTTTTGAAGAAAACATATTCTTGACTGAAAGAAGAAATAATGTCAAATTTTTATAATATCATTTTATTAATTATATTAATTTATATGGAGTGGTAAATTTTTCTAATACATAATGATGTCATGGATATACATAATAGAAGATGATTCTATACTTTTATTCATATATGGATCATATTATTTCATTTATGGAAGCATTATCATGAACAATATCGATAAAGATGGGATTATAGAAGTAAACAGTTGCAAATTTAGTTACATTGAATCATAATAACCATGAAATAATAAGAGAAAATTTATATTTTAATATAATTTAATATAATAAATTAATTATATAAAATTTCATAGGAACGTATATTCACCAAAAAAATAATCTAGTTGTAAATTCTATATTTATCTCATAGAAATAAAATGTGAGCTGAAATCTCATAACCTTAAGTCTTGAATTTCTTTGTACATATTCAAAATTCATTTGTAATAAATATAATTTTATTATAAACTAAAAAAGGAACCATATTCAAATATACAATATCATATATAATATCCTTTATTTCTTTATATTATGCATTTATTAATAATTCCACTTTAATGTAACATTTCGGGTAATAATCATTGTTTAAATCATTTGTGTTCTGACTTATTATTTTTGATCCTCTAACATAAATCATGACTAACATAATTAAATAATGTAAAACATTATTCATATATATTTTATATTCATTATATAAATATTTATAACAATCTAAAAAAGATTGATATATGAAATGAAATACACCATGCACAGAGACAGTCAGTTGTGCGTATGCAAGATAGCTATTACCATTTTCATTTATTGAAATAAAAGTAAATGAAATGTAATTATATATATATATAAATAAGTACCCTAATTCTAGTATAATTGTTATTTCATATATATCATATAAATTCACTACAGTAATCCTAAATATATTACACGTGGAGTGTGAATGAATCACATCACTTTGAAAAGACGATAGTCCAGACGTCCACAAACGAAGTTATTGAATTTTAATAAAATGGAATGCATGAAGGTATGTTTTATATAAATCTTACAGAATTAAAAATACATCATAAATATCATATATACAATATAAAAATATATATTATACCATAATTACCAACCATGAGTGGTTTTAATGGAAAAATAAACTATCATCGTTTCGCAGGGCAGTTGTTCAACATACATAAATAGTACGTATGTTACCCATTAGATGGAAATATTTATAGGTATAGGTTAAAATCATAAAATTAAAAATATTATAATATTAAGGTTAATTTCGTTATTATATAATTTTAATATAAAATTAAATTATGCAGTGTATAACTCAATGAAACCAAAGATAATTGTTAATGTATGCTACCTTGTTTTTAGGTAACACCTTTTGGTTTATACCAAAGGAGATATTTTTATAGATTTAAGCACAAGGTGGTTATTCTATGTTCAGTGGAGGGATATTCGTAATATATTTTAGTACATTTAGGGAGTGGCACTTGTCTTTATAGGTTTGAATAAATACGAGTGATGAGTGCCTTTTTATAGTGGAGGAGTGGTATTCTTGTAAATTTTTTTAAAAGGAAATTACCAAATTTTTTCCTTTCTAGTGTGGATGAAAAAATATAAAAAATTTAAGGTAAGAGATAATTTGGTCACAATATGTCCATAAAATTGATTTTTTAAATGTTTCTAGGTCATTTTATCGCTTATGTTCAAGTATTAGTTCCATTATAAGATAATTTTCTAGTTAATCATTGTTATTAATTTTAATTACATTCATTAATGTTTTTTATAAAAAACTATTATAAAATTAGATGAAATTATATATTATTCTACTTCAAGATATTGTATCTAATTTTCAAAATTCTAATTATAGTATAATAAGATATTAATTCAAATTTAATCCTGCATACAAGATGGCAAAGAGGGTTTTAATGTAAAAATGATCAAAATATTTTGTGTAACACAAAAATCTTTTAAATTATTTTATTTTATTATTTCATTGATTTGGTAAGTAATTTCAAGGTGTGGGTTGAGTTTATGTTTAAATATTTTTTGATATTTGATGTTTTTGGTGAGTTTCGGATCGGTGCACAGGCACCACACAGTTGGCGGTAACCGTGCAGTCGGCCTAGATGCCCCTACTGTTACCAATTACTTAATATAATAATACATTATCAGAATGAAATAAATTTAATGTTTAACATATAATAATAATAAAAATTTTGTGTAGAAAAAAAATGTTTTTTTAATTAAATTGTTAATGATCTTATTATCATTAAAATGGTTAGAAATATAATTATTATTTGGTTGTTATTAAATTTGTTATTATTTAAAATAAAATGAATAAAATTATGAATAAAATTATGATTATTTTTATTGTTATTATTATTATTATCATTAAGAAAATTAATGGCATTTTTATGATTATATAATATATTTTTCAAATTATTATAAATATTATCATTAATGTTTTGATTATTATTATTATTTATATTATTACAATTATTATTATTATTATTATTATTATCATTGTTATCATTATTATTATTAACATATATCTTATTTTTTTATTCTTTTTGTGGTTAAATTTTATATTTTTAAAAGGGCTCTAAACCCTTTTATTCATCCACCACAACTCACCCATCCCATTTAATTTTTCCCCCAATTTTCCCCCTCTCACCTATCACTTCCCCCCTCTTTTTTTAATCCATCACGCCTCACCCCTTTTTATCCCATATGCTTCCTCTCTCCACTCATCCCCCTTTCCCCATTTATCTCTCTTCTTTTTTAATTAATCTCTCCACTCACCTCTCTCTAATCACAACCCACCTTATATTACCCATCACGAACCACATATCCCTATTAATTCATTTCTTTTTTTATATCCCACATTCCCCCTTCCCACTTTTATCCTCCACGCCTCTTTCCTCCTTTTTTCCATTATTCCACCCCTCCCTCTCCCTTACTATTACTTTTTTTTATTATTTTATTCCCTCACACCACTCTCCACGCACCACCCTCCCCCCATTTATCCCCTCTTTATTTTTACCAATTATTATCACCCCCTCCTTAAACCTCATCACACTCAACTATTTGTTTCCCTCACGCAGCCCCTCTTCCTCGTACCCTGCTTCACACACACCCTCCTCCCCTCTGGCGATTCTTCCGGCGACTACTCCTCCCTCCGGCAGTTCCATCCGGTAAGTCTCCTCTCTATACTCTCCTCTCCTCAATTAATTTAGATGGATTTCATGTGGAGTTTCTTGTTGGCCAAACCCTAAATGTTAGGGTTCATGTGTATCTCAGATTTTCTTTGGTTTTAGGGTGTTCATTTTGTCTGTGGGGCATCGTTCTCCTTCCCGTTGAAGTTTCATTCCAATCACATGAGCTTTCAGTAGGTGTTTCCATGTTTTTCATTCATAAATTATTTCCTTTGATGCTTGCAATTTTAAATAAATTTATAAAATAGTTTCTCAGCTCTATGGAACCCTTAATTAAATTATTGTAGCAATTTGGAATTTATATGGTTTGTTAAAAATACGTTTTAAATGACTTTTACTGTAAATTGCATAGGTTTATGATACCTAAAAAGATTGTTTGAATTGCTTATGTTTATTTAAGAAGGAAATAGTCCCTTATGAAATATATCAACGTTATTATGTTGCAATGACATTGTTTAATAATGAACTTGAACCAGTTGTGTTATGACTTAGTTATTGTGTTAAAACACTTTTGTAAAGGATTAAAGAATTCAATGTATTATTTGGTGTTCCTTTAAAATAATTTGGGTAAGTGGCGGTTTTTTGGGAAAGGCTTTAAAATGATTTCATGGTGTGAGTTTAATTTCAAAAGAGGATTTCGGGTGTTTATGGTTTGATGTTGGTATAGAAAACTAAAAGTGTTAAAATATTTTGGAAAGGTTTTAATGTTTTTTTGGATTGTTTTGTGTTCTATAAATAATGTAGGTGGTCGTTTAAGGATTTAAGGTAACTAGTGTTTTCTTGGATTTTTAGTCTTCTAAATGGATTTTAGTTTTCAAATAAATTTGGTCCCCTTGAGTGGTTTGTAAAGAGTATTTTAAATGTGGTTTTGTAAAGTGTGGCTTTATGTATTTTGGAAATCTTGGTTTATAATGTGTTCTTTAAGGTTTGACCATTCATTTTAAAACATGTTTTGGTGTGGGTCAGAAAAGGGTAAAATCATGTTTGATAATTGTGAAGTGTTTGAATGTGTGTTTAGAACATAAGGGCCCATTGGTTTTTTAAATGTAAGATTGGTGTTTGCAAGATATTTTTAATAAATGTTGGTTATCGATTTGAAATCGTAAACTTTTCCTGAAATGTTTTAAATTTAATATGTTATAGCTTCCTGGTTCGTAATTTATTGAATGGGAATGATTGAACACATATATTATGCGCTCCTGTCTATTGAAACCCTTTCTGGGTGAACGTATAGGAAGCGCCCGTGTTTGAGGAATTCAAGTGCGGTGAGATGAGTCATGTGTGTGGGGGCCTTCTTACCTACACAGTATAATTATAACCACCATGGGTTCCTGAGCGTCTTATAGTTTATCGAGTGATAATTTCTCACCAGCCCCGATTAGATGGGTTGGTGCCCCTGGTAGATAGAGAGGTAGGTGGGATTTGCCGCTGATTTTGTCGCGAGGGCGATCAGTGGGTTATAGACTATGGGGATTCACTATACGTCGTCAGGTGGTTCCGAACTGAGTGCGTCCAGGGGTTGTATAGGGATGTTCAGGATCACCCATGGTTACATCTTGTGTTGCTTGATTTTTTTGTTACACTAGTTCATTTTCAGCTCGTATTTCTTTTTTATTTTTATGTTACAATGATCTATTTTCAGCATTTATTATTTACCTTTCTCCCTTTTTCACAACCCTGATATCACTTGTTTGGTTTTATTTATAAAATTATAAAGTGTTTTTGAAATAATATATGGCGTGAGTTGGTCCTCATTTTGGGAAAGAGGTGTTATTTAGTTTAAACGGGAAAAACTTATTTTTATAATTGTATTTCCAAACTTGTTTCATTGGACAACTTTGGGTAAGGAAACACTTGGATTCAGTGGTTTACTTTTGGCATCCCTACTAAGGATTTTTGTTGTCATGCCTATCCTCTACCATTTTAGTTATAGGTTCAGATGTTGTTCAAGATCATTCTTAGTGGCAGCTTTTGTGGGAGCAGTTTTGGGATTTTGTTTGGAGGTGACAAAGCGGTCACATGGAGATCATTGTAGTGGGGTCTTGTTTCCATTAATTTCTTCTTTTTAATGATACTTTGTATTTGGATCGGTTCTTTGTTTATTTATGTTTTAGTTGTCATTTTGATACATGCTCTATTTGTTCTTTTTATTTATATGGTCTTGGTTTAATCTCTAGGGCTTAAATCGTTCCCTCATGTATACTTTGATGCCTGACACTGGTTTCCATCCCGGGGGGATCAGGAACACCCCTCGGGACATGTCGCAGACCGGCTCGGGTGACCGGTTCAAGGTCGACCCAGGTTGGTTCATGACAAAATGGTATCAGAGCAGGTTCTTATTATTTGGGGAGTCCGGTAGATGGATATTAGGACTTTCGAGACTCGATAGGTAGGTACGGGAAGGACTTCAAGAACCCTTGCTCGTTTCGAACCTTGAGTTTCTAGGTGTAATCCGGGATTTGAGTATTGTGTCTTTGCTTTTGGATTGAGGGATTACAACAGAGGCAAGCCAGTGTCATTTCGTGACCTCACATGGAGTAGTGACCCATGTGGAGTCTGAGTGCATGGCTTAAGTTCCTCCTAGCTGTTGACACTTACTTAGGGCATGGCTCACTACCATGTCACTAGGTTATGTGTAACTTCTAGTTCCCCATTCTGATGGTTCTTTGCAAGTTGTACTCCGTTTCATTCTGGTTGGTGAAATTGTGCTTTTGGAAATAGAAGTGGATTTTTTTTTTAAATTTAAATGTTTTCTCTAAAATGATTTTTAAATTGGTAAAGGGAATTATAAAATAGGAAGTGTTTTAGTAAATTCTTTGGTTTCAATGAGGAAATGATGTTCCCCTTGGTAATCTTTATGGAAGATTACATTTGTGTGGGTGTGTACGGTAAGTGTGTGGGGGAACTTTTTTATGGATGATGTGGATGGAAATAGATGAACACACATGTGATGGTCCATAGGATTCCTTGGGTATGTTTTAATTTATATAAAGGTTTTGGAAATTTGTTTTTCCTTGAGTGTATTTTTGACTTGTGAAAAGTGGTTTTGGAATTTGAAAAAAAAATCACGGGATAAGACCATTCTAAAATTTAAATGAAAATGGCGATTTTGGAAGAGGGTTTTGGTTGTGTTTATATTTGATTGGCTTCTCGGCCAGTTTTCTTGGCTTGTGGTGTTATTTTTTATTGTTTCTTGGCTTGAGGAATGTTTTGGTTTTGTGTCACTTGTGTTGTTCGGAGTATGCCTCCCAGAAAGGTCCTCAGTGTTGCCGATGAGTCATGTCCATGTTTTGGTTCTAATAAGTGTCATCACCCTTTAAGGTGTTGGAGGTTTGGTAGAGGAGGTGAAACGACTTTAGGGAAGTAGAGCGTGTCTTTGGGTGTTTGGGAACTCCCTAGGATGTTGTGGTTTGTGTCCTTTCAGGTTTGTTTTAGGGTTATGTTTGGGACTAGTGGAGCTTGGTTGTGTTATCGTCATTGGAGATTGGGGAGTAGTTGGTGATATTTTGTTTTTACTAAGGTTCCTTATCTGGAAAAGAGTGAGTGCTCGTGGAACCTTCACTAAGAGGTTATATTCATTGATCTTGACACCTAGTTTATCTGGATTCCATCGGGCGTGTCATTGGTATGGCTGGTTCGAGCATTCCAAGCCGTCGGCCTGCATCTTTCCTAAGTCCTGTCATCGTTGTGGCCATTCGGGACACCATGGGAAGTTCTGTGGGAAGTGTTGTTTGAGGAAGGAGTTCTGATTTGGGGATTCTTGTGTCTGACTATGAGGCATAAGATGCTTCAACCATCAGAGCCCCAACCTCAGGTCTCGGGGTGAAGCTCGCGCACAGTCAGCGTGTTAGAGGCATTCAAGACCTTTTCTTGGTTCTTTATCTTTCGTCTTGAAATAGAGACATTCAAGGTTCCCTTGTTCTTATTTTCCTACTATTACAATTTCATCTTTTGTTGTGAAAGTGCGATGAACATATCCTTTCGTGATCATAGTAGTTGTGTTCTACTGAATGTGACCTATAGTATCGTTAATTTTTCTTAAAAGTGTTTTGGCCCTTGTGTGGGTTGGTCTTTTTTTAGTGATCGTTTGGAAATGTGAGGTGTTGGGGAGTTTTAGATCATTGTGGGGAATTCATAGTTCTGGTGGTGTTGTTATAGGAAATTCCTTATTGCGGTGCCCCAGTATGTCGGGTGGACTTGTAGTGGTTTCCCGTTTAAGTCTTAGCGGTCCCATTCAAATCATGTGGAGAAGTCTGTGGGTTAGGTTGGGAGTTCCCGCACTGTCTTCCGGGGTGGTTTTTTATTGTTCAAATTATTATGTTAGGGGAATTCTTGTGGTGGGGAGAACCCTCTCGTGTTGTACCTTTGATTTGTGATATGGTTTTTCATTGAGTCAGTCGGGTGTAATTTGAAGACTGAATAGTCAGCTCAAGGCTCATATTTTTTTTCCAACGATTATGGTCGGGCTTTGGCATGAGTTTTGGTTATTTTTCAGCTGGGTGACTTTCTGGGGGCAGATATTTTTGTGGTGGGGACAATTGTAACACCCCGATATTTTAAATTATTTTATTTTATTATTTCATGGATTCAGTAAGTCTTGTAAAGGTTCGGGTTGAGTGCATGTTTAATTTTTTTTTGATATTTGATGTCTTTGGTGATTTTCGGATCGGTGCACGGGAACCGCACGGTTGGCGGTAACCATGCGGTCGGCCCAGATGCCCCTACGGTTACCAATTAAATAATATAATAATACTTTATCAGAATTAAATAAATTTAATGTTTAACATATAATAAAAATAACATTGTTGTGTAGATAAAAAAATGTTTTTTTAATTAAAATTGTTAATGATCTTATTATCATTAAAATTGTTGGAAATATAATTATTATTTGGTTGTTATTAAATTTTTTATTATTTAAAATAAAATGAATAAAATTATGATTATTATAATGATTATTTTTATTGTTATTATTGTTATTATCATCAAGAAAATTAATTGTGTTGTTATGATTATATAATATTTTTTTAAAATTATTATAAATATTGTCATTAAAATTTTGATTATTATTTTTATTTAAAATATTACAATTATCATTATTATTATTATTATCATTGTTATCATTATTGTTATTAACATATATCTTATTTATTTATTCTTGTTGTAATTAAATTTTATATTTTTAAAAGGGCTTTAAACCCTTTTATTCATCCACCATAGCTCACCCCTACCATTTAATTTTTCCCCAAATTTTTTTACCCCTCTCTCCATTATCTCCCTCTCTCCAATCACTTCCCCAATCTTTTTTTCATCCATCACGCCTCACCCTTTTTTTATCCCATGCGCTTCCTCTTTCCACTCATCCCTCTTTCCCCATTTATTTCTCTTCTTTTTTAATTAATCTCTCCACTCACCTCTCTCCAATCACACCCCCTCCTTATATTACCCATCACGCACCACCTATCCCCATTAATTCATTTCTTTTTTTATCTCCCACATTCCCCCTTCCCACTTTTATCCTCCACGCCTCTTTCCTCCTTTTTATCCATCACTCCACCCCTCCCTCTCCCATACTATTACTTTTATTATTATTTTATTCCCTCACACAACTCTCCACGCACCACCCTCTCCCCCCATTTATCCCCTCTTTATTATTACCAATTATGATCACCCCCCACCTAACACCTCATCACTCTCAACTATTTTTTTCCCTCATATAGCCCCTCTTCCTCTTACCCTGCTTCACAGCCACCCTCTTCCCCTCTTCCGATTCTTCCGGCGGCTACTCCTCCCTCCGGCGGTTCCATCCGATAAGTCTCCTCTCTATATTCTCCTCTAATAACTTAATTTCTAGGGTTTTCATGTGGGGTTTCTTGTTGGCCAAACCCTAAATGTTAGGGTTGATGTGTATCTCAGATTTTCTATGGTTTTAGGGTGTGTGTTTTGTCCGTGAGGCATCGTTCTCCTTCCCGTATAAGTTTCATTCCAATCGAATGAGCTTTCGGTAAGTGTTTCCAGGTTTTTCTTTCTTAATGTCTTTCATTTGATGCTTGCAATTTTAAATAAATTTATAAAACAGTTCCGCAGCTCTATGACACCCTTAATTAAATTATTATTGCAATTTTGAATTTATTTGATTTGTTATAAATAGGTTTTAAATGTCTTTTTGTGTAAATTGCATAAGTTTATGATACCTAATAAGCTTTTTTTAATTGCTTATGTTTATTTAAGAAGGACATGGTCCCTTATGAAATGTATCAACGTTATTATGTTGCAATGACATTGTTTAATAATGAACTTGGCCCAGTTTTGTTATGACATATTTATTGTGTTAAAACACTTTTCTAATGGTTTAATGAATTCAATGTTTTATTTGGCATTCCTTTAAAATAATGTGGGTAAGTGGCAGTTTTTGGGGCAAGACATTAAAATGATTTCATGGTGTGCGTTTAATTTGAAAAGAGGATTTCGGGTGTTTATGGTTTGATGTTGGTATAGCATACTAAACGTGTTAAAATGTTTTGGAAAGGTTTTAATGTTTTTTTGGATTGTTTTGTGTTCTATAAATATTGTAGGTGGTCGTTTAAGGCATTAAGGTAATTGGTGTTTTCTTGGAAGTTTAGTATTCTAAATGGATTTTAGTTTTCAAATAAATTTGGTCCCCTTGAGTGGTTTCTAAAGAGTATTTTAAATTTGGTTTTGTAAATTGTTTCTTTAAGTATTTTGGAAATCATGGTTTATAATGTTTTCTTTAAGGTTTGATCATTAATTTTAAAACATGTTTTGGTGTGGGTCAGAAAAGGGTAAAAGCATGTCTGATAATTGTGAAGTGTTTGAATGTGTGTTTAATACTTAAGGGACCATTGGTTTTGTAAATGTAAGAGTGGTGTTTATAAGATATTTAGAATAAATGTGTGTTATCGATTTGAAATCATAAACATTTTCTGAAATGTTTTAAAGTTTATATTTTATAGTAGCCCGGTTGGCACATTCTTGAATGTGAATGATTGAACACATATATGAGGCGCTCTTGTCTAGTGTAACCCTTTATGGGTGAACGTATAGGAAGCGTCCGTGTTTGATGAAGGAAAGTGTAGTGAGGTGAGTCATGCATGCGAGGGCCTTCCTACCTACATAGTATAATTATAACCACCATGGGTTCCTGGGCGTCTTATAGATTATCGAGTGACAATTGCTCACCAGCCCTGATTAGACGGGTTGGTGCCCCCTGGTAGATAGAGAGGCTTGGTGGGATTCGCCGCTGATTTTGTCGCGAGGGAGATCCGTGGGTTATAGACTATTGGGCTTCACTATACGCCGTCAAGTGGTTCTGAACCGAGTGTGTCTAGGGGTTGTCTAGGGATGTTCAGGATCACCCATAGTTACATCTTGTATTGCTTGATTATTTTTTTGTTACACTGGTTTATTTTCAGCTTGTATTGCTTGTTTATTTTTCTGTTACACTGATCTATTTTCAGCATGTATTATTTACCTGACTCCCTTTTACACAACCTTGATATCACTTTTTTGGTTTTATTTATAAAATGATAAAGTTTTTTTGATATAATATATGGCGTGAGTTGGTCCTCATTGTGGGAAAGAGGTGTTATTTTTTTAAAATGGGAAAACATATTTTTATAATTGTATTTCCAAACTTGTGTCATCTGAAAACTTTGGGTAAGGAAACACTTGGATTCAGTGGTTTACTTTTGGCATCCCTACTGAGAATTTTTGTTCTCAAGCATATCCTTTTCCATTTCAGTTGTAGGTTCAGATGTTGTTCAGGATCTTTCTTAGTGGCAGCTCTTGTGGGATCAATTTTGGGATTTTGTTTGGAGGTGACCAAGGGGTCACCTGGAGATCGTTGTAGCGGGGTCTTGTTTCCATTATTTTCTTCTTTTTAATTATACTTTGTATTTGGATCGGTTCTTGGTTTATTTGAGTTTTATTTGTCATTTTGTTGGATGCTCTGTTTTTTCTTTTTATTTATCTGGTCCTGGTTTTATCTCTTGGTCTTAAATCGTTCTCTCGTGTATACTTGGATGCCCGACACTAGTTTCCATCCCGAAGGGATCGGGAATTCCCCTTGGGACATGTCACGGACTGGCTCGGGTTACAGGTTGAAGGTCGACCCAGGTTGGTTCGTGACATTTTGTATGTTAATATATCCACTTTCAATGTGAAACTCATGCAAATAACCTATATTGGATTCATTGATTTAAAATTGAAATTATTGAAATTATTAAACTTAAAAAACAAAAAATAATAATTTAAACTTATAAATAAATAAATTGGAAATGACTTATTGACATTAAATTTAGTATGATTCATTTTTAATCAAAAATGAATCCTCAGAGAAAAATATAGAAAATTCCCAAAAATAAAATTTTTCTACTAGGCTTCAAAAATTTATTTTTTTGTCAAAAAAATTACAGATGTTTAAAAAACCATATTTAAAAATGGTTTTTCATTAAAAGATGTTTTATTAACTTTTATTATAATACATATTTTTGTTAATAAAATTGGATTTATTCATTTTTTATACCTATTAAATTTTTTGTTTGGGTATAAAAAAATCTATTTAATATATAATATATATTTTTATATTATTGAAAACACAAATCAATATTTTTGGTATAATTTTGGGAGATAAAATTGTGTCTGTACATAGAAATATAGTTATATATAAATGAAATTTCATTATATTGAAATAGTCCTTACATTAACATATATTAATTGCTAACTAAAGGAATAATTTTATATACATTGGTATATCATATTTTAAATTTTTAATTAATATTATTTCTATGTACCATTTCGGTGGTTATTTTGTAGCTATAATAATACTTTTATAATAATATTAATAGTATTTTGTATTAAGATATAACTCGAATTTGCGTGAAACAAAAGCTACTGAAGGGACTCAATATTTTGTGTAATACAAGCCCAACATAGTGTTTCATGTACCATTATCTAACATAAGTGTTTCATGTAGCATAATCTTGATTTTTTGTTACATATAATGAGATACACACATAATCATTTCGTATAAAAAATCTATAATAAAATTTTCATTATATGAATAAATCAAAAGATTAAACTAAATCAAAAAACATAATTCACAAAATATTTCGGTGTTACATTATACCCCCTTAAAATGAATTCCTCCCTCAAAATTCATTTGTCTTACTAATATTCAAATTCTTGAAAGTCCCATTCATAGAAAACATCATCGTAGTTATTAACACTAACACTTCCTTGAAAAATTGAAAATTTTAAACTGAACGGTTACCCAATGTAACACGTAACTAAATTTCCACATAGGGGAACATACGTTGGATGTGAAAAAATGAACAAGTGGTGAGAAAAAGGTTAACAATCACAAATCTATAAATTTGTTTTCATTTGAGCGGCTATTTGATTCATCAAATGAAAAGAAACTAAGAAAACATATTGGTTTGAAGATCCCAATTTAAAAAGTTAATGATTTTTTATGGAAATGCATAACTACACGATTTTAGGAAAACCATATCCTTTTATGCCTTAATCAACATCAACTTCATTTCTTATTCTATGAAATTACTTTTAATTTTCATTCCTGAAGTATTAACTTATCATGAGGAGCATTAATAGAAATATAGGTCATTCAATCTTTCATTATCACAAAAAAAAGTTTATATGTAGTTATCAAATATACATAAATCCTTAAATTGTTAGATAACACTTTAATATAAACCATTACACAAATGGTTAACCATATAACCATTCCAATAGATGGATATCCAAATCATTATAAGAAAGGTCACTAGATTATCTTAACAATGACCCCCTATAAATCATAGATTTTCTCTTAGATGACACATTCCCAACAATGACGTAAGCGTAAAGCCGAATGATTGGAAATTGAAATTTCAAATTCCATTATCGATTGGGTAACTTACGAAACACTCACCTTGGAATGAAGGATAATACAATTATGGTGTAAATATCCATAAATTAATATATATTACAGAATGAATACAATCATGGGTAGTGCACACATTACATGCTATAAATAAGTGGTGAACAATGAAAGTCCCAAGGAATTAAATGTGAGATATGATACCCCTTACTTTGTACGTTTTCCTTGGTTAAGGGTAGGTTAACCTATTGTATAATGGTGAAATAATTTTTATTTAATTATACAATAATTATATACATTAATATGATATCATATATGATCTTTTAACATTGATTTGTTAATAATATCTTAGTATTATCATTGTTTCGGGTATTAACTTACTCATTTTCTTTTATATGTTTTGTTACAAAAGTCGTGTTTGTTATGGAAAGGTTGTATATTATTCATATCCAATATGATATCAAGTCCTTAAAAATTATTTTTAATCATCAAATTAGAATTATACTTGATCAAATATGATGGGGAATAAATCTAATCGGGTTCGTGGAGACGGTACTCCGTATGTACGCACGAGCAACAATATCATTCTTTTGATATTAAAATAAGATATATTTGGATGGAATATCATATATAAAAAATAATTATAAAGTTTTTTTCTATTATTTAAATAAATTATACATCTTTATCATACCCATCCAAATAATAATGTTTTGAATAAAAATTACACCACGATGTGGAGACGGTAAGTCGTACGTATGCACGTATTGTGACATATCATTCAAAGGATGGATAGAATAATGAATATGGTTGTACCATATTTATAATAAATTCATTGTATATAGAAGATACTAGAGTTATTATTTTATATGTAAATAACAAATAAAGAATAAGTGGAAGAAGAAAGGAACTTGAAAGAGGGTGGTGAAATCATTACCTCTTCTTCGGGTTCTTCCTTTTGATTTGATCAAAATGGATATTTAAGTTGGATTTCATACCAAAGGAGGGGCTCTAAGATAATGTGATGGGATTTTATAGTATATTTGTTCAGGGTATGGCCGAGCTAAAATGATTTTAATGTGTGAATTAGTGAGTAGGAGGAGTTCCCTTTTATAAGAGGTGTGAGGGACACCTTAGGAAAGGCTAGAAATATTAAATTATAATAAATTAATATTCTGTTTCTAATGGATCCAATGTGTATTACTTAAAGTTTAAGGTGGTAATGGGTCTAAAACCACTCAACAAATAGGTTTCTGAAAGGTTTGGGTCACTATATTAACTTTATCTTTTTGAATTAACTCATAGTTAAATAGTTTGACATTTACCATGTATCTTTGTATTTTTATAATATATAGTTAATAAAATTACTATATACTTCCAAGAGACCCCCAAGGGGTCAATTAATGATAAAAATATCATTATATATGTCCTTTTTCCAAAACTTATATTTTTAGGAAAATAATTTCAAATAAAAATATATTATTTGTTTTAAAAACTCATTTTTGTCAATTTTAACACTATATAATAATTGATTTTTTTAAAGTCATAAAAAAATTATTAAATAAAAAAATATTCATTTAAGAAATTATAAAATATCATATTAACCAATTAAATTCTTTTATTTCATCAAAAAATTCAAATTATATTTATTTTAACATTTATAAAACCAATTATTTGATTCATTAATTAATAAGGAAAATACTGCACCATTATTGTAAAAAAAATAAACATAATTTTTAAATTTATAAAAATTATAAATAAATTACCATTATGTAGGAGATCCTTTTATCTTTCTAATGAATATTTGTAGTCTAAAATATAAGATATATAACCATATGTAAAAATTGATGTTTCTAAAAGATATATGCTTTTGTCATTTTTGTATTTACTTTAAGATAATTAATATGAAGTGTCATTATTAATTAAAAGTGGCTCCATGGGGACCCCAAATCGACCTTAAGATGGAAATGGTAATTAAAGTATCACCAATAGGGTTAAGACACTTTTTAGGGTAATTTAATGTTATTATAATATTATTTTGTTTACCCGTATTTACCGGATTTACCCTTTAACAATTGTAAATAAAATATTTATCAAAGTAATTATTCAAAATGTATAAAAATAAAAGATACCTATTTACACAATTTGTACATCCAAATTATAAATATGGAATCCTTTTTTCCTAATTCAAAACACAAAAGTGGAATAAATAAATTAAAATTAATTCCTCTTGTCAAAACAAAAAAGCGTGTTTAAAAAAAATAATAACTATCAAAAGATTGGCACTTGATTATGTCTAGAATAAATGTGAAATCTTGTCCTATTACAAACATTGGATTAAATTTTAATGATATATTCTAATTATACTTTAAAATCACTCATATTCTAAATTTATCACTAATAATTATTTCGATTAAAAAGTTGTTTTTTAATTAAAAATTAGTAATTGTCACTATTTATAAAAAATTTAATGTTTTCAGAAAAAAACAAAAAATCCATCCTAAGATAATTTTGATATTATGAATCCAAAATTGAAGTCTATTTTTAATTATAAAATTAATAAAATTTCAAAAAGTGGGTATTACTATTCATAATGGTTAGTTTGATTGGTTGTGGTGTGTGTTAGAACTCAAAGTTCTGTACAACACATGCTACTTTATTATTCAATGAGAAGTGTAACGTGGAAGCATGGGGTGTTACATTATCCCCTCCTTCAAATAATTTAGTCCTTGACTTTTTTATTAAAAAATTGGGCTTGGGAATATAATGGAAAGTCCTACATCGGAGAAAGAGTCAATAAAACTCTAATTTTAATAGGAGGAAAGAGAAGTACAAAGGTCATCCAAGATAACCCATACTAGTATTCCATGTAGAAAAAACATGGACATGGATGATAAACAAAGTGTCATGTTCTGATGGAGAGGAATAAAAAACATGATCATGAGAAAATTAACAACAAGAAAACCATAAACATGTGATTGGACAAATATTCATTAATCTCCCAGTATGAAAAATAAATAGACAACATTTTTTATGTTTTATGTTACATTACAAAATGCTGAGGAATTCATTTTTTAAATTGACTAAGAACATAAGGAGATATATTTATTTTTATGTAGATTTTCATTCATTAATAAATTTCTACCACAATATCATTTTTTTCAAACGCTGAGTATTCAAGATGAAATGGTCACACTGGAATATCCAGAATAAACTTCTATAGAATCATATGAACCACAAAGGATAAAAAATATATTTTCCTTGTATTTAGAGATTAATCAATACCAAAACGGTTAGTATAAGATCTGATGAACCCCCAAAATGATATTCTATTACAGAAAGAAACACTAATGTTAATTTCTAAAACTAAATAAAAAATACCCCAATGTTAAATAAATACCATTCAATAAACAATTGTCCTTAAAATCCCTCAATATAATCCAAACTAATATTGAAACCCAAAACATAGAAGAATTTGAATATGTAGTCTTCCACATTAAATTGTATCTCCAAATGACATCAACTACTCTTAAAGTCACATACATAAAAGTAATTAACCTAATCACATATTCTCTATTATTGGTTAATCATTTCTATAAATAATCCAAATCACTATAAATACACAATAAAAGACATTGATAAAAAATCCACCATTACTCCTAAAATTAAATCCCATGGAATTCTATTTTTCTTGGGCATATAATGTTACCAACAAAGAGATCATCTACCAAAATAACAGTTATCACTTAATCATCAAATCATTTTACTATACTATGGGTATTCATTTGATAAGACATAAGATCCCAAAGAATCTTATTATTGATAAATAAAATCATTCAACTACAAATTATTATTAACACTAACCAGGGACTTCACGTAGTCTAGTGGTAGGTGAAAATTCCCAATCGCACTTCAGTTGTGGGTTCGATTCCCACAGCTTTTTCCGACGTGAGGGGTTCTCACACGGTCTGTGTGTTGTCCTTTTTCGAAAACAATATTTTATAACATTACCAAAATTTGATAAATTCCCAAAAATAAATATAAAATAATTTAACCTCAAATGTTATCTCATGCCATACATTTTCATCCAAAAATATAATAACTTGTATTTTCATCAAACCCAAAGATCATATAAAACCAAATGGTTATTTATAACTATATCCACCATAGAAAAGATAAGTCTTCCTCAAATATCATTTTCAAAGTAAAAACTACAGGGTTATAAATACAAGAGAAAGTTATACCAAAGTAATCCCATCAACAAGAAGTACTAGTACTTTTAAAAATTTCTCCAACCATTTATTTCCACAAAGCATCTTCATTGACTAAGAAAATATCCCATAGAATAGGGAATTCACTCGGGTAATGGCCAGGTCCTCAACATTTATAGAAAATGACAGTAAATGGATTCTTGAGACCATTTTTAATTTCTTCTATAGTACTCTTCATTTTTCCTTGGCAATTATTCACTTTATTCCCTTCTTTCCCACACATAAAGCATTTTCTTATTCCATTGAGACATTATCATGGGTGCATCCTTCCACATTTCTTGCATGATGGAAATTAGGGATTCTTTTCTCCATGGTCTCCACTGCTGGAGCTCTTATCATTCATTAGTTTTCTCTTCTTTGTTGTGTTTGGGAGTTGGTTAAATTATATGTTATGGATCATATTTTTGGAAAACTGATTTGGCATGAACATGATACATTTTACGCCTATCAAAATTCCATTATTTTGATCATTTCCACCACTGTTCCCACCTTGTACATCGTTCTCAATGTTAATATGACTTCCTTGGAATACAACCATTCAATAAAACTAGAAAGCATTGTGAGAGTAACATTAGTCATCAAATCATATAGATAATATCTTGACGCCATATTCTTAATTGGAAATACCTTAGGATTAACCAAGGTTATTTATTATCAATATATATTAAAATACTTCAAATAATTTTGTAATGAAAATGTAAATTACCCTAAGAATATCCCTCGAGTGTGTCATAACCAAGAGAGAAGCAAGTCTCATTGTCGTGCACAAGTTCCCATTCGAGTCTACCTCAAAGCATTGTTTTTGGGTTTTACCCCTTGGTACATCTATACTAGAGCTGCCTCTACTTGCTCGTATCCAGAAAAGGAGGTATTTCTTGGAAAAATCAAAAAATATCTATAAAACCAATATTCATGGATGTTATTCTATACTAATCATCAAAATCCATCTTAGTTCTATGTGCTCTAATTAGAGTTTAACTAAATCTAGTTTCCAAGGTTTGTACTAAAATTCCTATGATACCAACTATAACTCCCCGACCCTAGAATCCTAGTGTCAATGCATTATTATGTATAATTTTCATAATCATAAATGATCAAGTCTCGAATGACTGTTTAGTTTAGAAGCCTTGGAAGTACTAGATACATTCATAAGGTTTACATTACATCAAAAAATGGAAAACTACAACAAATTGTCTCCATAAACAACACTGAGATCCCAAAGAATATCCCTGGAGGTCAGTCATAAAATAAATCTTTGCAACCTTGGAAAATAAAACATAGATAAGGGTTAGCTCATATTCTCATTATGGATTACATTATAGCGGAAAATTTTGTAAATAAGCACAAACATTTAAGGAAGTGTATAATACTAGAACAAAAGCCTTTTAAACTTGAAATTCAGCATAATATGGAAATGATAAATCAAATAATTGCATTTAGATATTCACATGGATATTCTACTAGTAGAATGATCATATGTAATATCAATAAGCTCTTTCATAATGATGGATTTCATAATGCCAGACTATCATAACCACATAGTCAAAGCCTTGTGCAAAGACTACAAATAATATTTTGTCAAGGCCTTGCACCAAGACACTAGTTTGTAACATGAGACCTACTGAAGCATCAAGGAGCTATAACGGGCTCCACCTGTCACTTATTAAGTCAAATGAATTCCTCATATGAACAGGTTTAAACAAAACATAAATATTCGTATTAAAACTAGAATACAAAATGTCAATACATTTTCCACAAACCATGAAGGGTATAAAATTTGAAAATCCATAGTCAAACATAACTCATTCAGTAAAATATAAAAGATTGTATTGTAACAGATTAATCTCAATTAAGAATAATGATTCATATTGAGAAAGATGAAAATAATCATCAAAACTGTTAGAGGGAAATATCCCCCTTTTTCTTGAAATCATTTAAAACTCACACTATTTGTCAAGATGCCATTTAAATATATATTTTTTTCATCAAAGTGTCTCATTCCCCTTTGAATCTGTTAAAAGGAATTAAAATTTTAAAACATTAATTTTCATATAAATAAATCCTTAAAAACATTTTTAAAAAATGGACATTAATGAGAATGATTTAGAATAATAAATAATTAAAAAATTTAAAATTATATTTTATTTAGAGTTCCTAACCAAAAGAGAGGCACTTGAATAAAAATAATTAAAGTAATGAGAAATATATAAAATCATGAGAATAAAGGGATTCATGATACATTATATACACCATAAAAAGTGATTTGGTGTATAACAACAAAGAAGACTCAATGGAATGTAAATTGAGATGAAATTTCTTACAAAGACCATATACTTAGGTTAAAGATAAATCAATGACATAATTATGTGTGAAAAATATATTTGCAGTCAATATGATTGTATATTTAGTGTAAATAAATCAGAGGACATTACCACGTATTCTTGTAAAAACAACACCATTGAATTGGATATTTTACTCAAAAAGGGATATTGAGTTAAAATTACTCTTATCAAGTCCATATCGATGACTTGAGAATTTATCAATTGAGTGATTATTTGTATCAAAATTATATCCAAAGAAAGGGGAGTGGAAATAATGACATAATTAGATGAATATTTATTCCACACATAATCATGGAGTAAAATAATCAATGAAGTATGTGTAAATCCAAATGAGTGGTAATTGAAATTTCAAATTCCACTATCGATTGGGTATCATACAAAACATACACCCATGAAAGGAGGATCATACAATGATGGTGTAAAAATACAATAATTAATGTATATTACATCATGAACACAATCATGGGCAGTAAACACACCAGTTGAAATGAATAAGTGGTGAACAATGGAAATCTCACAGAATTAAAAGTGAGATATGAAACCCTTACAATGTAATTTTTCCTTGGTAGAGGGTAGGTTGAAATCCAGTATAATGGTTAAATAATTTTTATTGAATTATAAAATAATTATATACATTAATGTGGTATCATATATGATCTTTTAACATTGATTTGTTAATAATATATTAGTATTGTCGTTGTTTCGGGTGTAAACTTAGTCATTTTCTTTTATATGTTTTGTTACATAAGCTGTGTTTGTTATGGATAAATTTTACCTTATTCATATCTATAATGATATCATGTCCTTAAACATTATTTCTAATCATAAAATGAGAATTATACTTGAATGGATATGATGGGTAATGAATCCCATCACGTTCTTGGAGACGGTAGTCCATACGTACGCACGAGAAACAATATGATTATTTAGATATTAATATAATATATAATTGGATGTTATATCATATATATAGAATAATCATCATTTTTTATTTATTATTTAAATCAATTAAAAATCATTATAATACCCATCAAAATAATAATTTTTTGAATAACAATTACACCATGATGTGGAGACGGTAAACCCTACGTACGCACGTATGGTGACATGTCATTCAAAGGATAGATAGAATAATGAATATGGTTGTACCATATATATAATAACATAAAAGTATATAGAAGTTACTGTATTTATTATTTTATATTGGAAATAACAAAGAAAGAAGAAGTGGAAGAAGAAAGGAACTTGAAAGAGGGCGGTGAAATCATTACTTCTTCTTCGGGTTCTTCCATTTGATTTGATCAAAAGCGCTCCTTAAGATGGAATTCTGACCGAAGGAGGGCCTCTAGAATGAATTGAGGGAAGTTGATAGGATATTTGGGTAGGGTTTGGACTAGCCATAAGGAATTGAAGGTTTGAATTAGTGAGTAGGGGTAGTGCCCTATTATAAGAGGGGTGAGGGACACCTTAGGAAAAGAAAGAAATATTATTTTATAATAAATTAATATTTAGTTTCTAATGTCTCCAAAGTGGATTATTTAAATGTTAATGAAGGGATAGGTCAGAAACCACTCAACCAATAGGTTTTATATAGGTTTGGGTCACTATATTAACTTTATCATTTTTATTTAACTCTTAGTTACATAATTTGACATTTACTATGTCTCTTTTTATTTTTATATTATATAGTTAAAAACATAATATATACTTCCTAGAGACCCCAAAGGGGTCCATTAATGATAAAACTATCATTATATAAGTCCTATGGACAAATCATAAATTTTTATGCAGAGAATATCAATTAATAATATATTATTTGTTTTAAAAACTCATTTATGCGAATTTTGACACTATTTTATTACTGATTTTTGTTAAAGTCTTACTGACTTTATTAAATCAATAAAAATTCATGTAAGTAATTATAACATGTCATATTTACCAATAAAATTCATGGATGTCATCAAAACATTAAAATTATATTTATTTTAACATTTACAATACCAGTTATTTTATTCCTTCATTAATAAGGAAAATGCTGCATCATTACTGTGTCATAAATAAATTTAATTATTTAGTGTCTAAAATTTGTAAATAAAATACCCTTATGTAGGAAATCTATTTATATTTTAAATGAATATTTTTAGTCGAAAATATAACATATATTACCCAATATAAAAATTTATTTCTTAAATGATATCTACTGATGTAATTTTTTTTTACTTTTACTTAATTAATATAAAGTGTAATTATCATTTATTATATGCTCCATGGGGTTCTTAAATCGACAAAATGATTCCAATGGTTGGACATGTTTCATCTAATAGGGTTAGGACACGTTTTAGGGTAATTTAAAATTATTATAAAATTATTTTTTTACATTTATTTATCGAATTTACCCTTTAACCACGGTAAATAAAATATTTACCGAAGAAATTATTCAAAATGTATAAAAATAATAGTTATATCATAATAAAATATGGACCACCTAATTCTAAATATGGAATCCATTTTTCTAAATTCAAAACACAGAAGTGGGAGAAATTAATTAAAAATTAATTTCCGTTGTCAAAACAAAAAGTGCGTTTTTAAGAAATAATAATAAATATGAAAATATTGGCACTTGCTTATGTCAATTTTAAATGAGAAATTTTTTCCAATTACCAAAATTGGATTAAATGGAAAAAATATAATCTATTTATACTTTAAAATCACTCAAATTCATTATTAATTACAAATAATTATTTCAATTAAAAAAGTTGTTTTTAATTAAAATTTAGTAATTTTCACTATTCATCAAAAATTGAATGTTTTTAGAAAAACAAAAAATTCACCCTAAGCTAATTTAGATATACGGAATCCAAAAATGAAGTCCAATTTGAAAGGTAAAATTTTTAAAATTTTAAAATGTTTGTATTAATATTTATAATGTCTAGTTTGATTAGTTGTGGTGTGTGTTAGAACTCAAAGATGCACACAACACACGCTACTGTATTATTCAAAGAGAAGCGTACCGTGGAAGCTTGGGGTGTTACACAGATGACCGTAATAGTTTAGTGCCTTTTGAAAAATGGAACATAATCTTCTAGATTTGGTTATACATATTCAATACTTCCCACAATGATCTTTCTAATTTGTGGTCTTCAAAACCATGCCCCACCTAAACAATTATTCATAACCAAGGGAAATGAAACATAAGAAATAATGATTTTATATGATTATTATTGTTAAAAAATAATGATTCCTAAGAATAACATGAACATAATGGTATGATAAATTGAAATAACATATTAATACAATACCCTACACAACAATGGTAAGAATATTGATTCATAGCATAAATATTGGTAGTTCATAAGATTTGAATCAAAACGAAATTAAGAACATAATTGAAGATATCTTTACATTGGTAGATGAGATTGAATTTTGGAATACAAATTATCATAAAACATATGGAATATTTATGAATATATTCAGGTTCATTCAATATGTTAAGGTTATGAAACCAAGACCTCACATAAAATTATGGGCATTCAATAAGGTCAAAACATATCATTATGTACATAAAATATTGGTTCATTCCTAATATTATCTGAAGAATGGTAGGTATATGAATAACATTATTAAAATTTAATCAGGTTTACACATAACATTATAGACATGAAATACATGACTACACATAATGTATTGAACATGTAATCAGGCTCACTTATACCATTATGGACATGAAAGATAGGTCTATGCATAACATCATAGTAGTCAGGGTTTGATCCCTAGACCATCATACCATTAAAAGTCCATTAATGAATAATGTCAACTATCTGTTCCATTATAGTGTATCTCATTTTATATAAATCATTACCTAATTAATTGGATGGGGATATATGTCGCAAACATCACATAATTAAAATCATACATATGTGTCACCACAAGATCATAAAACATTCATCATATGATTACCCATGAAATGATTTCGGTTTCAAAAAAAATTCATCACTTCTTAACCTATAGAAAATAGATGGGTATCATAATTTTTCATCAATTTATCATAGCATAACCCATAAACATAAATGCATGTTTCATAAGAAATATGTCATGGTATAACTTGTGGAAGATAAATGGGATTCAGGAACAACTTTTCCGGATAAATCATTCATAGAATGAATAATATAGTTATTATTAGCTCAAATCCCACTAAAATAATAATTTACATCAATGGATATCATCATAAATAGAGAACTATTATTTAATATCACATGGACCATTAAATGAGGAAGATAAATTTCCTTTGAAAAACATTTTAAAAGAGAAATATTTTTAAAATTATATTTAAATGAAATTGAAAAAATATAAATGGATCATTTTAAAAATCATTTATGTTATATTATTAGGAAGAAATAATTTCTTCTATTAATTTTTTATACAAATAAAATATTTTAAATATAATTTTCATTTAAAATAACACTGAAAACATGTAATGGAATCTTTAATGTGATGGTTGGTCATGATGTTGGAAAATTTAGTTCTTGTCATACATGATAAAAAATTTCCCTTGAAAATAATAGTAAAAATTAAATCATTGGTTAAAATGTATTTAAAAAAATTTGGATGACAACAAAACATTTTTTAAAAAAGATTTAGAAAACATTGTTTTGGAAGAATATGGATTTCCAACTAAAGAGAGAAATATAATAATATTTTCTTATAACAACTATATCAATTATTTTATATACAAATGAGTGAAACAATTATACTATTACATGAAAATAGAATTAATAACCGGTGGATATGAAAACACATGAGTTTATTGAGGGGTGGATCATAATATTTTTTCCTCGAAACAATATAACAAACAAATTCGGATAAACAATGACATTATAATATAAAATCATTACAAATTTTGTAACATTGAATTGAAAAAATAATGAAGGAATAATATAAAATTAAACATAAAATATTACAAGGATATATAAATTAATGTTATTAAATTTTAAATTCATATTTATATACAGATCATAAAAGAATATAGGTGCATAACATAATATATGACTTAAAGAATAAAAATTGAGACCAAAATATCTTACCACATTAATAATATTTAGATTGATAAAAAAATTAAATAATAAAAAGAAATTAAACTATAAATATCATTATGATTTTGATATTTGTGATATAATATTTTAAATGGGTAGTATATACACCACTTAAAACAACTAACGGTTTAATTTCCATATGTGTCTCAAAAATAATTGAGATACTAGATTTGCATACTTTATGTCTTTACATACATTGTTAACATTTGAGAGTCCTATATAATAAATATATTTTTATCATAAAATTATTAAAGAACCATTTTCATACATATAATACAATATATGGTTTTCTTATGACCTTTTTTACGTGTTTTTTTACAATTCTATGTTAAAGTCACATTACAAGAAACAACTGCTTTATTTTTATTATAAGTTTGGTTATTATATTATTGGTTTTTATAATTATATAATAATTTTACCATCCACATAATGAAAAAAATGATATTTATATCTTATATATTTAGTATACAAAATTCAATATAGATCAATAATATTTAGAGATAAAAATGGAAATGCACCAATTATGCAAATGGTCGACCGTACGTATGGATGAATGTTGTCCCCATTTTCATTAGGAACAGAAATAAATAAATATAAATTATATATAATCATTAAAGAATCATTTTGATTTCATATATATCACATATTTTAATTTAACCCATACCCATTACATTCTATGTAAAGCATGAAGTAATTACAATGCTTCGAGAGGCAGTAGTTCACCTAACACAAAGTGACATTATCGTATTCCCAAAAAATGGAAAACATAAATGTATGTTTGATATAATAATACAAAAGTATAATAATATTATAAATATAATAGAAAAATAATAAATCCATCATCATTTCCCACAATTTTAGGTGGTATTGGAAAAAACAAATGACATTGGTTCAGGATGTAATAGTCTATCCTAAAAACGAGTGATGATTTCATAACCCATTTGATGGAAGTGGTTATGGTTGTAGGTCATGATATTAAAATTAAAAAATCTACCAATATAATATATACAGAGGATGTTATATAGGTTTGTAATAAAAATAATTAAAGGATGTGGATATATAATTGAAAAAAAGTCATTGATGAATGTTATAGGTATTTAGGCTCTCCTCCTTAAGTTTTCACTAACATAATTTCAAAGATAAATTAATGTGGAAAATATGAATTCAATGATAATGTTAGGGAAGGTGGAAAGGTAATTTTTAAGGTATTTTCTAATCCAATACAGTTTATTAGAATTGAGTACTACTAAATTTTTCATTTGTAAAAAGGTACAGAATGGTCCTTTATATAACATTAGAGGTTTAAGGGTATAAATTTGACCATGAAAATAATTTTATACCTATTTATAGGTCATTTTAACCCTTTCTATTACATTTTAACCCCCCTCCTGAGTAAACTCATTTTTACTTTAACCATGGTAATTAATATATACTATTTTCATTATTAATTTTTATAAATAATTAATACTTTCTTATAATATAATATAAATTATTCTGATTAAAAATATAGAATCCAATTTTCCAAATTTATTTCATATATGGGGAAGAATATAATTAAAATTTATCCCCACATATGTTATAAAAATTGGTTATTAAATAGAAAGTGAGAAAACAGAGAAAATATTTATATATATATAATCTACATGAACATTACTAAAATTGAATAAATTGTATTAATATATATACAATTGATCTAATATTATATTAAAGAATTATCATATAATTTAACATTATAATTAATTTAAATGAAATTCAAGTTTTCAATTAATGTCCGGTATTTTTGACTATTCATCAACAAATAAATATATTCTGAAAATTCTAAAAAATTAAACGTAACATTTTTCTTGGAAATATGATTTCAAAAATTAATTTAATTTTACCTTATAAAATTTATAAAATTTTTAAAAAGTAATTTTAATACATGTGCTCCAATGGTGAATGAACTTCTTTTTAGAAAAAATATTGTTTTAAGATTAAAATTGTATATATTCAAATATATTATCAATAATCCACATAAAATAAATGTAAAAATTATATTGAATATATAATATATAAATATAATTTCCTTAAATAATTTTTTTAATTATTTTATCTAAAACACACATGTGTACATAAAAATTGTTTTCCAAAATGATTTTATTTGTAATTATAATTAATTCGTCAACAAATAATTCATTATATATAAAATAATTGTTTTAATAATATATAGTATATTATTAACATACTCCATTCCAATTTCATTGAGATAAATATTTTGTTAAATAATAATTTCTTAATAGTAATTTATTGTTTTTTAAAACTTAGTGTTTCATGAAACAGAATCTAAACTCAATAGTGCATGTAACACATGAAAAAATAGTGTTATGTGTAATGAAAATTAAAATAAGGGGTTTTTATCGAAAGATATCAAACAAATAAAAACATTTAGAATAAAAAACATAAGATATCATGTTTCAACATTTCTATAACAATACAATGAATTTATCCCCCGATATAAATCTCAGTCATCAATGGTTTAACATTTGAAAATTCCTTCTTTGAACCTCAAATCATGTAAATGAATAATAAAAACTCCCTTAAAAGGGAAATATAAAAATATAAAGATACCTCAACAAACTAATAAATTGATTTCCAGATGGATGAACATTGGTGGGATGTGATGAATTAGTTATTGATAAAAACAATAATTAATTATAGAAAGTGATAGAGATCAGTGATATTTTGAATGTAGGTGATCATGATATGGTTAAAGAGCAGAATACCATAAACCAAAGAGTTTTTAAAAAGGTAATTTATATCATAAAAAAATAATTATAATAGGACTACATTTTATTTTAATAACATTTTTATAATATTGGGGAATTTTGATTAGAATATATACTCATGAGAATAAAGGGATTCATGATAGACTATGTCAAAGTACATTATATACACCATAAAAATGTTATTTGGTGTTTAACAACAAAGAAGACTCAATGGAATGTAAATTGAGATGAAATTTCTTTTAAAGACCATATACTTAGGTTAAAGATAAATAAATGACATAATTATGTGTGAAAAATATAATTGCAGTCAATATGATTGTATATTTAGTGTAAATAAAACAGAGTACATTACCACATATTCTTGTAAAAACAACACCATTGAATTGGATATTTTACTAAAAAAGGGAGATTGAGTTAAAATTACTCTTATCAAGTCCATATCGATGACTTGAGAATTTATCAATTGAGTGATTATTTGTTTCAAAATTATATCCAAAGAAAGGGGAGTGGAAATAATGACATAATTAGATGAATATATATTCCACACATAATCATGGAGTAAAATAATCAATGAAGTATGTGTAAAGCCAAATGAGTGGTAATTGAAATTTCAAATTCCATTATCGATTGGGTACCATACGAAACATACACCCATTAAGGGAGGATCATACAATGATGATGTAAAAAAACAATAATTAATGTATATTACATCATTAACACAATCATGAGAAGTAAACACACCACTTGAAATGAATAAGTGGTGAACAATGGAAATCTCACAGAATTAAAAGTGAGATATAAAACCCTTACATTATACTTTTTCCTTTGTAGAGGGTAGGTTAACATCCTGTATAAAGGTTAAATAATTTTTATTGAATTATAAAAGAATTATATACATTAATGTGGTATCATATATGATCTTTTAACATTGATTTGTTAATAATATATTAGTATTATCGTCGTTTCGGGTGTAAACTTAGTCATTTTCTTTTATATGTTTTGTTACATAAGCCTTTTTTGTTATGGATAAATTTTATCTTATTCATATATATAATGATATAATGTCCTTAAAAATTATTTCTAATCATCAAATTAGAATTTTACTTGAATGGATATGATGGGGAATGAATCTCATCACGTTCTTGGAGACGGTAGTCCGTATGTACGCACGAGCGACAATATGATTCTTTAGATATTAATATAATATATAATTGGATGGTATATCATATATATAGAATAATTATCATTTTTTATTTATTATTTAAATCAATTACAAATCATTATAATACCCATCAAAATAATAATGTTTTGAATAACAATTACACCACGACGTGGAGACGGTAAGCCCTACGTATGCACGTATGGTGACATGTCATTCAAAGGATAGATAGAATAATGAATATTGTTGTACCATATTTATAATAACATCATAGTATATAGAAGTTACTGGATTTATTATTTTATATTGGAAATAACAAAGAAAGAAGAAGTGGAAGAAGAAAGGAACTTGAAAGAGGGCGGTGAAATCATTACTTCTTATTTGGGTTCTTCCTTTTGATTTGATCAAAACGGCTCATTAAGATGGAATTCTGACTGAAGGAGGGCCTCTATAATGAATTTAGGGAAGTTTATAGGATATTTGGGCAGGGTTTGGACGAGCCATAAGGAATTGAAGGTGTGAATTAGTGAGTAGGGGTAGTGCCCTTTTATAAGAGGGGTGAGAGACACCTTAGGAAAAGAATGAAATGTTATTTTATAATAAATTAATATTTAGTTTCTAATGTCTCCAAAGTAGGTTATTTAAAATTTAATGTTGGTATAGGTCAGAAACCACTCAACCAATAGGTTTCATACAGGTTTGGTTCACTATATTAACTTTATCATTTTGATTTAACTCTTAGTTACATAATTTGACATTTACTAAGTCTCTTTTTATTTTTATATTATATAGTTAAAAACATAATATATACTTCCTAGTGACCCCAAAGGGGTCCATTAATGATAAAACTTTCATTATATAAGTCCTCTGGACAAATCATAGATTTTTTTGCAGAGAATATCAATTAATAATATATTATTTGTTTTAAAAACTCATTTATGCAAATTTTGACACTATTTTATTACTGATTTTTGTTAAAGTCTTACTGACTTTATTAAATCAATAAAAATTCATGTATGTAATTATAACATGTCATATTTACCAATAAAATTAGTGTATTTCATCAAAACATTAAAATTATATTTATTTTAACATTTATAATACCAATTATTTTATTCCTTCATTAATAAGGAAAATGTTGCATCATTATTGTGTCATAAATAAATTTAATTATATAGTGTCTAAAATTTGTAAATAAAATACCATTATGTAATAAATCTATTTATATTTTAAATGAATATTTTTAGTCGAAAATATAACATATATTACCCAATATAAAATTGATTTTCTAAATGATATCTTCTGATGTAATTTTTGTATTTACTTTTACTTAATTAATATAAAGTGTCATTATCATTTATTAGTTGCTCCATGGGGTTCCTAAATCGACACAATGATTCCAATGTTTGGACATGTGTCATCTAATAGGGTTAGGACACGTTTTAGGGTAATTTAAAATTATTATAATATTATTTTTTTACGTTTATTTATCGAATTTACCCTTTAAACATGGTAAATAAAATATTTACCGAAGTAATTATTGAAAATGTCTAAAAATAACAGTTATATCATAACAAAATTTTGACCACCTAATTCTAAATATGGAATCCATTTTTCTAAATTCAAAACACAGAAGTGGGAGAAATTAATTAAAAATTAATTCCAGTTGTCAAAACAAAAAGTGTGTTTTTAAGAAATAATAATAAATATGAAAATATTGGCACTTGCTTATGTCAATTTTAAATGATAAATTTTGTCCAATTACCAAAATTGGATCAAATGGAAAAAATATATTCTATTTATACTTTAAAATCACTCAAATTTATTATTTATTAAAAATAATTATTTCAATTAAAAAAGTTTTTTTTAATTAAAATTTAGTAATTTTCACTATTCATCAAAAATTGAATGTTTTCAGAAAAACAAAAAATTCACCCTAAGCTAATTTAGATATTCGGAATCCAAAAATGAAGTCCATTTTGAAAGGTAAAATTTTTAAAATTTTAAAATGTTTGTATTACTATTTATAATGTCTAGTTTGATTAGTTGTGGTGTGTGTTAGAACTCAAAGATGCACACAACACACGCTACTGTATTATTCAAAGAGAAGCGTACCGTGGAAGCTTGGGGTGTTACACAGATGACTGTAATAGTTTAGTGCCTTTTGAAAAAAGGAACATAATCTTCTAGATTTGGTTAAACATATTCAATAATTCCCACAATGATCTTTCTAATTAGTGTTCTTCAAAACCATGCCCCACTTAAAAAATTATTCATAACCAAGGGAAATGAAAAATAAGAAATAATTATTTTATATGATTATTATTGTTAAAAAATAAAGATACATAAGCATAACATGAAAATAATGGTATGAGAAATTGATATAACATATTAATACAATACCCTACACAATAATGGTATGAATATTGATTCATAGCATAAACATTGGTAGTTCATAAGATTTGAATCAAAACAAAAAAAAGAACATAATTGAAGATATCTTTACATTGGTAGATGAGATTGATTTTTGGAATACAAATTATCATAAAACATATGGCATATTTAGGAATATATTCAGGTTCATTCAATATGTGAAGGTTATGAAACCAAGACCTCACATAAAATTATGGGCATGCAATAAGGTCAAAACATATCATTATGTACATAAAATATTGGGTCATTCCTAAGATTATATGAAGAATGGTAGGTATATGAATATCATTATGAAAATTTAATTAGGTTTACACATAACATTATAGACATTAAATACATGACTACACATAACATATTGAACATGTAATCAGGTTCACTTATACCATTATGGACAAGAATGATAGGTCTATGCATAACATCGTAGTAGTCAGGGTTTGATCCCTAGACCATCATAGCATTAAAAGTCCATTAATGAATAATGTCAAGTATCTGTTCCATTATTGTGTATCTCATTTGATATAAATGATTACCTAATTAATTGGAAGGGGATATATGTCGCAAACATCACATAATTAAAATCATACATATGTGTCACCACAAGATCATAAAACATTCATCATATGATAACCCATGAAATGATTTCGGTTTCAAAAACATTTCATCACTTTTTAACCTATAGAAAATATATGGGAATCATAAATTTTCATAAATTTATCATAGCGTAACCCATAAACATAAATGCATGTTTCATAATAAATATGTCATGGTATATCTTATAGAAGATAAATGGGATTCAAGAACAACTTTTCCTGATAAACCATTCATAGAATGAATAATATAGTTATTATTAGATTAAATCCCACTAAAATAATAATTTACATCAATGGATATCATCATAAATAGAGAACTATTATTTAATATCACATGGACCATTTAATGAGGAAGATAAATTTTCTTTGAAAAACATTTTAAAAGAGAAATATTTTTAAAATTATATTTAAATGAAACTGAAAACACATAAATGGATAATTTTAAAAACAACTTAAGTTATATTATTAGGAAGAAATAATTTCTTTTATTAATTTTTTTATACAAATAAAATATTTTAAATATAATTTTCATTTAAAATAACATTGAAAACATGTAATGGAATCTTTAATGTGATTGTTGGTCATGATGTCGGAAAATTCAGTTCTTGTCATACATGATAACAAATTTACCTTAAAAATAATTGTAAAAATTAAATCATTGTTAAAAATGTATTTATAAAAATTTGGATGACAACAAAAACATTTTTTAAAAAATATTTAGAAAACATTGTATTGGAGAATATGGATTTCCAACTAAAGAGAGAAATATAATAATATTTTCTTATAACAACTATATCAATTATTTTATATACCAATGAGTTAAAAAATTATACTATTACATGGAAATAGAATTAATAACCGGTGGATATGAAAACTCATGAGTTTATTGAGCGGTGGACCATAATATTTTTTCCTCGAAAAAATATAACAAACAAATTCGGATAAACAATGACTTTATAACATAAAATCATTACATATTTTGTAACATTGAATTGAAAAACTAATTAAGGAACAATATAAAATTAAATACAAAATATAACAAGGATATATAAATTAATGTTATTAAATTTTAAATTCATATTTATATACATTTCATAAAAGAATATAGGTGCATAACATAATATATGACTTTAAAATGAAAAATTGAGACCAAAATCTCTTACCACATTAATAATATTTAGATTGATAAAAAAATTAAATAATAACAAGAAATGAAACTATAAATATCATTAAGATTTTTATATTTGTGATATAATATTTAAAATGGGTAGTATATACACCACTTAAAACAACTAACAGTTTAATTTCCATATGTGTCCCAAAAATAATAGAGAGACTAGATTTGTATACTTTAAGTCTTTACATACATTGTTAACAATTGATAGTCCTATATAATAAATATATGTTTATTATAAAATTATTAAAGAACCATTTTCATACATATAATACAATATATGGTTTTCTTATAACCTTTTATACGTGTTTTTTTACAATTCTATGTTAAAGTCGCATTACAAGAAACGACTGCTTTGTTTTTATTATAAGTTTGGTTATTATATTATTGGGTTTTATAATTATATAATGGTTTTACCATCCACATAATTACAAAAATGATATTTATATCTTATATATTTAGTATATAAAATTCAATATTGATCAATAATATTTAGAGATAAAAATGGAAATGCACCAATTATGCAAATGGTCGGCCGTACGTCTGGATGAATGTTGCCCCCATTTTCATTATGAAGAGAAATAAATAAATATAAATTGTATATAATCATTAAAGAATAATTTTGATTTCATATATATCACATATTTTAATTTAATGCATACCCATTACATTCTATGTAAAGCATGAAGTAATTACAATGCTTCAAGAGGAAATAGTTCACCTAACACAAAGTGACATTATCGTATTCCCAAAAAATGGAAAACATAAATGTATGTTTGATATAAGAATCCAAAAGTATAATAATATTATAAATATAATAGAAAAATAATAAATCCATCATCATTTCCCACAATTTTAGGTGGTATTGGGAAAAACAAATGACATTGGTTCGGGATGTAATAGTCTATCCTAAAAAACAAGTGATGATTTCATAACCCATTTGATGGAAGTGGTTATGGTTGTAGGTCATGATATTAAAATTAAAAAATCTATCTATATAAAATATACTGAGGATATTATATAGGTTTGTAATAAACATAATTAAAGGATGTGGATATATAATTGAAAAAAAAATCATTGATGAATGTTACAGATATTTCGGCTCTCCTCCTTAAGTTTTCACTAAAATAATTTCAAAGATAAATTAATGTGGAAAATATGAATTCAATGATAATGTTAGGGAAGTTGGAAAGGTAATTTTTAAGGTATTTTCTAATCCAATATAGTTTATTAGAATTGAGTACTGCTAAATGTTTCATTTCTAAAAAGGTACAAAATGGTCCTTTATAAAACATTAGAGGTTTAAGGGTATAAATTTGACCATGAAAATAATTTTATACCTGTTTATAGGTCATTTGAACCCTTAGTATTACATTTTAACCCCCCTCCTGAGTAAACTCGTTTTTACTTTAACCATGGTAATTAATATTTACTGTTTTCATTATTAATTTTTATAAATAATTAGTAATTTCTTATAATATAATATAAATTAATCTGATTAAAAATATAGAATCCAATTTTCCAAATTTATTTCATAGATGGGGAAGAATATAATTAAAATTTATCCCCACATATGTAATAAAAATTTGTTATTGAAGAGAAAGTGAGAAAACAGATAGATTATTTATATATATATAATCTACATGAAAATTACTAAAATTGAATAAATTGTATTAATATATATAGAATTGATCTAATATTATATTAAAAAATTATCATATAATTTAACATTATAAATAATTTAAATGAAATTCAAGTTTTCAATTAAAGTCTGGTATTTTTGACTATTCATCAACAAATGAATATATTCTGAAAATTCTAAAAAATTAAACGTAACATTTTTTTTGGAAATATGATTTCAAAAATTAATTTAATTTTACCTTATAAAATTTATAAAATTGTTAAAAAGTAATTTTAATATATGTGCTCCAATGGTGAATGAACTTCTTTTGAGAAAAAATATTGTTTTAAGATTAAAATTGTATATATTCAAATATATTATCAAGAATCCACATCAAATAAATTTAAAAATTATATTGAATATATAATATATAAATAAAATTTCCTTAAATAAATTTTTTAAATATTTTATCTAAAACACACTTGTGTACATCAAAATTGTTTTCCAAAATGATTTTATTTTTAATTATAATTAATTAGTCAACAAATAATTCATTATATATGAAATAATTGTTTTAATAATATATATTATATTATTAACATACTCCATTCCAATTTCATTGAGATAAATATTTTGTTAAATAATAATTTCTTAATAGTAATTTTTTGTTTTTTAAAACTTAGTGTTTCATGAAACGGAAGCTAAACTCAATAGTGCATGTAACACATGAAAAAATAGTGTTATGTGTAATGAAAATTAAAATAAGGGTTTTTTATCGAAATATATCAAAAAAATAAAAACATTTAGAACAAAAAACATAAGATATCATGTTTCAACATTTCTCTAACAATATAATAAATTTATCCCCTGAAATAAATCTCTGTCATCAATGGTTTAACATTTGAAAATTCCTTCATTGAACCTCAAATCATGTAAATGAATAATAAAAACTCCCTTAAAAAGGGAAATATAAAAATATAAAGGATACCTCAAGAAACTTATAAATTGATTTCCAGATGGATGAACATTGGTGGGATGTGATGAATTAGTTATTGATGAAAACAATAATTAATTATAGAATGTGATGGAGATCAGTGATATTTTGATTGTAGGTGATCATGATATGGTTAAAGAGCACAATACCATAAACCAAAGAGTTTTTAAAAAGGCAATTTATATCATAATAAAATAATTATAAAAGGAGTATGTTTTATTTTAAAAACATTTTTATAATATTGGGGAATTTTGATTAGAATATATACTCACATTATTTCATTACATTTTGTAAGCACTATGTCACCCATTGGTTGTGCGTTGATCAATTTACACATCATCTCCTACTAGGTGAAATGTAGTTATATTTTTTACGGCTGATGAACTAAAAGATGATATGTTATTCAGTATATCATTAGTTATCATAAACAAATAGTTATCCATGTTTATTCAATATTCATAAATCATCTGATGGTGAAGTTAAAAATTAATCTCTAAATCATTATCCAATGATCAACTGAATCCATTTGAAAATGGTCAGCCTTATTACCAATAAAAAATTCAAAATTTATTAGGAAGGTCACTAAATATTTTAAAATGCACTTAACATTAAACTCCCATATAACATCAGGTGTCTCTTCAATGTTACATAATAAACATGTGAATACCAAAGTTAGATATTTACACAAATAATGGTAACAAATAGAATTACTAAAAAGAATTAATGTAAACAGACATTATTCCTCTTTTCATGATGAAATAAAAATATTATTAAATATATTACACCAATCCAATAATGCTTTAAACTCCAAAAATTATATGATAAACCACTTTTTACAGAAATCATTATTCATTTCCATGTTAATGATACTATCCAATTTTTTTTATTCGACATCTCCTTGTCAGCCAATCATTATCTCATCATATATAACATATTAAAGGATAATATCCTTTAACCAAAATATCACCTTTCTAATAAATAATTTACAATGCCATCATAACTGCTTAACATATTCATATAGATTCATTATTCAAAACATATATAGATTAATACTTTTATATTTCATGATTCATATAACAAAATTATTTAATTCCAATACACCAACTAATAAATAATACTGTTTCATTATGAATCCATTAACTAGGATTCAATATATTATTCATTAATACCAATTTCCAATAATCTAAAATATGAATCATGTCTTAACATTATTCAATCTAAATTTAATCATAATTTAAACAACACTATTAGAATATCCCATACATTCCATATATCATTCATATTCTTTTACATATTATCCATATTATCATTACTCCTACTACATTGTTGACTATATTCTTGAGATTTCTTCTTAGGATAGTTATTTTCTTAATTACAATAACTTCCACATTTTAATAATTCATCCTTTGATAATACATTAGGGAGATCAATATTCCATTGTATTCTGTTTTCTAATTTTTTTTCATTTTTACTCGGTAATTACTTACTTTTTATTTTATTTTACAAAATTAAAATATCTTTTGGTTTCTCCAAGAAAATAACTAGGGTGATTCTTCCCGTTTTCATAAAAAATATAGAACTGAATATTTTACCCTATATGGTCTCCACTATCATTACTCTTAGTTAACTCTATCATTATTGTCTTTGGTGATTCTGAGAGTTGGTTACGTTACAAGTTGTTAATCATGTTTCGTGATAACTGATTATGCATTGTCAATGAATCCTTCACTATATTGATCAAATCATTTATATTCTCCTCATAACATTGTATGTAACATTCAATGTTGACCTGATTATTTTTGGTTCTACACATTTAATAAAACCAAAATAAACATAGTATCTTAAACAATAATCAATGCCGAGAACCACATAATTTTGAAAATTTTGTTATATGAGATATATATATATATATATATATACAATGACACCATCATTTAAATATATGACAACCATGGTCAATCATGGACAGTATTTAAATACATATTATTTATTATAATTATTTTGTGAGTTTCTATAGTATAGACCACATAAGTTTGAAACTAGGTGAATAGAAACAACCATTTTCATGTACTAGGTGATGATCATGTCTAGATCAATACATCATTTTTGATGTTATTACCTCTAAGTACATATGTTCTAGAAAAAGTTTGAGTTATCATATCCAGACATGGATTTAATTTCATGGAATCCACTATTTCTATCTTATTCCAAAATTCGTGGATGTTTTCATAATCATATAATCAACCTTAGACATATCCACATATGAGTCCCTAGAAAAATTCTCAATAACCCATAGGGTTTTTAGTAATTATTTATCATCCTAGTTTACAATTGTTATTTAGAACCTTCCATTGATTCTAGATATAGAAACTCATGCCTTATATATATATATTACATATTATATTATGAATATTAATTCATTACACAAAAAATTACCTGATGACCATAATAGTTTAGTGCATTTGGAATTCTGGAACACAATATTATTAATTTTGTTAAAGATAATCAATGCCTCCCATAAATATATTTCCATTTAGAAAATATCCTACATTTACATTTCTTCATAACTCATGAAATAAAATATCAGAAAGCGTGAGATCAACTATTCACTAATGGGAAATTAAAGAGATATATGTAAGCATAACAATATAATTAGGCTTTGTGAACATGGTCATAATATATGATAACCATACCCTACAAATCAATGGTCATAAACTTGAGTCATCACATAATGATTGGTAGTTCATAATACATTAATCATAAAGTAATCAAATAACACAATCCATGAGTGCATAAAATTGGAATAATAAATTGATTGGTGGAATACACATCATCTTCCAACATTGTGAAAAGTATATATAGAGACAGACTCACTCATTATGACAAGAAAAATAAATAAGGCCCTCAAAAAAACTAATGGACATGAAACCATGTCCATGAATATCATTTTGGAAATGAATGACAGTTCCAAATATAACATTACAGTCCTAACATATAGGTCCCTCCATAACATTATGAACATGTAATCTGGTTTATGTATAACATTATAAACAAAAATGAAAGGTCCACTCATAACATTTGGAACAACTAATCAGGATTTATCATTATATTATGTACATGATAGACAGGTCCACGCATAACATAATAGTGGTCTTGTTTTAGTCTCAAGACAATCATAATGGAAAATGTCCCCTACTGAAATAGGTTCATTCTCACTTTCAGTCATTCATATCTCATGAGATATAAATCTTTACCCAATGAATTGGAAGGAGATATTTATCCCACATATCACATAATAAAAATCATACATCTATGTTCTATAAGATTATAAATCAATCATCAGATTGTTACTCATGAAATGAAAAGGGTTTCATAAACATTTCATCATATCTTAAAATATAGAAAAGATACAAGATTTATAATCATTTCATCATTTAATTACAACATAAAATTTTGACAAAAAAGTGGGTTCTTAATAATATTAACATGGTATAAGCTATAGAAGAGAAGTGGGTTTGACAAACATCTAGTCAGGACAAACCATTCAGAGAATGAATAGGAATGGTATCATTGGTTTATATCCTTTTAAAAGTAATTGTTACGTCAATGGATATCATATTAGATAAATAATTATGTTAAATGATCACATGTAACATTTCATTATGATAATAAATTTTTATAGAAATTCAATTTTTAAAACAAAAAACATTTTAAAAAACCTTTTATTTTAAAATTATATTGAAAATATAAAATGTAGTATTATAAAAATCTTTTACAAAAATTCAATAGGAAGATATAATTTATTCTTTTAAAATAAAAAATTCAATATGAAACATTAAGTGTATTTTTATGAAAATATCCTTGAAAACATAAAAAGAATGCATAGAAGAGATGACTGGGCATGATGCTGGGAAATTCCATTCTTGTCCTATATGTTAAAATAAATATTCATTTATAATAAATTAAAAATATGAAAATTGGGTAAATATTTATTTAAAAAATCATAAGGTAATAATTAAATATTTTGAAAACATTTTTGGAGAAATTGGTTTTTGAGAAAAATTTATTTCTTATGGAAGAGTTAAAAAAGTTGTATTTTCATTAAAACATATTCTCATCAATTTTAAGTACCAAAATACTGAAAAATGGAAGTATTAGTTAAAAACATCATGAATAACCATGATAGAAGAAAATTCATGAGTTTATTAAGAGATGTATGATGATATTTATCATTAGAAACATAATAACAAATAATCATGACAAACAATGAGATTGTAACACAAAACTATTACCACATTGGTGAAATTATATCAAAATCCCCAGGAAATATGAACATAAAATAAATTTTAAAATAAATTGAGCCAAAATAAATTATTTTTATTACATTTAAAAGAGGTTTTATATACACCTTATTAAATGATATTGGTTCATAATATAACAAATGTCTCTGAGAATAAAAATTGAGAAAAAACACTCTTACTACTTTAGTAATATTTTGAATTATAATATCCAATAAATAATAAGATAAAATAAAACCTTATATTTCTAGAAAATAATGAGATTTATGATATTAAATTATAAAGAGTTAGTATATTCACATCAAATATTTTTTACATTGTTGAATTTTCATATGTCATTGAAAAATAAAAGATAAACATGAAATCTATAACCTTAAGTTATGAATTACATCATACATGTTCAAAAAACATATACACTAAATATATGTATATCATAAATATAATAAAGAACCATATTAATATATATATTACCATATATGGGTTTCTTATGATCTTTTATTATCCTTTTATTAATAATTCATTGTTAATGTCACGTTTCTAGCAACAACTGCTTTGTTTTATTATGTATTTTGTCTTTTAATTTTTGATATTCTTATATAAATCATAGTTTAAAAATATTTATAATGATAAATAGTTTATAAATAACATATATATTCATTATATACGTTTTTAGAGTTATCCAAAATATTTAAAGGGATAAAAATGAAATGCATTATTCTTGGAGATAGATGGTCATACATACAGATGAATGTTGTTTTCATTTGTTATTGATCAGTAATAAATTAAGTTAGATAATATATTGTTATTCAACAATCAATTATATATCATATATATGTTATATCTCCACAAAAACAATCCTTAATAAATTTCATGTAAAGCGTTAACAAATCACATTACTTCATGAGGTGGTGGTCCATTGTACACATGAGTATCATTATCATATTCCCAAAAAATAGAAATATGGGATCCTACCTTTTTATTACTCAATTTTTCATTACAATTTACAAAATAGAGGATCTTCTGGATTTTAGTTTCTTTTAAAAGAAAGTATACAATACATGAAATCATAAAATATTCTTCTAAACCAACTTGAAATAAATCTTCATGGGTTCACTCTAGGGGACTTTTACTTCAAGTTGTATCAGGGGGATATACATCAAAGGATATGGGTGATCATGAATCCTAGTAAGGTAATAACAAGGAAGGAATATATAATGTGATCTTGAGTAATGTCAAAATGAATATTATGAATAACAATAAGTCATGAGAAAGATACATATCATAATTATTGGATTTTTAATAATAAAATGGATATGTAGCTACAAATCTTAAAGGAGTCATTCATAAGAATATGACCATGATTTCTCTCCTATGTGACATAAATAAAAATTACCAGGGATATTCACCAAGTTATCATAAAACATGTCATCTCTAGATATTAAATTCTTTACCTAATTTATTAGAGGTATATCAAGGTTCACCCAAAATATGATTTAATTTCATATGAGACACTTAGATCATAGAAAATAATTTCACTAATAACACATGGAGAATAAGTAATCGGTTTCTTGTCATGTCTTAGAATAGATATTAACAACATGATCATTACATTATTTTTAACTAATGGAAGGAAATGTGGGTTTAATGTTTGTAATGAAATGAATCAAAAAGTCATTTCTAAATTTATTTGAATACCCATAGAAAAAATTTGTTTGTGTATTAAAATATAAATGAAAAAATAAATTTTTATGAAAAATATAAAAATTTTAGAAGAAAGTTCTGTATCATTATGGTAATAAACATGGTATTACAAATGAAAAAAAATTATAGGGTACAACGGTCTCCCCATTAAAAATTACTATACATAGTGTAATGGGATAATAGAGAGTGTTAAAATAACATATTTTGAAAATTGGAAGACATACGAAAAAATAGAACATGAATGGAAAAGAGATGTGGAGATTTCCCTTACCATGAACATTTGTTCCTTATACAAGATGATGGAAATATAGGGGAATAAATACACCTTGCGATACTCCATTGGAGGAAAAAAACATTAAAAATTCATGGAGTATTGATTGGGAGTGAATAGAAATAGTGAAATGGGTGGGTATTTATAGAGAAAGTGGAAGCTTTTTTCAATAATTTTTAAATATATGTTTTTGAAAAATAGGCTCTGAAAAACCATTGGCTTACCCATGTTTTCTGCTCATGGTTTTGTAAATTTGGGACATATTTTAAGATACTCTAGTCCTCTGTAACAAAACATCATTATTCAATACATCTTTTAGAATTTAAAAGTAATGATTTTACAAAATATTTTTTAAAAATAAAATTATATTTTTTTGACTTTTGATTTTGACTTATAATTTTTAAAAATGAATAAAATATATAAATAATATTTTATATTAATAAACTAAAATTTTTAAGTAAAGTGTTTTGTTTAATTAATTTTTACATCATTATAAAAAAAATACGATGTCATAAAATATTTTGAAGCCACAAAATTTTAGTTTATTATACTGGTAAAATAATTTAATTTAGATTATACTCATAAATTCACCCAATCAAAATTTTTTCATTTTTTTTTGAAAAATGATGTTTATTTTATCAAAAAAAGTGTCTAAATATGATAATGTTATATTTTATATAGTAAAAAATTATTTATTTAAAAAATTTATTTTTATGGCGCGAAATGATTTTTGACACTTAAAAAACAATTCTTGGACTTTTTAAAATTAGTTTATCATTTATTATTTTAAAAAAAGTGTTTGAAAATACAATTTAACAAAAAAATATTATTCATAATACCATGGTTTATTATAAAAAATGTATATCTTTTATAGAAAATTTAAAATTAAAATTTATTTACGTCCAAAAATAAAATTATCAAATTCATATCATTTTAAAATATATTTTTTTAGGAGAAAATATAATTATGTGGAAATTATGAAAGGAGAATTTTATTTATGCAATGTAATTTATTTCTTTGGTGAATAATTTCAAGACAGATAACATCTTATTACACCCACATATGCCCTATGGGTAAGGTGAGTAATGGTGGTGTTTCGTGAGGATCCTCTACTAATATCGCCCAATTGGTAATCTCTAGTATCATAAGCTTCTACTATAGGTGGTTTCATTAAAGATCTAAATAATGTTGCTTGACAAGCGATTTGTAAAGGGAAAACCTCAGTGTCGATACCTCCCTCCCAGTTTATGACAAATTGGATTCAAAAGACATCAATCTAGTTTTTGAGGCCATGTATCTCCTTTTTATATCAATTTAACTATGTAATTACTACGTATATTGAATAATTATAACAAAAAAATTATTCATCATGGTAACTAAATGCTTCGAGAGGCAGTAGTTCACTTAACACAATGTGACATTATCGTATTCCAAAAAAATGGAAAGCATAAATGTATGTTTCATATAAGAATCCAAAAGTATAATAATATTATAAATATAATAAAAAATTAACAAATCCATCATCATTTCCCACAATTTTAGGTGGTATTGGAAAAAACAAATGAAATTGGTTCGTGATGTAATACTCTATCATAAACATGTGTGATGATTTCATAACCCATTTGATGGAAGTGGTTATGGTTGTAGGTCGTTATATTAAAATTAAAAAATATATCTATATAAAATATACTGAGGATATTATATAGGTTTATAATAAAAATAATTAAAAGATATGGATATATAATTGAAATAGAAAACAGTCATTGATGAACGTTAAAGGTAATTAGGCTCTCCTCCTTAATGTTTCACTAAAATAATTTCAAAGATAAATTAATGTGGAAAATATGAATTCAATGATAAGGATAGGGAAGTTTGAAAGGGACTTTTTAAGGTATTTTCTAATCCAATATAGTTTTATGGTGTGAAGATGAGAGAATATGGTGTTACCTTTTTGAAGTAGGGGAGAGGAAACACATCATATTTTTTATTAGAATTGAGTAATACCACATTTTTCATTTGTAAAAAAGGTACAGAATAGACATTTATAGAACATTAGAGGTTTAAGGGTATAAATTTGTCCATGAAAATAATTTTATACCTATTTATAAGTCATTTTAACACATACTGTTACATTTTAACCCCCCCTGAGTAAACTCGTTTTTACTTTAACCATGGTAATTAATATTTACTGTTTTCATTATTAATTTTTATAAATAATTAACTCTTTATTATAGTATAATATAAATTATTCGGATTAAAAATATAGAATCTAATATTCCAAATTTATTTCATAGATGGGGAAGAATATAATTAAAATTTATCCCCACATACGTGATAAAAATTGGTTATTAAAGAGAAAGTGAGAAAACAAATAAAATATTTATATATATTTAATCTACATGAAGATTACTAAAATTGAATAAATTTTATTAATAGATATACAATTTATCTAATATTATATTAATAAATTATCATATAATTTAACATTATAAATAATTTAAATGAAATTTGAGTTTTCAATTATTGTCTATTATTTTTGACTATTCATCAATAAATGAATATATTTTGAGAATTATAAAAAATTTAACCTGACATTGTTTTGGAAATATAATTTCAAAAATTAATTTAATTTTACATTATAAAATTTTTAAAATTTTTAAAAAGTAATTTTAATATATGTTCCCCAATGGTGAATGAACTTATTTTTAGAAAAAATATTGTTTTAAGATTAAAATTGTATATATTCAAATATATTATCAAGAATCCAAATAAAATAAATTTTTAAAATTATATTGAATATATAATATATAAATATAATTTCCTTTAATGAATTTTTTAATTATTTAATCTAAAACACAATTGTGTACATCAAAATTGTCTTCCAAACTGATTTTATTTTCAATTATAATTAACTAGTCAAAAAATAATTCATTATATATGAAAGAATTATTTTAATAATATATATTATATTATTAACATACTCCATTCCAATTTCTTTGAGGTAAATATTTTTTAAAATAATAATTTCTTAATAGAAATTTATTTTTTGTTAAAACTCACTATTTCATGAAACAGAAGCTAAACTCAATAATGCATGTAACACATGAAAAAAATAGTGTTATGTGTAATGAAACCTAAAATAAGGAGTTTTTATAGAAATATATCCAAAAAATAAAAACATTTAGAATAAAAAACGTAATATATCATCTTCCAACATTTCTCTACCAAAACAATGAATTTCTCCTCGAAATTAATCTCAGTCTTCAACGGTTTAACATTTGAAAATTCCTTCATAAAACCTCAAATCATGTAAATGAATAACAAAAACTCCCTTAAAAGGAGAATATAAAAATATAAAGTATACCTAAAGAAACTAATAAATTGATTTCTAGATTGATGAACATTGGTGGTATGTGATGAATTAGTTATTGATGAAAACAATAATTAATTATGAAAAGTGATAGAGATCAGTGATAATTTGAATGTAGGTGATCATGATATGGTTAAAGATCACAATACCATAAAACAAAGAGGTTTTAAAAGGATAATTTATATCATAAAAAAATAATTATAATACGACTATGTTTTTTTCATAAATTTTTTATAATATTGGGGAATTTTGATTAAAATATATACTCACATTATTTCATTACATTTTGTAATCACTATGTCACATGTTGGTTGTGCCTTGATCAATTTACACATCATCTTCTAATTGGTTAAATGTAGTTATATTTGTTATGGCTGAACTAAAAGATGATATGTTATTCATTATATCATTAGTGATCATAAACAAATAGTTAGTAATGTTTATTCAATATTCATAAATCATCCGATGGTGAAGTAAAAAATTAATCTCTAAATCTTTATCCAATGATCAACTGAATCTATTTGAAAAATGGTCAGCCTTATTACCCATAAAAAATTAAAAATTTATTAGGAAGGTAACTAAATATTTTAAAATGAACTTAACATTAAACTCCCATATAACATCAGGTGTCTCTTCAATGTTACATAATAAACATGAGAATACCAAAGTTGGATATTTACACAAATCATGGTAACAACTAGAATTAATAAAAAGAATTAATGTAAACATACATTCTTCCTCTTTCCCTGATGAAATTAAAATATTATTGAATATATTACATCAATCCAATAATGCTTTAAACTTCATAAATTATATGATAAACCACTTTTTCCACAAATCATTATTCATTTCCAAGTTAATGATTACTATCCAATTTTTTTATTTTATTCGACATCTCTTTGTCCCCCAATCATTATCTGATCGTATATAACATATTAAAGGATAACATCATTTAACCAAAATATCAACTTTCTAATAAATAATTTTCAATACCATCATAACCGATTAACATATTCATATAGATTCATTATTCAAAAAATATGTAGAACAATACTCGTATATTTCATGATTTATATAACACAATTATTTAATTCCAATACTTCATCTAATAAATAATACTATTTCATTATGAATCCATTAACTAGGATTCAATATATTATTCATTAATACCAATTTCCCATAATCTAAAATATGAATCATGTCTTAACATTATTCAATATCAATTTAAACATAATTAAAACAACACTATTAGAACATCCCATACATTTCATATATCATTCATATTCTTTTACACATTATCCATATTATTGTTAATCCTACTACATTTTTGATTATATTGTTGATATTTCTTCTTAGGATAGCTATTCTCTTAATTACAATAACTTACACATTTTAATAATTCATCCTTTGATTATACTTTAGGGAGACCAATATTCCATTGTATTTTGTTTTATAATTTTTTTCATTTTTCTTGGGTAATTACTTACTTTTTATTTTATTTTACAAACTTGAAATATCTTTAGGTTTCTCCAAGAAAATAACTAGGGTGATTCTTCCCATTTTCATAAAAAATAGAGAACTGAATCTTTTACCCTATATGGTCTCCACTATCATTACTCTTAGTTAACTCTATAATTATTTTCCTTGGTGATTCTGAGAGTTGGTTAAGATACAAGTTGTTAATCATGTTTTGTGATAACTAATTATGCATTGTCAATGAATCCTTCACTATAATGATCAAATCATTTATATTCTCCTCATAACATTTTATGTCACATTCAATTTTGACCTGATTCTTTTTGGTTCTACACATTTAATAAAACCAAAATAAACATAGTATCTTAAACAAAAATCAATGTGGAGAAACACATAATAATGAAAATTTCATTATATGATATACATATATATATGATGACACCATCATTTAAATATAAGACAACCATGGTCAATCATGGCCAGGGATTAAATACCTTTTTATTTATTGTAATGATTTTATGAATTTCTATAGTATATACCACATATGTATAAAACCAGGTGAATAGAAACACCCATATTCATGCACTAGGTGATGATCATATCTAGATCAATACGTCATTTTTGATGTTATTACCCCTAAGTACACATGTTCTAGAGGAATTTTGAGTTATAATATCCATACATGGATTTAATTTTACGAAATCCACTATTTCTATCTTGTTCCAAAATTCTTGGATGTTTTCAATAACATTGACTCAACCTTAGACATATCCAATAATGTGTCCCTAGAAAAATTCTCAAAAAACCATAGGGTTTTTAGTAATTATTTATCATCTTAGTTTCCAATGGTCATTTAGACCTTTCCTTTGATTCTAGATATATAAACTCATGCCTTATATATATATATATTAAATTTAATATTATGAATATCAATTTATTACACAAACAATTACCTGATGACCATAATAGTTTCGTGTATTTGGAATCCTGGAACATAATATTATTAATTTTGATAAATATAATCAATGTCTCCCATAAATATATTTCCCTTTAGAAAATATTATACATTTACATTTCTTCATAACTCGTGAAAGAAAACATAAGAATGTGTGAGATCAGATATTCACTAACGGGAAATTTAAGAGATATACGTAAGCATAACAATATCATTAGGCTATGTGAACATGGTTATGGTATATGATAACCATACCCTACAAAACAATGGTCATAAACTTGAGTCATCACATAATGATTGGTACTTCATAATACATTAATCATAAGGTAATCAAAGAACATGATCCATGAGAGCATAAAATTATAATAATAAATCTATTGGTGGAATACACATCATCTTCCAACATTTAGAAAAGTATATATAAGGATAGACTCACTCATTATGACATAGAAAAGAAATAAGGCCCTCAAATACATTAATTGACTTGAAACCATGTCCATGAATATCATTATGGAAATGAATGGAAGGTCCAAATAAAACATTACAGTCCTGAAATATTGGTCCCTGCATAACGTTTTGATCATGTAATCAGGTTTATGTATAACATTATAAACATAAATGACAGGTCCACTCAAAATATTTGGAACAACTAATCAGGATTGATCACTATATTATGTCCATGATGGACAGGTCCACGCATAACATAATAGTAGTAAAGATTCAGTCTCAAGACAATCATAATAGAAAATGTCCCCTACTGAACTACGTTCATTCTCACTTTCAGTCATTCATATATCATGAGATATAAATATTTACCCAATTAATTGGAAGGAGATATTTATCCCACACATCAAATAAGAAAAATCATACATCTATGTTCCACAATATTAGAAATCAATCATCAGATTGTTACTCATGAAATGAAAATGTTTTCATATACATTTCATCATATCTTAAAATATAGAAAATATACAAGCTTCATAATCATTTCATCATTTCATTGAAAAATAAAATTTTGACAAAGAAGTGGGTTCTTAATAATCATAACATGGTATAAGCTATGGAAGAGAAATGGGTTTGACAAACATCAATTCAGGACAAACCATTCATTGAATGAATAGGAATGGAATCGTTGGTTTATATCCTTTGAAAATTAATTGTTACATCAATGGATATCATATTAGATAAAGAATTATATTGAATGATCACTTGTAACATTTCTTTATGATAATAAATTTTTATAGAAAATTAATTTTTTAAATAAAAAACATTTTATAAAACATTTTATTTTAAAATTATACTGAAAATATAAAATGTAGGATTTTAAGATTCTTTTACAAAAATTCAATAGGAAGATATAATTTATTATTTTAAAATAACATATTCAATCTGAAACATTTTAAGTGTATTTTTATGAAAATATCCGTGAAAACATAAAAAGGATGCATAAAAGTGATGATTGGGCATGATGCCAGGAAAGTCCATTCATATCCTATATGTTAAAATAAATATTCATTTATAATAAATTAAAAAAAATTGGTAAATATTTATTTTAAAAATCATAAGGGAATAATTAAACATTTTGAAAACATTTTTGGAGAAATTGATTTTTGAAAAAAATTATTTCTGATCGAAGAGTTAAAAAAGTTGTATTTTCATAAAAAAATATTCTCATCTATTTTATGTACCAAAATACTGAAAAATGGAACTATTAATTAAAAACATCATGAATAAACATGTTAGAAGAAAATTCATGAGTTTATTAAGAGATGTATCATGATATTTTATCATTAGAAACATAATTACAAATAATCATGACAAACAATGAGATTATAACACAAAACTATTACTACATTGGTAAAATTATATTCAAACCCCCAGGAAATATGAACATAAATTAAATTTTAAAATACATTGAGTCAAAATAAATTATAATTATTACATTTTAAAGAGGTTTCATATACACCTTATTAAATAATATTGGATCATAATATAACAAATGTCTCAGAGAATAAAAATTGAGAAAAAACTCTCTTACTACTTTAGTAATATTTTGAATTATAATATCCAATAAATAATAAGATAAAATAAAACCATATATTTTCTGAAAATAATGAGATTTATGATATAAAATTAGAATGGGTTAGTATATTCACATAAAAAATTACATTGTTTAATTTTCATATGTCATCCATAAATAAAAGATAAACTTGAAATCTATAACCTTAAGTCATGAATTACATCATACATGTTCAATAAACATATATACTTAATAAATGTATATCACAAATATAATAATGAACCATACTAATATATATAATACCATATATGGGTTTATAATGATCTTTTATTATCCTTTTATTAATAATTCTTTGTTAATGTCACATTTCTAGCAACAACTGCTTTGGTTTTATTCTATATTTTGTCTTTTAATTTTTGATGTTCTTATATAAATCATAGTTTCCAAATATTTATAATGATAAATAGTTTATAAATATCATATAGATTCATTATATTCGTTTTTTAGAGTTATACAAAATATTTAGAGGTATAAAAATGAAATGCATTATTCCTGGAGATATATGGTCATACATACAGATGAATGTTGTTTTTTGTTTTTTATTGATTAGAAATAAATTATTTTAGATAATAGATTATTATTCAACAATCAATTATATATCATATATATATTATATCTCCACAAAAACTATCCTAAATAAATTCAATGTAAAGCGTTAACAAATCACATTACTTCGCTAGGTGGCGGTCCATTGTACACATGAGTATCATTATCATATTCCCAAAAAATAGAAATATGGGATCCTACCTTTTTATTACTCAATTTTTCATTACAAAGTACAAAATAGAGGATCTTCTCACTTTTATTTTATTTTAAAAGAAAGTATACAATACATGAAATAATGAAATATTCTTCTAAAACAACATGAAATAAATCTTCATGGGTGCACTCTAGGGGACTTTTACTTTAGGTTGTATCATGGGGATATACATCAAGGGATATGGTTGATCATGAATCCTAGTAAGGTAATAACAAGGATGGAATATATAATGTGATCTTGAGTAATATCAAAACGAATATTATGAATAACAATAAGTCATGAGAAAGATACATTTCATAATTATAGGATTTTTAATAATAAAATGGATATGTAGCTACAAATCATAAAGGAGTAATTCATAAGAATATGACCATGATTTCTCTCCTATGTGACATAAATAAAAATTACCAGGGTTATTCACCAAGTTACCATAAAACATGTCATCTCAAGAGATTAAATTGTTTACCTAATGTATTGGAGGTATATCAAGGATCACCCAAAATATGAATTAATTTCATGTGAGACACATAGATCATAGAAAATAATTTCATTAATAACCCATGGAGAACAAATAATCGGTTTCATGTCTTGTCTTAGAAAAGATATTATGAACACAATCATTACATTATTTTTAACTAATGGAAGGAACTGTGGGTTTAGTATTTGTAACATAACGAATCAAAAAGTAATTTTTTAATTTATTTGAATACCCATAGAAAAATGTTTTCTGGGTGTTAAAATATAAATGAAAAAATAATTTTTTATGAAAAATAGGAAAATTTTAGACGAAAATTATGTGTCATCATGGGTATAAACACGATATTAAAAATGAAAAAAATTATATGGTACAAGGGTCTCCCAATGAAAAATTACTATACATAGTGTAATGGGATAATAGATAGTGTTAAAATAACTTATTTTGAAAATTCAAAGACATACAAAAAAATAGAACATGAATGGAAAAGAGATGTGGAGATTTCCATTACCATGAACATTTTTTCCCTATACATGATGATGGAAATATAGGGGAATAAATACACCTTGCAAGACTCCATTGGAGGAAAAAATCATTACAAATTCATGGAGTTTAGATTGGGAGTGAATGGATATAGAGAAATGAGCGGGTATTTATAGAAAAAGTGGAAGATTTATTCAATAATTATTAAATATTTTTTTTTTTTGAAAAATAGGATCTAAAAAACCATTGACTTACCACTGGTTTCTACTCATGGTTTTGTAAATTTGGGACATATTTTATGATACTCTAATCCTCTGTAACAAAAATTCATTATTCAATACATCTTTTGGAATATAAAAGTAATGATTTTACAAAATATTTTTTAAAAATAAAATTATATTTTTTTGACTTTTCATTGTGAGTTATAATTTTAAAAAATGAATAAAATATATAAATAATAATTCATATTAATAAAATTACATTTTTAAGTAATGTTTTGTGTTTAATTGATTATTACATCATTATAAAATAAATACGATGTCATAAAAATATTTTCAAGCCACAAAACTGTAGTTTATTATATTCACGATAAAATAAATTATTTTATATTATACTCATAAATTCACCCAAGAAAAAAAATTAATTTTTGTTTAAAAAATGATGTTTATTTTATCATAAAAATTATCTAAATACGATAATTTTATATTTTAAATAGTAAAACATTATTTATTTAAAAATTTATTTTTAAGGCGTGATCTGATTGTTGAAAATTATAAAAAAATTCTTGAACTTTTTGAAATTAGTTTATCATTTATTATTTTAAAAAAAGTGTTTGAAAATACTATTTAACTAAATAATACTATTCATAATACCATGGTTTATTATAAAAAATGTATATCTTTTATAGAGAAATTAAAATTAATATTTATTTGCGTCCAAAAATAAAATTATAAAATTCATATCAATTAAAAAAATATTATTTTAAGAGAAAATATAATTATGTGGAAATTATGGAAGGAAAATTTTATTTATATAATGTAATTTATTCTTTTGGTGAATAATTTCCAGAAAGATAACATCTTGTTACACCCACATATTCCCTAAGGGTAAGGTTTGTAATGGTGGTGTTTCGTGAGGATCCTCAACTTATATTGCCCAATTGGTAATCTATAGTAACATGAGCTTCTAATATATGTGGTTTCATTAAAGATCCAAATAATGTTGATTGACATGCGATTAGTAAAGGGAAAACCTTAGTGTCGATACCTCCCTCCCAGTTTATGAAAAATTTGATTCAAACAAAAACAATCTACTTCTTGAGGCCATCGATTCTCCTTTTTATATCAATTTAACTATATAATTACTACTTATATTGAATAATTATAACAAAAAAATTCTGCATCATGGTAATAGTTTCCAATGGTCATATTTATCAATGGTTATATTATGGTCAAATCTCAACGGTCACATTTCCCTTTATACCCAATAAATAAAAATTCATTATTTCACTCAAAATTAACTATAATTTCTCATAAGGTTATATATTCATTTTAATAATATGTAGATTGGTTTAATAATTTTTTTGTTTTTTTATAAAACATTTTCACTAGGGTGATAATTCTAGAATATTGGGAGAATTCTTTTTTCACAATTTTAGATATTCTAGTTTATATTCATTCCTGAGTTGTAATATTTTGAATTTTAATTGGCTTCATGTATGATATTATATAATATGTGTCAAACTTTTTTTCAGTGAAAAATTATCATTCAAAAAGAAGTCTAGGTCATTCCATTCTTCCCCTCCCCTTAAGAAATATTAACCACAGAATATCAAATAATTATCTCGTTTGAGGAAAGGTGAGGTTATATATATCTCAGTTAATCCTCTAGTTACCATGTCTCTTATTCATATTTATAGTCCCCCAAAACACTTTGACAATGTGGGTAGCCTTTTTGCATAGATCAATGTGTCTACAATCCAATATATCCATCAGATGCTCTCATAAGAGAGGTCACGTTTGAGTGGCACCACCTCCGGATTCAGTAAATGTGTGGGATTAGGAATGTAAATCCTCAACATGCATACAAGGAATATATCCTGATCAAGAGAGAGGTTCGGTGGAAGTACTAGCTAGCATTCCACTTCTCCTCTGTGATCAACGATTACATAGGGGCTAATGTGCCTAGGGATAATTTTTTCATTCATTCCAAATCACATGACTCAATTCTAGGGTGATATTCGAATGAAAGTTTTTTTTACAAAACATCAAACATAACACCCCAACAACAATTTCATGGAAGGATCTTTTGATGACTTTGATCAACCTTTATATGTTATTGTATGGAATGAACCTTTTTTTCATCGCTTCCACATGATTTAGCCCACGAAATTTGTTTTCACCTACATCATCTCAAAAGGTATGAGTTCTACATCACTTCACATATATAAATTCTTATGGTTACATTTTAATATTTGTGTGTAATGATTTTATATGAGAAATTAATAATGTAGATGTTGATCCCATCCACCATTAAATTCTACTAAGCATGTTCTCAAGTGTCTGAATAGTCCAATCAGATTGGCCATCAATTTAGGGTTGATCGATCATAATATATTTTAATTATGTGTTTAGATGATGATGGATTGTTCTATGGAATTTGGATTTTATCCTTTTATTATGATCATAAATGATATAAAGTGGAACCCCATAAAACTTCACCACTTACATGACATATTTCTTGGAATGATGGTTAAGAGGAAAATCTTCTGGAATATAGATGAAATGGGAAATCTTGGTGAGTCAATCTAATAAAACCCATATCTCGTTATTTCTATTGGATGTTATTGGGAGACCAATGATGAAGTCCATATTTATATAGTCAGCCTTTCACATTACATTTGGTAGTGGTTGCAATACCCCCTTAGTAATATTTTACTATACATTCACTTGCTAACATACAAATCTTATTGTAGTGTAGTTAGAAATATCTATTTTCAAATGATCTCTACAATAATGATCATGAACCTCCTTATACATTTAATGCATATAAGATGTATAATTAATGCCGCACTATGTTATTCATCCATCAACTCCTTGTTTATCCTTGGGATAGATGGGACACATACCCTCGTACAAAATTTCATTACAACTTCTTGATCTATAATTAACCCAAAGAACATCCCATTCTTCACAACCTCTATATTATACTGTAAAAAAGGTTTTTCATATAGATATTTCATGTTATTCTCTAGTAATTATGGTTTTGAAATCATTTGGGATTGGGTTGATGATGTACCATACCATACAATTCCTAAATCCATTTTCAGTAGGTCCTGTAAAAAAGGTACTCCTTGAATCCACATCATTATCCTCACAAGAAGGTCGTTCATTCTTAATTAATTAGTGTTTTTGATCGATATTCTTGTACGATAATTAGTTACAAAATCACAGTCTTTAGGAAGTTACAACAAACTGTTTTGTGTCATGATCGATTATTTTTTCATGAAAAATTAATTCAATGTATGTATAAATCCCATTTCTACCCATAAAGATAATTATACAATATATTAATTTTTAAAATAACTATATCTAACTCTAGGTCAGACATAAAAAAAAATTCATCTTATGATTCATTAGTTGTTAATATGATTTAGAAATCACATTGTAATTTTTGATGAGGATGCACCCAATACCTTTGAATGATGCATCACTATAAATAATGAATACTTATCCAATAGAGGGAAGATTTGACATTGGTGTAGTAACCCATGTCTTCATCATTCCATGGAAACTATCATCACACTCATTTTTCAAGATGAACATATTTTTTTTTGAGTTAAATTCATTAGTTGATAAGAATTTCCTGAAGATTTTTTCAAAAATCTCCAATAATATCCTTCCAAATCGTGGAAACAATGAATATCAGTTACTGTTGAAGGATGATGTAAATCCTTTATTTCATATATCTTTGTAGTTTCAATTGAGATTCGTTAATTGGTTACAATTTTCCCTATCAATGAAAATTGATGTAGCCATATATCACATCATTTTAATTTCATTAGAGAAAAAATTCTTCCTCGGAGTTCCCAAAATAACTGTTACATGATCCTCATGCTCCTTGCCACATTTAGAATATATTAGATTGTCAGAAATTAAAATACCATGATTTTATCAATGTGTTCCTTAAAGACTATATTAATAAAATAAATAAATATATAAGTTGAATTAGTCCTGATTAAGGTTATAAAAACAAACTCATAATTCACATATCTTGTTCGGGAGGTAGTCATTGAGTCATCATATTTCTTCACACTCAATTGATGATTCCCAGATCAGAGGTTAATCTTTGAGAATAATTGATCCCCATAATGATAGTAAAATAAATCATCAATCCTTAGGAGATGGTTCATGTACTTTACTATGATCCTGTTAAGTACTCTATAGTCGAATCGTAGATGAAATGATTGATACTTTTTCATCATATAGAGAATTAGTGTTTTCGAATGAGACACACTTGGTTAGATAAGTCACTTATCTAGTAGATATTGATGTCTTTTTACTTCCTTAAAATCTAAATTTTCCATTCTCTATGGGTTCATTGATTTTTTCATGCATCCATGTATGATTTTAATTGAGAACTCTACCTCTCATCCCAGGGGAGTTCAAGGTAACACTTTATAAAATACATAAAATCATTTATAAATTATGGGGATGTTTTCATTCTTTATACTTTTATTTAATTCTCCATATTCATTGATCATATCCATAAATAAGGCTATGAGATGTGATTCCAGGGAAATATCATAATGGGAAATATCACCTTTGAAAATGATTGTATGTTTTCTATTGAAGACTACTAAAATTTACTTTCTTATGAAGTTGAATGTAAAATTATTGATTTAGATCCTTTCCATTGCTAGTATGGTGTCTAATTATCCAATTGGAATAACTACAAGATTATCAATGGGATTGTATTCTGAAAAGTCAATACTATAGTTTCTATACACTATTGATGCTAGGATTACTCTTCCATGATTCATCAATGATAACTCCACATCTTGAAATTCAGGGACTTATTTTATATTATTTGAAAAAATATGTTGAAAAAAAGGAATGTGTAGAATCAAAATCTAAACTAGCACTTTAATTCATTGAAATCACAATGATAGTACCTTCCACCACATCATATAGAGCCTCCACTTATGCTAACATGATATAAAATACTCGATTATTGTCTCTTGGCATGTGATGATGTTGATATTGGTACCCCTCTATTAGAAAAATTATGTTAATTACCCTGAGATGGGAATGGATCAGGGTATGCCAGATTAAAATAGATTCCATTATGATATTGTCTCGTTGTTAGAAAAAACACCCTTCCCTCTTTTTACCAATATAATTAATGTTAAAAATTTAAATAATTCATGAGACAAAACAAATTTACCATATTCAAACTCAGTAGGATATATCAAATAATAATACAACAACATTGTGATAATGTACCAAATCTACTAGGGCGACCTAAAAAATTACAAGGATCAGGCTAGATCACTTAGATTCCCAAGCTCACTATATTTACATGGTTTACAGTAAGCACACCACTTATTCAATGATCAATCCTTATGTCCCTTTCTCTAACTCACTCCAAGTGGAAAATATCATCATCTTTCTCTTACTTTTCTCATTTCTCTTGGAAAGTATGCATTTATAGTTTATGGACTTCTAGGTCCCTTCATTTCCATGATGGAATGCATACTCAACTATCAATAGATGTTCAATTGATGTCCAGTTTTCACCTATAGATGAAATATTCATTTTTTAATATTGTTCGTTTGCAGAAATTACATTAGAGAACTATTTTAGTCCCTTTGAGAGATTCATGAATCCTCCATTAACTAAGATTCATATTGTTGCATGAGTGCATTGTGGACCACCACTCCTTCCATTGATCATCCCTACTTCGCATGAAAATTATTCTTTCAAAAAATACTTATCCTTCGAGGATGTACTACACTTCTGCGGGCAACTAATTATTCACAAAAATTGCTTCCTCTTTAGGCTATAGTGCCCCGCAAAACCCTTTCATTATGTTCCTTCATAGACACCCATTACATAATTGCTTCATGGTAAACTCTCTTATCCACAGAATCCCTCCTCATAAACGCTTATGAATTCTACGAATCCATCATGAAACAATGATATTTAAAAATGAAAATAACTATATTCAGTGATGGGATTTTATGTCCTTATATAGTAAAATAGATCCATAAATATCTGTAATCATATTTCCCCCCAATTATTCTATGTGGTAAAAAAATTTCTATGGACTGTGACATGCAGTATGCATAGATCCTTTGTTCTTTCATGGTGGTCAATCTCTTATACGGATGAAATCACTTTCAGGGTCCTCAAATCTCAACCTCCATTATGTGAGCAATGATTCATCCTTTGAACCTCAATCCTTCCACAATCACCAAGCCTACTTTAAACAGTTTCTCATTTGTAGTCAGCTTAGTGTCCTTCACGGTCTGCCAAGCAGTGCTCAGTAGAATTTTTCCTTTTCCAAATTTCATTCAGTATTTTGAGAACCTATTTTTTCCATAAACTATGTTTCACTATCTGAAAACGGTGATCCCCTTTTCGGAAAATATTCTTCTCCAAAAACAATCTCTCGATTTTGGGGCCCCCAAATTTCACGAGTAATATGAAACTATGAAAGCCTAAAAACATACTTCGATAATATCAACCATACTCAATTTCAATCATCTGGATTTGTCAAAAAAAACAAAAACAACAAAAAATATTGATAAAATTCATTGAGGGATTATTTCTGATCACCATATAGTATATGCTGATATAGACATTTATGGGAAATGTTCCTAAGTCTTTTTCCCTTATAGCATTAAACTATTGGTCTATCCTACACCATATTCCCTCATTTTTTAGGGTTAAGAAGTTGAGGATCACATCACCTTGATAGTTCTATTATATATGGACTTCTCTTTTTGCCTTTTAACATATTCCCCTCCCAAGTAAATAGATACTATATTTATTCATCCTACAATTATTGAATATTGAATATTTTAATTTCTTTCCTCCTCTATTGTGATCAATGTTCATCCCCATGATTGGCTTCATTGATCTATTCTTCTCTATTGATATATGTATCAAATATGTATCTCTAAAAACCAATTCAAGATTCATAGAACTCCTCATATAAAGACATATATTTCCTAGTCTCTAATTATTATATTCCACCATATATGGGGTCGTAGTCCACAAATAAATATATCCACCTTTCCCTATGTATCCGTAACAAATATAGAAATTTTTTCTTGAAATAAATTTAATTTTTTTTCATACAATCCCATAAAATCATTTTCCTTTTGATTCAGTTTTAGAAATTTCTTCTACATTTTCATTTGCACTAATAGGGTATTTTTTTTGAATAAATTTTTCCCTCAAAATCCTACCCCTTTATAGCATCAATCTTCCTTCTGGGATTCATGTTTCTATTCATTATCCACCACTGATCAGTTTCCCAATCTAAGAGGTACACTACAAGGGTGAATTTTTCTCATTCAAAACAATGTAGTATAGAAAACAATTATTCTTTTGAACTTATCTATTGTTCAAAAATCAATTGAATAGAAGATCCATTGAAAGAAGATATTTGTTGAAATATAAAGGACTCAATGTAAAGTTGATCCCTTTGAGGTGAATTAGGTATCTTGACTTGATTCAAGTTATTTTTCATAACTTGAGTAATTTGATTCAACATGTCTATGATGTTTTACATTCCATATTCCATCAGAATGTCATCATTGCATCATTTGTTTCCTAAATCTTTTATGTGGTTCCCTATATTTCCAACATTTTTCTAAAAGAATTCACACTTTGGTAGAATAATATAATTTTATATATATATAAATAACAATGGGATTTTATTCAATAAAAATAATTTTTAAAAATAAAATTATATCTTCTAATAATAATAATATATTCTATATATCATTCATAATGGTTAAATAAAAATATTCTTTTTAAACAGACATTTACCAAGGGAGTGTCAAAATAAGAGTGTATCAAGGATTATTGTCATGCACTAGTTCCTATTTGAGTCTTGATCAATGTTTTTTTTCGGGTGTTACCCCAAGGTACATATGTTTCAGATCCACATCCACATATTCATATCTAGATTCAGATTTCATTACTCAGAAACCACATACATAATACATTACAATAATAACAAGATATTTTAATACATTTATAGTTTTCTATAGGGTTTTCCCAAATGTTTTCAAGTCATAATTTCCCTAAAAAACTAAACCATCCATTGATAGAAACTATATATTAATTTAATTACATGGTATATAATAGAGGATATTTTCATGTAAATTTTCTTTAAAAAATTGTATATATTTCTTGAAAAATAAAAACGTCTTATAAAACCACTTGAATTAAATATCCATTGATTTAAACTAAGTTAATTTTAATTTATATCATATCCTAGCGGCATAAATCCAAAGAAAAGTTGTTTTAATGAATCCTAGTATGTGAATAAGAATGAGAGGCATATAACATTCAATCTTGAGATATATCAAAAATATCATGAGGCATAATGATAATGCATGATAATGTTACATTAAGTTAAAATAAAAACATGAATAATTACATAGAAATGTATCTACAACATTTAAATGATACCTTCATAAGAATATCACCAATTCTTATCAGCATGATTTCATAAATAAAAATTACCAATGTTATACACAAATGTATTAAAAAACATGTCATCTCTAGTGATTAAATTCATTAAACAATGAGTTTGAGAACTATTATGGAGAACCAATAAAATATATTAAATTAATTTTATCCACAAAGAATATAATAAATTATTTCATTAGTCACCCACAGATAATAAATAAGGAGTTTCTTATCAGATTTCATGGAATAAAAATAGCTCAAAAATATGATCGTTGTATTATTTTTAACAAATGAAAGAATGTGTCAGATACTTATATGTAAATACCCAAATAAAAAATAATAATTTTAAAATATTGTTTAATAACCATTGAAAAGAAAATTGTTTCAGGTATTCCATTAAAACATAGAAGAATATTTCTCATATAAATGAGAAAATTTTGTGGAGAAAATTCACCAGCACGATGGGTACAAAATATGGATTAAGAAAAGGGATAAAATTAGATGCAACAAGGGTCTACCATTATTAAAATAATATACATTTTGTAATTGGATAATATATAGTTTAAAAATAAACTTTTTTTTAAAATTTAATGACATACACATTAAAAGGAAACATCAGTGGAAAAGATAATTGGTTATTTCCTTTATGTTGAAGAGTTGTTCCTTAAGAATTATGATGGAAATTTCTGGGTAAGAGGAAGCCATGGGGGATGTTTTGGAGGAATAATCACCATATATTAATGGAAGATTTATTTTTAGTGAATATAAAGGGAGAAATAGGTTGTTAATTGATAAAACATATAGAATTTGTTTAATGATATACAAATATAGGCTGTTGAAAGCTAGGATGGGAAAAACCATTGGCATGCCATTGGTTTTTTATTAGGGTTTTAGATATTTGGGTAACATTTTATCATACTTTAATCCTCTATAACAAAAAGCCAAAATTATATATTTCTTTTTTCATGTAAATATAATGATTCAACAATGTAATGTTTTTAATAATAATTTTTTTAGACATTGGTAAAGAAATTATAATTTTAAAATTTTAATAAAATCTACTGAAATATTTAATATTAAAAAATATTATATTTTTGGTCGTGTAATTTTTTAATTAATTATTACATCATTATGAACTAAATATGCTGTCAAAAAATATATTAAAAACCAAAAACTTAATTTTTTATTATTCACTAAAAAATAATGTATTTCCGAAAAGTATCATAAATTCGCCATAACCAAATTTCAACATGCTAGTTGAAAAAATGTTTATTTTACCATAAAATTTCCCTAAATATGAATGTTTTATCATTTTAATATAAAATCCCTTATTTTTTTAAATAATGTGGGTTTTAAGGAACATTCCAATTTCATACACGTATAGAACATTTCCTAGGACTCCATAAAATAAAATAATCATTTATTTTTTAAATAAATGTTTTTTAAAATAATACTTCATTAAAAAAATATCCATAAAACATTAGTTTATCATAAAAGTTGTATAAATTTTCCATTAAAATTCATTTTTATTTTATTTACATCCAAAAATTAAATTATATAAGTCATCTCAAATAAACAAAAAATTTACTAAGAAAAACAATTCTTAATTTGAACTGAAGGAATAAAAATTTTATTTATACAATGTAATTTAAAATTTATTTAACTAATGTATGAACAAGTAATTCTATATTACACACTCATTGGCCCTAAGAATAAGATATGCGATGGTGGGAGTTTTGTGGGGGGGGTTCGACAAACATCTACTCAGTGGTAATATCCTATAACATGAACTACTCCAATATGTGATGTCATTAAATCTTATCATTATGATGATTATATTATTCTTGGTCAAGGGAAATACCATGTGAAAATAGCTCTATCTTAATTTCTAGTTGTATAATTGATAAGGCCATGACCAAATTTTTGCAATGGAGGAGTCACTTGATCAACCGTTAGAAGAGAAATATATATGTCTCCAAAAAATTATTGAGAAGGAACTAGAAAAACATTTTAAATATAAAAGGTATTTATAAGAAATACTTTTACATGGATCAATTTGGAGCTCCACTATCCCTATGCAGGCCTTGAATACATCACTTTGAGGGTTTAGTCGGTAAAATAATGAGTTGAAATTAATAACATGAAAAATTAATTCCTATATTATGGTGGCAGGTTCACTCTAGTGAACTCAATCCAATCCTCGATTCCCATGAATGTTATATCTGTGATCAGAGTCCTAAAAATAGTGCTACAGAAAATTTAAATGGTTATGACCACCTTCATTGGGATGAACATGGTGAGGGGAAATTCTACTTGGTTTTTTGGGATTTTATGGCCAACCCCATGAGTATTGGGGGGATCGGAGAATTACCTATTAAAGATTTTATGAAAATCCTTCAAGACGAACTTACCTAGGAGGTGTTTTAAGGGCTCCCCCTTAAGGGGAATTTAATCAAAAATAAGTATGTACATGTTCTTGACTCTAAGAATGGAAAACTATCAAACCTATATCAATCGATATAGTGCCACATCCAATCCCTTAAAAGGCCACTGACAGTTGATCGTTGGAAGAGGTGAGATTAACTACTTGTTCTATAACTAAGAGTGGGAAGAGATCGTCTTTTAAAGGTGTTCATCCACAATCATCACCTTTTCCCATGAAATCAAAAACCCTTATGTCAAACATCCCCCCTTCAATGAACGCCAATTTGAGATATCTAAAACTATCTATCTCTACTAGTATTGTGATTGCATCGCCTATACTACCTGGTCCATGGGAGATTTCATAGAAAAAATATTATAAGTACAATCTCCAGGGTACTATTAAAATCTCAATTATGGGTTCTCTGATGTGGTGAGAATACATCTTATCGAAATTCAATTTCCGTGTTTGGAGAATAGTTAACAAATCCATTCCAACAGAAGATGTGGTGAAGGAATGAATCAGGTTTGTGTCCATATTCTTGTCCTTATGAAGTATTATTTATGATCCCTCTAACAATCTCTTTCTTTGGGGAGGCTAGGATGCTATATTTACAAATGAAATGGAAACTCTCAATAGACTCAACTCTCAGGGGTTTTCCACAGTTTTATTCCTCCAGAAATGGTTTCATGGTGCGATCAATTGTAACTAGGAATGGTATGCTTTATTCATTCTTTTAGTAGTAGGGTGATGTGTTCTTTAGAGCGCTAGAAAGAAGATTTTTCATGAGTGAAAACCAATATCAAAAGGGGTAATGAAGGTTCTATATATGATCTTGAAAACTAATGTGGGATCCCTAGTTCACCAGTGGGAGAATATCAACTCTCTATGATGTTTCATGGTAGGAATAATGGACCCTCTCATGAAACTATGATCATTTTCTATAGTTCACTGGATCATTTGGTTCCCTCCCATTAGTAGCATCATTCTCAACATAAATTATTTGTCTCAGCTTGGTTTTTTAGACGTAAAGGTGTGTTTTTTTTACATATACATATCTAACATGGTTTCCTTTAGTAGTTATTATGAGAAGGGTGATTTTATTTCTATTATAGATTATTTCTCCCAAAAAATGGACTGGTAGTTTGAAACTCCATATATATCAAAGCAGGTATAATTGAAATGGACTCCTATAATATTCAGTATTACATGCGGATAAACTATACCACACCATGTCCTATTAACATTGAATTCATAGGTGTAAAAACAACATTCCCAATAGTGTAACCGTCCAACATACTTAGTTGGATGGAAATAAACTGGCTATCATTCTTTCAGAATGTGGTAATCAGAACAATCATTGTATGATCATCACTATATTGGTTTCCCTCACCTCTATGTGTTCTGAGCTTGTTTTTGTGGACTCCATCGGTCTCCATTATTTTATACCCAATTGATCCTTAGTTTGATGTATTTTGTGATTCTTAGTATTATCATTTACCTTGTGATGCTCTACGGATCCATTTATTAAATATTTAAGATTTTAGTTCATATAAAGATCGAATCCTAGAAAAAACCTTTTGATTTATTCTCTATAAATACCACTACATTCTTTCAATAAATATTTTTTAATATTTATCATAGGGTTATATATCTATTTTTTAGATGTTTACTGGTTTAATAATATATATTTTATTTGTATAGTGTTTGCAATGGGGGTGATGATTCTAGATGATTAGGTTCATCCTTATTTACCTATTATTTATATTCTATTTTATATTCATTATCTAGTAGTAATATATATATTTTTTGTTTGCTTCATTTTTGATATTATAGTATATGTAAAAAAAATTATAAGGAAAAAATATCACAAAAAATAAAGTCTAGGTAATTATATAAAATCATAATTGAATTTTTAGAACATAATTCCAAAATAATATTATTATAATAAATAAATTATATAAATAATAAATCTATCATTATTTACAACCATTATTGGTGTTAATGGAAAAATTATTGACATCCATTCGCGAGAAGGTAGTACACCATACACACGAATAATGATTTCCTAACTCTTTTGATTGAAGTGTTGATGGTTGTGGGCTACTACCTTGAAATAACAATATATCATTATATTCAATAAACAGATTATTTCATATAATAAAGGCATAAATATAACCGAATTATATTGTGTAATAAATAAAACGAAAATTCTTGTGGATTCACATTAACACTTTTTTGGGTATCCTCCATAGGTTGTCACTAAAATCATTCTTAAGATGGACTTTTCCAAAATATTACTTATAGGATGTGGGGAGAAATTTTTGGAAGGGATTTGGTTTGATATTGGATTAATAAAAAGGGAATTATGTTTTGAATAGTAGAGTACATGTGGTGGCCATTTTTAAGTAAGGGAGATGACACACTTGGTATTATTGAAAATAATTGAAAGAATCCATTTTTTCATATGTCAAATGTGACTAAAATTGTACAAACTAAGTATAAAGAAGATTAAGGTTCCAAATATGGAAAAAAATATTTCCTATAAAATTGTTTTTATCATTTTGGCCATTATGGTTTTACTTTAACCCACCTAGTAAACCCAATTTTAACTAAACCTTGATAATTAAGTTTTACTATTTTTAGACTATTCATTTTTGTAAAAAATTAATTTGACCATATTATATAATATTAAATATTATTATTAAAACTATTTAATCTATTTTTACCCATTTCATTCACCTAAGTGGAATAATTTAATATAAAAATAATCTTACTAATGCAATGGGAAAGTAGGCGTTGAAAGTGAACATTTTAAAAGTTTACATTGTTTTCATATCAAAATTAACAAGAATATGACTAAAATTTACTAAATAATATTAATATATGTCTAATTAATCTGATTTTACATGAATGAATTTCAATTATAATATAAATATATAGGTAATTTAAATGAAAATTTATGTTTCATTTAAAATCCAATATATTTCACTATTAATAAAAAAATGATATTTTTCACAAAAACCCTTAAATCTCATCCTATGATAATTTTTAAATGATTATTTATAAAATTATTTTATTTTTCCAAATAAATTTTACATTTGTTCAAAAATATTATCTTAATATATTTATGCTAATTATGATAATTCTTATGTAAAAAATACACCTTTATGAAGAAAATTGGATTCATTTTATATCATTTTTAGAAAACACATAAGATGAATTTTGGAAATTATATTGAATATATAACATATAAATATAATTAGTGATAGTTATTTTGTTTAATTTATTGATATAAAACAATCTTCGGTGCATAAAAAAGTTATTCAAATGTATTTTATTTTCATTCCAAATAAATTGGAAACCTAAGAATTAATTAAATATATACAAGATATTTTATTAATTATGTTAATACAATTATTATCCACCATTCCTAAGGATAAGGGATAACAATTTTTTTAATTAAAAATTTCATCTTAAATGGTCTTTTTTCATTTAAACTTAATATTGTGTGGGACACAAGCTAAACATGGAATTTAATGTAATGCAATTCAAACATAGAGTTGTGTGTAACAAAATCTAAACTCAGTGTTTTGTGTTCAAAATATAACTATAATATTAAATTTATTTTTGAAAAAAATAAAACAAATCTCAGTGTGTTACTAATATTCTTAAAATAGGTTTTGTTTTTTCTTTGGTTTTCTCATAGATGAGGCCTGATAGTAATTCTTGACTGTAGAGAATGAATAAATGTTTCATGTGGTAGTAATATGCATAAGAACTTGTTCCAATCCTAGAAGTAATGTCCAACCATGATATTTTATTTATTAAATATTTATCACACCGACACTGATTCAGTAGTGGTGATTTCAATTTCATATATAATAAGTGAATTAGTTTATTAGTACTTGATCTTAATATATAATATTATAGAAATTATAAATTTAATTTTTTTATATTTTTCATTTTATTATTAGAACATATTATTCATCTGCTATTAAATTTATGATTATCTATTTCGTGAGTATTCTATTGGAAAACATCCTTTAAAAATTTTATATAAAGTTCATGATATAAATATATCTCTAAAAAAATGGAATTCAACTATAATTTTGGTTGGAAAAATATATTAGAAATTGGTTCATTGATATGTTGATTAAATTCATAGTTTCAAAAAATAATATCTTTTCATTTACTCATTTATTTTCCTTTAAAGTTTCTAAATGATAGTTACAACCATATTTTGGAAGAAAAATAAAATTAATTCCTACATCTAAATTCATAATAACTCACCAATTGTTGGAGGCACCCAAAATAATAGATTAAAAGAACCTATTAAATATCATTTTGTTAAAAATAAATTGATAAATAATGTTTGAATTAATATTTATTTGAATTATTTTTATGTTTTTATCAGAAAATGAAATTTGTTTCTATTTTTATTTCTTATTACATTTTTATCACACTCAAATAATTACCATGAATGAAAAAACATTCACCATATGTTAATTATGTTTTAAATAATAATTATTATATATTATCCCATAGGATCACATATAACCATAATATACACAAAATAAGAAGAAATTATAAATTCCATAAATAAATGACCTGATATTGTAGAAAATATAATATTCCATTCATCAAATAGTTGTTGGATCCATCATGTCTGTAGAGGTAACTCATTGGATCATCTTTATATTATGTAATAATATCACCCATTCCAATGGATCCAACTCTCATATAGTGCTTCATGAAGTCTCAATAATAATTATGCCTCTATTTATAATCCTTATTATACAATAATACTCACACAATGCTGGGGGTATGAAGAATACGATATACTGATTAAACATATATCTCATTTACATAGAAGCCCTAATGAAAATAATTATATCGAGGGACAATTCACATTTCATAACTTATTAATAAGTAATTTTAAAAATTCCATATTGCAATAATTTAATAAATAAACAATAAACACCACATAAATATTTTTTGGTCTAGAACATGATTAATCTATATGTATTATACTCTCATTAAAGAATTTAATTTAAAAATAATTCAACTAGATCGAATTTATTATAAATTATAATAAATTAATAAAATTTAAAATCATAATATACTCTTCAAACCACAAACAAAAAGATTAATAATATATATATATATATTTAATTTTATTTTATTTTATATCAAAATTTAGTGTCCTTGGGGCTTCAAATACCTTCCATAGAGGTTTGGGGACAATATTGGGGAAAGATGTGAAAGGTGTATTTAGAATATCCCCACTCAACTTGAACTAGGTCGGGCTAGTCTGACTAGGTAGCTAGATCGATATAGGTGTACTCCATGCATTGGGAACTTGGGCTGAGAGGTCGGTTCCTAATGTGGCATCCCCATTAATCTAAAATAGATTTCATGAAAAATAAATTGAACTCGCATTATTAGAACATTTATTATCACCTCGTACCTAATTAAATTTGGGGAAATTATTTGCATGGGCATCATAACCCACACATTTATTATAATTTTTTTAATAATATCTAATTTTTTGTCCTCATTCTATGCTGTTAAATGAAAAAACTAGTCCCAGTGACTACTAAAAATATCCACTACCTCACAAACCATTGGTTTTCCCTTGGTCACACTTTAGCACATATATATCTTTAAGCCCAACATTTAGATTTTGGTCACCATATGACCATATCTTGACCATCTAACAACATATCGAAAATCAATAATTTACATTATTATTGTATTAATACCCACTAACTAAATTAATGAAAATTTAATTTTAATTCATTCATAAGATAGTACATGATTCCTATAATAATTCTTTTTAGATGTCGGAGCTCCATAGAAGAATAGAAATAGGTAATAATATTCCATCAAATATTAATTGAAACATCATATCTAATGTTGGAGAACCTAATTATCAACTAGGTAATACCATGTAATGAAAAATATTATGAAAAATAAATTGAAACTATACATAATTTTATTTGTTATCAACATCATGATATGATCATTGAAAAGAATCATATCTCAAAGGATCAAGAAATAAAACCCTCTAGATAATCCACATACACTTTTAAAGCATGATTATATGTCAATATTTAGACTCAAGTTGTTATAATTATAAAGTGTAGTGTCATCCAAAGTATTTAAGATTATCATATCACTATTTACATGATCTAGGGAGGATTTTATAGAACACAGTGATCCAAAATAACCATTCTTACTCTATAATGTATGAGAGATGTGAGATAAGATCTCAAATAAATTAGAGAAATTGTACCCTTGAATGTGTGTTCATTTGGTTCATATAAATAGGTTATAACATGTAAAAATAAAACATATGTAAAATAAAAGGTTTAACCATATAAATGGACCATAAATCACACTTATAACCTAGATAATGTGCCCCTATTACCATAAGTACACTACTGGTTACTTTTAACTTCAGGATTATAATGTCTGATAAAACATGTGACACTAACATAGCTCATTTATCCTATAAAATATGTAACGATCCCCGAATAATAAATATTCATTCATAATAAACTATTTTTTATTCATTTAAAGAATTTTTAATATTTTGATTTCCTAAATTCACCATATATTAATGTATACTTGAATAATATTTAATTTTATATTTCATTATGATCATTAATACATTAATATTACCTAGCATCCATTATAGGGCCCACTATGTCCAAAATATCAGTCCATTAGTATTGGATAAATTTTTATAGAATTTTTAGTATTCCACTATTAAAAATTATCTAAATAGTACTGACTCTCACTCAAACACTTAGAGATGTGTAATGTAAAACATCACGTCTATTAAAGGGATAATGTTATGTAATAATAATTATATTCTCCAAAAATCATAAATTCTATAATATAATTTTTTTACCTTATGATATGAAATAATGATGCATGAATAAGCTATGTCCCCATCTTCAGTAGTTTTATTTTTTCATTCAATGACCATACTATATTGAATTATCTCCTATCACATTCTCTGGTTTAATAAATTTACATTCATCCTAGACTACTAGGACTAATATATCTTTTCTTCATCTCAAATGAAAAAAGTCCTTCATTGATTAATTAATCAATATAATTTCACCAATGATGAAACTGATTCAAGATATTTCACCACAAATATTTACTATCATTATTTTCATCAAGTATCAAAGTACATTATTAATTATATAAATTAGTAAGAATATAAATTTTGATAACCTACCCTCATCATCATAGATATAAAAAAACAAATAAAACCCAAAATCTAGTGGGGTTCATATTGGTGGGTCATTCCTCCTAATCTGATGTATTTGATATCACCAATTGAGAACATAATGGGAAGAAGTATAAATTATTATGAGACCTTGATACCTGATAGTAAAACATAATCTACTTCTACATTGAAGGATATATAAAACCACAGTACAAGTATTAAATATTAATTCCCTAGTATCTAGTGATTCTCATTATACTTTAATGTTTTATAACCATTTCATATGATATGTAATGTATGTACATTAACATATATATATAGTATATGAAAAGGTAATCATACCATCATGGTAAGTGAAAGAGGTGTATATATCAATATGTATATAGGTAATTGTAATCAAAGTACACATGGAGTTCTTACTAGGGTATGTAGTCTAAAAAATGTAACTCACTCGAATATGAGCCTATGAGGTTTAAAGAATCTCAACATTAATTGAATCATTATTAGGACATCACTAGCCCATTTGGATAGGGTTATTTTAATCCCAACCACCATTACCAATACCACCAATATAGTTGACACTATATTCAAACATTAATAAACCACCATGAAGATAATCCAAATCTAAATGACCTTGGGAACCACTATAGATATTTTGGGAGTATATTACTCCTAACGTTCCATTGTTATATAAATTTTCATGTAATTAAATTAATTCACATTCTATTAGATGTCTCTAATGACATCCTCTTTGTATATAAATATGATAATGAGAATTGCTACAATATTTACAATGTTATAATTACCTCTAATAAGTATACAATAAGAGATGGTCATTATAATCATTGATATTTTTTTGGATTGATTAATCCCCATACATAAAAAATCATGATGACAATTTGTGTCTTATGGGGTATATATCCAAAAATTTCATCACATCTGAACACGTTGTTTCCTTATAACATGGGTTATACAATGAATATGATATAGATATAAAATCATTGTAAAATTACCGTCATCCTAAAACACATGATTTAGGATTGAATAATCATTGAATGAAGTGGTATCATTTACTAGGAAACCACTTTCCAAGTATACCACATATATGGGAAGGGGGATTTCTTCAAATTCTCTCCACTAGTCATCGAAGGATGTTGAACCCATTTTTTGATAATGGGTAGATTTAAATTTTGAAATGAAAGATCTAAAAACACCAGTGAATCATTAATGAATTTTGTATATTGAATATACCCATTGATGAAGAAAATTGGGTTATAGCCCCACCTCTACTGGCTGAAATAACATAATAAATGGGAAATTTTTTACTTATAAAATATGAACATACATTCTCAATATGCCAAGGGAAATATCATTTATTTTAGTTAAATTTCCCTTTAGTATATTTTCATAAGTTTCTTAATTTGAATACCGAATAATCCTTAGTTCTAGTGATACCAACGGTACATGTTATATTCTTAGGACTTCCATGACATAATGATATAAATTCTAATAGGGTCTTTTTATATTATTCACCCAAATAAATGGATGCATTGGTACAACTAAAATAGTGACCCCATCTCGAATAGAAAAATCTACGACTTTAACTATAGAATGTAGATAATTCTAAACTCATGTAATTCAATATGATGGGTGGATTGGAACAAAATATCACAATATATTCCTTTTATTATAGCCTATTTATAATTATACCAAAGAAAAAGGAGAAAACAATTCTATAATATTTTTTAAAATATTAAATGGTCCCCATTTGTTTGGAATATAAATTTGTAAAAGTAGTATATCACTATTTGAGAGGATATTTAATGGTATTTAATTTTCCAATTAATGTCATGGATGAGGAAAAAAATCATTCATGGACAATATTATTGTAAGTAATAAGAATGTAATTTATCTTATAACACTATCACCTAATGGATGGATCTAACATAATCCATCGAGATACATATTCTCCATGATAAATTATAATAAATCTATCTATATAACTTCCCAGATGATCTATATATAATTATAATACAACAAAACAAACCTAGGAGGATTCTGGAAATTTTCTAAAATTCCACAATGACTAGAGGAAACTATAAATCAACCCATGATTATATATCGATAGGTACTAGTAGCACAAAACATTTGGCATATGAATATGCAACAAGAGACCATCACCCTTAATCTAGAAATGATGAAAACTAAAAACCTAAAACTGTTCATGTTCCTACAAACAGTTCACATATTACATAATAATATTATTACATGAATACTAATCCTTATATAAAACAACATTGTATGAAAAAGATGCATTAAAATTTTCAGATGAGGATAAACAAAATATAAAACTTTCATCTTAAACATGGTATTGGGACCTCATTTTATCAGTAGAGTATAACATTAATAATCTATCAGAGAACAAAATTCCCAAATATTTGTACCCAAATGTTCAACCCAGCTACATTTCTTACAATATAATATTAAGATAAATAATTCAAAAAGCATTCATCTTCTAGTATTTAATCAAGATAATTAGAATAAAGTTTTTTTGGGGAAAAGAAATTGCATATATCATGTTAGTAGTGTAATGTTATCACCCAAAGAAGAAGATAAGTTGACCTAAATTCCATACAATAATTAAACAATGTTTGATTACTGGATGAATTAAAATTCAATCAGTCACATGTATTCTAGAATCAAGGATTGGATTAATTAGTTATTCACTACTAAAATTACCTCCAAAACAATCATAGTTGGTCTCTATACTTATAATCCCTATAAAATCAATATCAATCAACACAAGTATGGAATGGATTAGGTGTAGGTTCCCATACAGTTATCAAAACTTGTTTAGACAGTCATGAAAATTATGGAACTAGTATTTGGAGGGAAGACACAACCTTAACAAATATAATCATCCACCATAGAAGCATCATAATTTTTCCTCTGTCAATGTCATTTGATTGATAGAGATGTTTAAAAATTATGAGAAATGTTTTCAACCAATATCATTCCAAAACTATCACGTAAGTGTATAAGGAAGGGAATGATATACCTAAGATAGAATTAAAAGAATGGAATCCATCCCATCCTATATTATACATGAATCTAAATAAAAAAAATTAAAATTAAATGGCCTTAATTTGAGAAATAATTTTTTCTCAAACCCTTCAATATTCACACTATTCTTATATAATTGGTGGAATAGTTAGGTGGAGAATAGTCACATGTCAAATATTGATGTTTAATAGATCTTGGTAAACTTATTCAATATATATCAAGGTCACCATTATATATTCTCCATTACATTTATCTTCATGGTAATCTTATCCTTTTCGTTCCCAAAACAATGAATTTGATTATACCTAGATAACTCTACCTTTATAAAAAAATTAAGTATTGAAACATATTTACATAGCCCTAGAATAACACTTATTCATTGATAATTTAATAATTACAAGTACATTGATGAATATTAATATCAATAATTTAATAATTACAAGTACATTGATTAATATTATCATATTTATGTAATTAATAATTCTAAACATCATAACAAGACATTCAATTTCTCATGTGATGTCATCTTTCATTAAAGGGAAAACCATCGGAAAAAAGTCCAAGATAGTTTTTCTCATGAGACCTATTGGTTGATTCAATGGATATAGATTTCCCCTATAAACAATTATTAAGTACATATATTTCCTCATGTGAAATGGGTGAAATATAGTCATTATAAACAATCACATTTAAAAACATTCATATGAAATTTTAACAATTACCCAAATTAATAAACATTGTCGTAAACCATCTAGAGTAATATGAATGGTATCAAACTAGTGCATCCCCAGTCAAACTGATCATAAACCATTTGATTAAATAATAAGGATAATTTCATTACAATATATCCCAAATTGTTCCAAATTATATTAATTGTTCTATGTCCATGATGAATAGAAATTACATAAAAATGTCATGAAAACAATCTTGATGAATATAACCACTTTTTCTTTCATAATATTTATAAAACTAAAAGTTGACAAAAATATTTTGAAAATAATTTTCATTAAAAATAATAATTTAATAATAGTATGTAATATCATAATTAATTATTGGTCATGATGGTGTTAAATTATATACATTTCATACAAGGTAGAAAAATATTCCAGACACATTTTTTTTATAATCCAAATATGAATTGTTTGGAAAATGGATTGAAAATTCATTTATTTTTCTAAAAAGTAAAAAATGCAAAAAAAAATTATTAAATAAATTATTTGGATAATTTTAAATTAATTCTGGAAAACAATTTTATAAATCATGTATTTGGAAGAAAAATTATTTTCGACTAATGTAACAAATAAAGCTAGATTTTATAAAATATATTTTCCCAATGAAAATTATTAAACAATAGAATGAAAATGGAAAAATTTATTTAAAAAGTACATGGATAAAAATATTATAAGATCATATATTGATTTTAAGAGATATATATCATATAATTCCCCCATGAAATACTTAAACACAAACAAACCTAGATAATGATGTGATTTTAAAATAATCCCTTACCACTTTGGTAATGATTCAATCAAATGACTCATGACATAAATAACATCAAATATAACATTAAATACAATGAATATAAATACATTCATTATATAACATCTAAAAGGGGTAGTATAATTACCCCACAAAAGAAATATGTTTTGAGTATGGCATATGTCTCACAAAAGTAAAAGAGATACGAGAAACCATTACGTTTTGTGTGATATTCATCCTACATGTTCGAAAATATTGTATAATAAATATAGGATTTTTATTGAGATATCATATAAAAATAATAATGTATTTCAAAAAATATATTATTTACTTATTACCTTTTATTACCCTTTAATTAATTAATCTATGTTAAAAGATGTTTATATTAATAATAGATTTTTTCCTATATGCTATGATTTGGTATTTTTCCGTTTTAACATAAAAAATGTTAAAAAAATTATAGAATTTAAATCATGATATACATATCTTATATATATTATACATGTAAGTAGAGTAATCTATGAAATCTATTGACATGATATAAATTACACTATTAATTAAGATGATAGACATTATGTATGCATAAACGTTGATTCCATTTTTAGACATATATAAGGAAAGGAAAATAAATATTTATTAAACATTAAATAATCATTATTGGTTTATATATTTAATTTATATTAATAATTTAAATCCTTATTAACATTCATGTAAAAAAGGAAAACCGTTTCACATCACAATGTTGTGGCGGTAGACGACACGTACACTGGTGCGACATTATGTTTTCTCGATGGACTATAAGGTAAGATGTTAAATGTGATATTATATTAATATAATTATTTCTAGTTCATAAATATAATATATATCTATTCAATTTCTCATTATTACCTTCCATGTAACATGCAAAAGAAAAATTTATCACATCTCTTTGTGAGGCGATAATCTACATCACACAAAAGTGATGTTATCATACCCCCCAAGGAATGGAAAGAAATAAGGTATATTTGATATTATAATTCTATATGTATTATAATTTCATAAATATAATATAATTTGTTTAATATAAAATTATATCCATCTATTAATGATTATGGTGGAAAATGATTTATGTTGGTTGGCAAGGCAATTGTCTACCGTAAACAAGATCGACATTTTTGTTTCCAATTTGATAGAAATGAGATTTATATTGGTAATTAACATAACAAAATAACATACAAGTATATATTAAATATTAATCATTATATTATAATAAATTAATAATATTATATTTATTTATATGTATAAGTAAAATGAAAACACATTGTTAAAAAAATTTCAACATCGTTAGATAACCGCTTTTGGATCTACAAAAATCCTTCCTAGATTTTCATTCTGATCTAACAAAAACATCTAATATCTGTGTTTGTAATTATGTAATATATGTGGATATATTTTTTTCAAACCAAATGTACATGGAAGAGTTAATATGATTTTATAGGGGTTGCCTGCTACAAATGGGGGAGAGGACACATATGAAATTTTTTAAAAGCTAAAGAGATGCCAATATTTTTCTCAAGTCACAGGCCTCCAAAATTGGTTTTATCAACCCTTAGAGATTATAATGAATAAACATGGACATAAATTTGATTATATAAAAGTTTTAGATCATTTTTACCTATTTAATCTTGGTTTACCATCCCTTTAAACCAATTTTTTCCTTAACCACTATAATGAATTTTTTCTCTCTTTACTATACATTATGGTAAAAAATTAAACCCATTCAGACGATGAGAAAGTGTACATTCAAGAAATGTATTTTTTCTGGAAAAGACAATCTTATATTAACTGTATGAATAAAAAATCATTTAATAAATTTAAAAATTATAATGGTAGATATAAAATATATATTTAATTTAAATCATTCCACATTATGGGATATTATTATTGATTGAAATATAAAAACATTATGCACTTCCAAACAGTTTTCATAAAAATGTATTTTTTAACATCCTAGGTAATTAATGAGTAATAAAATTTCATATTTATTAATATTTGTGAATTAATTATTAATTTTACTATAAATGGTCCACTATGATTCGATGGCATACTCGATACGCAACAATGGCTTTCTTTGAAATCTTATGTTGCACACAATGTTGAGTCATACTGAAAAGTAATAACATAATATTATTATTTTAAATTTTTGTTAACGACTAGTTGTTGTAATGACATAAGAGCATAGAAATAACTAATAAATGATTAGAAATTTTTTTTAAATGTTTTTACATTTAACCAATAAATCTTAGGGGCTTAAAATATAAATGAGTCTAATTTTAAGCATGAATACTCTAATATTTAGTAAAAGGTCGATATACCACCTTTTGATTGAGAACCCTCATTAAATTTAGTATTGGTCACTTTTAAATGTTCTTTTTTAAAAAATAACATTTTTATTTATAAACAGGACATCAAAATAAACTTTGGGTAAAATTTTGGTATTTTTCTGATAAAATTCAGTTTTTTATTAATAGTGAAAATACTGTATTTTCATTCAAAAATACCATTTAATGAAATTTATTTATATGGTTAGATTATAATTTTAATTGTTTTTAATTTTTAATTAAATTATATATTTACCATTTAATACAATGGTGGTCATTATAATTAATTTCACTTTGAAATTGGGCATAAACAGGTGTCAATCTTTTGATAGTTATTATTTCTTAAAAACACGATATTTGTTTTGACAACAAGAGTTAATTTTAAATTAATTAATGAAACTTGTATATTTTTTATTTGGTAAAATAGACATAATTTTTTAATTTGTAAAATAAAATATACTTTAGGCTGAATTTGTGGTATTTTTCTGAAATGCTTCAATTTTTTGATGAATAGTGAATCCTGTAAATAGTAGTTAAAAAACTGGCTTTTTCATTAAAATTAAAATTTACCCCTTCTATGAATTAATCTTAGAAAATAAAACCTACATGGTTTTTATTATTAAATAAAATTTGGTTCAATAAGATGAAAATAATTTTTGTTGATTAGTAACTTTTGACTTTTATTTACCGTAGTTAAAGGTAAATATGGAAATTGAAGGTAAAAAGAATATGATAATAATACCAAATGTTTTTATCACTTTTCATATCATTATTGGATGAGTCATGGGAGACAATTTTCATCCGTGGATCGATTTTGGGACCCCATGGATCCACTTAAGATAGATTATGACACTTTAGATTAATTAATTTGATGTAAAAGGAAAAAAGGACACAAACAAATATCTTTTGGTAAATTAGTTTTTACATTGAGTAATATAAGTTATGATTTTGACTATAAATATTTATTGGAAATATAATAAGATTTCATACATCATTGTATTTTTTTATAATTTTTAGAAAATAGATAAATTAAATTATTTATGACACAATAATGATGAAGTATATACCTCATTAATAAATGATTTAAATAAATAAGATTATAAATATTAAAATAACATCCAAAACCTGTCCAAATCTTTTTGGATAATTTTATTTCAACATTGAGTCATATTATTTTAGACTTTAAATAGATTTCGTCCTTTTGAAACAAAATATCATTATATTATAAACTAATATTTTCACATTCTTAAAGAGCCGCTCCTCCCCCTTATAAAAGGAAGCCACTTATAACAAATTTGTCAAAACTCTCATGCTTTTTGACTCATCCAACCTCTTCCCAATTAATCTCCCTACATCCCTCTACTACACTTAGAAGAATTACTTAAGGAAGAAGAAACATCAAAAAGACATTTTGGATCAAACCAAAGGAAGTTACCCAAATTAATGGTAACATTTCCTCTTAACTTTTTTTCTTTTATTTTACTTATCCAACCCCTAAAAACATTTTATTACATTCTATAATAACAAATCCAGTATCATAAATATATTATAATGTTTTTATCAAAATTATTTTAACTACACCTACACACACCACCATCTATTGGGTGAAGAACATAATATTTCTGTGGATGGAAAACTAACACCTCACGAAACGATGATTATTCGATTATCTCCAACCGCCTCTCATGGTGGCCATTAAGATTGAAATGTATTTGTATATGTTATATATTATGTTTATATTTTCTTTTTTTTCATCTGTATTTTAAATTTATATCCTACCGTTATGGTTTCCATAATGGTTAAACGTGATAATTTCATTTGAGGATGTGCAGACTACCGCCCCCTCAAAGTGATATGACTCATTAAATCCATATGTGAGATTTATAAAGGATATAATTAATGAAATTATATATGATATTATACTGTAATTAAAATATACCTATATATCATTGTGTTTTATTTCTATAAAAATATTTAATAGAAATGAAAGTAGCATTCATGTGTACATACAACTTACTATCTCCATGAACGATGCACTTCCTTTAATATCTCCAAAATTTTATGTACTGTTATTAATACATATATATAGAGGATATATATGATTTATAGGATATCTAAATCATGAATATAAACTTGGAGATAATGGACTATTTACCACTTGGACAAATTGTAATTATAAGTTGTTCATTTTTTACTAAAGTACCAAATATCAACCAAACAATCATTATTAACATAAATGATTGCATAATTTTTAAAAAATAGAAATAAGTGATAATAAATGTTAAAAATTTTCTTCATCAATTATATGTTAACATTAGTTTATTACTCAGGAAGAACAGGGAATGGACGAGTCAAGTAGGACACGCGGTAAGGGGATTTCTTATCTCACTTTTAATTCCATGAGATTTTCATTATTCGACAGTTATTTATTAAATGTGGTGTAATTTATATTGACATTGATATATCTTATAATTATTCACTTTATATTCATAGTATTGTGTGATTAAATTGGTGGTTTTTATCTTTTGGTCCTACGACTCAAATGATTACAGTGAGGTAAGGGGTGTTTATCTCATTTTTTATTCCCGTGAGATTCATGCTATATTTGACACTATTTTATTAGAGTGGGTTATGTATTTCCCAGGATTCAACTCTTTGTGTAATATACTTTCATTTATAAATTTCTACATCTACATTGTATGGTCCTTCTTTCATGTGGTGTATGTTTTGTAAGTTACCAAATCGGTAAGGGACTTCGTCTCAATCTATTATTATTATGGAATATACTGTTTTAATAAAAAACATTCTGTTATATGCTGTATAAACACCCTTGAATATTCAATGGGAATCTTTTTAAATGAATCATTTTATTAAATAAAAGAAAGTAATGTTTCTTTTAATGAAATTAGTGACAACGACATTTCCTCTACTATGAGTATTATTTGATCATTATCTTCCTTAACAAGCCGTGATGTTTTTTTTCAAGGAAAATATATACCATATAATCTTTTATGTATTTTGGTATTGAAAATTGTTTTGATAATAGATTTGTTATTTCAAAATATTTATGTGATATATTGTTCTTTAAATGTGGAAATGTTTTCTTTCCTTTATGTTTGTTTTATGGGTTATGATTTTATAATGGTACATGGACATTTGATGGGTGGTTACATAGTAAACCAAATGACGGGTGGTGCCGTGATAAACCAGGATGGGTGGTTATGATATAAACTCCAATTCATTGGGTATAGAAGCCAGTTTTATGGCTATTCCATTTAGTGATATTTGTGGAAGTCGATCGTATGGTTATTCAACTTAAGAATGTTTATGTCCTAAGTTACTTTTATATTTATGTTTTCTTTATATAGATTTTATGGAATTATTTTGGTTTCAATAGGGTATGAAATGATATTATATTTGGTGAAGTGTATTTACTACTTCATAAAGGGTGAATATTACTTATGATAAAGTATTCATGTCTTACTTGTAGTTTTGAAAATTTAACAGTTTTCCTTCTTTGTTTATCCATTACTGAGCTTTTTATGCTCATTCAAATTTTTTAAATATTTTTCACAGGACATAAATTTCAATAGTGTCATGGATGGGATCAATTAAAGTTCACGATGTCTAAAACATGGAACTAGACATGTCTCAATTCATCTAGAGTTTTCATTTTATAAAAAATTGTAATTTAATAGAAGTGTATAATTTGTAATTTTTGAGATTTAATGTCATTTTAATGCCTATTTCTATAAAACTCTAAACCTGTAAATATCCTCAATGTTAATTATTCTTTTAATTCTAGATTATGTAATGTATAAGGCCAAGTCCTTATATTTTAATCCCAAAAATAACCTTACATTAAAATATATAATAAAGGTGATTAAAATTATATCAATATGATTATATATAACAAAATAGTACTTAGTTTAATTTATGTCAATTAATTATAAAAATTCCACTTTTAAAATACATAATTTATTATAAATAAATGGTAATTAAAAAATACAATATTTTTCACTATTCACTAAAAATCAATATTTTCTGAAAATATCATAAAAATATAATTAAGTAAATTTTGATACAATTATTTAAAAAATGAAGTAAAATTTTAAACATAAATTCCACGAAATTGGTAAAAATTAATTTTAAATTATGTTCACAAATTTGGACTAAACCACCTTTTTGGACAATAATGTTTTTTAGAAAACATTTCTTTTCATTCAAATGAATAATATTTTATTTCAAATCAATATATAAAAATCTAATTGATTTTATTCAAGTTTAAAAACATAATTTTTATAATGTTGTTACTGTTATTCATACCAACCAACATAATTGCATGGTTATCATTGACATGCTTAAATAATAACTTTTTAATTAGTATCTTGTTATGTTTAAACCCATCATTATGATATTAACTAGTAAATTTTATTTTATATTCAGATGAAAATAGAATAAATACATTGAAACATAGTCCTGTGAAGGAAAATCAATGGGATACAAGGACCAAGGGTGTCTAATGAGATACATACCGAGGGTATCCCCTCGAATAATATTTACCCCTTACAACTTTATGATTTTCATGTCATGTAAATTTTAACACTCATTAACATGAATATCCATTGATGCTAATTTTTGACACCACTTTGTTTCCCTCATGCTGATTTTGAGATACCATTATTATGTCCCCAAGGATAATGTGGAATTTCTTAATAATGTAAAAATTCAAACACAGAATGAAACCCACATTTTTAAGTGAGTTATACAAGATCATTGAGTATGTTTCATATTTATTGATTTTCATACCAATTTTAATTCAAACATTATAGCCTTAAAGCATGGACATTGCTTCATTTGTTGTCTTATTTATTGCTTTCCCCAAACACATGTACCCTGCATGTAAATGAAATGGATGAGAATAAATATATTTTATATCTCTACATGAGTCATGTAATAAATGGGTAATGAAGGATTGATCAGTAATAATCATTGTAGTTAAAGAAATAAACTCGCCCAAAAATCCCCACACCTTTTTTGCCCACTCACTCTAGAAGAAGATATGAACTGAGAATTACTCATTGTGTTCCGTCCATCAAACAATTCTAGAAACCACACAAATACCAACCCTATTAATGTTATCATCTTTGGGAATGGCTCTATTTCTTATCATATAGGAAAGGAAATTGAATTTGGTGGGGATATTCTTAAACCAATTTATTTTATTTCATGCCCCCCTTGAACCTACATAGTCATGGTACATTTTTAGTCCCGAATCATAAACATTCCACCTCTAGAATGAGGAAAGGCACACATGTCTGGATGAGAGGATAGTTAAATAAGGTTCCAAAAATCCAACATGATGATATTTTACACTACGTTAATAATCACATAGAACTCACATGTATATTTTGAAAGAGTTTTTGTAGAAGGGAAAAAATTTAACTAGTGATCTCCCCACTCTAGTTGTGGTGTGAGAACAAAACCTCACCCTTCCAAATAATCCAATGGGAGTATGGAGTATGAGCTCCAAATATGGCCCTAATATCATATCTAAATTGTGATTTATATACAACCAATTATTCCAAATATCCCAGAGAAAATCCTTTCATGTTAGGTCCCTTTGGGTCTGTTGCACAAAACCCTCCCAAGCTAACTTAGCAAGAAAGATGTGAAAAGTATCCTAATGGAAATAGACATTAATATCTCCCTCAGAAACTATCTAGCCAATCTAGTTCCACATGTCCCAATTAATTTTACCCTCCAAATTGGGATCCCATATAAAATTGGAAATTATTCTACCAATGTTTTTATAACACATTTTTTGACTTTGAATGATGATAAAGCATGAATCCAGTTTTCAAGAAGCCTACTATTCACAAGCGATTTTCTACCACCAAAGGATATGTAATTGTTTTTTTCAATTGAGAATCCTATTAGTGATTCTATTAATGAGTGTATCAAAATATCATGTTCAGATACTTATAACGGATAGAGGTTCCCACAAATAATTAGTAGGAACTCCCCACACTGCATATCTCTGATATGACCTATATAAGAAATATGGCTTGAAGAAAAACTATTGTATATAAAGAAGCTACTTTTCTTTTATTAACAATATTGTCTCTCTAATGATAGTAAGAATTCAACATCTTGGTCATGATCCTTAACGATCTATAGGAATTATTCATGAATATCATAGTATCATTTGGGAATGTAAGATTAATAACTGATGGGGACCCCATTCTTCGATGATATGAGAATATATCTCTATTATTCATCCTCTTTTGAGTAAGAAGACTAAGAACATTTTAGGATTGGATAATAAAACTCAGAGATATGGGTTCCCCCTATTGAATACCCATGGATTCCTTAATGAATCCAAATTATATTCCCATTAATTAGACAAACATCCAAGATAAGCTAATACACAGAAAAATAATTTCAATATTCCAAGGTGAGAAACCCATACCTACCAAGACTTTGTTAATGAAACACCATTAAATATGACCATACTATTATTTCATATCATGCACAGTAGCCATGATGGATCTGAGAGTTTTGAGAATTATATCCCTGTTCATTTATTGGGAGAAGGACATATCTCCTTGAATAGACCGCCCTTTCAGAAAACCATGTTGTTCCACAGAAATCCACTTTTGGAGATGGGTCAACAACCAGGATTTAATTAAACTAACAAGAATATTATATAGAACATTTAACATACTAAAAAAAATAAACTAAAGGATGAAGTTAGGATTATTTTTCTTGGTAATCATCACAACCATAGTGGCGCATGAAACATGAACTAGTAGTCTTCCTGATAAGAAATATTGACTGGCTAGAATAATATTCACATTAATAGTCTCCCCCAAGGTTCTGTAAAAAGATGTAGGAATACCAACCAGAATAGCTACAAATTTTGGATTGAGTTTCATCATAGCTTTGAAGTCCTTTAAATCAGGTGGTAGAGAACCCATTTGTTCATTTTCACTCTTAATAACTATGTTCGGCATCACATCAAATTGTTCTGTAGGTTCCCTTTGGTATCCATTTAAAAATTTCATGTTAGGCACATCAAGAAGGTCTCTTAGGTTCATATTCGAAATGGAACCTACCACATCCTTTTCATCTAAAAACCCATTTTCCAGCCTGATGTTTTGTTTAACAAGCCATTTCCACTCCTTGATACATGCTTGAAAATATGATGTATTTTTATCCCATTACTTCAACCAATTTATCTTCGGGATTTCCTAGTAATGATGTTCCAACATTAGTAGTATGCTACTAAAGAGATAAAATTTATTTATAATTAAATATTTCATAAATTTAATATGTGTCACATTATCTTCTAATCTTGGTGTTTTGTGCCATATAAAATAACAAGATGATTTTCCCCATTTAAAATATTAGGGTGTTACATTCAACCCCATTAAAAAATTTGGTCCCATAGTTTAATATTGCTCTTAAAAATTACAGGGTTGACATTAGAGATTACCTTTATTGGAAACCCACAACCTAGATATTTTTAATAAATAATCATCTTAAAAAGGTATAGTGGTACGTACATAGGTCATAGAGAATAAAAATCAACATGGTTTTCATGTATGAAAACATCAGTAGGAAGTTAATATATGGAAATGGAAGAAAAGTGTCAATATTTATTGTGTCTTACATAGATAATTTATCACAAGAATGTGAATGACCAATGGAACGTTCAATAACTCAATAACATAAATATATGATTCTTTAAAAGACTATTTTAATTATCTAATGTGAAGGTAATGTGATGTAATTTTTGTTTCAAGATACCTATACTATTATTAAGTAATTATTTTACTATATAAGATCATAAGGAAATATACTTACATGATATCTTTGTATTTAATAAGAACAATTATTTCTGTTGGTTATTGTTTAATGAATTTACACTAATTCACTTAATTTAATAAACTAACATTCAAAAATTTATTTTTTTTAATCCTAATGCTGGAAAATTAATTTTTAATTGATCATGAGATCCATAAAAGAGTTGAATGTGTTTCTACTTATCTCTAAATAGTTTATAAAAACAATATTTTTGAAAAAAGTTTTCTAATCTATTTAATTAATCTCTAAACCATAAGTGTAACACCACTATGTTAACATAATATTTATCTATAAAATATTTTAGGTGAAAAAAATTAAAATATTAACCAGAACATCATGTCAGTCAGTTGTATGGATTATACCCTTATTACCCATCTATTGTGGGTTCAAGTCCCAAAATATAACTATATGTGATGGATTAACACTCGGCATGTGGTTAGTCCCTTTTCCAAAATATTATTAATATAATTATTATAATATTCTTTACATTATATAAACCATAATTACCTCAACCTCAATGTGAACACAATCTTTAATGGTTACCAATACATTCATAAAAACCACTTTAACATTATTATCTCAACATCAGGCACATATTAATGGTTATCCTACCTCATTCATGTGTTTTAAAAGAAGTTAAACTTTCCACTAAATCACGTTTCCAATTCATTGATATCAAAAATATAAAAATGTATATAAATAATACTTATAGACAGAATATTTTTGAGAAAGTACTCATATAACAAAATTCTTGAAACTAAACACAAGAACATAAATAATTCCAATTAAACTATAGTAATCTCTAAAGAATTATCTTGATCCCTAATATTATTTTAAGCATTATTCAATTGATAGTTCCAGAATTCATTCTTTAGTGCATCACATCTGTATAATTAAATTATTATATATTGGAAAATTCATTCATTCCTTTGAAATCATTAACATTGTTCCTTTCTCTACACACTTTTAGAAAACACTCATTCCCTTTAATAATTTACTAGACTATTTATTTCCACAATTATTACACGATTTTAATAATTCTTTCCCTTCTTCCATTTATCTGTATTTTTCTCTTTTATATACATATTCTTTTTCTTTCATTTTAATCCATAAGACTTATACAATTATTTATCCATATTTATAATATAGGATAACATGTCCTCATGTGATGGGGAAGTATGATATTCAAGTACCCTTTGATGAATTTTATTAACCCCATCAATAAAATGGTCCATCATTCTATTTGTATTTCATTCATAGTCCATATCAAGCCTCTCATACCTTGTAAATTTGGATTCATACATCAAAACATTTTCATCTTCAATTTTTAAATGACAAGGTAATTTTTTATCTATTTCCACTTGTTATTCATCCGGAAAACACTTTTATTGTTATAGTACCTTAAAATACATCTATCCCACGTAATAATCAATTTCTACATCCGTAGTTTTTTGAATTTATGGCCTCTATTGAACTAAATCTCTTGATTGGTAATAAAGTTCATAAAAACCTTCCCCCATTAATTTCACTCCGATGTGAGAAATATTTTCTCTATTGAACATATCCATTATTCAGTTAGATGACGAATTTTAGTCCCATTAAATTATAGAGGAGTTAGAAAAATGAGGTAGTGTAACATTATTACACTTTGTGGGGGATTAGTGTTATTCTACACATGGGAAAGATTATTGCTCATAACCTCGCTCATTTAAACCGAAATGGTTTTAATTTTACAAGTTATAATTGTAGGTCCATATCCATCTACATCTTCATTATCTTTATTAGGGGAGAAATGCAAATCGGGGTTATGTGAATAGATGTAGTTTAAACACCTTATCCTAGGAAGCAATTATAAAAAATTGGAATACACAAGATTATATCATAATATTATCAAACATAATGTATAATCCCAAAAATAATGAATCATATAAAATAAAATAAAAAAATTATGCATGGATAATATAATAATAGTAAAAATGTTTTTTTTGGAATGGTTTCAAATAATTATTTTATTTAAAAATAATTTATAATTCTTTGTAAATAAAACATTACAATAGAAAAGCATCTCCCCAGAAGTGTCAAAACTGGTGTGTAGTAAGGGCCATTATAATGGAATAGATAATTCTTAATTCATGAACAACATGAAATTTTGAGGTTATTAACCCTATCTACATCTATTCCAGAACAAAATCAACATAAAATGTCTATACTGGGATATATTTCTAGGAAAAATCACATAATCCCTTCCTCAAAAAAATATTTAACATATTATTCTATACTTATCCTCAATATAAATAATAGGGTTATTTTCCCTAATATATGATTTTCAAATTATCGTCCTCACTTATTCTAATAAAATTCCCATCATGCCAATTTTGATAAACATAACCCCAGTTTTCCATAGACGATGGTTACTTCTTTAAATTATCAATATATACATGGAATTGTATCCTAAATGGAAAAATAGTTTCATAGTTTGGATTACTAGATACAAACATGAATGTAATTTTAAAATTATAATGATAAAGTAAAACAAATAGTTTTCTTCAAGATAATCATTATTTCCTCTAGAAGAACTCTTCATATTAATAAAAATACTCATATTAGAATTCTAGGGAATTAAAAATTGGAAATGGGTGAGATCAAACCCTTAAGAAGGTTATGATTATTTTTTAAACTTTTAAAAATTATTTCATATTAAATATGGAAATGTAAATAAAAGATACACATTCCATTTAATCAATAAATTGCACATAAGGTCAACAGGGAAAAAATAATGATCAAATAATACCATATACATAATCAAATGAAAACAGAACATTTCCATGGATATTAGATCATATTAAATAATTACATGTGTATCAATTATTAATCTAAGAATGTGGGAGTTTAGAATAACTAACATCATAACCATACAATTAGGGTCTTAGGCCATGACATCATTCATTAATGGATAAGGCCTACACCAATAAACCCAAGCGAGTTTGTCTCATTAGACCTACTGATATATTTAGGGGAATTATCATTCCCCACATGTCACTTATTATTTACAACTAATTTCTCATAAGAAATGATTAAAATATAATAAAAATGGTCATTATAATTAAAAAACTATAATATTTAATGATAATAATTACCCCAGTCAATATACATAATCATTAACCATCTATTGTATTCTGAATGTTATCAAACTATTATATCCTTAGTTAAAATGATCATAAACTATTTAGATAAGTAATTACAATTGTATCATTAAAAAATATCCATATTGGGTCTTATATAAAACCACGATATATTGTCATTCTATAATTAAAATAACATAAAATATTATTGAAATCATTCTTAAGGAAAATAACATTTTTTCATTGAAAATATTTTTAATGATAATAGTTCAAAAAATATTTTTGAAAATTAATCTCTTTGAAAATAAATATTAAATATTATAATTTAATATTTTAAACATGTAGTGTTTATGAATGTGATAAATTACTGACATATTGTGCACATTAAAACAAATATTCCTTTAACATTTTTAGTAACAGCCAAACATGCCTTATTTAGAAAATGGAATGATGAGACCATTGAAAAGTTTTTGTACAAATTCTAATAAGGGTAAAATTTTATTTAATCAATAATTTATAAAATGTTAAAAACATTTTTGATATCATTTATAGAAAACAGTGATTTGGATGAAAATGGATTTTTGATTGAATTGGTTAATAAATTTGGATTTTACTAAATACATTTCCTCAGTCATTTTAAGAAACAAGGTGATGGAAAATGGAAATGTTTCTTAAAAATGATACCATATATCATTTATATAATAATATGTATTTTATTTAAGATATAAATTTCAAACAATACCCATAAGTGATACTCAAATGTAAACAATCTCTAATAATGATGAGATTGGGAAACAAACACTTACCACTTTGATAATGTTTGAATCATAATTCCCATTAAATAAATAACATAAAATTATACTTAAAATTACATGAATATAATGATAATTAGGATATAACATATAAAAGTGGCATAATATATTGCAAAGAAAAATAATAAGTTGTGATAATGACATATGTCTTACAGAAGTAAACTTGAGATGGGAAACACATACATTTGGTATGATTTACATTGTATGTGTTAGAAAGTACTATATAAAAAATAAAAGTTAATTATAAATCTATAAAATAAACATAAATATATATATTAATCCATATATTATTTTCATTGGACCATTTATGACAGATTTATTCATAATGTTTTATTAAAATCAGGTTTCTTATAGTTTTTGATTTGTTTTTCATGTATGTTTTGATTAAGTATTTATGCCAATTTTTCAATGATAATTGTAAATGAAAATCGAAAATATAAAATATTTAATAAAAATAATATATATTTATTTTATAATAATTTAGATAAGTCTATGATGTCTAGATTTTAGAAATCATTTACACAATTCAAGGTGACTATAGGGTGCATGTATACATGAATGATGATTCAATTTTATGATCAGTTGGAATGATTGAAAAATAAATATTAATTCAAAATTATATAATAATTATTATGTTACATATAGAATGTATTTTCATTTAATTAATTATTCTTACAATCCATGTAAAAATGAACGGTAAAACGTTTTTCTTCACTATGTTGAGGCGGTAGTTCACACGTATTCCTGAGCGATGTTATTGATTTCCCAATGAATTGGAATATAACAAGATATATATAATATTAAATTTAATGTAGTATATTTATTTCATAAATATCACAAATATTCCTTAACAATACAAATTATACCTTCCAGTTAATGTGTAATAGGAAAACGAATCACCTCGCTTCGTGAGTCGGTTGTTCGTCGTATGCATGAGTGATGTTATCGTATCCCCCACTGAATGAATAGTAATAAGGTATATGTGATTTAATAACACAATAAGTATAATAAATTAATAAATATCATAAAAATATATTCGATCTATATTTATATCCTTCCTTTAATGTTGGTGATAAAAAAAATTACATCGGTTCACAAGGCGCTAGTCCTTCTTACATATGATTAACTGTTTAGTTAGCCATATAATGGAATGTGAGATCGACACTAGTAATTTCCATTTCATGATTACATATAATTATATGGTATGTAATAGTTGTTTATATTATAACAAATTTATAATATTATGAAGAGTTTTAAGTATAATTAAAATATTAACATATAGTTAAAAACATTATCTCTTCATCGGGAAATCCCTTTTGGATTTACCTAAATACTTCCTAGATTGTATTTCCAATCTATGCAATAAATCTATGATATGGGGATGGAATTATGTAATATATATTTATATGTATTAGTTTAATAAATGGGTTCAGTTATTTTTGATTGGAGGGTATAGGGGGTTGCTATTTTTAAGTGGGGGAGAGGACATGCTTGGATCTTTTGAAAATATTATGTGATACCCATGTTTTTATTTGGCCAAAATCCACTAAAATTGTACATTATTGAACCTTATAGGCGATAAGGTAAATTTATGTCTATAATATTGGTGTTTTAAAATGTTATAGGTTATTTTTATTCGCTATTTCATCATTTTAACCCCCTCCCAACCCATTTTTACCTTAACCACGATAATTGATTTTTACTATTTTAACTATTAGTTATGGTTAAAAATTAAGTTGAACAAAATAAGTAAAATATGTTATGAAGATTACTATTATTTAATACTTTTTTAAAACCTAAATCCACATAATTGAATGAATTTATTTTTCAAATAAACTCATAGTCGAGATGGAAACACGGTTTTTAAGAAATGTATTTTTTATGATAAATAAAAAAATATATTATCTAAATGAATAGAAATCATCAATATATGAAATTAAAATTAGAAATTTATATTTATAGTAAATAAATTTATTTTAAATTATTTATTATTTCTAGTTATATATATGACTAAAATGGGAAATCAATAAGAACATTAAAATGATTTTCGGACAAACAATTTTTTAAACCCAAAATTAACATATACTAAATCTAGTATAATGCATATTAAAATTTTATTAAATAGATAAAATATAAAAACAATAATATTTTTTTATACTTTAAATCGTTTTATAATCATTGTGTTCTTTTAAAATTACTAAATTTATTGTAACGAAATAATAGTTTTATAAAAAATTGTAATTTTTCCCTATTCACTAAAAAACAATATTTTTTAAAAAATCAATAACATTCACCATATATAAATTTGACTATTGTTTTCAATAATGAAATAATTTTTTTCAAATAAATATTATAGTATTGTTTAAAAATAGTTTTAAATTCTATCGGCAATACACGAATAACCCACCTTTTAGTTGATGTAGTAAACATTGTGAAGAGGAAACTCTCAAGACCCACAGTGGTTAGAGTATGTACTAAGATTGATGTTCCCAATCTCTAGAATTACATTTATGGATTCGAGATGGTAATCATTGACTATTTATAGACGTTTCCTATGAATAATTCCCTTATTAAAGTAACATTTCTTTAAGATTGTCCATGCTGCAATGAACAATGATAATGGGGTAGCATGACTGCTAGATTTTAATCATACATGGGTTGAAAATGGAAAATAAATACTATAAAAGGATTGGATTAATGAATTTATTATAGATTATGATGGCCAATATGAGATTCAAGACCCAATTGGAGGGAATACTTTTGTTATTGTGAGGCATTTTGTGGAGAATTATATAGTTACGAATAAATAACCACCTAGAAAATACGAGAGTCAACCATTAGAGGTCAATAATATGATTGGATTTGTTGATGTTGTCCACATTTCAATAGAATCCTTTATTAAATTTTAAAATTTAATAGGAGATTAAGATAAATAGAGTGAACCACATTAGACAACTCAAGAGGGGAAAATTTCCACTCAGAATCTAATGAATCATTAAATGATTCCAGTGTTAAATATTTTCATATTGAGGAGGAGTTTTTTATATCAAGTTTTAGTAAAGGTAAAAATCCAATGACTATATTCGAGGGTTTTACCAATCTGAATTATAAAAATATTCTCAATAGAAGAAACTATTCTAGCATTGAATGAAAAATTTTCATGAGATGTTTTAATTGTTGTAGGCCTCAAAAAATAGATCTCACCCCATAGTAAATTTAACATAAAACTTCTAGTAAAAAATCTTGTTAATTAGTCTAAATAGGATTCAATTATGAGGATGATGTTGATCCTAAATTCAGAGTTTCATATAAGATCACAATAAATCTAGGGGATAAAAAAATATATTGGATAAATTAATATGGTAATGTTTTCTTATAAATTTTTTTTAATGATGAAGTCACTATGAAATTTTATATTCACACGAGAGAAAAAATGATTTCTAAAATGCTTATAGAGTATAAATTAAATACCTATTTTAATAATAAATATATCCCATGGAAATGAAATTATATATCTTGTTTCTTATATATTAATTTGGATTTTATGATGAATCTATTACAGGTATGAATCTCTTTTATAGTGAAAATAATCTGGAATTTTAGTTCTATCAATAAGAGAATGTTTATATTTCCATTTTACTTATGAGGGTTTCTTTGGTCTTTTTGTGTTTATTTTTAGTGGTGGTTGACATTAGATAGAATATTACTATTAATATAGTTATTAGTGTTTTTATGGATCACATTCTAGGTGCTAGAAATATTTATAGGATATTTATGATTGTTAACATAGAAGATGAGGAAATTGGGAGAAGTTAAACACATGATTTCTTATTCTACCAACACAATGCAGACTGGTTTCTATTCTAATTTCAAATAGAGTATTTTGGGGTAATTTTTATGATGTTATTTCTCTGATATTAACATTTTTAAATTGTATGTAATTGATGTATTGATGGTATGGTTGTATTTTCCACCGTTCCTTGATTTTTCATATGGTGAATGCTCATATTTTGTATACAGATCCTCTTTTTTTGATGTATTTATTCGATTGATGATCTCTTTGTGTTAGAATCATTAATGATGGTTATCCAGGATATCCATGATGTCTTTCCTCTAATTATCATGAGATCCCTGATTGATAAAAATTGGTGGAATTATTTCTCTGACTGTTATGTGGGATTCCCATTTGAACAATTCTTTTTTTTTGGATTTTGAATGTAAAAAAAGCTGGATAATGAAAATCATTTTTCACTAATGACATTGTTCTTTATGAAACATTTTGTTTTATGTTATTAAGGTCTGATTTATCATTTATATTTTTTATGGACCTATAGGAGGTGATGTATGATTTGGATGACATCAATGTTATATGTGATGGGAGGAACCCTTGGGAAGACATTCTGTGGTTCACTCTTCATTGTTTGAAATCGCGTGAAATTTAATCTTTTAATCACATTCAGTTTCTTATTAGAAAAAACTATTTTCACATTCTGTTGTCATTATAACATTTATTTTTTTTAATAAATTCTTGAGGTTGATGAATTTTTTTCCAATTCATATCTCCAGTTGTCCCCAAAAACCCCTTTTTGAAAAATATAGTTTTATTGAATACATTATTTTTTCTTTCATGTGATATTTATTTTATTTATATTGAATATAAAACCATTGAATTTATTTTATACATTTTTACATCATATAATTTTTTCAATTTACTTATTTTTATTCATATATGCAAACAAAATATCTAAGATATAATGGTTATTTTTAAATAATAATATTTTTATATGGTATCCTGTTTCATTTAAACTCATGATTTTTTATATTGTAAGATATAGAATTGATTGAATTTATTTAAAAGTTAAAAAAAAGTGTCAATGTTCTAAAAAAATTTCAACAATTTTTTTCTATATCATATTATCAGTCAAATATGGAATTCCTATTTTAATATCTTGGGGTTTCACTCATGTAATTTAATTACTTCAGGATTGTTCTTTGATACAGAGTATTATAATATTTTTTATTCCTCCCAATGAATCCCCATAATCCATAAATCCTTGATTGATGTATTTAGACAGATCTATCCATCAATATATATCATCATGAGGCCACTAGAAAGGTAAAATTAATCTCTTGGTTTATGATAAAAAACCTATAACCATATAAAAACATTCAATTGTGAGTATCTTTCACACAAAATATGTAGTGTATCTAGAAATTTTTTAAATAATTTCATCAAAATCTGTAAATATCGCTACAATATTCCTGATAGTAGTATTATATTACCCCCATAATATTGGGATGGGGATTTTTTAACACCATAATTTCCCCCAAAATCCTTATATCTATAGTGTAGGAACCAGGTGATTTTGTTTGAGAAAAATACACCCCATCTAATTGATCTAGTAAACTATTTCCTCACTCCCATCAATATAACTCTTTTATAGTATTGGGGTTTCTTTTTAAGAAACACATTAAATGATTCTTTGGAATCATGCTTCATCTCCGTCTTTAAAAGTACATTTCGTGGATGATATTAGTTACTCCACCAAGGTTACCTTCTATAAAAATATTCTTTGGGTGCATGAAGGATAGAGAGAAAATATCATTGGGGGAACAAGTCAAAGTAATCCACAAAGATGATAGATATCAAGGATGATTACAATTTATCTATTGATTGATATTCAAAGGGTGATAATCCCACTACTAATCTGATGGGGATCTGTATATGATTTTTATTTATATATTTCCATTGAAGATTTTTTTAAATAAAAAAAAGGATAAATAGAGCATGATTCCATTGTATAAGAATGTTATGTGTATAGAGTTGTTTAAAATATTCACATCATCGATATACATAATGAATTTTTTCATACATAAAATCAAAATCTATATCAAAACATGGGATATATTTTAGGCATACAATTATTCCTACTAAGTGATATATGGATAAAAATGAAGGTTAAAGATTGGTTATATTAATTGGATATCCACCACCTATGGATGTTGTGCCTCTCTCTACTACGGAAATGAAAACTCAATTTGAAGTTGTTTTGGAGAACCTATGGTGAATCAATTACTAAATTGATAGAGAAAATATAACTACTATGTAAAAATAAAAGATGAGTTCAATCTATATCCTCTAAAATCTCCATTTAATAATAAGGGGCTTCATAATTAGAAATAGTGAATTCCAATCAATCGTCTAACTCATAACACAGAAAACTAGATTATTTAACCCTAGTGGCCATTTATTATCAAGAGTTCCCTCTACTAGGGATATAATATGTGCTATTTCAAGAATGATATCAAAGGATAACTCATGTTAATTATCATAAATATTCATAATTGAGCTATCCCAAGTCAATTATTCCCACAACCAATTCCCAAGAATCATTCTAGGAAACATTCTTGTAATAACACCATTACACCATTGAGAACTTTTCAACATGTAAAAATTTCATGGAGGGGTAATTATAACTTATGATACCCATGAGTAAACTATATATGTAGTGGATATTCATTACTCCTCATCCACCAAACTTTAGAGATTTCATTTCCAAAATATTCAATGATGTAGAACAAATGAAGTATCATTTTACATAATTACCACCTCTATGTGGCCCCATAATGGTTACACTAGAGGAATGGGGGGAAGGAAAGATTTGATGCTCTGTATAAGATATTGAAATTCTAGTTGTTACCTACTGAAACAACCTACTAGTTGGTCCTATCAAAAGTTTGGAAGAGCATTAACGATGGATTGTTTACTAGTTATGTTCTCAGCTATAGAACATGATGCTCCTCCACCTCTAGGATTTAAAAAAATATAAACACTATTGAGATTCATACATTATCAAGAAATTTAAAGGATTAGCATAGTCACTAAATATGAATATCCCCTTTTAAAAATTATTATAGATATTCATAGAAAATATCAATGATGTGTTAAAACCCCACTTGTTCCATTTTAGTACTCCATCGGTTTCTGAGAGTATGCATCTATAAAATACTTCATGGAGGTTTCTATTCAACAATATTAATCCAATTATTTGATAATGGTATTTTCACATGGGAATAAATATAGTAAATCATAGAGTATTTCCAACACATTCAATCAAGTAATAATTTCATATCCTACCCCAAATCATTTTTAATATCATCCAATTCGTCCACCTAAAAATTGTGAGAACACAATAATCCTACTCATGGAAAGAATTTTAAGGTTTACCTTAGCATTAAGGGAAATAAGAATAAATTTTATTCTACTTGGATATATTTGGTTCATGTATTTTTCATTATATCCATTGGGTGGAAAATAACCAAATTTCTAGAGTTCAATGGACATAATTAATTCGTTTTGAATTATTTCCAATAAGAATTAAACTTTCATAGAATGTTGGGATAAAATTTTCATGAATTAATTTTCTTCATGGATATGATTCTAAAGATGATTGAATTCAAAAATATAATGATGTGTAAACCCCTAGAGTGTGTGTCATGTGTCAGAAATTCCACTAGAAGTGGACAGAGAGAGGTAGATTACCCAAAAAAATCTTACAGAAGCCTGAAGACTGTATGTTTAGAAATTTATTCTATCATGAATATGAGACACTCATAGAATAATAGAATCTACATTTCATGGCCCAAATTCCTTCTTCCTCACCTAAAATGATATATTCATCATCACAACCTTCTATATTTTATTGTTATCATCAATGGTGAAACAATATACAAGTTTAAGCTCCTGTGAAGGTACCAAAGCTATCCCAGACTCTCCTAGATTTATAGACTCCCCCATTAGGATGATAAATACCACCCCATCCTATACAACCACTTTTAGATGAAGAGTCTCATTATGGATCAATCAATATCATCCACATAACTGAATCTTTCACTGATGTGGAAGACTCATATGGACTAGATTTCCACATCTTGAATTGGTGAAGAGTCTATGAAGGTAAGGGAAGATAAAATGTCGATGGAACCCTGTGGTAATTCATAGTTTCCAGTGAATCCATATACAATTTTATGAATAATTTTCATGAACTATAATGATCTAGACAGGAAAATAAATTTATCATATATACTAGAATATTCATTTTAACCATATTATTCTAGAATAATTATAAGTTGAAAAAAAAATTATCATTAATATCAAATGGGGGTAAGGTAAGTTCAGACCCACTTGAAAATTGAAAGGATGTCCCCTAGTTAGATTATTGGAATTTAGTTCCTAGTGTATATGAATTATGTCTTAAATTCTAAAATCATGTTATAATTTCATGGAAGTATTGGCCCATACTCTTGAACTATGAAATTTGAAGTATCTTGATGGAATCTCATCTATAATAACAATATCATATTCCATTACCCTATTAAAGACACTTGGGGAATCTCTTATTGAATCATGGTCAAGCCCTCATGTGTTTGAGACTAAAATTGTTATATCCAAGACATATCATGAAGATGAAGAGAAAGAAATCAAATATTCAGCCCCAACATTAGAGGAATCTATGTCAATTACCATTGATGAACTCATTTATGTGAATATTGGTAAAAAATAATATATATGGCCTATGATGAGTTGTGCCACTAATCCATCTAGTGAAAAATATGAATACAAATTCTTCATTAAATATAATTGAGATATATTTTCATGAAAGTTTATGGAAACACACAGTTTGGTTTCCTACGTAGCTGTCTATCATTTTAGTCTATTTGAAACCACTATTTCTATAAATGTACAAAAGCATAATATATCTGACCCACGCTGCCAAATTGGAAGATATAGTTTCTATACTGATATTATTCAATATTATATAGGAAAATAAACATCCAATTTACCTCCACACCAGAATCCCCAATAAAAAATAATGGAATTGATATAAGGGATCTCAACCACCATATATCAACTGATGAATTCATAGTCTAATCATATAACAATTGATCGATGAAGTATATAGATTCTATTCCCTCTATATTATGAATAGGTTTTCATGATATAACCATATTCAAATGGCCAATGATTATAAAGAGTCCACTACATTTAACGAACCCCAATGGTCATATGGTTACCATGAAATTCTATTTATATTGAAATATATTTTCACTTCCTACCAATATACCATTTATATAATTTTGATATCATTTATAGGAATACCGTAGAATGATATGTTTAAAATATGGTGTTCAAATATAAACAATGTTGTGATTTTATCATAAATCCTGAGGATATATTTAAATAATGTTGTTAATAGATCTTATGGAATATAAATTAAAATGTGTTTTCAATGTATTACTGAGAAAATTTCAAAACATCATGGTACACAATAATGGAATTGAATACATCACTGGAAAACAATTTTGATACTACATATGCCAGGAACTTAAAACCTTATGGAATTTATAGGACACCAAGGATTTATTTACAACAGTAGTTTCTTAATAGGTAACATTTCTAGTATAAGTTTACCCTTTAAAAAATTGTGGACGAAAGGTGTTGTTTATCATTGAGATGAATATTTTTAAAAATATTTTTTTGATATTATGAAATATGTTATTTATTTCTCATAATTGATGTCACATATAGAAAAAAATACCCACATCCTCTATGTGTCTTCCCAAATATAGATTCATTTAACCCTCTATTATCTAATGAATTATGTGGGAAAGGATAATCATCTATGTTATTTAATTATAATAATTTTGTATGTCAACCTAGGTTTTGAGAATAAAAGATGTTATTTTTAATTAGATGAAAAAATCAAGTTTTTAGTCATAAATTATGAAAAATCATTACTGCACATGAAAAAAATACCATGTACTATTAAAAAAATAGATTAATTCACTAGATAATACATCAAAACTATAATTGGTGGACATACACCTAATATTACAATTAATTTAGGATTAGATATAGAATTACATCATCTTGGTAATGTATCATCACTGATGATCTTGTTGACTAGTTACCATTGAACCATCATTATGTTATAAGATCCAAGTATAGAATATATATAACATTGATCCAGATAAATATGAAAATATCTAAACTTCATTTTTGAATCACCTCACACTAGCTCGACTGATCTTGATTGATTATATATTTTTGGTTGATCATAGAAAAATTATTATTGAAGAAGGAAGAACACTGGTTTTTCTGTCATTGTATTGAGAGATGAGAAAGAGAGATCACAATCTACATCTATTGATTACTCTCTACGTATTGAGAGAGCATCTCACAATCAATTTTTCATAAGAATATATATTAGATAATGTGTTATAATTTTATTTTTTTTGATTTTTTAGGGTTTAACAATTGTACACAATCCCTTTCCAACTATATAATTCATAGATTACACCATTTTTAACAATAAAACAATTATTATTTTTATTCTCTTGACTAGAAAAATGAAGTAAAAATTTAAATAAATATAATTTATATTATTTCCAATTAGTTTGTTATGATTGGTATGATTTCCCTTATCAACATTTACAAATCATTGAATAACAATCATTTATTTAATAAAAAAATATCATTGAAATATTTATTAATAAATAATTTATATATATTATTATTAAAACATGAAAATAATTATTTATTATTATTTAACTCACGTATTATTTTGAATAACATTTGATTAAATAATGGATATCAACCAAACCAAAATAAAAATTATTTAAGCTTTCTTATAAAATTCAATAAATGAATTTTACTGTGATTGTTGTCACAATTTGTCTGGGACCCACATGGCCTAGTTATTATTAGCATTAGGTATAACTACCTAAATTACAAGGTTAGAATCCAAAAATATGTCATAGAACCCCTAGAGAATGAATTATATGTTTCAAGGATAAAATGTCCAATGAATGATTACCATATAATATAATACCTTTATTATGATATCATAAATCTAGAATGTATTATGCAGGTGCCATCAACCTAAATGCTTGATATCTATTTATTTGATATTCTAAAAATGACCTCTCCCAGCACAATCCCTGTCCATGAACTTATTTTGGACGTTATATTCTATTCAAAGGGTTATCGATATCAACTTTTATAAAAATATTATGGAATAAATGATTTCTCACATTACCTATTAATATAATATCACTCATGAAATTCCTAATGTATCATACCTCGGATAGAGAATATATTTTCACTATTTTAATCAACAAATAGATTTCCTTGAGTCAGTATATCAATTAATGATAATCTTAATGTATAAGGATTAGTAAATACTTATACTAATATGAACATCCTAAGAAACATGTAAATCTAAATTTAATATTGATGGGTTTATTTTCATTACACCCCATAATGAAGATTACCAATGGTGATCACTATGAGAAGTTGTTTCATTGTATAATGAATCTACTAAAACCGATATTATTTATAATCTATGACCATCTTAAAATATCATATATCCATAAAAAGAATATACATTAATTATTCCATGGATCCTCATGGTTCTCATGATAGTGGGGAATTATCATGGCCTTTCAGTGCAACATTTATTCTTAGGACATTATCACATTAAAAATTAATTTAGATGATTAATTATGATGTTATAATATAATTCATTAATAATGAAATATTTTAATCAAGTAATAAATAATATGGTTTTAGGGAACCAAATTCAATATATTCCCACATGCACTAGAGCCAACTGACATGAACGTTTAGTCTACTAGTACACACATGATACTCATTCATCTGCTGAGATAAGTATATTTTCATAATGTCAGCCACATATTCCACCATGGATAATATATTTACTAAATTCTTAACTCATTTATAAAAATACCTTAGTATATGATACTTTTACTGTATGTGTGTTTCTTTTCATGTGACCTTGTCTCTTTGGAGAGAGCCACCAGTGCATTGTTATCAATGTAAACTATTCTATGGTGTTGACTACTAGATACTACATCATGTTCATAGTAAATGTTCAAAAAATAAACTGATTTCTTATCTACACTGAAAGGACAAATATATTTTGACTCTAATATATATTCACAGACAACTGGTTAGTGTCAACTCTTCTAACTTACAATTCCTATATCCAGACAAAAGTCAATTCTAGACTACAACTTTAGTTCACACTGATCTTTCTGAAGGATAGTATCTATATAACCCCTGATAACTAACTCTTCATATACTACATACATAATGAACATATATTATATTTTCCATATATACATAAGGATATCCTTAAAAATAGACAAATGTTTTTCCACTAGATCTACTTGAAATATATTTATCATCCTCAAAGCATAGGCGATATCAATCCATATACATAACATGAAATTCATAATAGATCCTAGAATAATTCATTATATCTATTTCTATGTTTAATTGAGGACACATTTTCATTGAATTATATATGACATTTCACAATAGAACCGATCCCTTTATAGATTTATCCATAATGAAATGCTTTAGTATTTAGTTAATGTATGTAATTTGTCTTAGTCAATTAATACTTTTAGATCTATCACACAAGGTCATGTTCCCTAGAATATAGGCTGCTTACCATATGTCTTTTATGGATAAGTAGTTTCTCGACCACTATTTAGCCACTTATAATTATGGAAAATAATATCCAATAAGTAATATTTCATCAAGATACACTACTATGAAAAGAACATTACTCCCACTACACAAATTATAAACACATGGATCATATTTATTTTTATTGAAACTATATTATTTAATGGATTCATAGAAATAATTCCATGAAATGGATTCTTGCATTAATCCATATATGGATATCTACAACTTGTATTCTTTTTAGAATTTTATGGAGCCACAAACCCTTCTGATTGTGTTACATATATATCCTCAAAAAATTTAACATTAAGTAAAATAGTTTTAACATCCACCTTCAATATCTATTACACATAGAATATTTCTAGGAAAAGATAAATTCAGACATATTTATTTAAGAGAAATAGAGAAATGGTTTTTTGTAGTTGATAGCTTGATGTTGTATAAAGCATATAGACACTATTTTTTATTTATATGTATTTACTTTAACCTAAATGTCTAGTTATCTCTTGAATAACCATTTACACCCAATGGATTTTACCATAGTTGGTGGATCAATTAATATGCAAACATTATTTTGAAACATGGAATCCATCTTATAATTCATATATTCTTTCCATCGTGTTCTTTTTTGAGATCCCTACTACCACCTTCTTGGAGATAGGATTATTATTTTGAAACAATAATGGGTCACCATCATCAGTGACTAGAATACTATAACTCTTTGTTTCTCTTACCTCTCCAACACTCAGTTTCAATAATTTTATTTTTGGAATAACTTCTTATATGTGGATTTGTGGAGAATGATATTATACCACCATTTGGGTATGTTAATCGTCAACTTCATCAAATTAATTCCTAATATAGCTAAGCTCTGTGTTTATGGGCTCCTTCTTTTCAAATATTATCATTCTTATGAAAATTACATTTTTGTTTGTAGGGTTATATCAATTCCATACCCTATTTCCTTAGGATGTCCAAATAAGGTACACGTAATGCCTTAGGATTTAAGATAGTTTCTTGATATTGGGTTATGAGATTTTATTCCTTCCCACAAATGAACTTGTGAAAAAATGAGTTTCTTTCAACTCTATAACTCAAAGGTAATTCAATTTTAAACTTTGGTTTGTACATAGTTTAGTTTGTATGATATAATAAGAAATGAATATCACCGAATAGATAATTTATGGGTTCTATGACTCGTCATTAGACATACACTATCAAGTAGTTTATATTCCCACCTTTAATTAACACAATTCCACTATAGTATATAATGTTGGGGGTTGAGTTGAAATTTCATACTCATGTAGAATGTTGATAAAATTCTAGTAGTGATATTTTCCACCACATTCTATTCGAAGATTCATTATATTTATAACAATATAAATTTAATCATCTTTGTTGAACTGTATCAACTTCTCACATGATTCTATTAAGGCACCCAATCATTTACACATATTATAACATGATTTTATGAAGTTCTAACTAGGAAATAGACACTAATCATAAAATTAGTCTGGTGTATTTAGTTGACGAGGTACATAATTAGAAGTCATGAAACGATAATATATCATATTTAAATTATTCTACATAATGATATCCTAACTTCCTTTTTTCTCCTACAACAGAATCAAATAACTTGGGGAATACACAGTCAAAATGGATGAGCTAAAAATACCAGTAAGGGAAAAATATTGGGATTAGAGCATAACATGTGAGTAAGAGGACATAAAATAATAAAATAAAAGGAATAATTTAAAATATTAAATCATAATACATAGAACATGGAGTCATATGATCATTGAAACATAGGAAAGTGGAAAAAATATAAAACATGACATAAACATTAGTCAAGACATACTACTAATACCATACCACATTGTAGATATTGTACCATAATAGATTCGGTTTACTCTATAATACCATACATAAAATCTCATGAGCCTAAAATATTAAAAATTCATTATAGTTCTATATGATCACATCCCTCGTAACATGGTCATGCAATTTTTTTTCTTATAAGAATTCAGATATATGGTTTTCCATTAGAATGAAATGGGTATCATAATCTTCTAATCCGGAATAACAAAATGGCGTATAAAAATGGTATCTATGAAAGACAGGATTATAATTATTCATGTAAATTCATGAATAAAAAATATTAATATATCATGAATAATAATTTCCAAATAAATTGAAAATAATTAAGGGAGTTATTCAGTAACATTTTAAATGTGACACATAAGAGGTGTTTTGTTGAAAAGAATTGTGTCATTAAAGAGGATGAAAGGATATTGTTTTAATAAAAACTAAAATGAAATAAAATATTTTTTCATGATAAATATACTATTTTTCGAATAATATTTTACTCTTATATTAGATTATTTATTTTGCATGAAAATATGTATAAAATGGAGAAGATCGCTTTCTTCTTGTTTCCTAATAGAGAGGAATTGAGAAGGGAATCTTTTAAAATGTGTAATTACTCACTAATAAAATATAAATTGAGTCAAATATAGAGAAATTGAAACCCAATGGAAATATGGAGGTTACATGATATTCCTTACATTACATTTTAATTTAGTTGAACTTACTTTAACCAAAAGTATAATGGTATAATGAGTTATAATAACATATACATGAACTATATTAATATTTATTGTGTAATATATAATCCATATATAGCCTTATACCACCCACTTGCTAATAATATTCCATATTTAACATCGTTTCGAGTGTTAACTGCTTTATATTTTCGTGCATGTTTTTTCATTTTAGCTCCAATTCATTTGCACGGGATATAGATTCATCACATCAATAATTTTATTAATTATATAAGTATCATATTAAATTATTTAAAATATTTTTATATCCATTATTTAATGTTGGATAAATAAAATGAGTTGCATCACATCGGGGATATGTTAGGCTGTATGTACACACAAGTAGTGATATTATAAACTTAATTGTGAATAGCTAGAGAAATGCATGATATATAAATTTTAGAGAATAAATATTATTTAATAATTATCTTATATATATTAACATTATTTCCATAATTTTAACCATCCACGTAATTTGGTGATGAAAAATGTATTACACCACTATATGGAGATGGTATGTCATATGAATGCACACCTAGTGATTTCATTTTACATAGGAAGGCTAAAAGGGTGAACATATTTTTCTCAAAATTACAATAATATATAAATATATATATATATATGGTTGTAGACTAAATATTTTAATATAGTTAAAACATGTTAATAAGAGGTATAATTTGAATGAAATTTGATCGAATTTTTTATGAGGAGTACATCTTCTACGAATGGGAGCTTTTATAACATTCTTGAGGGACTTGGGGTAGGTATTTTGGAATGATTATAAAAATTATAAAATAAATAAGGATTTAGGGATGGGAAATTATCATAGGATTCTAGAGCTATATAGATCAATGTGGTCTAAAGACGTGAATCCAGGGGTCCCCTTTAATAATTGAGGTGAGTGGCACTTTTTCATTTTCCTAGAAATTTTAAAATATAATCTGTCTATTCCAAAACCAAATTATTCCAAATGGACTATAAATTATATAGGGGTGAACTTATAGACAATATATTTTATCCAAGGTCCTTATTTAATATTTTTTATCAATTTTAAATTATATAATATAATATTAATCTCATAAAATATCATTATTTTCATTTTTCATAAAATTCATTACTATCACATTAAAAACATCAAAAAAATTAGTAAAATTATAAAAACATATCCCAAAAATTTTATTTTCTTCAATAAAATTCTATTATGATATTAAATATCACAAATTATATTTAATTTAATATTTTTAATATCATTTAATTCATTTTTCCATTAACAGAATAATTATTGTATCATCATTTTGTTAGAATTTATGGTAATTATAAATTCACTAAATTTTATAAATGAATTTACATGTCGATGTTAATTCTTTTATATTTAAAAATTATATTTATAGTCAAACATATCATCGAGATAAAATAATGTAAAAAATATTTTACTTATTAAAAACTTATGTGTGACATGTTTTACTTTTAATTAAATAAATTAATATAAGGGTCACAATATAATCCAAGTGGACTCAAATTGTAAGAAATTAAATTCTTGGATTACAATGGTCAAACATTACTAATCTAATAATTTTTTTATGTGTCGGTGAAATTTTATGGTCTATATCTTGTTATTTTATATATTAATTATCTGATTTTCCATTTATTGTGGTAACTATAATTACTAACATTATTATTCATATTGACCAAAAAATGTGTATATTTAATAAATTTTCACCTCATGATTCCAAATATGGAATAAATTTTTAAAAATTCCAAACATCTAATTCACTAAATTTATTTTAATATTAAACCTGCCAAGTAAAACTAAAAATAATTTTTCGTGAAATTTTCCATTTAAGGAAAAAAGTTTTTATTCTAAAGATATGAATAAATTTCATTTAAAAGATAAAAATTAAATTATTAATAATAAAAAGGAAATAATTAATATTTAAAAATAATCAAAAATATAATTTTACATTGTAAATTATTTTAAATAAAATATTATTTTCAATATAAATTTTTATTTTTTCATAATTCATTAATTTTTTTAAAAATATCATAAACATATAAAAAATAGATCTTCTGATATTTTTTACACGATAAATTCAAAAAAATAAGTTTATTTTTTAAAATAAAATTTCTAAAAGTGTACAATTTTTTGATATATTTTTTCTTATGGAATACCATAAAATCATGTTTTTTTGGAGAAAACTTACATTTGAAGAAAAAATAAATTTACTGAAAATTAAATGTTTACTATTTAATAATTTATAAATAAATATATTTCATAATATATTTATTACTATTCATACTCACAAAATAAACAGCTATGTTATAATGTTCGTTTTAGAATATTACTATTTTAATAATATACCACGGTTCATTTAAACTCGGTGTTGCATGTAACACAAGAAGATGATAAAATGAAATTAATCAAAGACATGTGTTTCATAAAAAATATTAGGTTGTTAAAATTTCTACCCTTTTGAAATTATTCCCCCCAAAATTAATTTTACATTCTATTTCTAGAATAGGTGAGGGTACATCTCCATCATCACGATGGCATCACATATTTTTATTATATAAAATTTTCATTGAAATGATATTAAGATAAGATATTTGAAAACCTTATTATAACATAATTTAAATGATTCTCTATAGGTTCATCCTTTGTAAAATTCTTGTATCTCATAATATTTGGAAAAACATTAATGAAAATGGGTGAGCATAAGGCCCCATAGTGGAAATAGTATACATTTATTCATGAGGAATATTGGTAAGAACATGGGAAATATCATCGTGGAATGGGAAATTTAATATGTTCAATATTCAAAAAAATAAAATGTGAAAATAAAAATTATTTTTTACATTCATAAGCATATCACAAATATTAATCACTATGTTATCATAAATGAAAAATTGCTAATTTTATTCACTGAGGTATCGTAAAACATGTCATCTATAGAGATTACATTATTTTCCAATGAATTCTAATTATATAAGTGTGATCCATTAATATTTATTATTTAATTTATTTCAACATAGATCATAATCAATGTTTTCATAAACAACCCTAGTAGAATAAGAAAATAGGTTTTATATGATAATCTAAGCATTCCAATAGTGCGTAAAAACATGATCAATTTTTCATTCTCAACCAAAAAAAGGGGATAATTCTTTTAGAAAATTTACACCCCGAATAAAATAAATACTTTTTACTCATGGTGAATAAAAATAGAAAAATATATTCTTTGTTATTCAAAAAAATAAAAAGAAATTGAATTTCTATATGAGAAAAGATAAATTTTGAGATGTAAATTTGGTACCATAATAGTTATAAAACATAGCTCACAAAAGGGGGTAAAATTAGATAGTAAAAGTGTTTAATATTGATAAAAAAATATATCAGAAATGGAAGGATATAAAGGATAATATAATAGTCTAAACATAACATTTATATTGCATATTTGAAACTAGGTTCTTGAATCGATGAGAAAATAAGGATAATTGCCTTACCTTGAAGATTTTCTCATAAATCACGAGTAATGTAACCTTGGGTGCATGAATATTCCTTGGGGGCTAATGGGGATGTAGAAATACCTGATAATATGGTATTATATTTTTTAGTGGAAGGAAAATGTGAAATTGGGGGGTATTTATTTCAAAAGTGGCGGATTTGATTAATTATTTCAAAATATAGGATTTGGAAATATATATTATGGAAAATGAAAAACAATGCGCTTTCCACTGATTTTTCCTATGTTTCGAGATTTTTGGGAGATATATTTTGTTATATTGGACTGAATGGATCGAACAACAATCTACATTACATTTTTTAAAGGAAATGTAAATTCTTCACAAAATAATGTTTTTAATGAAAAAGTATATATTCTGGACAATGGAATGTAAATTATTAGTTTTAAAACTATTTAGAATATATTAAAATAATTGATATTGATAATATACAGATTTTGTGTCATTGATAATGGTTATCTAATTATTAGTTCCCTATGAAATAATTTTTAATTTGTTAAACATATCCAAATCCTCAAAGTGTATTATTACCATTCATGTATAAATATATTATGTTATAAAAATATCATAAATTCACCCTAACCTATTTTTTATCTGATTATTTCAAAATAGAAGTTTATTTTATCATAGTAATTATTTCAATTGTTGAAAATCAACATATAACTTCAGAAATATTTATTTACAAAAAAAATAATGGGTTAAAAGTGAAAAGTTAGATTTATGACACATAAAAATCATTAAAAAATAATAAAATTATGTTATCATTTATATTAAAATAATTTTTTTAATCATAATATATAATGAATATAGTTAATATTCATACTATCATGTTTTATTAAAAAAATTATATATTTTTTGAAATCTATAATCGGGGTCGAAAAGTAAATTTATCAGATTCTATCTGAAGTAAACCTATTTTTAATGAGGAAAGATATTCTTAAAATAGAATTGATATAATAATAATTTTATTTATGTATAAGAATTTCAAATTAAGACATTACTATTGGATCCTGTAATCCCTTATTCCACCTGCGTATGACATAAGTGTAAGGTGTGTGAAGGTGATAGATTCATGGGGTGTCACCGCTAATATTGACCACATGGTAATTTACTAAAACATAAAATTCTACCATAGAAGATTCCATTAAACGTTTAGTTGATAAATCTTATTTTTGGATTAGTTAAGGGAGAACCCAAGGGATATTACATCCCAACCATGTCCTGACAAATGGGCTTCCTTCGATAGGACTCTACAGGTTGAGGTGATCATTTCACTTTTATGCATTAATCATGCAGTGTCATTTTTACTTATAAAAACTAATTATAATGTTAAAATTATCACCAACAATATAGTTTACAATGTCTAGATTGACCAATAGACATATAATAGTCAAATATATATGGTCATATTTCTATTTATTCACTTTATTTTTAAATAGATTTAATTTTTTGTGTACAATATAATATAACTCACATTAGTAGGAATCAAATATAGTTCAAGAAAACTGTTTCCTTAATTAATTCCCCATTAACAATTTTTTTCCATCAAATTTCAAATTTCACTCTCCATATAGAATAGGTTAGGGTAATTTTATCTCATCGTTTCCTTTGGATCCCACATCAATTCTTTCAATTAATGGTTCCTCCACAAAACATTGATAATGTGGGTATTTTTGTTATGTTGAATCATGTTTCTAGCGTCCATGATCACCATCAGATTCTCCTCATAAGATAGTTCATTTTCCTATCTTACAACCTCTAAATATAGTACATATAAGGGATCTGGTATGTACTTTATCAAGAGAGATAAAATGGAATACATCCTGAACTTGATCTATTTTTGGTGAATGTGTCAAGCTGATAGGCTAACAATCATATATAATCATGTATTTAATAGGGGCCAATGTACCTAGTGATATGAATCCCATTAATCCCAAAACACATGACTCTATTCCATATTTAAATTCAAGGGAAATATTTGTCTCTAAAATAAAACTCCATGTCTCTTCAATGGTTGTCATTATAGCTATTATAATGACTATGGGTAGCATTTATATGTTGTTGGATTCCATGAAACATTCGTTTCCACTCTATCACTTGATCAGGTCAAAGTAGAATCCTCTCACTATCATCATCCAAGCATGAAGTGTTTCAAAGTCATATCTCATTTAGAGCTTCATATGGTGACATTTGAATTCATGAATATGAGATATTTTTGTTTGTAAACTTTACTAATTGGATATATTGATCCCATCAAGCATTACATTCCATTTTTCAGGTACATAGAAAGTCCTCAAGTGTTTTAATAGTCCATTATGGTTGTCCCCCAGTTAGTGGGTGATAGTACAAAATAATAATCAATTATTTACTCCTATAATGTTGAATGATTCTAAAACAAATAAATGTTATCCTTGGATCGTGATATGAAATTATTGAATGTTTCACTCCACGAGACCTCTCCATTTCCTTTAACTAAATCATATAATATTTATTATGATATAATTCATCCCAAATAGCAGTTAAATTGAAAATCTTGTTGAGTCTAGACACTATAACTAATAATATATAATTTCTTTTTAATGTTCTAGGGAGACCAGTGACAAAGCCTATAATGATATTGTCCCATATCCATGTGGATATGGGTAGTAGTTTCAATACCCATTTAAGATGTTGTATCTTCTACATCACTTATTGACACACCCAGAAACGTGTTGTATAGTAAGAAATCTACCTTTTCATGTTGTCTGACCAATAATGATCATGAAGGTCCTTATACATTTTCATGATTCGATGATGTATAGTGAATGTAGAGTTAGGAGCATCATCCATAAATTCATTCATTATCCCAAAAATATATGGAACACAAATCCCTATATGGAATTTTATTACTCCTTCTTGATCAATGTTGATGTCAAGAAATTTCTCTGTCTTAAAACCCACTATCTTAATTTGTATATAAATATCTTCTCCTTGAGATTTATCGATATTCTCTAGTAATGGTGGTTTAGAAATTATTTGGGATAGGGTTGATGATGTATCATTCACTAAAATTACCTTTTCCAATTTTATGAGGTCTTTGATCAAATGAACTCATTGAATCCTCATCATTGGGATCACAACAAGTTCTTTCCGAATTAATGTATTAGGGACTTTTTTTTCGCTTCTGGGATGATAATGAATAGAAAAATAAAATTCATTAAAAAGTTTTAACCCTCCCCCTATCTCATGTTCAATTAATTTTTCATAAAAATATACATCAATATTTGTTCATCTATCTATATATCCCATTTATCCACATATAGATAGAGCCTCCATATCTTCAGATAAGAAATAACCATACACGGATATAGAACATGCAGAGAATAATTCATGTCTTGAGGCTGTAACTATCGAGATTCATAAGAAATAAACTTGTAATTGTTTATGAGGATGCACCCAATCCATTTTATAGATGCATTTCCAAAAATAACAATTCTTATCTGATAAAGGTTAGAATTATAATATGTTCAATAAAAAATCTATTCTTCAACTCATGGAAACATGATTCACAATCATTTTTTAATAGTAACTTATAACCATTTCGAGTAAACTTGGTTAGTGGATTAGAAATTCATGAAATGTTTTTCAAAAACCACATATAATATCATTTTAAACCATGTAAACTATGAATCTTAGTTAATGCAATAGTATGAGGGAACTCCTTCACAATAGTTATCTTGGTAGGGTAAACTAGGATTCCTTCTTTGGTTATAGTTTTCTCTAATAAAGACACATTTTTTGTGAAAATTAAAATTTTATAACCATTCCAAATAGCCCCACCTTCCATATATTTTTAAATATTTTCCTTAGATGATCCTCATTATCATAATGAATTTAGAAATACATTAAAAATTCAACAATAAAATCTGCCAAAAATTTACGAAGGTGGTTATGAAAGACTCCATTCGTCAAACCCCTTAATACAGTAAGGTAATTATTCAAGACAAAGGGCATAAAAACAAACTTCTAGTGCCCATATCTTTATCGGATGGTGTTATTTGGAACATCTTATTTATTCACTCTTAAATAGTGATAACTTGTTCAAAGATCAATCATGTAGAAGACTTGAGCCCCATGAAGCTGGTTAAATAATGAATCAATCCTCGAGAGATGGTACATGTTCGTCAAAATGATCCCTTTATTTTACCTATAATAAATGCATATCCACATTTATCCTTCCTTCTTATTAACATTGAGAATAGGTTTCCCAAAGGATAAATTTTTTTTCAGATAAATATATTCTCTAAAATATATATAATGTTTTTCTTTAAATCCTCTATTTCCACATTTTCTTTTCTATATATGGTCATTGATATCTTATAGGTTCAAGGAATGTGATAAATGAATAACTCTACCACATATTCAGGACTCTATGTAAATATTTAGAAAATACATCAATGTATTCATATATGATGAAAACATTTTTAATTAAAATACTTTCATTTCCATCATTCTTTTCACTGATCATCTCAATAAAGAGGTCTATTAGAGGTTCTTCTTGAAAATTATCTGGTCTTGATATATCTCCTTTGAAAATAATTACAGGTTTTACATTAAATACTACTGATGTTTCCTTATATCTATTCTTGATCTTAGATTTATACTTTGAGAGCTAGTCCATCCCAAGTATAATTTCGAATTCCAGCATGGGTATAAATACAAGATTTGTGATGAGATTGTTCTTTCCAAAGTCAATACTATATTTTTTATACACTTTTGATTCATGAATAATCACTCTAGGAGTCTCGAATAATAAATATACTTCTATAATTTTAGGGATAAATTATATGTTCCTTGTAATATTAGAAGAAATAAATGAATGCATATTACCATAATAAAATAATATACTTTCTATCATTGAGATAACAATGAGAGTACCTTGCACCACTTTATCTGAAGCCTATACATCAGTTATTATGATAAAAAAAATTCTCTACATTTCTCCCTTGGCCATTTATAGGGTTTTTGGGGATTCCCCTCCATTAACTTCATATTTTAATAGTGATTCAAAAACTGAAAAAGATTTCAAATCATAAATAATTTGACCTTAGGCTGGGCCTGTACTATGTTCCCTTTTTCGTTTATTTGAATATGATGAGGCTTCACCTCACTATGACAGTTTTGAGTAATTTTGACATCTATTCCACACTTTTATTATTTTCCACTCATGAGAACTTAGTTCTGTGAATGCTTATTCCATCATTTGTTTCATGTGTTAAGTTACACTTTCTTTCCACCTATTCCATAATCATGGTTACTCACTAAGATTTTCTCTAATGATCCATTCTACTCATTCGATTTATGAGACCACTACATCTCTAAGAACTCCAGTTCATCCTGCATTTCACACCACACTTTCGTCTAATATATTTCATAGCCTCAATTTTCATGATCCCTCCAAATATTGGTACTTAGTTCACCAAAATATCTAAGAATATTTTCATTAGGATCCTTTAAAAAGATATATGTGTAATTAGAATGTAATGTAAATTTCATCCCATAGATTCCTGCATATTTATTTTTCTTAAGATCTACCTCTATGAATTCTTTATCCAATTAAATTCACATCAACTGGGGCTAATATTTATTGAAAAATGGTCCCCTGAACTCTTACCACTCCATTGAATTAGTCCCCCTTCCTTGATTCATGTTCTTAATCAGTTCCCACCTCGAATCAACTTCTCCATCTATGTTTTACACATCCATGGTGACATTCTATAATTTGAAACAATAAAGTATAGAAATAATATTTTCTATAGAGCTTTTATATTGTTCAATAAGCAATGAGTATGTTTATTAATTAAAGCAAGGTGTTCAATGATTCACAAATGAATCAATTTAATGTTTTTCCCATTCAGGTGAATATGTGATCTTATAATTATTCAATAAATTGATAATAACTCGAGTTAGTTGATTCATCATTCTCATGACGTTTTCCATTTTATCATCCATTGGATGGATGTTAGTTCGTGGTCCATTTCACTCAAATTTTATGTCATTCCTCCTATTTCTCACCAATATCATAAATGAAACAAACCTTAGTCAAAACATGTTTCCTTTAAGAATTTATATTTAAAAAGGAATATTATGTACTAAAACCCATTCTTATATATTTATTATTGATAAAAAAATATAATTTATATAAATAAATTACAATGGTTCATAAAAATGTTTTTATTAACCAAACATATTCCATAAGAGTGTTGAAGTAGATTGAGGTAACACTATTATCATACACCAATTACTGTTCCAGTTTAGCTCAAAGTGGTGTCTCCTGGTGTAACAACTAGATGCATCTATACCCAAGCCACATCCACTAATTTGTATCCAGACAATGAATTATTTTCTCAGAACCCACTTCATAATAATTCATAAAAATACCAAGATATATTCATATAGATAAAATTTTAATTAGGATTATTACTAAATTTTTTAAATCCCAATTTCCTCAAATAATTAAACCTTCCTTTAATACCAACTCTGTTCTACCACCTTTTATTAAATTAACATTAAATTTAGATGGGACACATAGAGGATCAGTTAATGTTTAGTTTCTTCAAAATTGTGAACATAATACCAAAAATGAAAAAATATTATTATAATACACTTCATATGATTCTTCATAGGTTCATCCTAGGTAATTTTTTTAATCTCATAACCTATGGAAATACATCAATGGAATGAGGTGATCATAAGGCACATTAAGGGAATCAGTTTACATATATTTTTGAGGAATATCAATAAGAACATGAGGAATGTCATTATGGCATGAAAAATTGTATAAGAGGAATATTATAATAAATATAACACAATTCATAACATGTAAAAGTGGCTAAAAAATTTATTTAACAAGATCATAATCATATCACTATGGTTAATCACCAAGGTATTGTAAATGAAAAATTACAATGTTTATTTTCCATTGTATCATATAACATTTCTTATTTTCGGATTGAATTTGTTACCCATTGTCCTAAATAACTATCAGGGTGCACCCTTCATATGTATGATTTAATTTTAACCATATTTTTAAGAATAAATCATTTAAAAAATAACCCATGGAGAATACAAAATGGTTTTTATATCAAAATCTTTTCATTTTAAAAGTGCTGAAAATCATTATCAGTGCGTCATTTCCCACCCATAGAAATGGGATGTGGTCTTGATGTATGTTAATACTAGAGTCAAATATAATTTATTTACATATATTTTAATACCAATGCAATTAAAAGAGTCATGGATATTCAAAAAAATAAAATAAAAGATAATTTCTTTAGGAGAGATGGAAAATTTGACAATTAAATTCAGAAACATAATGGTTATGAAACATTATTATAAAAACTGGTAAAATGATTGGGGACAAGGGTTTACCATTGAAAAAAACATAATTTTGAATAAAGGATAAAATTAAAAGGTTAATATAATTGAGTAAATGTAACATTTAGATGAAAAATATGAATAGAGGTTCTTGAATCAAAGAGAAAGGAATGATAGTTTCCTTACATTGAAGAGTTTCTCCTATATCATGAGAAATGGAACCTTGAGGGATTTAAAACACCATAGAGGGACTACTTGGGATGTAAAAATACCATATTTTCATGTAGGATGTATTATTAGTCAAATGAATTGTATAAATGGGTGGGTATTTATGGAAAAAAGTTTTCAAATGTTTGTTTAATAATTTTAAAATAAAGTCCTTGGAAATATAGGATGTGGAATTGAAAAATATTTGGTTTTTCCATGGTTTTGGACATTTTAGAAATATTAATAAAATAATATACTTTATTCATGGTTTTTGGTTATCTAATTATTACATACTTATTACATAATTATTAATTCATTAATCATACTGGAAACTTCAAAGTGTAATTTTACGATTCATAGAAAAATAATGAATTTTAGAAAAGTCTAATTAATTCACACTAAATGAATTAAAATTAGTTTATTTCAAAATTGATTTTAATTTCTTCATAATAATTATCTAAATATGAAAACGTTAACATTTAACAGAAAAAATAATTATTTATAAAAAAAATAGTGGGTTAAAGCGCATAGTAAAATTTATGGCACTTTACAATCCTTAAAGAAGTAATAAATTATTTTTATCATTTATATTCTAATAAAAGTGTCTTTATAGTACAATTTCATTAAAAAAAATATTATTCATAATACCTAATTTTATTGTAAAATTATAAATCTTTTCTAAAAAGTAAAATTTGGTTTCGAAAAGTTAATTTATCAAATTCCATCTCAATTAAAATAAATTCTAATAAAAAATAAGTCCTTTAAACTAAATTGACGGAAGAAAACTTTTTTTATATAATGTAATTATATTTTTTGTAACTAAGGTTATGACATATAACCCCTTATAATAGTCACGTATGACCTATGAGTAATGTGTGTGATGGTGATAGATTCTCAGGGAGGATCTGCTAACATCGACTAAATGGTAATTTCCACTAACATAAACATCACCCATTTGGGGATTTCATTAAAGCTTTACTTGTTTATTCTCAAATTGGGCATGTTCATGGGTGAACCCTAGTAAAGATACATCCCAACCATGCTCTGAAAAATTGGCATCATATGACATGTCTCTACTATTTGAGGTCTTCTTTTATCCATTCATCATTAATTATCCTTTATCATTTTTACTTATAAAAAATAATTATAATGTTAAATTTTTTAACAAGGTTATAGTTTTAAATGATAATATTATCCAATTATTATATAATAGTTGAATCCATATGGTTAGATTTTCTATTATATTTACTTAATAATTAATGAGATATGGTTTTTTTTATAATATAATATAACACACATTTTTTTGAAATAAATACCATTCAAAAAGTATGAGTTATTACAATCAATTCCTTTAGTACCCATGTTGCCTCTTAATATTTTTGGTTCCACTATTGACTATAACTTGGTGAGTGGTATTTTTTTATTCCTTTATAACCACAGTCCACGATATTTATTGACTTCTCATAATTTGAGATATCATTTTCCAATTATACCACATCTAAATTTGGCACATATGAGGGATCTAATATTTTATTCATTAGGATGGTTATGTTGAATACATCATGTACTTTAGAGATAATTGGTGGAAGTGAAAGATGATATTACATAACTCTGATTCGATATAGAATATCAAAGGGAATGATGTACCTCAGACATAGGTCTCCCTTCTTTACAAATCATATGACTCTCATCCAGGGAGATATACAGAGGAATACTTTTTCTCGATCCTCAAAACCTAATATACATCAATTATTTTATGTATAACTCTTCTTCAAATTTTGGAATCCCTAATGAGTTTTTGGATGGTCTTCACCTTCTATATCATTTAGATAACAATATCAGGTCACATCATCTGATGTTCATTTATTTCATCCCAACATTAATGTGTTCTACATTTCTTCACATAAAGGGCTTCAAATAGATCCATTTGTATTCATGGATGGAAAATATTTTTTTAATATAAATTCACCACTGATAGAAAATGACTCCATTATCCTTTTATGTTAGTTTATAATTCTATAAAAATGTATTTTAGTGCTTGAATTTTCCCCTCATACATGCCATTAGTTCGAGGGTGAAAAGCAATATATTAGTTCAACATTGTGTTTAGATCATGTTGTCTAAATTTCTAGAACATTGAGGAAAATCTCATATCTAAATTCGATATAATCAATAATGGTACAACTAGAAGCATTATCAATTATCAGATTTATATTTATGGAATTTCATGAAGTTATTAGTCCTTTGAAATTGCAATAAGTTGTGTTGTCTTTTTAGGATGATACAAAACACCCCATATTTCAATATTTATTATATATTTAATGGAATGTCTTGTAACAAAGTCCATGGTGATGTTTTATTATTTATATGTAGGAATAGGTGATGGTTTTTTCATCCCCTTAGATTGTTTCCATTAATCCTTCACTTAATGAGATACTATTCACATTGGTGTATATCCAGTGATATGATTCTTCATGTAGTCCCACAAATAGTTCTCTCAGAGATCTCAATATAGATATGAGCTCCATGGGTGGATATAGAATGTCATTCTATGTTCATAATTCATAACATTCATCTTTATGTTATGATTTTATGCTATATATAGTCACGACACAAATATTATGACTACTTCCTTGTCAATTTTGAATACTGAAAATTTCTATTTTCTAATTGAATCAACCATCTCCTAAATTAACAAATCATTTATTTTAGAATCCATTACCTTATCCATATGGAATGGTTGAGAAATAATTTGAGAAAGAAATTATGATGTTACTAACCATATTATTCTTATTTATATCATTTTGTATTGCTAATAAAATTGGATCCCTCCCAATTCTGAACATGGATAATGCTGTAGGAAACTTTCAAAATAGCGGATCCGCCACTTTTTTCATTACTATGATGGCGGTGGATTGAAAAAACATAATACTTCAAAATATATAACCATATTTTTTGGTTTATATTAATCTCTTTATGTGGGAATATATATTTGAGGCTCTGGTGGCATGTATATATCTCACACATCTTCTAGTGGAGAAAATGCCACTAGAGTTTTAATTCGATGATCACAACCTCCTACTCCATATCGTTTTTGGAATATTTTTCATCATTACATATCATCTTATTTGAGGAATATGTTATTCCATTAACATTTTTCATTATTACACAATCTCATCCATTAATTAATTCATCACTCTATACTGTAAAAAATTCCCCACTTATGGTTATTGTAAGTATTAGGGAAACGATAAGCCTCTTTTTTAATTATTTTAACCAACCTTTAGATTCACATGACCATAAAATCTGTACTACCTTCCATGTAATATTTATTAGTTAGTCTGTATATAATGTGAATTTACTCATAAATAACTGGTAATATCCTACTAGACTAAAGAATCTATGGATATGTGTTACATATGATGTTCTAGTCCACTCTCTAGTTTAAATTATCGTTGATGGTTCTATAGATATCCCTTTGTTAGTGATAATATACCCCAAGAATGATTCTTCCCCTATCCATAACACACATTTACATTAATTTTCATATTGGTTATCCCTTCTCAAAGTATTTATCATAGTATTAAAATTCGTCTCATGCTTCTCCTTTCACAAGAAGTATATCAGAATACCATTTCTAAAGACAATCAAGAATTTGTAAAGGAAATATACAAATACATTAATCATTATGTGGATGAATACATCTAGATTATTAGTGATTCATAAGGGAGTTAATCGGAACACATAATTTCCATACATTATTTAAATGTAGGATTGTGAATTACTACCTTCTTCCCCATTAATTGTTGATATCCTGGCTAAATTCCTAACATAGATAAATACATGTGCTCATATAGTTGATCAAAAAATTCATCTATATGTGGTAGGGGTTTCAGGTTATTTTTCATCATTTTTTTGAGCTTATGATAATTCATTCAATGGTTCTTTTTTATCCTTATCATTAACAAAGAGAACCATAACACCCCACAGGGAAACACTCGCGTGTATGAAACTTTTTCCAAGATTCTCTTGTACCTTCTTCCATTAGTCATCCAAATAAATTGTGGCTATCCTATATGGATTCTTTCATATATTCAATGATTGTGGTATAAATTTATTTTAGAACAAAACCTCTTGGTCAAGAGGAGTATTAGGAAACTATTTTGAGAACACATTGGTGTAGTCCAACACATTGGGAATGTATTCAAGATTAATCCACTCCTTTCCCTTAATCATTGTTTATATATATTGTTTCCCATAATAAAATGTTATCAACCCATGAGTTGATGATTTTTTTGATGTTCTTCCACTTCATTATAATTTTAGTGAATTGGAGGATGCCTTAGGATGTGATGTGTGATATCCCTCTCTTAACAATTAATGTTGTGTTTCTATAAAGATATCAAATCCATGATTAATATAGCATAGAACTCCCCCAAAGGTTGATAAATGATATTTCTATTGAATTTTAGTACACAATCACTAACTAAAGATGCATTATACAATTTAGATTCAATAATTTTCTAATTTTTTATTCTCACAAATAACATATACTTTATATTCGGAGTTTGTGTGATTGAATAGTTCTACTAAACATGAATGATTTAAAATAATGATTTGAGCCAAAATCAAATAGTATGATCTGTATTCATGAATGAATTACTAGTATACCTATCATCTCATCATTATTTAGATCCACCTTAGTGGTAGTGTCAATATACTCTTTTTCTTATATCCTTATAGGTTGTTATCATTATTTTACATTGACATCCATCTATATAGGTAATTATCATGCATAATTACTAGTATCATTTCTCTTGAGGAACTATACTATTGGATGAGTTTGGATCTAAAGTTTCCATTATTCCTCTGTATTAGATACATTCTTCAAATCCCATTGACAAAGATTATCCCAATTCTCCTATTTTTTACATTTGAATCTTTTATATGTTCTCTTTATACTGCTTCTGGTATGCATCTTCCCAAACATTTGAAATTGTGGATTTTGGGTTTTTATTTATCCATGGGATTTATCCATTAATCCTCCCTTATTAAATTCCGTCATCAGATTTTTTTCTATGAGGCCACGAGACCACTGTGATTCACTAATTTGTATCTCAACCTTAATGATGTATTGGATTGTCTCCTAAAAGATGTAAAATTATTTAATATACAAGGATTTTCATATATCTTTCTTTAATCCAATAAATTATATATCCACATTTCTTTCAGTTTTCATGGAAAAATTGGAGGCATATCGTGAATTATTTGAAATATATTACTCATACATTCTAATAGAATCATCTCTCTTTTTTTAATCTGAGGTAATCTCACTCCAACATATAAGGGAGAGTTCATTCTAAATTTTTGTTTCAAAAGTATTTTATTGAATCCTGACGAATTCATGGAATATATTTCAATTTTAGAATACTATTTTTTTATTAGTTTCTATCATTAATCAACTACACCCATAAAAAAGATATGGAACAGCATGACAATATCTTATTTTGAGGACAAGGGGAATCATTATATCTCTTAGTGGAGTACATAAATTTTTCCATCATGAAGAAATAATAATATCCACAATATATAAGATGCATTTTTTTCATAATGTATTCAACAGAATGCCCAATTTTTTGGGAGAAGGGGGAGTTCTACATGATATGAGTTATTATTCTTTACTTGATCCAGTTGATCTAGTACTTCCTTGTTGTCCATGGATGTTATTCCCATCATTTTTGGCATTTCATTAGGTAAATAATCACATTGACTATCACATTGGTTGTGAGAATTAATTCTACAATTTCTAGTCCTTAAGAAAAATAAAATAATATAAAATTAAATTAGGGGGGATTGTATAATTTTTTAAAAAGTATATAAAAATGAAACCATGAACATAGTAAGATAAACATATAAATTAAAAGTAAATTCTTGCTTTTTATTCCCTATTTTACAATCTAGGTTACCCTTGGTGATATAATTATCCTTAGGTTTATTACTGAGGATTTATAATCCTAATCCTCGAAATAACCAGACTACCCTCTAATATCAACAACACTAACCCAACCCTTTTACAGATATTATTAAAGAATTTTAATAAAAAAATATCCATGAAATAAAAAATAAGGATAAAAAAATCATGTGTCTTTATAAGAATGGGTACATATTAGAAAACATGAAATGAAAATAAAACATCTTTTTATTAATATCCATAATGAGATCCTAAATCCATTTGATCTCATAAAACCACATAGGATACAACTACTAGAAGTTAAATATACATCAACACTTATATATCCACGGTTTGAAAAACCCGTGGCTATATCCTATCATACCACCACAGTAATTAAAAAAGTGGATTTGGCCATGAAAATTCACCCTTTTCTTGCATATTTCCTCTATCACTCACCGACTCTCCCTCGAAATCAGTGTCCTCTTCATCGCGACTTTCATCTAATTATCGACCGATCGACGACATCACTCTTGTTCATCCTTTCTAGCTTTGGTTCCTCCAACCCTCACTGTGGTCCGTTCATTCACGACGTGACTTCTATATTTATAGCCTCTCCATTCGTGGTTCCTCCTTCCCTCACCCGTGTCTCCATTTGGTGCATCAGCAGAAGATATCTTCCCCTCCATTTGGGTGTTCCTCCTCCATTTGGGAATTCATCCTTTATTCGGGCATCCCTCCACTCTATTCTGGAAATCCTCCTCCATTCGGTGAATTGGTTTATCGGGCATTACTCCTCCATTTGGTGGGTTGAATGATCCATTTTACTTCATTATATTTTGAGGCTCCTATTTGAAGAATTCCTTCTATTTTCTATATAGTTTACCTTTATTGTTGCTCCCTTTTATATTTAGGAGGATTATAGAGTATTCATTCTAATTCGGGTGTTTGTAATGGTAGGAAGAGTTCAATGGAAGAGTTTTTTTATTGTGAACTGTTTTGAGGCTCTTGTTTGTTGACTAGTATCCTGTCAACTCTTATTCACTGGCATTTCATGGTTTATATATTAATCATATTCTCATAATTAATCTGGTATTCAAATATTCATGGATTAATCTATATACTATTCTATTATCAATTTACTATTATTGAATTATTAGGTTTCTATTTTATATTTTGGAATTATTAATCTATTTACAATTGTATTGTGTAATAGACTTTGTATTAATGAAATTTGTAGAATTTTGGAGTTTGATATGAACATGCCTCACTTATGTGACCACAACCATTGAAATCATCATTTATTTCTCCATGCTTTCAAAATCAGTTTGATGTAGATAGATTATTTTCAAACTATAGTTGTTTATTTTTCTGAAGCCTAACTCACATGATATTTTCTTCTTGTATGCTTCACGTTTTTATTAATTGTACTGAAAATCGAATGAAAAATACCCAAAACTATTACACTACCATCAGTTTCTAGAAAACCTAAATCTTCTATTCTTTACAACAAGTTGTTTAGAATTTCTTGATTTTAGAGCATGTTGCATTTGGAATTCTTTTATCATTAGTTGGGTTATTCTTATTGAACAATCCTTCACACCTATTCTTCTATCCACTATTGAAATGGTTTAAATATTATCATCATTTTAACCCACCCATACATTTATAGATTTTATTTTCATACCTTCACTTTAAATGAAAATATATTTAGAAAAAACATTAAATTAAGTCTACTTTAGAATTACCATTAGATGACAAAACGATATTATTTCAATATAATTGTAGCCTTTCAACACTAGTGTCCTCATTAGAAAAATTTTTAGTATTATATTCATTCATTTTAAACTGTGAAAAGTAAATATGTTTCATTTCAAGATTGTCCATTTTTTTCAATTTTATGAACATTATATTGAGAGAATTCTTCTGGTCTATAATTAATGAAACATTACATTCATACTATTTTATCATTGCTACATCTTCATCATCATGGGTTGTTTATCTTATCATTTAAAAAAAAGATTCATAATACTTGATTATTTTGGCCATGACATCAATTTGAGAATTCTTGGTGGAAAGATCGTCTTCAAATTCATCGAATTTATTCTCAAATTCTTCAGTGAGATCATCTTTTTCATGGATGGTTTTGAGCCACTATTATTCATATTTGGAGTATCTTTAATTAAAATACTAACCAATATCTTCTTTTAAACTAATTTTTTATATATATTTATGCATGTTATAGCTCTTTCGCTAAACTATTTCTCTAATTTATTTTCCTCACCATCAAACTATGTGATCTCTTCCTACAATATTTTAAAATTTTCACATATAAAATCAATATTTTCATTGAGAAAACAACACAGTATATCTTTTAATGTTAAAAAATATATATATTGTTAACCATATATTGTATAATCACACTCAATTATTATTTGATATTCTTTGGTATAGTTTTATAAATAATCTTCAATTGCCTCATTTTCACCTGGATCCCTTGAATCAATAGAGGTTGTCGGACTATCAAACACATTGGTAGTTATCTGAACAACTCTTTCTTCACCTTTTGTGATGAGTAAAACTAATATAGTATACTATAATATATAAAGTTATCTTAATTAAACTTTTTTCACAAGGGATAACTTCTTTAAACAATATTTCTATCATTTTTTTAATTTTAACTTCATCTTGGTAAAAATATAATTTGAATCTACGATATATAGATCTTTAATAAAATTGAAATTCATTATAGATTATGAATGAAACCATCCAATAATTATTATTGAACAACTTCAAATCTATTGAATCCTATCAAGGGTGAATTTTTCACCGATATAAACTAAAGGGGACTGGTTTGTATGTGAACCACATTGAGTGGGGGATAAATAAAAGTCGGTGACCTTTAAATACCTTTTTTGTACTTTTAAATTTTTCTCCCTTTCTTATTTACCTCAATGGAAATTAGGTTAGTGGTTCTTCTATTTTCTCTTCACTCCGTTATTTCTTATATCACATTCAAAACCACCCTCACATGTGGCATATTCATTTCTAAGGTTCACCACTATGTTTGATAAGTCTAATCCTTAGTGTGATTAGGTAACACTGAATTTCAAATAACCCATTCGTAAATACATATGAGCATTAAAATATAGTCTCTTGATAGTATAGTGTGAGTATAATACACACTTATTTTGTTTTTCCCATACTCAAGTACATCTCATACCTTTATAATAAATATAGGGGTAAAAACAAGATATTACAACACCAATTTAGAATACTTCCTTATTGTTCATGTACTACTCTTTTCTTCTACTCCATCCATTTCACAATAGCGAGTCACATATTTTATTTTTCTAGGTATTACTTTATAAATACTCATATTCTTTATAATATGAAACTGATATTCTATAAATTCTTATTTATATTCCTATTTGTATAAATATAAATACACATAACTCTACATCTCTCTGATTCTTTCATGGGTGAACTATGGGAACATATATTTCACTCTTATAATCATAAACAGAGTTGGGGTGAAGGGTGGGGGTGTAGTTTTCGGTGTGGAGGTGGGGGGTGTAGGTGGGGGGTGTAGGTGGGGGTAGTTGGGGTGAGGGGTGGGTAGTTTTCATGTGGGTGTGGGGGTGCAGGTGGGGGGTGTAGGTGGGGGTGGTAGTGGGGGAAGGTTTGAGGGTGGGGGGGTTGCAGGTTGGGGGTAGGCAGAGGGGCATGGTTGGGTGGGGGGGAGTGTGCAGGGGGGCAGTGGGGGTGAAAGGGGTGGTTAAAGGGAGCTTCGGTGAATGGTGGGGTAGTGGGGTGAAGGGTGATTGGGGCAGGGGATAATGGGGGCTAGGGTATATGGGTGAAGGGGGCTAGGGGTGAAAGGGGTTGGGGGTAGGTTGGTAAATGGGGATCAGTTGTAGGGTGAGTGAATGAGTCTGGGGGCAGTGTTCATGGGTCGATAGATCCATGCATTTCTTGGTTAAATATTTTGATAGTTTTTCGTGTTTGTACTAGCTCTAAAATTACATGAATGAACATAATACAGTTGAATGAATTTTCACTAGTTCTCATACTTCCACACATCTACCGCCATAGTTAATGAAATCACTACAACTCAACCAAAAACACTATAAGATATATGAGATTCCAATATTTAGTCCTCAAATTTTTAGGACATATCCATCTTTTATCTTCAAAATATATTTTACTGAAATATTTAATAAAACATAAAACATATTCAACTCACCTCAACTCCACTCCAAATATGCCAATTCAACTTTTCTTTTCTCTCACGATCGAATCCTATATCTCCAGATTAAACCCCTTCACGCTTTCCCTTTCCCTGCCTCTGTCACGATCAAACACATTCCCCTTTCCCTACTTATTTGGTGATGGAACCCCTCCCATTACATAGCCCCTCCTCTGCCCCCCCACTTGGTCACCCCCATGATCCCCATCCCCCTGCCCACCCCTCCACCTCTCGAAACACCAACACATCTCCTATACACATATTAGTACCCAATATTATTATAATGACCATCCATAATATATACAACCCATGGTCCACTTTAATTGTGTCATTCTAATATTCTTAATTTCACACGAATATAGCATTTGAATACTTTTTCACTTTATGTGTATCTAATAATGATTCCCTTGGTGCATAGTTTTATATTGTGATTTGGATACAAAATGCTACCTCCACTTATTTAAAATGTATTTTAGTATATCATGCATTTTATTATCTTATTTCTAGATACTGAAAATCACTGATGATTATGATTTATTCATTTATAATATTTACTAATATCTAGAAATCTACGAACATCTTAGCAACCTAAGGTTGACCTATCATGGTGTAATATTTGATAATTAGAGATTTCAATATTTATTCAATTAACATGACATGAATATTAACTATGGGATATCGGTATAGTTATTATATGTTTATGATTTAGATACAACATATACATTATTCAATGATAATGCTATAGTTGATGCATTAAATCAAAACAGTTACTTATGTTTCTCAAGAAGCATGTAAAGAATAAAATCCTATGAATGAGTCCATATATTACATTTCTTAATAAAGAATGAGTTTCAATGTTGTTATTTACATTCGAAAAATTTTATAACTGTTGTTTTATTAATATTAGAATGGATAGAAGCTGGATGTACAATATTGATCACATCACTGATGAGTTTCAGAATGTAGTGGAATATGTTTTTTAATATTCATTCAACAATGGTTCAGACAGTGGATTGATTCAATGCTGATGTTTCGATTGCATTGGAGGACTATGGTTAACACATGATGAATTAAGTTACCACATCAATAATTTTTTTTAAAAAGGATATCAGGTTTCATATCAGACTGTAGAAAAATTTGAAACAGAGAATGAAGTTGATTCAGTTGAAATGATCAGAATAGAAAATTTGATTTCTAATCGATTAGAATTTGCTTCTCAAGCGAACACTTCATGTAGAGAAATGAAAGATTAAATGAATATGGGATAACAATATTCGTCTAATGATCATAATTATGACATAGAGCGTGTTATACAGTTGTAAAAAAACGTGAATACCCCAATATATGAGTCATGTAGAAAAATTTCCAAACTAGAGTTTTTAATGTGACTGTATCATGGGGAAATAATGTATGGATCCAGTAATACTACGATTAACTATATACATACAATTATTAAGTAAATTCTACTTAATTATTCATGTATTCTTTAATATGATTATATAGTTTCAAATTTTGTTGATAAATTAGGATTTTCAAGTACTAAAATCCACACATGAAATAAGTATTTTTGTCTATTTTAGAAGGATAATGTCCAGTTAAATGAGTGAAAACAATGTGGTACATCAAATATGAATACTACTAATGATGAAACTCAATCCCATGTACCATAGATGGTGATGTGGCACTTTCCATAGATTCCCAGACTTCAGAAACATTTTATGGTAGAACAAATGGCTATGAATATGAGATATAATGAATATGAATGAAATGAGGATAATGAATATATAGTTCATCCTGATGATGGGTTTGCATGGAAAACATTTGATTGGATACATCCTGATTTTGCAGACGACCCATAATGTTTTGTATTGTGATTGTAATGTGATGGTTTCAACCCATTTAAGCAGACACATACTACACATAGTACTTACCCTATTTTCATTCATATTTAAAATTTTCAATCATTGATGTGTATGAAAAATCTAGTTACTATCATGAGTATATTGATTTCTAGACCCAATGATACTAGAAATGATATGGACATATATTTTCATTCATTTATTGAAGAGTTGAAGAAGATTTAGACCATTGGGGTGCAGACATATGATGCATTTATAAATGATTACATTATCTGTCATGCATCATTATTATGAACAATAAATAATTTCTATGTATATGGAATGATGTCTACATGAAGTACCAATGGGAGAATATCTTTCCCTATATCTATGAAAAATACACATTCTAGGAGATTAATGTTTCGAATAAATTTCAGTTTCATAGGGCATCGACAATTTCTACAACTGGATCATCCATACAAGAAAAATATAATATAGTTTGATAATTACATAGAGGCTAATGAAATACCTATATGAATATTGGGGGTGATATACTTAAATAACCTAACCGTTTGAATTTTTTTCTTTGAAAGGGTTAGTTAAATTCCAACAAGCGGAAGAATATTCCTTTTACTTCCAACAAAAATTGGATAAAGAAAAGTATATTCTATTAGTTTCTATATTGGTCATCAAATTTGTTGCATCACTGTGTGGATATAATGCATATTGAGTAAACTTTCTGTGAAATTATACATTTAATGCTTTTAAATGTAAAGGGAATGACAAAATATGATTTGCGCTCATGTCGTCATTTAATGGATTGAGGTATAAAACTCCGAATTCCTCCTGAGTTAGTTGGTCAGAATTAGTGGAAAGCCCCTTTTTAATTTTTTACAATGACAAAAGCAGAGAAAAAAAATCATCAAATATAGGAAAGTTCAAAAGATCCATATGGGTTTTTGAGTAACATTTCGAAACGAGTGAATACCTGATATGTGAAACTAAAACCCCATAAAACCATTACTACCATGTAATGTTTCTTGAATTGATTCATAATTCCATTAAAAATTTAATGTTACATAATTTTAGGGTTTTTATGATTAGGTTATGTCACATTAATCAAGAACATTGTGCTAAAATTTTGAACAATTGTGTTGTGAAAAAACTACAAAAAGATGCATCGATCGTTCTTTGAATCATAGAGAAAATGTATCCCCGATCATTTTTACATGTGTATTACATCTGAACGTGCATCTACAAATAGAATTTATTTTTGGTGGTCCCATTTCTAGTTGCTGGATGTATCCAATAGAAATAATGATGCTTACATTGAAATATTATCTGGGAAATAAGAATTATCCTAAAATATCTATTCTGAAATTTAATTTAGCACATGAATGCATGTATATTTGTTTAATGTAGTTAACTATTGTCACCAGTAGATATAATCGACCCATGAGAACTGAAGATGAGTAGTGTGATACCATTGATCCAACATTTCTATCTCTACCCTAAATGGGGGGATATATGGGTCATACAAGTTGGGTATATTGAATAGGTATTAGTGGGAAATGGCTCATCGTAAGATATTCTTTTACTGTGGCATAGCTGTAGATTACATCAATTAAAATTATAAATATATATATTTTTTATTTGAATTTTTTTCATAGTTCCGGATATTATTAAATTTTTATATTTCCAGAGAACATAGTGAAATTTTAAAAAGATCACTACACTCATTATCTACTAAGAGGCGGGAGCAATTACAATGAAAATAATTTCTTTCATGGTTGAATTCAAGGGTAAAAATTAACTTTTATACATTACTTAATCATTGGATGTTGTTAAATATTCATTGTTGATATATTTCACGTCTAAATTTTATCGATGGATGATGTATCCACTGAAATAATGGATTTTCCATTTCGTCGGAAAAATGCGGTACATGATTATGAACTAATGGTTGTCAATGGTTTTAAATTAATTATAAATATTTATGCAACCAAGATGGAAACACACCATGACGATGTCATGATAAACGCTACATTGGATTGTTATGCATGTGCATCAGATAGATAGCCTCGATCAGAGAATATGACGTATTATGGGGTTGTTGACAAAATATTTTTATTAGATTAATATGGACATGGTTGGGTCACATTAATGAAATGAACGGGGTTTTATTCAATAACCTGACAAGGATTTTATATACATAGTCGGAGTTATAGAATGACTGATATGAAACGTCAGCTGCAAAAATATGTGCCTTATATTGTTGCATCACAATCTTGAAAAGTATTTCATGTAAATAACCCCATAAATCCGCAATTTGGTGTTATTATTTATGTTATTCCTAGACTCTTTTTGGATGAAGGATTGGATAATGGTGATGTTTTGGAGGAACTGGTTAGTATTCATTCTAATATATCATTTTATGATACAGATGATTCAATTGTGAGAATGGAGTGTGAACCTAATACTATAACAGAAAATTCCTAGCGTTACATGTTTCAATGTATTTAGATTATATTATTTGGACCTAGAGCGAGTTTTGTTAAACATTTAATGTTGAATTATCTTTGTTTATTAATGTTTTTATTTAGCAAGTAAACAACATTAGGAAAACAATTAATGTGTAACGTAAAATTTTGGATAATAATATGAATTTTCTAGGAATCATTACAATTATTTAATTCTGTGTTATAATTTTATAATTTCATCTTCACTTTTTCCATTTAGAAGTTATTTTTTCTTACAAGAAGGTTTCATAGAAAAAAATGGAGGAATGTGATCGATGATTAAGAGAAATTGGCCTAAAAAATACGATGGTTCTGGTGAGTCCAATATTTATTGATTGATTATGTGTCAAAATTACAAGTATAATATTTAATATGAACATGAATCATCAAGGAGGAAACTTGTGTTCAATAAAGATGGTTCAGGCACTCTATAGTATTGGACTGACCCTACATGCAAGCCCCTACATGTACCACCTCATAGTGCATGGCACTATAATCACTGAGATGGTTTCCTCCCATAATTCCCACCTTATATTCCTTATACATAGATGGGTGATCATCCTTTTTATCTGTTTCCTCCTCCAACCGTGTAGGGTAGTCCATCTCATTCAATCCCTCTTCCTTTTTACACTTATCCACCTTTATCGATATCGGGTACACCTCCATTGGTCCCCCCCCCCATATACCTATATCCTCGTACACAACTTCAACATCCACATTGTACACAGAGAGTACATCTCCATTAGTTATTAACCCTATATATCTGTGACCTCCACCCATCCTCGGCATCCATACTCTACTATGGAGGACACTTCTCCAGTTGCAACCCCAAATATAGTGATAATGATTGAGAAATAACAAATAGTTCTACAGGTAAATGTTTAAAAAGTAAGGATATTAGAATATTTTTATTAAATTTTAGTTATATATGTGTATAAAAAATTCGTTTCTTTTTTTAGGATTATCTAATATAAAATACGTGGTCGTACAATGATGAATAATGTGTGGAATATACACATGAAACTTATGTTTCAGTTTATGAAGGAAATTAAATTTATTGAAGGAAATGGTAAATAATTGAATATTTTCATGGGGAACCTCATTAGACATAGAAATATTGTTTTGGATCAACCAATCAAATGGAAAAAATTTGGATAAAAAATAAAATACAAGGTTGGGGTAGAAATTTGGGTAATATATTTTTTAAAATTACTTTTCAATTTATTTATAATGTATTATTGATAAATTTGTCTGAATACTTATCTTCGATATAACATTCGTGATAGTCCTCTTGCTATGAGATCTAGGTTAATAGAACTTGGGGAGATGTGGTGGTCTTACAAACATGACCTGCATGTTTGCTGAAAAAATAATGAAGAGGTACACCTATTAAAAATGAACAGATCATCAATGAATGACAAATTTCAAAATAAAAAGAATTAATTCCATATTGGAGATGTTCCTCTTTTATGAAAATTTACAATCTTAATTTTTTTTAAAATCATTAATCATTGTTTTCTTTAACAAATGATTTTATTAGATGTTATTATGTTCAGTTTTATTTTCAAACATGGTTATTTCTGTTAGTTCTTGAACTCATTGAATTGTTAAATTGAAATGATTATTTTTTACCACTATTGACTTATTGAAAGGATAGGATATTTTGTTTACTAATAAGATTAATCTGAAAAAAATTACATAAGGGAATCATGATATATAATCGTACTCTGGGGTGAACTACACTGCCTGATCATGAGCTGTCACAGTTAATATATGATTTAATAATTAATATAAATTTATTTTTTTATTGATTTATGTTCATTTTTAATATAAAACATGAATTAAATATCCAAGGACATGGTCCATGATCATTTTTGTTTTTTTCTTATTAGGAAAAAGAACGATTGAACTGATGTGAATTAGGAAATGTCGAAAGAAATTGTAAGAATTTTTTTAAATTATTAACTTTTAGTATATAGATTCATTCAGTGAATATTATATGGGTTGTGTCTTCCTCATAGGGAATATGAATTCTTGAGTCAATTATATCACTTGTTCCCATGTTATTATATAAAACAATACACTATCTTCCACACTCTTTATTATTTCTATTGATAATTTGATTAGATCAATTCTTTATAAGGTTTAAGAAGGTCATCTGAAATCCATTCAATCTAGAATAGTGTTTAAGGAAATATCACATTTATTTTATACTCATAATATAATCATGTTCCTCTATTGAGGTTTATGGAATATTTAAACTCTCAAATAGGTCTATAACCACTAATAATATATCTGTAAACCCAAACAACAACCCAAGATATTAAGATAAGTAATAATGACTCTTAAACGTAGTATAAAAAATTGAAAAGGATATATGCTACTTATATTTTTGTCTAGATTTCATTAAAAAATTAGGTTGTAGAAATTTTATGTATAACACGTTAGATCATATCAATGGATATATAAATGCACTAATTTATTTTTTTAATTATCTATTAAAATGGTAACACCCTTTTTTAGGATTCTATTCAAGATCATATATCAATGGAACTAGCCATATTTGGACCAAACAATTATTTACATCAGGTTTGTGGCAATGAGCACTGTGGAAAAGTTCTTTGTAAACCTGGAATGAAAATTGTGCCATCTAAATACTATTCATTATGTATTGAATCTTCTATAAATATGACATTTATGGTTACATAAGAACAATTACAAGCATCCATTGAGACAGAAAAGCACGAAGTTAGATAGTAGTCTCAAAAGATGCTATAAAAAAGAAAAATAACAATTTTTCAAGTTGATATCAGTGATATTCTCTTCACTTCTACGATAGGGTACAACAATAGGTGATGTATTTTTATCGATTTTGTGCTCATTTTATGAGAATTATGATGTTTTTGTAGATGAAGATGCTGGTGGAGAGGCTGAAGATGCGACAGATGCTGGGGAGGCTGAAGATGTTGCTGATGGTGATGATGATGATGCTATTGGTGGTACATATGTTAATGTTTTTGATATAAGTGTTGATGATGAGGAGGATTTAGATGACATTTTCAAGTGACATTATTTACTGTTTTTGTATCTATCATTTTTTTTTCATTTCTTATAACATTTCAATTTTATATGAATTAGTTGTTTCTATATTTATGTGGAAATGATATGATGCAATGGTTTTTGGAGTGCATTTCAGGTGTATGTGTATTGTGTATTAGTATACGACAGGGTTGTGTAGAATGGAGGGGAATCTGGTTCGGGGGACGAGAAACTGGGAGGGGGGAGGGGAGTAAGGGGAAATGTGGGTGGGGTGCAAGGGGGGACTAGCAGGGGGAACCACCAGGGGTTGGGGTGTAAGGGGGGACAAGTTGGGAGGTGGGATTGGGTGGGGAAGGGGCATGATGGACTGGGAGGGGTAGGGGGACTAATATGGGTATGAGCAAGGGCAGGTGGGAATGGCATGGGCAAGTGCCGGGGGGCATGCAGTGGGAGGAGTAGGGGGGCTGGCAGGCTGGCACATACCTTGATTAGAAGCATAATCTTATCACGTACAATGACATTGTGAACAAACAACTAAAAATATTTTCAATGGAGGACCTTCAAAATTCAATTCACTCAATGGTCGATGGCTTGAAGTCAGGCAATTGAAGAGTCTCTTCTACTCTTTGAAGCGGAATTTTTTAAAGGAGACAATGGTTCCAAATTCTATGGTTATATATCATAAAACTATGCTTATCACAACAGGGAGACCAACCTTTTTGGTACATTTTAACAATGTATACTCACCCTCAAATCCCATTTTTCATTATTCAATAATGAGTTTTAGTTTTTACGCTTTTTTTTCTAAGAAGTTCAAGAATATTTCTTTCAGTTATGCGTTGAATTCTATGAGAAGTGAAAAGTAAGATTGGATCCTCCAAAGTCTATTTTATATATAATTATGATATTTTAATGAAATATCTTACTATTTCTATTATTCATAGAGTTCTACTAGGTAGTCTTGAAAATGATATGTTGAAATTGGATAACAAGGTTCGGTTTATTCTTGGGGTGGTGAATGGGGAGATCATTTTTAGAAACAAAAAGAGGGTAGAAAATGGGTAACAAAATAGTTAATTACATCTATATGTCATATATTTTAATATTTCATTACAGTTTAGTATAGTGTTTTTAGGTTTTTTTCATGTTTATCATGAAAATTATATGGGCTTCAACATATTATATGTTTGTCACATGTGGAATCTTTTCACTAGATTAAGGGGTGGGTGGATACTGATTTATAGAAATAAATGGAAACTTTTATCCTAGGTGGGGAAGAGAATTTTAATCTACACTGTGTAATTGTATCTGCTTATTATTATTATAATATGAATTCGAATTTTACTAAATCCATTTGGGATTTTTTATTTATTTCATTAATAACTATTGGTTGGGGGAGAACTAGGTAGAATACCTCTATATTAGGTTAAGAGGGAGGTTATGTGTCAAGAGAGATATTGTGGGGGACATGGGATGAATGATATTAATTCATTTAGTATATTTTTCTTTGGATAATCAGGGATGATGTCTTCTATATGAACCAAAGACATTTGGAGTAGAGTATTTAAGGCATGTTGATTTTCCTAGACTATTTTTATATAAGCGCATCTCATGATGAAACCATCATATTTTTGGATATGGATGATATAGGCTCAGGCAATCCTTAAAAATGTTTTGTGCTGGAGGGTGGAGTATAGAATGATTATTTAACCAATCCATTGATGTATTTTAACAAATTACTTATCCAAATAAGATGTGTATTTGTTTTTCTGACTATGGGGGTTGCCATAGTGGGGTGTGGTTGGGGGCAGGGGTGGCGGTGAATTTGGGAAGGGGGCTGTTGTAGGGGATGGAGGTTTCTAGGGGCAGGGTTCTACTGTTGGGGGTTGTGTGTGCATGTGGGGGGGGGGGGGGTCAATAGAGCTGATGCAGGGGGTGCGGGGAGGTGTGGTGTGGTTGAAGGTTGGTAGGGGTTTTGGGGGCGGTTGTAGGGGTTGGAGGTGTCTAGGGCAGGAGGGCATCGGGGGGGTCTACTGTAGGGGGTGGCAGTGGGGTGTGGGGGATGCTGCAGTAGGGTGTGTGGGATAATACAATTTATGGGGTTTGGATAGTGGGGGTGTTTAGGATGGGGGGTGTCCGAGTGGGGGGAGTTGTCTAGAAGGGGGTGTCAAGGAGTGGGGTCTTCGGATACAATTTCCATAAAGAAGGAATATACAATAAAGAAGAAGGATGATAATGTTCCAAAATATTGTGTACTAATATTAGAAAACTAGAATTTAAATTCCAAGAGTATTGATTAAGAATAAACGAATGATAATTATTTAATTTATAAAATTTATAAACATATAAAAACTAAGAATAAATGTAAATTTCCAAATAAGAACATGGTAAAAAATAAAATATAGTATAACAACATTATAAATTTTTTACTTCCTATATCATCCTTCTTATACTATATATCATTAATGAATTATACCCCTCTAACCATGACATATTATATGGGCATTGTTTCCTAGGTTGTTTCACACAAGTATTCTAGATGATCACTACGGATAATACCACGAACAAATTTGACTTTTTCATTCACATATGAACATGGTCATTGCATCATGACCTTCATAATGACCACTTTTATGGGTGTGGACTTATTGGCTACTTCTCCATCATCTTAACGACCAAAACGAGTTTGTTTCTATTTTTATGGTATCAAATTCATTCATGGTGAACCCATCATGTTTTTTGTAAATGTGAATATTATTTAACCAAGAATTTTATTATTTATAACACTATATAATGATCCGTGGAATAACCTTTTCAGAATAAATTCATCACAGATATTTATAAATATCTCAATATTACTCCAAATGGGAACCTATCACATGATGATATATAAATCAGCGCATGAAATATTGATTATGTATCGCACATTAGTTCATTTTGAGATCAATTTTGTTTTCCTAAACTTCGTGAATTATTTCATTTTTTAGCTATAGGACTAAACTATTATTGTTTATCGAGTTATATTTTTGTCAATTTTCTAAGATGTTTTCTTTTATGATATTTGTAGTGGATGATAAGTTCTATTTTCTACCTTGGGTAGTAGGTACATGTGAGATGCTTCCAGACTTTATTGATAGTTTGTCATATAGGGAGAATCATGTGAGTGATGTTATGTGTAATTTCTATATTTGGAGTTTATTAATTAAAAATATTTATGTAGCTTTAATTTATAATTTCATTTGGATATTTAATAACATGTTGATCTTTTATGTGATAAATAGAGTAAATCACTGCCATTTTTTAACATTATTTTTAAAGGCATGAAATATATTTAATGTCCATGAAATTTCCCCAATGGTTAGTATATCCAATTACATAATTCAAGATAATGGGTTCGGATGTTAGGAGGGAGGGAAACTGGTAGGAGCAGGGTGGAGGGGAGTGGAAGGGGCTAGGGAAGGAGAAACTGGTAGGGTGATGGGCCTAGCAGGTGGTGGAGGCTGATTAGCAGTGGCTGGTGGGCAGATGATAAACTAGCAGTGGTAGGGGGAAACTGGAAGAGGGGGAGGGGACTGGAAGGGGTGCATAGGGGGATTGTCATTGGGTGGAAGGGGGGATAGGGGGATGGGGTACTAGAAGGGGAAGGTGAGGGGAAAATGGTTTGATGGGGGTGTAGGACTGGAAGGGGGAGGGGAACTGGTAGGTGGAGGGGAAACTGACTAGGGAGGGGGTGTCTAGGTGGTAGGTGGTGTCAAAGAGGGTAAGGGGGTATGGGGCTTTTTCGGGGGGATGCAACATGGGACGGGGGTGGTATTCTGGAAGGGGTGTTCAATGGGGTTGTCTATGGTGTGGGCTACTATAGGGGTGATCATAGGGTAAGGGAAGAGTTCAATCCATGGCTACAGGTGGTGGGGTATAGGATGGGGTGCAAGTGGGAGAGGGTGTGCAGGGAGGAGTTCAGGAGGGAGGGGGTGTCCAGGTGGGAGGGGGTGTCCAGGGGGGTTAGGGGCATGGGGGAGCAAATATGGGTAAAATGGTGTGTAAGGGGACCGGCCAGGGGGGGATGGGGGTGCATGAGGTGTTCAAGGGGGTTCAAGGGGTGTCTTTAAGGGGGTTAAAGGAGAATGGAAAAGGGTGAAAGGGGGTTGTCCAAGGGGGTTGGGGTGCATGGGGTGTTCAAGGGGGTTCAAAGGGGTTGTCCAGGGGTAGAAAGGGAATGTCCAGTGGGGGTTTGATGTGTGTTTGGGAGAGAGTTGTTCAAGGGGTGTTGGGGGTATTCAAGTTTGCATAGGGGGAAATCTAGGGGGCTTGGTGGTGTAGGGGTTTGTTGAAGGGGGTTAAAGGGGGAAACCTAGGGGGTATGGGGGTGCAAGGGGGTGTTTAAGGGGGTGTATGGGGCTGTCTATGGGGGAATAAGGCTGTAGGGGTGTGGTTGGGGGATATTCTGTATGGGGGGAACTGATTTTTTTATTCCATATATATAATATCACCATGTTTTTAACTGTGGAAGTAGGTGCCGAGTACGAGAGTTTTTACCATGGAATAAGGGTCCTAGTGAGACGGTTAAAACGTTTCACTAAGAGGCCTAGGAAATGGTTAAAACCGTGGAAAGAGGGCAGATAATGGAACAGTTAAACCATGGAACAAGACCCCTACAACCAATTTGAAAACCATGGCAGTAGGTAATACCTACTACAATAATGATAGTGACCATAGTTTCTCAAAACCCTGGCCATAGAATATTGCCACGGTTTTCGGGCCTAAGGCCACGATTCCAAACCATGGCAATAGGTCAATTTTCTAGTTGTGTAAACTGGGGAATACATAGACAAAAGGGATGAGATAAAAATACCATTAAGGGAATAAACCTCAATATGAATAATATAATAGGAGTTATAAGACACAATATAATCACATAAAAGTCATGAATAATCATATGGAAGCATAAAATATAGAACATATAATCATAGGAATAAGTAAACATTAGAATGTGGAAATGATATAAAAAATTAGATAAACATGAGTTATGCTAATTCCCAATACTCTATCACATGATGGACAAAGTCCTTAGGGATTTTTTTTATACCCCATCTCATAAATAATGTCTAATGAGACTACAAATTACCAAATGCATTGGAGCACCATCGGGGCACACCCATAATAAAATTTTCATGTATATTTTTTCAACATAAAGAATCAAACATATTGAATAAACATGAGGGTTACGCGTGGAAAGAAATATATATTGTAATATTATCATAAGGAATAACCAAAGGGAATATAAAAATGGTATCTATAAAGGATGATATGTATTTAATTCATGGTCATTAATAAAACAAAATTAATAATTTATCAACAATGATGTTGTACAGCTGTTTTTGATGCTTTTATCAGGGTGAATGTCCATCTTTTGAGGATGCACTATTTGTTACTCTGCATTCCCACTTTCCAATGGCAGGCAACATCTGTCACTTATTCAGGGATATTTTCTGTTTCTACGAAATGGTATTATGGGATGTTGATTATTCCTACGATGGATTCCACCTCAAATATTTTCACCGTGTAAATGTTTCATGTAAAAGATTAATATGTTGTTCCTGAAACTCTTCATGGTGCCATATATTTTTGGACTCTAGTTAATTACACTTCTTTTGTCAAGGCATTCCAATGGGTCATGTAAGTGTAGTAAAATTTGGTTGTGGGAGTAGTAATGTTGGAAACCACTGGCATGTCTAGATTCTAAAACACATGTGTTTCTGTGTTTGATTCCTTTATGATAGGGCTTATCAAGGGTGCGGATGCTCAAGGCTTCCCACGTCAAGAGTGAGGACTTATATGCCATTGGAAGGCCACTGTGATTTTCCTCAGCTTCCCACATTGAACACATGGTTTTCTGTGAGTTTAATGTATAGAGGAGACGGATCAGGCTGATCGTAACACATATAAGAGTAGATAATATGGGAAAATCCCCAAGAGGGTGAACCTATGTGGGTTTACTAATTGGGTAGATCATGATGTCCAGTGCAGATAGGTCTGAGGATGCTTGGGTCCCGGAAAGGGTGACACCATGGTTTACCATTTTCTGGGATTGATCCTTAGTGAGGTTTCATTCATACCCTGTCTGAAGGGATAAAAATAAAACCTGCATTATTCTAAGGGGTGATGAATCAGGGTGTGCAAAAAGGACATCAACCATAAGACATGTTGGGGATTGCAATTGGATAACATCCCCACACAATACGAGAGATATTGGTTGGATGGTTTAGGCTTGTGTGCGGATTATGCAAGGTAAGCTGAATGATTTCCACTATGAGCTGTGAGGATGGGGGTGACATGATCCCACCGGGATGTGGAGGCCTAGGTAATAATTAATACAGACATGGATGGTTGAGTGATGTTGATGGGGAATGATATGGAACCATCATGAAGTTGACGAAAGTGTTGGTTCTTAACCTCATGTAGGCTTCTTACGTATTTTTTTGGCATGAAATCAATGTCCATATAGTTCAGCAGGACGATGGGACACCATAGAACGCAACTCACAAAAATGGATGCATAGATGGGGGTCGAAGGATGTGGAACCTCCAGGTAGGATCATGACCTTCCAGAAATAGAAAGGATCATGGGGGAGACCAAGATGAGACATGGGTGATGGGATTGAACTGCATGGTGGCTTCCTACATATCCCTGTGGCAAGGAATCAATGTCAATGTAGTTTAGGATGGGGCATGCAATCAATGTTTATGTAAAGGGAAGTGACCTAATGACATATAAGGGAATACACATGGTTATAAGCCCAGGAGTTAGTCTGGAACCACTATGAAGGGATAGAGTCAGTGTTCCCTATAAAATAGACTACAAAAACATACTATTGGTTGGGGAATATAATGGATTACCATTGGTTGAGGACCACAATGGCTTACTAATATTTGGGGACTACAACTGCATATTATTGGTTGGGATGGAAACTCGTGGAAGATTCCAACATAACCTGTCTAGGAGATAGAGATCAAACAAAATGTAGCATGACTAGGCTTACTTGTTTTTTGGGGTTGAACCATTGGGAGACTTTCTACATACCCTTTCGAGGAGACAGGGATCAAAACCCACATTATTCAGATTGAGGCAAAGGATCAAGGTGTGCTCAGAAGATAGTGAGCTGAAGATGATGTCTTGGATTACTTGTGGTTAGCAGCCCAATACATTGTTTGATTTCACTAGGGTGGACCAAGGATGTAGGGTACAAATGAGTGGACACTGCTGTTTACCAATGTTTGGGTTTGATCCTCTGGGAGGTTTCCTATGTACCTCACCAAGTAGAAAAAAATAAAAACCCATTTATTTCATATACGTACAATTTATCATTATGAAAAATGTGGGGGGAATACTATTTAATGTCCTGCGGGGCGAGGATGAACTGGACTGATGGTTTTCCAGATAGATGTGTGGTGGGATTGAACCCCATGGAGGCTTCCTACTTACCATTCATAGAAATGATCAAGGATAGAAGAACACATAGTTTAGGATGAGGGTTTGGTTCTTAGGTTCTATGTCTTCCCAAGAAGGATATCATGGTTGATTCATACATAAAGCCCATGTAATTCATTCTTGGTGTGAGAAACAAGAGGAAACAAAGAATTAACAATCACATCATTAATTGTGCGTCTGCGAGGGATATAATGGGGATCATGTGTGGTTAGCAGCTCGAAGAGGAATCATTGGCTAACATGTGGTTAGCTGAACAGGTAGATTATTATTGGGACATACTCTAGGAAGGAGGCCTGATGGAGATAAAGCCTATAGGGAGAGGGATCTGGAAACGATGGTCATTGTGCCAATCTCTCCTTTTACCATTGGGAATGGAAGAAGATGGTAGGTGCGGGGATGATACATCCCTCAAGAAAGGATAGAGGATTACATCTGGATGGTTACTAATCATAGTGGATAGACACCACTCTAGAAAAGAGGATCTCATTCCGTGTGAGGAAGATCTTCCTCCCATGGAGACCAGTGGGCATGGAGAATATCCGAGATGGGGAACCCCACCAATATTTCCCGGGGCGGGTCTATAGTTTAACATCATGTGATGAGGAAGATGGTGGTTGGCCATTTGATTCGATTCAGCTTGAACAAGGTTGGTTCACTCTTCACGCCTAGGAATTACATAACTGATACCCCCTCTTGGGTAAGGGATGGCACCAACAATGTCATGGTGAGTCAAGGTTGTGTAGTGCTCTATTGAGGGGAACATGTTAGTGTGGATGTGTGAATAAACAATAGCCATTATCATTCCTTTGAGAAGAAGTATGTGGAGAAGATATTCAACATGAAGCAGCATCCAAGGGACCTTGAAATCCCTCCTCACCTACCCATAGGGTCATACAAGAGAAGGGTTTGTGAAGAAAAGGGGTTCCCATGAAAGGATCTTGCGAAGCTCTATTACTCCACATAGTGGAAAGACTACAAAAAGGGGGTTGCCTTTCATTTTATGTTGTCCATGTCTAGGAATAGTGTATAGATTCATATGAAGGATGCTTTATGAAGTATAAAGGCTTTTGCAGAGTAGGACTTCACATAGCATGGGTTCTTTACAATGAATAGCACTACAAAGAAATTTACATTGTGAAAAACATTGATCATGCATTATCATGTGGTTCCCATGTGCATGGAAGGTACTTCACAATGTATGAGTGTTTTAGGATGACCATATTCCCCTTAGAGATCTCCTTCCATTGGGATGGAACATGGGCTCCACAAAGGGCAAAAAAGCTGGAAGAGGGGCTGTATTTGAGCTATGGCACAGGTACTTCGAAAAGATTAGTTACCAAAAAGTACTCGTTTTTCTAATGTTTTCTCTTATCATTAGGTGCTTCGTGATTTGAGAGTGGATATGTTTAATGGTTAGGGTATCCATCCATTGAGTTCGAAGGGATCCTGATATTCACAGGCAAGAGGAGGCACGATGCTTTGAAAACTCATTAATAAGCCCCATGGTGCTATGCGATCGGCCATGGATTACATCATGTTTTTTGTAATGGTGGAGTCAAACGTCGTCTCATACTCGGCACAAATCCCTCCTTAATTCCATTAGTGGTACTCATGGAGGGTTATAGAAATACCAAAGGGATCAGATTGACGATATAGTTCCCTCCATGGTGTGAGGATTCTAGTCAATATTGTCATAACCATGGAGCCTCCCGCCTCATTTTCTCTAGGGTGACTGAAAAGAGGGATTTAGCTTCACTCCATCCTCAGGGTTGAAGGGTTACGCAACGACCATGGTGCTTAAGGGATCCATAATAGAGCTTCACCATGAAGCCCCAATGGTATTGGTTTCTACATTTCATATTTTCCATTTGAACGCATTTTGGCTCTAAAAAATGCCCCCATCAGACCTAGAGTCAAGGAGAAAATGACTGTCCATGTATGATGGTATATTTCCAAAAAAATATGCTAATTTACAGAGAAATATCACAAAAGGCATTCATGATATAGAGAGGAGACGTGTGCATTACGAATGATGTGAAGCTTGTCATGGCTAGACACACAACAAAGATCAAAGATCTCCACTAATAAATAGTTTGGCAGACCCCTCTTTTGTCCTTAATCATCTCAACATTTCTATCATTTGTAATTTGATTCATGAAGCTCTAGACAATCTGCAACCATTCTTTGCGAATCGATCCTTTTCTGCATTACGGTGCACATCGAGTCTTCAAAATCTATGAATGTGCACTCTGAGACTTGTGTCAGGGAGGTCAGTGGCAGGGCTCTGCGACCCGCCCCTTTGGTAACCGATATTTATGAACGTTCTCCAGGAAAACACTCCATAAACTAGAAAGAAGTATGTTTTTTAAATATTGAATGGCTTGTCTATGAACTACTAGTGGGGTCCTTATTGAAGCTACACAGAGGGATGAGTTGTTTTATAAACTGGGCATCAGGGATTATGTGTGGAGACCCTCAGAACAAAATTCCTTGGTGGGGCTATTTTCAAAAATCTAGAATAACTAACCCTTATGAAAAATTTAACCTCTATATGTATACCCTCTGAGGGATGACGTTCTCATTCCCTAAGCATGTAGGGACAATCCATCCTACTGGTTCAGAAGTACACCATGTATGTGCTAGTGGTTCATGGCGACCGACAGTCATACTTGGGAGGATTATACACCTGTCAACATACATATCTTATAAAATCATTTAAACAACATTGACGAAAATGTGATACAGCTGGAGTTTTATCTTCTGTTGTACCACACCATCCTAAAGGTGGATTTGGGTAACCCAAAGTAGGGGTGGACTAATTAGTGGGATTTGCACCTGGGGGGAATCTTCGCAGATGACTGGGCATGGGATTACAGGGTATGTTCCTCTTATGAGGAGTTTTGGGTGGGCATGAGGCAAGTTGGAATTTATGAGGAATCTTGGGCCTCCCAATTCTACATATACTAGCTGAAGCAACTAATCTCATAGATTCTAGGTAGGTGGTTTTCATGGACCAATACTTTCCATTTCTACCATGGTGAGATGGGTATCAACCTCTAGGAGATATACCAAATCTCAAGGATTCCAATATTTTAGTTGATGTATGATGAGTTCCTCACCACAATGAATACGTGAGAGGACTCAGAGGAAATTCCACTGCTGGAAATTAAATTGATGTTCTAAGTGCCTGAGGAGGACAAATTTTTAGTGAGAGTTCTCCATTTTATGTGGTCGTTCAATCAGTTCCAAAATTCCCACGTAGAAACAAAGATTCCCGTGAGGTCTCCATCCTTAGAAATGGGAAGCACAAAGAGGATTACTCCAATTGTTGTGACTTGGAAGAAAGCCACTGGTAGACCTGCTAGTTTAACATCATCACCGAGCAACAACTCATGGTTAGGTTGGCAATGTTAATTCCAGTCCTCATCTGTGGTTGGATTCTTTAACTAAAGGACAAGAACATGGAGTTGTAGCTGAGCACGTTTATCATGGAATCCATTTTATAGATAAGGTAGAAGGTTAATTTGGGGATCCCAATGATGGATAAACTGCACAAAGTGTTGTGGCGTATCAGTGAGGGGAAGAAGCCACATAGAGTATGTGGGTTGTTCTATCTTCTGTATCGGTTGATAGCAGTGCATATGGGTGCCAATGATTACACAAAACCAATTTATCCACTTGGGTAAAAATTTCGACTGACCACTCTGAATGGGGTGCAGAGTTTTCCATCCATACTAACCCCGATGCTGATGTTGAACCGGGTCTGGAAGGCTGATGAGTTCAACTTCAACATGTACCCATTCCTAATAGGTGTGTTCCATGATGATGTAAATTGAACAGAGGAGCATCAGTCCTACCTCTAGGCCTTTTTTGGTGGAATCCATGTGGTGTGGGCTGACCACAAGCCTATATATGAGTCGTATATCCTGCACCAATTCGAAAGGAAGTTCTGGTGCATGAAGATGCTGATCCCACGGGTCTAGATGGGAGTGTTCAATGTAGACCACCCATGTGTGATGAGGAAGATATGACTCATGTTCCCATAGGAGGATGGGAAGATGCGTAATGAGTTACATATACACAGAAATATCTACGGACTGTAGAAAGAGTATGAAAAGTGTTGGGAGGCTACTTAATCGGGAGAGATACTGAAGCTCCATACAATCCATGCTTGTGAAAGGGTCCCCCATAAACCTCTTGGTCAACACCGGACATCGGAGAGGACATCCCATGGTCTTGGGGTTGTAGTTCCAGTGAAACCCACACTAACCTAGAGTCAGGAAACAACAGAGGACATAGCTATTCTAGAAGAGTTGAGTCATTAGGAGGGGAGGCCAGCAAGGTGTTTTCTTAGGATACCCACCTAGGCACTAGGGAACCGGTTGCGCCATATAGTTATGCTCATGGACGTTGTCTTCCTAGAGGCTTGGGAAATCTAGGATGTTAATAGTAAATTTATAAACACTTCCCATATGTGGAATCATCCGAACCACCTCAGGATGAAGTTGTATGGAATTGGATGTGCCCGTGATGGTTTTGTTATATTTCATATGGAGGGAAAGCAGTATATCATCGAGTTGGTGGACTTCATGCACTATTGGGGTTCTCCCCATCCAATGATAAAGTGTGTAAAGGTGCTTCTAGATCTAATGATTCCTCCAATGTTATCGCCCACTAAATTGAGGGGGAAAATTCCCTCTAATAGAGGAATTGGAAGGGTCAACCTGGGGAGAGGAGGCTGGTAGAAGGAGCCCACCAGATGAGGGTGAGGTCACTGAATCAGAACTTAAAGAGTATTCAGAGGCACTTGAGGTAAAACGGAAAACATTCCCATGTAGTCCTCATCCTTATGACAGAGGCATTCTAAGCTAACATTTGACCCATGCAAGAGGGCATCATACACAAATCATGCTCATGCACAATAGTAGATGTAGCTGTGGGAGTTTCGGGATCTACACCCGCAATAATGGTGGTTATCATTCATAATAGGGTTGTGATACCAAGTGTGGTTTTCCCAAAGTCTTCACATTTCAAAATAATATATGGGGGCCATACCAAGGAATACAGGACGCAACAGCTCCGGGATGGGACAAGATGTTTGATCTCTGTATGTCTTTATTCACATAATTCGTAAATGTCATCCATTGAATCAGGTTAATCAGCATCTGTATATTTTCATGTGCATAGTTATTCAAATTGAATGGGATGCATTGGAAAGGATGACTCGGCCCCCTAGAATGTCTTTTACCATGGAACACAAGTGGTTGTAAAAGAGAATTCATGTACTGACCAAACGGAAACACTTTTGATAACAGGTGGGATCGTCAGTCAGACCGATCCTGAATTTATTGAGATAGAATCCAACAATGGGGAACAATTAGATGACACAAATCCTGAGCTACCTAACCAAACTCTAGATGAAGATCTTGCTGATGATTTCATTGAGTTGTTCCATGGATAAAAACCCACTGACCTCATTAATCGGGATGAGATTACTTCTGATGATGTGGATAGAAGTATCAACTGTCACCGATCATAGAATTTGATTAAGCGCTTCACTAGGGAGACCCTACATGTGTAATGGATAAATAAAATGGGGAGGCTTTGTTCCTGTCTTCAAAAATTATGTGATGGTAGAGTAGATACCTAGCATCATCATTTTCTCATTCAAAACATCATGGTAGAAAAAATACAGAAACATGGTTGTGGCCTTGGAGTGGGATAGTAGTATAGGAAGTATGTAAACATCAAGAGACTCCAGGAGGCCTAAAATCAAATCATGTGGTTTAGGGTGTGGGTAAATGAGTACTATTCTTCCCTCAATACACAATTGGGGATCAAATCATGCATGAATGCCTAACTAGAAGATGCTAAAGAACATATATAGATATCCTCTAAAGAGATAGATTTATTTCGAGCTAAGGATGAGTGGGCCCAGATCATGACTGATGAACTACGACCCATCACCATCAATGTGGAGTGGGAGATTTTCAGGTAATAGAAGATCCTATTCACCAGCAACCATAGAGTGGTGGATCTCTACACTCTATTGAATATGTAAACCCATTCATGGGAGGGGATGATCATTTGGTGTTGTAATGTGTGTAAACTAATAAATGTCCATTCATGCTTGGATTTGTTTTGTTGATTACATGCATTAGTTCCATTAGTTTCCATTAGTTTTCATAATTTCCATCAAATATGTGCAATATCCAATGATTAATACCTAAGCTCACGTGGGACATTCCTAATGTGAGAAACTAGGGATAAACACATCATGTTTTCATTAGAAAATGAGAGTGCAAACTAATCATTGGGAATTTGTGTTCTAAATAAACAACCCATATTTCTTGGATGAAAGTGGGAGGTTAGACTAAAGGATAATGTTCTCAGAATAGTAATTTTATCACTTTCCCAATTTCCTCGTACACATGAGAGGGGTAACTCCATGGTTGTTAGAATCAATCCGAGTAGAAGGGATTTGAATGTGGGAATCACGATTCCCAAAATTCTGATCACTGTAGGGGAGGCAGTAAAATAATGGGTAACTATTTAATGTATTTGAAACATTGTATCCATATTGTGTTAGCATGAAATGGGGATAAAAAATGAGGTACTACTATGGGACATGTTTGAAACATGGGTACTAACGCTAGATGTCACCCATATGTCATTTGGAAGGTTATCCCAGGAATGTTGGGGAGCCCTAGGCCATGCATCCATACTGTTAGGGGGTTCGTTCAGGCATGAAAGAGGATGAGGATCCAAATAAAGGGCATGAAATACATGGAGGATGGAGTGATGGGTTCTTCAAATTGATTCCATCACTCATGGAAATTATGCCAATATGGCGAAGACACAATAGGTGAGAGAATTATGCTGATCAGAAATCACACCTACTTCCAAATAGGACCTCTATGGTGGGGACTTAAAATGCTGTATAGTTGTACATCATACCAATGAGGATGATAGACACATAGTTTAATGTTGTACGGGGAGGACGGTGGATACAGTTTTATGGTTATACATCCTAAATAAAGGATAATAGTTTAAAGTCATCTGTCCCGGATTGTAGGATCCATGATTAAGGTACTTGAGACTGGACTTTGAATTGGGCTGAGGGGTAAAGGGGTTAATGAACCTAGGATAGGCCCATGATGAATTCCAAGGGTGTATCTACATTACCCATAAGGATAAGAATCCATCCAAACATAGTTCTTGATCAAAATGTTGTTATAGACCAATGATGATGGGGAAAATCCTCTTTGGCAATGAAGTCGATGCATCCCATAATTATCATGGGTCATTCTGAACTTGTTTTGGGTAGAGCCATAGTTTCAAGTCATGTATGATGGACATGGTTACCCAGAATAAAAATGTGTGGTGTGGTACATATTCCAACATGAATGTGCTCATAATACCATATATTCCACTTGTTTCCCACAGGATAATTTATTCCATAGACTAGATGTGGCCTGACATTGGGATGGACCCAATGGAACATGCTCGGGTGTTCTTAAGTATCCCATGGGGATGGGAATCAGTCCTGACATAGTTATGGATAAACCGTGTATTTTAATGTCTAATGGTAGGATGGTATGTGAAAGGGGAGATCCCATAGTGGAGAGTATGCGGGGTGTCCGTTATAGACTTGATGTTAGTGAAGAGAAATGCAGTCCATAACACACCACATAATCCCATTTGAAATCATAAGTCGAGAGGCCGAAGATTGAAAAATTTGGGTTGGGCCTAATACAATGTGTCTGGGAATTCATAATTACCACATTAGGATGAGAATCAAGAAATACATAGTTCTAAGATTGCAGTTTAACATCATGTGGGTCAACTGTATGTACGGTTTAGATGCACCAGTATGCATCCTACCAAAATCTCTATGCCCACGTGGGTCGTGCTCGACGTGGGAAACAAGGAGCAGTGATGGTATTTTCTTAATACATGGAGGCACACATTATTGGAAATGGAATTCTAGGATAATGACATCACATATTTATTGACTCTCCTACTTAAAGAAAATTAATGCATGGAGGTGTAAAACTGATGGTGCTGGAGTCCCACAAAAACATAAGGGAGTAAAGATATGTAAATCATGGTTCCTGAGATCAAGATTGCAATGATTTCAACGTGATGAAAGAGGATTTCTTATGAACATGTTGGAAGCAGATCATCCACTTTTTCGTTAGCCTGATATGGGGACAAACAAATGAGGGTCGACCGTTTTCCATGTTTGAAACATGAGACATTTCAAAACAATTTGTCCAAGGTCTTCTGGGATGTTGGCCTGAGATGGAAGATAAGCCAAAGGGTCATGAGACCATGCTGTAAAGGGGATACCTCTAGATAGAAGGGGATGGAGGTCAAAATTAATGGATCATGAAGTGTGGACATGAAATGAGGGAAAAATCATGTGAAAACTCCACACATTGGGCTCTTTTCTATGATGCCATTGAGTATTCCAATGAGGCGTGTCAGAGAGATGGAGTAAAATTCCATTCCAAGGACTAGGGTCCTTGGAGAAAAACACCTAGTTTATGAGGAGACCTATTGGGAAACCCAACGTGAATGAGTACATAATAATTTTTCACCACACGGCATGCTTCTAACAGTGTTTGGGAAAAGGCGGTTGGAAAAATGTGGGTCAGAATTTAAGAAACCTGGGGTTGGACCCAAAGACCAAACATTTAAGTGTTCTTGCATATCCCATGAGGATGGTAATCAATACATATGTAGCTCTAAAAGTGTCATGCGATTTAATGTCATGTGAAAAGGATAGTTGGATCATAGTTTCTTGGTCTTAGAGATCAGACTGCAATAGAACGATGTAAGGGAGACATGGTGTGGATATTCTGAAAACTTGACGTGAATGTGGATAATAGAAGTCCATATCACACCATGTCCCCCATGGGAGATTTTAGTTTGTGTTACCAAAAATAGATAGATGGTTTGGGCCTAAGGCAATGTTCCCGAGCATTCCTACGTACCCCATCAGTATAGGAATATAGACATACGTAGTTATGAGAATGATTTTTTATCTCAGGTGGAACAATGGCATGGTTGGGAACCAATTCTAGGGGAAACATTGTTGTGCAGGTCTAGATCGTGTGCCAAAAGAAGTAGCATTTGATTGATGATTATTCTTCATTAAGATGAGTTTTTTATGCAATGAATCCATGATGGAGAATCTGGGCATTGCTATAGGAATAAAACCATATATAGGTCTTAAAAAAAGTCATGGTAGATGACTGATACCAGACATGATGTCCCCTCTAGTGAGGAAATCACAATATAGGGCTATTTTTCATTGTGATTCCATGAAAATAATGTCATAGTATAAGGTCGCATGATAGGACCAACCCACGTAATTTAATGTCATGCATAATGGACACAAAATTTAAATATCATGTGGCTATAGGAAACAATGTTTAAGGTCACATGTCTAGGACAAATATAGAAGAATGAGGTTTTAGATCGATTGCGAAGGGTATGATAAAGCATACCCAACATGAATGAGGATAAGGTCCACACCATACCACGTGCAACTCTATAGGAGAAACCTCAGGACGAAGTGTATTAACAGATAATAGGATTTGGGGTTGGACTCAAAGATGAAACATAAATGAGTTCCTATGTATCCCATGAAGATGGGAAGAAATCAATATGATGTTCTGAGAGTGCAGTTTAATTCCATGTTGGACGAAAGGAAGGATATACACGCTCCTAATAGGGGAGTACGGGGTGAGACTTTTCTAACCCTGATGTGAATGATGCCATAATCAAAATATTCCATACCATGAAATCATATTAAATTTAGGGCCAAAAGGCCAAATGGATGTCATAATTAGTGGATACAGAGATATACCTGAGGAAGAAATGTATTGAAGTTCCTATTTATCCGATAAAGATGGGAATCAATCCATACGTAGTTCGAAAGGATTTCGTGTAGTTTAAAATCTTATGGCAAGGTTGTAGATATATCATAGTTTAAGGACTTAGATCTTGGACCAGGGGATGTGAGATTCTTCCCAATTGGCGTAAATCATGACCAACTCCCCAATCCCATATGAGTTACGCTCAATTTGGGAGACAATGTTGGAGAAGGTGTTCACAACAAGTGGAATACAGGAAACAAGGGAAATGGTGTTGAGCCTCTAATGATTCCTCATTGTAGATTTTTCATCTTAACACACAAACACACACCGAGGGATAGAACCAAGAGTGTCTAAATTTCCCTTCGCAATGGTGGAGTGGAATAGTATGTGAATCAAGAAACCAATATTTAGGGATTAATGGGGGTGGAGAAATGATGGTGGATGATTTTTAACCACATTAAAACATAGAATCCATTTCGTGTGACTTGAAATGGGAACAAAAAATGAGCATCGAACACTGACCATATTCAAAATGTGGGACTTGTATCAATATTTCATCCTGAATCCTTAGGGACGTTGGCATGAGATGGTAGAGATCCATGGGGCCTAGAATCCATGTTGTTTCAGGGTCCATTCAAATGTGAAAGATTATGAAATTCCAAATAAATTTGAACAAGAATCATGAAAATGGGTAAGAACATAACATGACTACGTAGATTAAAACACTCTCGGTCATAACCCAGAGTGCTCATGGACACCCTGTTGAATTTAAAAATAGGGATGAGGAGCCTAATTCAAGAGTAGTAGAATCGAAGAGGTGAGTAGAGAATAAGGGGGAGATCTCTCCAGAGGGAGAGGTACATGGTGTGGATATTTTAAACCCAACATGAATGAGGACATAAGCCCATACCTCCCCACATATCGCATCCAAGAGGACTCAAGCCAGGGGGTTGAAAGATGATGTGGGTTCTAAGAAACGGGGTAGGACCTGGAGAAAAACATCAATGTGTTCATATGTATCCCATGTGGATATGAGTAAAGCCATAAACAATTTTAGGATAAGCGGTGCAGCTTAACATCCTGTGTTGATGATGTGGTAGGTCTTAGTTCATGGTCATATATCTCAAATCGTAGATGCATGGTTTAATGTCATATGCGTGGAACAATTGTGTGGAAAGGGTGAGTCATCTCACCTATCATTTGGGAGACTACAGAATGAAAACAATGATTCTGAATAACTTCTTACCATGTTCACAACAATGTACATATACCGTGTGACTAGGGATGGGGACATCCAACTTAGGATTGATCACTAAGAATATATTCAATGCATTAATTGTATGAAATTGTCCTCTTGAATCCACTAGGACGTCAGACCGAGATGGATAGAGAGGCCTTGGGCCTAGAATCCTTGCCGTTTTGGGGTCCACTTGGATATTAAAGATGAATAATACCCAAATAATTGGACACATAATGTGTGGTGGGTCTTGTGCAGTTTAATGTCATGCGACAAGGATGACAGATGGAGGGGTGTCTCAAGAGGATGTATGCAGGATGGAAAAATATACCTCAATGTGAACAAGGCCATAGTGTCCACACCACACATCACAATCCTTGGTGAGATCTTGGTCCAAGGGACTAGAAAGGCTGAGAGACATGTGGCTAGGCAATATATGGAATGTCACAACCAGTTTTCAATTTATCGTCACACGAGATGAGTGTTGGGTGGTTTTACATCCTTCAATTATGGACAAATTACACAATTTAACGTCATGTGATGATGACTTTGGGAATCACAGTTTAAGTTAATAGATCTCAATCCATGATTTTTCAACTCTTTATGTGGGTATGGCCCTACCAAATCACTTAATCCCATATGAGCAATGCTTGGTGTGGGAAAAAATGAAGGGATCAGGTTCTACCCTACATATAAGGGAATCAAAATAATGGAAAGGTATCGGATATGGTCAATCCCACCCAGACCAACATCTTTTCTCTTGGAACATTGATTTTCATAGGTATAACAAGACAAAATACACTACGACACACAATATTAGGGACATATATGGGTGGTGATAATGATGGAGGATGGTTGTTGAGTGTATTCAAAACATAACATCCATATCGTGTGACCAGAAATGGGAACAAAAAATGAGCATCATAAGATGACAACATTTGTAAACCAGGACCTGTATCAATGTGTTCTTCATGATCCTCTAAGAAATTGGATGAATATAGTAGGAGAGCGATAAGTCCAATCATTTATGTTGTTCGGGGTTCCTTTCAGATGTGGATGCTGATGGAGACCCATATATAGGAGACGCGTGAAGCATTAACATGTCCAAATGTGGTTGAGATCTCCAAGGAGGGGTTTACATGTTCCAATCATGATAAAAATGATATGACTGAAGGAAATCAAAGGCTTCACCACACAATGTGTTTTGAAAGGCATCCAGACCAAGGGATGGACCCAATGGGGAGATCACGCAGTTCATGGATGTTTTTTACAGATGAAATATGCAGATGTTCTTATGTATCCTATGAGGATGGGAATCAAGCCATAAGTAGTTCTGAAAATACCACGCAGTTTAACGTCATACAATAAGGACGTGGGTTGGATTTAAGAACAATAGGGTAACATGGTGTGATCATCATAATCCGGACATAAATAGGTTCCAAAGAAGTCTATATGATACTGTGTGCAATCCTCCATGTGAACTATATCACGTGGAATTCAAGGGGATGAATTTGGTGGTGGGACTCTATGAAGAGAAGTCTGAGCATTCCTATATATCCTTTGAATATATTAATAAATCAATACATAGTTCTTGAATATGTTTTGCAGTTTATGTCATGTAGGATGAGAAGGTGGGGAGATATCATATTAAGGTCATAGAGCTCGGACTATTTTTCATTCTCTCTTCATGCATGACAAGTTATGGGTAGCGTTACATCCTTCATCTTTGATGGTTCATGCATTAAAAAATAATGCAGAAAATACAGAATAGTTTAAGGTCATGTAGAACCATATATAGTTAAACATCATGTGAGACTACAGTCAATTTATTGTCATGTAGGAAAAGTGTCGAGTAGTTTTGGGTTCTTCAGCTCGGATAGATCACACATTTTAATAACATGTGGTAAAGATGTCACATTTTATGGTCATTTAGGATTTTTTACATAGGTAATGTTTTTCTTGATGAATTTGGCATTGGTGGGAGGCTTTATAGGCTCACCATGCACAGTAAAATGGGATTATGCCCCATTGGGGTAATCCTTGTGAATGATGTAAGGTCCTTCTTATTGGGGATTCAATTTGGATAGTTTCCTACCAGGTATTATTGGAATTCATAGGTCCAACACTAAGTCTCCTTATAAGATTGAGAGGAGGTAAAATTTCTTGTTAAAATATCTAGCAATATTTTTATGATGCCTCCCCATATTGTGTAGGTCACAAAGCCTGTTCTTGTCAAGTGCTTCTAGTTCAGCCAACAGAATTTCAGCTACCATATCTGGTGTTTTCGGCTCGTAGATAGATGTCCATAATGATGGAAACAAAATTTCTATGGGTAGAATATCCTCTGTTCTATACAAAAAGGAATATTGGTTCAACTGTGTGGAATTGCGACTTGTCATCCGATAGGCCTAGAGAGCTTTAGAGAGTTTTTCTGGCCAACTCTTATTGTTCTGAACAACCAACTTCTTCTGAATGTTGGAGACAGTTTTATTGAATTCTTTGATCACCCATTTTTTATGTGTTTGTTAGAGGGAGGTATTGCTAGAACGAATGTTGAACTTTTCATACTACTTCTTCAGTATAGACGACTAGAGGTTTGTGTCTTTATCTGTGAGGATGGAATGAGTGAATCTGAATTAGTAGATGATATTGGAGATCACAAATTCAATAATAGAATGGGCCTTGACTTCTTTATGTATAACTTCCACTTCCCACATGGAAAAGAAATCTGTGATGGTTCAGATGAATTTGCACTAACAAGCTATGGCTAGTGTATAGGGCACCATGACATTGAGTCCCCAGACTGCAAAGGGACAAGATTAGTTGGTAGTGATGAGAGGATTTGATGGAAAATTCACAAAATTAGAATGGATTAGGAATTAATGGAACCTATTGGAAAACTAAATACTGTCAAGGATCAAGGTGGACAAAAAATTCCATAATCTCTGGATCTGGTGATATTGTTTTGGCCAGGTTTGATAATCCCCAAACGAACTAGCCTGAACCTCCAGCAAGAACATTGAATTATCAGCACCTTGGATGCAATGGAGGAGAATACCATCAATACCACATATGTGGAGGATCTATTCAAAACAGAGACCACTCTAAAGGGTGGGGGGGACTGAAATGCATTCCATCAGATTCACTCAGGCTCGGGTCAATCATCTAAGAGATTACCATGCTGTAGATAATTGATAAAGGGGTCCTTTAATAAGGATTCACTTTCCAACATTACAACTGAGGGGTATGTGGGTCTTTATGTTGAGGCACCGATAATAATGTTGATTACCTATGGGTTATCATCATCGTCCGAAGTAATGGGAGATATGACTCACTAATGTTCCATGAGTATAATCAAATCATCATGATGAGGATCTATAAGAGATGTAGATTGGCTGGCCAAGGCATCTGCATAAACATTATACGAATGAGGAACATGAGTGAATTATAGATGAGATGGGAACAAGGCCGTAAACTGGTGGGTATGTTCCAATAGTGGTATAAGATCCATCTTCCTGATGACATAGTAACCATTGATCTGTTTTATTACTAGTTCGGGTCCCCTTTCACATGTAAGGGGGGAACATCAATCTCAAGATCTAGCTTGAGAATGGTAATGAGAGACAGATACTCTGCGTCAATATTGGTATAACCTCTTGAAAAAAGGATTGAATATGGTCGAACAGCTTGTGCTAGCCTGATGAAGACAATACTCAGGGCCACACTGTTGAGTCATGGGTCATTGAGTCTTCTTCTAGTAGGTATTCAAAGAGTTCCATAAAATTGAATTTTCCATCCCAGAATGGCATATTCTATAATAATGATTACCTCCTCAAGAAAATGATGATCTAGAGATAGGTGCGTGGGAGCTGGATGGGTAGCATGAATATTTGTCGATGCATGTACCTTAATGGCCTTCGTTGGGGCTAACCTAAATTAAAAAAACTAGAGGATTGCTTCCCACTGAGCTCTAGGAAATTTCAACATTGAGAGGTTTCATATGTAATTAAGTGGATCCACTCCGGACAATAGGTGTATCTCTTGATTATGTAAGTAGTGTATCAATTTTAGCACTGTGAATACTAGTGCAAGGAATCATTTAATACTAGAGGAATATCTGATGTTTGAATCGAGGAGCATGCTGATAAGTTATTATAAAATATTCTTCATTTCCTTATTATACTACTGTGTGATATGGGCATCGTGAGATCGTTCTATGTTGGTCTCATAAAGGACCACGAGCATTCCAGAAACATGTATAATCGTGACCAGAGGCTGTAATAGGTACTAATTGATTTCCTCAAATTATGTTTATCACTCCTCATCCCACATATAATCATCACATTTCATCATGAACCAGGAAAAGGGATTGCACATTCCAACTAGATTGTGATGAATCGATGTAATAGGTTATGTGTCTCTGAAAGCCTCAATGCTCTCGAATGTTGTGCAGAGAAGACATCTGATTGATGGACATGATTTTCTCCATATTGATATATATGACTTTGTAGCTAACAAAAATACCTAGAAAATTTCTAGATGTGACCCCAATGGCACACATCAATGTGTTCATCTTCAGGTGGTAGGACTGGAGGAATCCAAACACTTTCTCAAGATCTTTGATATGGTCATGGAACTAGAGAGATTTGAATTTTATATAATCTGTATATCATTCCACTAATGTGTTTAGGAGTGGCTAAAATATGTTATTTGTAGAACCCTGATTCTTGGAACACACATTCTTTAGTCTGAAGGGCATTACCTCTTAGCAGAAAAAACCTTGTTGTGCCCTAAAAGATGTTGACTCTACATCCTCTGGGGCCACTCAAATATGGTTATACCCTAAATTTCTATCCATGATGGAGGGATCATGGAACCTAGAAGTGGTGTTAATTAATAGTTATGTTTCTAGAAAGGGAAAAGTTTCCTTTATATAGAGACTGTTGGGATATTGGAATTTGATGTAGACATTGATATGCCCATTTTACTTCCTGACAGGCACAATTTTTTTCTAACTATCTGTGTTACTAGACCTCTTTGACGAAGGTGGCTCTGCTGAGACTGTCATCCTTAGCCTTGAAGATGAAACCGTGAGAAGGATGTATCTTTCTGGGACATTTCAAGAACCTACTATTATTTACCAGAAGATCGATGTGTTAAAAGATGACCATAGGTTCTAGTCCTGGAATCTTATCATAACACCAGGGAAACCAATCAGAATGATGCTTTATGAAATCCATATATCACAGTTTCGCTTCGATAGTTATTGTGGCATTGATCAATGTGGGTTTCAGATCATTCTCATTACTTTGGTTCACCTATACCAATTCATCAATCGTGGCGGAGAGACCCTCTTTGAATGTGTGAGGAGTATCCTCCAAATCATTTTCATCATTCATGGAGGAAGGATCCTTAGTCAGAGGAGATTATTCCAAGTCCAGAGACCCATGCGGGACACTAGTGACTGCATGAATGGAAGTGGACACCACATCAAGGAGCTCCTGTTATTTCTAAACCATAATGATGAAAGTCATCGACGTGATCCAATATGGGCTTCAACCAAAGGGGTAGAACACATTTTTTTTCAAATAAAAAGTGGCATGTCAGATTGATATGGTTAATCCCAGCATGGTGAAACAAGAATGTATAAATTTTTTTCGTTTCCATGGGGTGGGAATCCTGATACCTTGTGGGAGTTGGGGGCTCTGAGATCACTCAAGATTGATTTTTATTGGAATTCAAGGTGATCCTACACGGTCCCTTAAATATTAGAACGTTATTCCCCATCATTCCAAAATCAATGATTGATTACCCCATGTGTGGGGTCATAGCCTCCAATTGATGAATCAGATAAATGTAAGCATCATCCGGGTTTGTCCATAGGTCGACCTTAGTCGTTTCATGTTCAACCTCATTTTCATCAATCTATTTGTCCTTTCACTTTTATTAATCAACATCCAAGAAGAGGGATTCCCAAGAGTTGAACGGGGTGCATCACCTTGTAGTGCACCCACTGGAGAATTAAGTGATTACTTAAGGCATTGGTGTTATGAAGAAGGGACAGACGTGTATTGGTGGAACCATGGCCTACACATCAACGTGTTGTAGGAAGTTTCTTGTGAGACACCAATGAACTTGCTGATAGTTACAGGCCACCAAAATGGGTCTTCAGTTGGATCATGCCAACCGGTATCTATTATGTCATGTCATATCCTTTAATTTCCAAGTAAGAGGGACTCATTTATTCCTCTGACAAGCCCATTTTTTAGACCATACGGGTCAGGATAAGGTTGATTCCTGACCCTATTTGGATAGGAAAACAATGAACCTCCATGTCATTTAAATGTCTAGTGTTGTACAGTGGGTGGATATGCCCTTATATAGGGGAATCCTTCATCTTCTCTATAGAAAGAGATAATGGTCTAATATTCGGCGTGCTTGGCTGCCTCAGTATGGAAGGCTTTTGGGGCTGCTATTTCCATATAAAAATAGAGGGGACTTATTAATGCCTCAAAAAGGTATTCACGAATATCCGTTTTAGTGAAGAGCCTAGAGTATAGATTGACATTCAGGAATACTAGAAAATTTCTTAATGATATCATACATCCATACCAAGCATGAAGGTCTTCTTAAAAGATGTTTTTATATGGAAGGAGGATTGATGGGACCTTCAGACTGAACCAGTAGCCGACTGGTTCCAGTATTATCCTATAGTTCACATACCTAAATTTGTGGAGTGATTAATGGATGAGGGATAGATGACAGAGTTAGATCTGAAAAAAAACATTTCTATTTGTAGCATAGTTTTTCTGGTTCATCCGGATCATCTAGCACAAACGGGAGTAAAGGCGGACTTGGTGGTAGTAGATGAGAAGGTTGTGCATGATGAGATCTATGTTGAGCCTATTGTCTTGTTTCATTTGCATGAACATCCTATATGGACTCATTGATCGAGTCATTCTGAAGAATAATATAAGCATGACTCTATCGATGTTAACAATGGCTGCAGACGTTACGAGGATATTCCTGGTGCTCCCCATCTATGGAAACCATATAAGGGTTTACCAACTCCATGATATTAATCAAATCCCACACATGGTCATCACATGAAGAATCATCCATCATTGGATGGATTCTAGGGGTAATCCAATCTCTGGGGGGCATGAAATTACCGAGCATACGGGGTCATGATGGCCTCAATGGGGTGATTTTTTTTCCATGGACCCATCAATGCTTTCCCTTCTCGAAATAATAAGGTCAGGGAGTAGACGCAGAATTAGTGGTTGTGGGTGACACGTTGAATTATGAATGATCAAGTCAATTCAAACATGTATGTATAATACCATGGGCTTGGGAGACTACCATTGAATCCATCCAATCATCATATTTGGGAGAACTGCGGTTAGGAACCATCCTCCACTCACCTTCGTAGTCCCTGTCTGTGTCAGGCTGTATGAATACACACAAAATCTCTACCAGTGCTGGGCCAAATCTGACCATGTTTTTATCAATCTGGTCATGAGGATAATCTTTAAACCCATATAACTACTTGTGGGTGTGCCCCTTGATCTAGTGATTGGAGTAGTAATTGGGGTGATCCGGGAGATCTACCTCTTTGGGTCTCCTACATTTCAAAAACAGTAGAATTCTCTTCTTGGAGGAACATCAGAAAGAACCGGGGACCTCAGACCTCATAAAATCAATAGGATCTTATACTTCTATTTAGAATGGTTGGTCTAGGATCCTATCCCTAATGGGGGGATGGAAGAGCCTATCCAGGATGATAATCTTGATTATCTCACCATGGCGGTGGTTGTGTGGTACGTGGGGGTGCATGCCGATTTTGAGGTTGTTGCTGCTTGTCTTGAGGCTACGCCTAAGGTGGGGGGGGGGGGCTCTCCGAGGCTGTGTTGGTGGTTCCACTGGTAATAAATCCAATTTACCAGGGGCATCTATTTAGACTACTATGTTGGGCTTGGCATTAGTGTCCCTTCTCATGGGAACTACAAGAGGCCACAGACGTTATTTTTTTTCCTTCTACATGGATCCATTTAGATGTGGGGCCTGATTAGAGAAATCTCAAAACCCCTTTGGGTAACTCTGTGTGATGAGAGAGGTGACCGGTTCAGTTTTGTCATTCCCAACAAACATTTTCAACAACTATTCCTGAGTCTTCATCATATCAATGGAGTGGGTGTGGCCTTTACACTGGGTGTCAAAGTCTATGACATGCCTGCCAGGCCTTTGTGTGCACTTTATGAGGTCTGAAATACTCATCTTCTTGGTGGTATAGTATAGGTAGTAAAAAATTCCTCTAAAGATCTTCCCATCCGGCTACTCACCTAATTAGTAGCTTATAGTACCCGACAGGCACATGCCCATCCAATGTTGGTACGAAACACTGGAGTTTGGAGGTCCATATTGGTGGCCTAAGATTAAACATCGTATACCATGCTTTATCCACAGGTATTCCACCTTTCAATGGATGAAGGAAGGGAACATAATACCTACATGATTATTATAGACGCATTTTGTCCATGAATGGAAATGGGAAGATGTTTCCATGTATATCTTATTCATCTTATGAAGGTCGCCTAGAGGTAGCGACAAAGAATGGGTTCTTATTGTCCTACTACTAAATGTATCCCAATTATTTCCTATATTGGAGACATTCTCAATTGATGATATGGGAAGATAGTATATCCATGAGATAGTATGACCACATGGGGTCCCTCATACTATCATTTTAGATAGGTATGCTCATTTTAGATCATAGTTCTAAAAAGTGTCTGTAGAAATATCTGGGTACACTGGTGCATCTGAGAATGACCTTTCACCATCATACATATGGACTGTCCGAACAAATGATATATGATTTAGAGGACACACTGCAAACATGTGTCCTTGATTTCAATGACACATGGGAGAATCATATCCATCTCATATTGTTCACCAAAATAATTATTCTAGGTGCCAATTCATATTGCACTGTTTGTGGCCTTATATGGTAGGTTGTTCCATTCACACCTGTGCTAGATAGAGGTGGGAGAGTCAACCAAACAAGGTCTTGATCTCATATAGTAGAATTCAAAGTAAGATTAGCTACTAAGGAAGCATATGGCAGATGTTCAGTGTAGACATAAATCTTATGTTTGTATTTATCGATGTCCTCTAATGTTTGAAGTCAGGGATTCAATTTTCATTTTGGTATCTCCCAGGATAAGGCATAGATGGATATAGAGGCCATAGAAGCTATTTTGAAGATTTTTCAAAACAAATGAAATCTTGGAATGTGTCGTTCAAGTAGCCTATTAGTTAATACTACCTCATTGGTACCATTCCATGCAAGAAATCTAATAAGATTTACAGCACTGCTGTAATCATGCCGACCCCTATCGTACTTTTGATCCTAAGGAATTTGAGTTAGATATCAATTATTAAATTGAGGAGTATACTATATATATCATTTACTGTAGTAAGATGTATAATTTTATATCCCACTAGTATGGGTGCTATGGTATCATGACCATGTACATGATGCTAATTGGGAGTGGGAGGCCAATATGCATGTCGAGTGGCTAGATGTGTTCTCTTCAAGTGTTCTAAGGCTGATGATATATAATGTTTCAACTTTTGATGTTACATCCTCAAAATCAACCACCCCAAGTAGGGTGATTTCAATTGTTCAACCTTTAGTGGCCTTTTATGTCTAAGTGGATTATTATGACTTATTTGGGCCACGGTTCATGTATACTTGATCTTGATCATTCTAATAAGACACCTTTACATTTTAATGGATTATTGAATTGACTAATTTCTAGTACTATGTTAACTTTCAACATGACCCACCTAAGGTAAGTGCTTCAACATTATTACTCAATGTTAAATGGTATGTTGGAATATACATCATATGTATACGAATTAGCCTGATATATATTCAATGATTTGAACATGTACCATCATACTTAGCACAATGATTTCTTGTGATAAAAGGTAATTTATAATATCATTTAATTGAATATAAAATTAATTAAATGGTTTCATACCCCATGGCCTTATAAAACCGATGAAAGGAAAGGATTGAATCATCATCTTATAAAATTACATGACTATCACTTGGATTAATTAATTAAATATTTTAATGTAAGGTCCCTAATTATAAATATGGACGTTGAAATAATTATATGAAGTGGATTAACTCAATCTCAAATGGATACCTAAGGAAATGCCTTGAGCACATGATGATTCCATTCTTAACCCAAGAAGTTGGTTTCATTGGTTGATACAGACATTTGAACCTAATCCACATATATTAGTGGATGCCTAAAATGAAACCATAGGATCCATCAACTACTATTAATTGATTCCATGAATACCCTCTTTAGATATATCATGGATTCTACAGACATGAGGTTCCTGGGTTACATCATTGGGCCTATCCATTTCTTATCACATGATACATTCGATGTAATCCATGGTCCCCATTATATCATACTATTGTGGAATGTCTTGGATGATGTTCCATTGATGACACTCTTAACCCCTTTAGCCATGTATTAGTTTCTGCTGAGTTGACTAGCCTTGAGGTCATGGTTTCCATGGTCATTACCTTAATACTCTTATATTTTTATTATCATTACATGTTTTCTTTTTTACAGCATTGAAGCTTAAATAGTACTATCATGAGGCCATGATAGTGATGGATACACATCATGTGGCTTAAATATAGAATGGTGAACATAATTAATTAATCAATTAGTTATATATTTAATAACCAGATGAGGGATGAAGTAGGTACTTAGGTATTTACATTACTTTACTACATAATATTATATATGCATGCATTAACACTATTTCAGTTTATATTACAGTGCACTGATGTAACAAACGTTATTGGTGGTGGCCTCCTAAAATTTATCTCACACCCTATATTGGAAAAAATGGTAATGGGGAAGATTATATGTATGCAGGTTTTGACAAAGGGAATTGTACTGCTTCTGAAACATGATTTCTTGTTTCCTAGGATGGAGCTGGTAGATGATTACTAAGTCATTTATTGTGATGCTGGGGATAGTATTTTGGTTTCTTTTTTATACTTTTGTATAGTATTTTGGTATTCTATTTGTATCCATGTTTTCCATATTTATAGAGTCAAGAAATATCATCATCATCTCTGGTATATGATTATAATTTTTTCATTAGATTGTAACTATTGAATTCTTTGTTGTGGTTTTTTTTTACTTATATTTCTTCTACTACTTATCTCATGTTTTAATATATTATCTGTGGTGATACACTCTAATAATACGGGAATAGTATCCTCATGAACACACCCTAGGAACTCAATGAAATTCAACAGACTCTGAAATTTTAGGAGATGTGCTAGAGTCCATGTGTCCAACCATGCTTGGGTAACTTCTATGTGGAATCCGGGTCTATGAGGTTTGAATGAAACTCAAATTTTATCTAATTTTCAGCAATAAAATGTATACTAATGGAATCACCTTGACAATAACAACCCGATGGTAGTTGTTGTTGTAACATCAAAAATTGATGATAAAAAAATCCAGTAGTGTTACCAAAACCATTTTTTATTACTATCTTCTTCACCTCAACCAAATATACATAGATTTTTAGCCTCAAAAATCCCCATTCCGAATTTTTTCCCTCCAGGACCATAAATCAGTAAATATATAAAACATAATTAATGGATCACCATCCAACAATATTTTTCCTATGTGAGAATAATTAGTGTTGGAAACAAGAATTATCAGACAAAATTCCCGGTTTTCTATAAAATAATGATATATAAGTTTAAATTGTTTAACAAAACTACACAATAGATACTCAGTTCAACCAATAAAAAGCAGTTCATCCATACACTTCATAAATAGTTAAATTATTTCACCAAGGCTGAAATCACATCCCAACCCTTTTATAAAATCACCCTTAAATATCTGCTCTCCCTAAACAGCTAAACAAATATCAATGTATAGATTATTTTTTCTTTTCTCTCACCCTTTAACAACAACATAAAAAGATAAAAAGATATGGGGAATTAAATAGATAAATTGTAGCACTGTATAAGGTGAGGTTGAACACCAAACATTAACGTCAGATTCTGAAATGCATATTTGGGTGAATTCATTGACAAAATATCTTAAATATACTACTTTTTGTTGAATAAAATCCAACATAAATTTATTTCACTACACAAGATACTTGGTGAGTTCACATTTAATATTTTTGTACTTACTTTAGGAATGTTGACAGAAATCTTCGACAATAGTATAGGACTCTAATTATCTCATCCAATAAGTGGTGATATCTTCACACCCACATTCACATTTTCTAAGTAAGTTTTTATATAAATCAATTTAGTTATAATATAATTTTTAGCCAAAAATATTTCCTCATTACTTTTTAAAGTTACATATCTTTTTTTATTTGGGTTCCATCACCCACATTTTTTACCCAAAAATAAAACACCACTAGATTTTTATTTTTTATCATTAGTATATCCTATGTAATCTACAATAAAATAACCAAAAAATATAAACATTAATTGTAGTCATATTTCAATCAAAAAATTATTGTACCCTTTCAATATAAGATAATCCTTTTTCTATAATAAAATTAGTTCTTTTAGTGATACATGATATGTATAACAATGATTTATGCATATAGAAAATATAATCCTAATGCTAGGAGGTATTAAAAACATAAAATAACTTTATAACTCTCTTTCATTAAATTTCTTTCCCTATTCATATCTGGAATACATTATTCCCACTGAATTCATTATAAAAAAAAATTTAAATCCTCCACACTGAATCTTTTCAAGAGTTCATTTGCCTAATTATCTTATGAAAGAAAAAAAAACATTCTCTTAAGATATTATTACACTAATAAAGTACATAATATCTCTAATAATATAAATTAGAAATAAATCCATCATTTATTTCTCCATCTTTTCGCACATTTTTTTATCAATTCCAAAATATAAGATGTAATCAATATAAATGATAATTATGAGAGATTACTCATTTATATATTTGATGTATATATTTATTTATACTCATCAATTTATGAAATTAAACCTATTAAAATAGTGTCAAGCCGAGAATACCATTCTATTGGGTATTTTTTAATCCTATATTAATATTTGTCTAATCATCAATAATAATTACAATCTTCTATAAGTAGATTCCAAATGATTTTTTTTTAATTTGAACCTCTTCTGGTAATTATCTATTGAGAAATTCATACTAGTCATCCATATAGTAGATCATGTATTGACATTGTATAGAAATTACATGGAACATTTGAATTGTTTCAAGACATGAAAATGTTAAAAATGTAACATTAATGTTAAATCCTTTAATCTAGGAATAGCCTTTAAACACTAATATTTCAATATTTCCCACCAATTTTCCATATTCATTTAATTTATTTCAGAACACCCAGTTTTCCCCATTGAGATTTTCATATTTTGGTATTGGAACAGGTTCACTAGTCTCATTCATCTAAATTTCATACCATTATTCATTCTTAAGAGAAACCCACTCTGGATGATTCAGATATTCCTCAAAATATTTATTTTCAACTTGAGAGAATAGGTATGTATGTTATTATTATTTTTTATTTATTCTAGTTTGTGCCAATTTAATTGATTTAAAATAATGCTCTAAACATAAACATATTTCCTTATCCTAGCTGAGTCGAATGTGAATGGTCCTCATCACATATTATGGATGAATATTATCTTTATGTCTAAACATCTAAAAAATTTCCATATTTTTATGTTATTTCTTCAATAATATAAAAATAATTAGCGACAACATCTCTTCCAGAACAAGATTCATTATAAAATATTTCCTTCATTTATTTTTTTAAATATTTAAATAATAAGTATCAAGAATACTAAAACTATATTAATAATAGAATTTAAATAATTTTCTAACTAGAAGGTAACCAAATTATATTCTTGTAGCATTTCCTTCCTCAGACATACCAAAAGTTTTACCTTAACTCTTAATAATACTAGGGCTTCAATAAAAAATGGGATGCTTAAAGATTTGTGTCTTATTGTATCATATCTCATAAGGATTCATATTATAATTTTTTCTATAGATAAATTGATTTTGAACAAGAAGCATTACTCAAATTGATTTTATTAAAAAATTCCTACAAAATACAATTTTCAATCAACATTATTTGAAACATATAAAAATAGATTATATTTTTTAGTTCATCAACACTATTTTTTATGGTGTGTTTTATGTGATTTGTTCATGTTGAATTTCATGTTTTTTATTATACAGGTCATAACTATTACTACTGTATTCCCAACCATCATCAATCCAAAATCACTTATTATATTAAACAAACAATTTTTCAACACATCATCTGAAACTCCAAAACTTATCTAGAACCTATGATTTATATTCCATAAAACAATAAATACAACATTACTAAATTCATTAATAATGAAAATAAAATTATTATCACCACATATTTATTAATTTCTCATGGGACTGTAAATATCTCAATGAATTACCTCTATGAGATGATATTTTACAGTCTTATACATTTTAACAGATGAATTGAGATCATAAACTTCTCACATGTAGAGAAAAAAATAAATCTCTATATATATTTCAGGAAATTCACAATAACTTCATCTTTGAGAAATATTTCTCATAATTCTTTATAAATTATTTCTAGAACTATTATAATTATGTTCAACTTAATCATTAAATCACAAATAGCACATATTTTTGGCATTTCCTATTTGGAAAAAATTTCAGATTGTTCGATTCCCCATTATTAAAACCGATCAATCATTTATTATTTTTATCAAAAAAGATATTTTATGAAAATGACCTCATTCCATTTAGAAAAAACTATTAATCACATAAATTTTTTTATTTCTATCCATCAACATAAAAGTTGATATTTGATTTAAATTTTCATTTTAAAATGATAGAAAAACTATCACCTTTAATCTTTAGTGACCCCACATTTACAATGGTCACACATACATATTTTAATTTCAATAGATAATTAAAAAATGTTAGGTTACCTTTAATATGTAAAGATCACCAACTGTTTTATATCCATGGACATTCCTACTTTTATTCAGTAAGAGAATCGTTTATATGATTTTCATGTTTTTTTCCACTTTCCTATGGTTACTTTTCCTTTTAGGATAGATACATGGTGTGAAATTATATTCATTGATTAATTGAAATATCCTATACTTTATATATTTAGTCTAAAATCTAAAATAATTTTTTAGTCTTGAAAAAAAAAATTATAAGCTAGAACTGAATTTATCTTTATAGAGTGGGTAAATCCCCATCAAATTTCATATCCCATGTCTTCTCAAATCATCATGAGAATAGTAATTACTCTGAAAAATACTTTATTTATTCATGAATCCCCAATAAGACAAAAAATATACATAATATTAATCAATTACACTAAAAATATTATAATTTCTAGATCATTGTCTCTGGCCTTCTTCATTATTTAGATCATTTTTTTAGAGTAACTATAAGTTTTAATTTTTGAATGAAGGATAACGGGACAAGAAATTCATGAATTTTGGGACTCAAATGAATTTTCCACAAACTTGGCTCCTTTTACATGATTCATCATCATTATCCATTTTTAAATCTTATTAGTATAAATATCAGTATGAGAGGATGAATTTTTAGCTTTTGAATCTTCTTTATTATTTGGAAATTCTACAATTTTTTGAATATAATTTTGAAATATAATTATAGATGGACTTATTTTTCTTCAATTTTAAATGATTGAGTTGAATAAGATCATAAAAATACTTCAATACTTTAATATCTTCTATCACTATGATAATGATGGTATTATAAGTGTCAATTAATTTTTCCATATTATCAATCTCATTGAACATATTAGATTTTTCTTCTTCATGGTCTTCTCCCATACTATTAGAATGATTTCATTCCTTTCCATCTTCTTCTCCTTTTAATGTTTGGGAAAATTTTAATGATATTAAATAAATAGTTTATTTAGCGTAAAATCTCTTTTAATTTCATTATCTTCACATATAGAGTTAATATACTCATCAGTAGTGAATTCTTAATAATTAACTTTTGTAAAAAGAAACTATTAACCTTCATTGATTTTTCTATCAACCTCTTCACTTTCCACATTTAAACTTTCACATTCCTAATTTAATGAAAAAATAGTTCTCATTAAATTAATAGACTATTTATTATCATATATTTTAGAAATGAATTTTGGTTTAGGTGAATTTTTCTTTAATGTTATTTTGAAACCATAATCTTTTTTATCACTAAATTCATCTGCTTTCTATTTTGGATAATTCTCTGCAATATGCACTACATGCTAATAATTAAATCATTTAATTGTTAGCTTAAATTTATGATTTTATTTTCCTATTATAATATTTATTTATATAATTGATTCAATTTTATAGAATTTTAAATCCTTATCTGAGCCTGATTTTTTATATCTATCATTTCATCCTCACAAACAATCTTTTTTCTTTTCAAAGAATCGGATTCTTTAAAAGTAAATTTTTTTTCATTTTCATTTGTCATAACTACATCATCTTTAGTAACTTTATATGAAATTATAATACTTTTTATATAATGTATAGTAATATTTCATATATATCTTTCTTCAAAAGATAATACTTTATCAACAAGATTAAATGCAATGATATATAAAATATTTTCAACAATAACATAATCTTCCAAATTCTCATCATAGAATCTAATGGTAATCACAACTTCATGACATTTTTAAAGAAACTGTCAAATGTCTTATTATAATTCATTAAAATATTTTCATACTAAATTTTATAAAATTTAAATTTATCCTACATCACTTTAGTCTAACATTTATTGATATCTTCAAGTTATAACTATATAAATTTTACACATTTGAGCCCTCAAATAGTAAAAATTTAACCTTTTAAAAGATAGGATAGAATAAAATTATTATCATGAACATAATTTTATAAATTCATCCTATCTTATATGGTAATTAAATTACGTTTAGAATAGGGATAACCTGCTATTTTTCTCTTCTAGAACATCATAACTGATATACATGAGATAAGGTATCATTTTTTAATTCCATTTATTAAAACCATACGCACTAAACATGTAATTCCTCTTGATATTCAATGTATTTAAAATATACATTAAGGATATTATTAAAATAGTGACTACATTAGAGACAATTGCATCAACAAAAATAACAATAATGAAGAGAACCATGTTTCTGACAGAATTTTTGGGAATATAGAATCAAGTAATTACTAAGATTTGGTGAATCAATGATTATTTTTTTTAATTTTAATTTATTTTATTCATTCAATTAACTTCCTCCAATGGATAGAGTGAATTTTTATGTTAATATAATCCCAAGAACACACAAAGAGAGCCTTGAAATTATATAATGATTACTACTCAATATGATTAGTTATTCGATAGAATTTTCTGGTGAAATAAATGATCATAAAGTCCACTAATACTTTGTGAACCATGAAGAGAGTGAAAAAATCATAAAAAATTTCTTACAAGTCTCCAATATATTTTGTAAATCACAGACATCAAGTGAATCCCACACTAATAAAAAATTAAAATGAAAAAGGGATAATATATACTCTTTCTTCTCAAGAAAATCTAGATTAATAGTATGATGAGATATTCTAATTATTCTTCTCATCTTACATAAGAAATAAGTCAATTCAATTTACATGCACACTGCTTCATGCCATGAATGATTCATCATAATCACTTATCTCTTATTCTTCAGTCTCAGATATGAAACAATTAAAATAATAAATCTTTATATTAAAATTTATCGATCCTTAATGTTTAATATTTTTAATTTATTCTTAAATAAATTATATAAAATACTGAAAAATATATTTTAATTCTGTCTTCTAGAAATAATACATCTAGTCATAAAAATTACTTCCATAGGAAATAAATTCCATAACTATCTGTTACTACATTAGGTCATGCAGAAATAGACTCTTAATTCCTCATAAAAACTACGTTTCCTTATATTTATATCCATATATATGTATCAATTTAGGTAGATTCATGGACACAAATACTTTAACATAAATAATCTCATTGTTACCTATAAATATGAACAACCATTAATCTCATCTATGTTATATTTACTTTGTATTAGAAATAACATATTTTCAGTAGTATTCTATAAGAAATATAAATAAAATTATTAAAAATTGATATGTGGATTCTTTGGTTATATAGAAGGGTCCACCAAGGTGAATTCAATTTTAGGGATGAATCTTATGAGTGACCATAAGGATACATAATTTTGTTACATTTCCATGTCCATTATGTGAATCATCTACGTGACTATTTGGTTACATAATTCATCTATATAATTATTATTTTATATTGATCACCTATGTGAACATTCACCACATCTTAAAATGTACACCAGTCATTAGGAACATCATATTTCTCATATATATTCCTTATTACATTAATTAAAATTCATTTAATGACACTTTTTAGAAATCGTGATGACATTTAACCAAGAATTTATTCAATATAAGATCACTTTACATTTTATCATGTGATTTGATTCAGGGTGGAATCAAATTCTTGTCAAATCATAGTTTCTATTTTTTTTCATTAAAAAATCACATACCAAAGGTAATACCTTGATGTTATCAACCTAATGGTTGAAAATAACAAGAACAAAATTAGTTTTGGCAACAAAATCCAATAAAATAACCAAAACCACTACATATTTTCCTAGTTCTTGACCTCTACCAATACTTCATGGCCTCCTTGTCTCAATGGAATCCGTAATTTGAAATATTTTGTCTCATGGAATTTCCACAAATAATAATGTTGGTATATTATCTACAAATATGACTACCTATATCCATATGAAAGAATTTTAATTAACAATAATGGACTCCTTTTACATTTCATCATTGACTAAAATGTTTTAGAGTTATAATTTTCCAAAACCATCTTCACACAATGCTTAAGTGGATTTAATTATCATCATCTTACTCTTTCTAATATTCATAGGTTATCATAACGTTATGGTTGAGATAATATATTGGCAATAAAATGAAAAATGGTTTGAGAAATAAACATTTTTTATTCATTAAATAAAATAATATATTGTATCATACACAAGATGAACCCTTCCTACGATAATATGATGTGGAATGAATGAAATAATGTATATGGAGAGATATGACTTGATTTGGTTGTGCAACTGTTGTAAATTATGTAATGTATAATGGGAAACACTAATTTATTATCATTGATCTTATCACTTGAGTGTTTCAACTTCATCTAATGGATGTGTCTATTAGATCAGTGTGGCTACTACTTGATTCTTCATCTTGATATCCCCAATTCTCACTTCTAGTTTTCAAAATGTTTTTCAATTTTTCAAACTGAACCTGACATTTTTTTATTTAAATAGTATAAATGGATAACCAATTTCATATATGTTATTCCTCTCATAATTCATTGGTTAAACACCTATGTATCATACATCATAGATTCCCCCTAGAGGTTTGTTATTTTGAAGGAATATATGTCACCCTATTCAATATATAATTTCTCCCATATAGATATTGTTCACTAGATAATAGAGAAAGAATCCTGATTTTTAAAGTTCCATATTCCCTATCCCATATAGAGATGGTAAAGATGGCCCACATTACTTTTTATCACATCTATGTGATTCGATGTGATCAAAGAATGCACACTTATTCATGCCCTCTCAAATGTTATATTGTTCATAGAAGTAGCATGAACACTAGAGGTTACATTATCATCTAAATAAACAATATACTACCAGAAATTGTTTATAAATGAAAATGTAATTAGTGTTAATGGAAATATAAATGAAACAGAATATTTGATATTCAAATCAAAATATGTCTACTATATAAAAGTAAGGCTATCCTGAATGACATCAGCATATTTACCAATATAAACCTACGATGGTTTCAATATTATATATATTTTAATCCATATATCCTACAATAAATGGATCAATAGTTGAACCCTCCCCTTTATCGCTCACACAATTTAGATTGATGATATCACCTCTAATATTTTCTTCGTCCTAGACTTCATCTATAGCGTGGAAGAATGGTCTATACATTCATGGGGTGAATCCTCTAAACAATAATACATAAAAAAATCCATACCATGGTCGATTATACACTTTGGATAAGACATTTTGAGTAATTATAGGAGGATAAGGGATTTGATTATTGATGTATATATATAGAAAAAGAAACTAGAGCTTCCAAATGACCATAAGGTTTCATACAACTATCCCCATGATAGGAGTACAAGATCACCTCTTATATACATCATAATTGGAATAAGAATTTATATGGAATATAATGATAATACTGATATATATCACTAACTCTTTCTGCTGGTACCCAATCTAATAGAATGGTTCTATATGAGTGAAAATGTATTGTTCAAATAATATCAACATCCTTTCTACTAATAAGATTCTCATGTGTGGTTATTATAAATTATGAATAATTGCATATTATATTATACAAGATGTAGGCATCCATATTTATAAATTTTGTGCCTTTAATTTCTAGAAACATGATCATACTGTAGAATTGAGGGATCACCAACATGTTCCTAAAGAAATAGTTACCGAGATTTGGTGTTATGCATTCATACAATACTGGGACTAAGCTATATACCCTATATGGAGAATCAACTTATTGAATATGACACAACACCTGGTAGATTATTTATATGGATGTTAAATGTTTTTTACATGAATCTATAAATCCATATTTTAATCTACATTAAAAAAAAAATCTTACCCTGGTGTTGGAATTTCCTGTCGGTAATATATGACCACAAAGAAACAACATTAGATGACTTACAATAAAAATATCTAGATTTTACTGGAACATGATTTGACAACCCCAGGAGGTATAATGATCATTTATTAGAATAAACTTGTAATTATTTATATCAATTCTAGAATTATTTGATAAGTAGGTATTTGGTCAATTTTTCTAATGTTTTAATATGTGAGAACATACAAATATCATTCTCTATTCACAAATGCTATTGTTTAGAGGAGAATGAGCTTATTTCATTTATTTATTTTTATCCATGATCAAAAAACACTCCATAGTGGGGATACAGTTTTCATTATCATACTCACTATATATAGGTAGTAACACATCATATAATTCTTCTAGAATAGGTACTTCCTTGATTTTACAAATATCTCAGAGACCTATTCCTACATCCCCATGAGGTAGGTGAAAGGGATTTTCATCAAAACACCACTGATTCTCTAAATCAAGTATGATATTCGGGTGGAAATAGATTAGGAATTGTATTATAAATAGTTTTCATAAAGTACATAATCAATTAAAAAGGCCCTCAAATTCAATAAAATCATAATTCAAATAGTATAGCCAAGTAAATTATTTACATAAATATAGTTTGGTGAGGTGGTCCCACTAAAGGATCTACCCTTATTATAGACTATAGGTAGAAAATAACTTATGTGAGGTCCATGATTCCTAAATCCATCCATTTATATTTTTCTTGGTCATTGAGTTATTGAGTGGGGGTATGGAGGTGTTTCATAGGGTATAGGAGGGTTTGGTGTTTTTAAATCTCACTATGAAATCTTGGTGGAAATGGTTATAGCCATTTTTAAGGATGGTTAAATGCATTATAATAGGCTATATCATTTTTGACATGGGTAGTTGTAGGTTGTCGGTGGAGTAGTTTATTTTTGTATGGGATGAATAATGATGAGAAAAACATATAGGTTGGCTATTTTTTATAGTGTACCACAAGAGGTTTCCACCTGTTGGAAATAGGGATGAAGGAACCATCATGGGGATCTTTTTTTATTGAGGGTGCCTTTTAGATGGATTTGGTGTGAGAAACATGTAATGTACTGACTAACACACTAAGTATCCATCCTTGCTTAAGAGAAAATTGATTAGTGATTAGTGATAATTTTTATTGTCCAGTCATAGTGGCTGTCATATGGCCAAAATTACCTATATCATACCATGATAAATGGTGTAGTGGTAGTCAAAAAATATTTTAATACATGTAAAAATTGTGGTTTCGAATCTTGAATTACATACCATCACTTTGACTTAACACACCACATGCAGGACCCCCACAGTATAGTGAAGGCATGGAATGAATCCCATATAAAAAGGGGTCTTATATCTTCCTTGTTTTATTTTTTCTTTCATCTATTCCCAAGTTGAACCCTTTGACTCATCATCAGCATCAAGTCTCAATATTTGGTGTTTAAATACCTTGCTGAATCTGAATCTATGTCTCACAAACTGAATTACTCCATCCCCCCCTCTGACATATTATTTTTGTTATTCTTTTTTGTTTGAGTTCAATTGGGGTGGTGATCCTTTTCTTGGGTTGAAAATAATGAATGTGTTGATTGTGCAATTTTGTTCATAGGGTTTTGTGGTATTTCTATTGATGGTGGATGATTCATGATAATATGATATTTCATATAGAATCTTGATATTTCAATTGAGGTAGGGGACACTTGTTTCATCCATTTATGTGCAGCTATAGTAATTTCATGTTATTTAATCTTTAGGGTGTAAATTATTTGATGAAACAAAATAATAAATAATTGGATTAACCAAAAATTAATGTTTATGGGATTATTCACATGTGTTTACATATTTTTTTATATTTCTTCTATGTTTATACATGTTCACTACCATTGTTAAAAATCTAGCTTGTTAGATCTATTTTTTAGGTTGTTTCTATTTTGATTTATAGACCTTGTTTTTAATTCCATCATAAACTCACCACACATAAATGTGTAAGAAATTATATATGAATAATGAATTGTTTTCCCATCAAAATATGGACTATATGAGAATACCCATGAATGAAAAAATGTTTTGATATGAAATACCTATCTATTTTTTTATAAGTGAAAGATAGATTTCATTTTTACGAGTTTATGTGTTTGAAATGAATTTTTGATGGTTATATGAACCTTTTTGGGATTGTGTGTGGATATTGAGGATTAGTTCAGATGTTGGTTGGGTTGTGGTAGCATAGTTATGGTCAGTTGGCATTGATTATTATGGTGGATGATGAGAAGTTGATGGATTATGGTGATTGTTTGTGTATATCATTGGTTAGTAGTGATTTTTATCATATTTTTAGGTTGTTGTTATTGAGTTGAATGTGGGGTTTTTATGTCTTGTTTGTGCAAGAATCCTGGTATTGATTTAATGAAGTATTATTAATGAAATTGGATTGGCATGAGCTAGAAATATAATTTGTTAGGTAAGGAGTTAGTGTTTGATAATTATCATAATGAATGGAATGATTAATGAAATTATTGAATTGAATGGGAAACAATGGTTACATTGTATTTTCATTAAATAAGAAATTAATGGCTTAATAACTATAAGTTGGTTGACAAATATTAAATGTTAATTAGTTGGATTGAAAATTGAAGATCTTTTCTATATTATGTATGATGTTTTTTGTATTATTTCATTATTTATTGTATTGGTTGGTGGTAGGGATCATTACATATTGTGGTTGTGCATTGGGATGTTCTAGTGGAGTTGTATGTGATCTCATAGGATGGGTATCGTGTGTTATTATCTATCTTGATCATTTATCTTATTTTTATACACCCCCCATATTTGGATCACCATACAAATGCCCAATTGATTTATGTTCCAAGTGTACTACTTAACATATATATTGGTGGGGAAATGGATGGTTGACTACACCACTATTTCCTCTCTTCATTAAACAATAGTGATAGAAATAGAGATACATGGAGGTAGAGATACATAATAATGATGGTGGATTGGGTTGGAGATACATACTGATGGTGAGGTTATGATATATTTTGGGGTTTATTCATAATGGGAGGAGCGAACAAGGTCAATGTCCTTTATGTTTATGAAATCCTACAACCCCGGTTATGTTATATGGTTATGTTGGGGATATTGATTGATGATAGAACAACATGATAGATGTAGTGAGGTAGAGGAATGTTGGGATTTTCCTTAACACAAATTAGATATATATGGACATATGCTTTCATGTTATGGAAAGAATATGAGAATTAGAATTTTCCTATCAGCCAGTGAGAGTGGTAAATTTGTCGGGAAGTGCTTATGGGGTGAATTTTCTTATATTTATATCCTAATGATATGATATAACACATTGATGTGTAATTTCATGATAGTTACATTTTATTATTAAGAATGTATAATGTACCTATTTTGTTCTATTTGTCTATATATTTTATTCACTAGTGTATTACTATACTCTTTTTACTTATTCACAAGATACCTTAATCGTGATGCTACTGAGTATACATGTTATACTCACCGTACATATAAAAAATATTTTATTCATGTTTATAGGAGGATCTTAGGGATAAAGATAGACATTTATAACATGGGAATTATAGCTATTGTTGAGTTTCTATCGTTGGTTAATCTTTTAGCACTTTGAGACATTATTATTTTTTATTGGACATTGAACAAACATTATGGATTTTATTTTTTCTTCTTTTATAGTGTTTGATGGATTATTTTTTTCTGTTGATATGCAATCTCCCAATAGTATAAAAATATTAATGATGGTAATTCCTCCCATATGTTTAATTTTGATAACCTTAGTTTTATTCAGCAACTCGGGGCCTACAAGAGGTGGGACGTAGGGGCCATTACCTCTCTTCATCATCAATGGACATAGGGGGGTATTTTTGGAGGGAGGGGGTTTTGATTGAGTGGTATAAAAGGGATGTTGAGAGATATGATATATATTTGGGATATACACTTTTGAGGATTACAATGTTTGATACTAAAGCTATACCAAAATTTCTTGGTTCTTGATATATGTTAGGGAGACTGGATAAGGGAAAGGATTTTAGGGCCCCTCTTTATCCGATGAATAGAATATATGTCTATAAAATTACCAGTGAAAAGGATTCACTTGTAAGGTATATGACAAGAAGGGGTACATGCATCATGTTTGATTCTACTTTTCACTAAATATAGTGCTTTTGAAAATAATAACGTTATTTTCTTAAATGAATCTTGAAAATTACATTTTACTAATCATAGTGTTTACATTGTGTTTTGTGAAAAAAAAATCCTAGTCATTGTTAATGTGTAGTTTAGGAATTGAATTTTTTGTAGACTGGTCATTTATATCATCTGAGGGGCGATATGAAAGTGGATAATGATGTGGGGTTGAAGTCCTTATGAATGTTTTTAGTGATTGGGCCTAAAAAATTATGAAATGAGTGTTCCAATCTCGAAAAGGGGATATGTTTAGTAGAACATGTGATTTCTTTTAGTATGACTCACAGTCATGGTGATTTTGGAGTTCTATTGGACGTTATCCAGAAGCAAGGGGTGGTTCATTAGTAGTGGGTGTTGTATCTTGTTTATCTGAAGAGAATGTATGTTTCCTAGTATGATTTATAAAAGGATTTATTTCGAGCGTTATTAACATTGATGAATAATGTAAAGAGGGAGGAGCTACGCTACCTTAAATAGGGTATGCTAATCTTGCTTAAACTCGAGATAAATTATACAGAACATTTTCATTTCACTCCCAACGTATTTATAGAATAGTACTCTAGATCATAACTTCTAGAGTGGTGGTACACAATATGATTAAATATTAAGCCTCCCCATTTATGATTTCTATGTAGTTGGTGGTGTAGAAGATGGTATATGTGATCAATTGGATAAAGTCATAGGGTGGATAACCACATGATGGAGGATTGGAAAGCATCTTGAGGAGTAGAGATCAAGAAATGGATCATGGATTTTACTATAATGGAGAATCTGATCAATAGGGATCCAACCCCAATAGTCATTATCATTCCCTTATAGGGATGAAAATTCCCATGTTTCTACTATGGGATTTCAATTTTTATTCTATATTTCGTGGTATAAAGTCATCCTCACGTTCAATGACAAATATCATACGATGTAAACATGATAAGGGAGGTTAATCCCCTTTTTAGTGTTTGTAGATGTTGGATCTAAAGTCACATATGTATCAGGGGTTTCATATTTTTTGGTAGTCAGGTTAAAAGGATTATGCTCAACCATGTAGTGAGAGAGGTGGTAGAGGTCAACCCACTGATGATATTTTTCCTTGGGCCCCTAGACCATTGAATTTCAATTTATGATATCAGTTGTGAGTTATATGGCAATGCCCATGAAGATGAATTCAGTGTAGATTCCAGTTCCATAGGGTATATAGGTGTTCTAAGGTTTGATAAATTTGTCATATACCCTAGTTTCAACCATGTTCGATTCCAGAGATTTATAAATATTCATTTCTCTTAAATTGGTCTGCGCATTAGTAATAGATATTGAGATACTTCTAAATTTATTGCTGTTATCCATGCTAGATGGAGGGCATGTTATTTTTTATGTATATTAGGAATGTCGACTGATGATGGGTCATCCCAAGTTGGTGGGGGATATATTCTTGTTGTAGATATATCCATTTTATATTTTCTTAATCTTAGATTTGTTTAATTATGTATGTGATGTTTTTGATTTCATCCATAAGAGACCACAATTTTCTATCATGGAAGGAAAACACATGGTTTTCATTGGGGATTTTATATATCGAATGGATTGGAGGCTATTATATCCTATTTTATATTGGTTATTAGAGTTATTAGTGGATTTTTGATATGTAAAGGTTCCCAAGGTCATCGATGTTGGAACATAAGATTTTTAAAAATATTATAAGAAGGGGATGAAATTCAATTTATAAAAACATAATAATATAATTTTCTTAAACCCTATTACATTGTAGTGTCATATAGATAACGGTTGTACCGATAAAATTTATAATTAGTTAAATAAATTGTCTATAAAAATAAATATACATTTATAAAGGATGAACATATGAATAATAATACATATATAAACAATTAAATAATTAATAATTTTTTTATTAAAATAGTTAGAAAACATACTGTAACTATCTCAATAATGTTCTTTAATTTAAACATAGGTGATTTGATATCCTCTTTACATAACTTTAGGTATCCATGATATAACCTAGAATAATTTTTTTCTTATAATCCTATGAATCAATCAATCAGAATTATTGTACGATCATTATTTACCTATCCCCAAGAACCCCCAATAAAACTAATTGGATAATATCATGATTAATATCCCCGAGATCCCTCAGTCCAGTAGATCGGACAAAAAGTGCATATAAATGACAAAACTTAGGAAATTTAGAAATATAACCTCACAAGTGTTGCCTTATGGAAATATCTCTATAGGATAATAATGAAATTATCTGTGGAAAAATATTTTACTCAGTTAAATAAATAACTTTTTATCACCATATTTAAATATATTCTTCACCATTAGGATGTAGTTTTATTTGATGGCATTCCACAAATGGTCTACCCCTATGTTTCATGGGATCCATTTCAATATACTTTATAAAACATCATCTTCAATTGGTTTTTTTAGCCCAACATCATTTTTTCAATGGTCATTTGGTAATGAACGATTATAATTGTTTCAATATTCTATATGGTAGAAATGATACATCTACATCTAGTAACAATTTTTGTCTTACTAAGGTCGGTATATTAAATGTTCATATGATAGAACATTAATGTATCTATCTAATCAAGTTCCTGTGATTTACATTTTGGAATTATATCCAATTGACTTTATATGCTTTCAATCTGATGGAACTTGAATACATTTTTCTAATTTTAATTTAACATGTTTAACTGATGTGCATGGTAGTTTGTTTTTCCAATATACATGATAAATGTCTGTTTTATAGAACTATAATAATTTTTTAGTAAAATTTAATACATTCATACTAGACGCTTTATAACTTGGTAGATATAAATATTAGATATATAAAACAATATAAAGAGTGAATATTGATGTTCAAAATTAAATTTATAAATTGGACTATTGAATAAACAATATAATATTTTTTAAATGAAAATGTATTATACATAAGAAAGAAAATTATGTAAAACTTTTAAACCAATAGTCCAATTATATACACAAATAATTATTTCAAATATATATAACCCTTTATTATTATTGGAAATAACTACTATGGATAGTGTTTTAAAAGTAAATATGATCTTATAATGTTTTGAAATCACTCTAATTTTTATAAGAATTAAACATGTATTTAAGAAAATGTAACATTCAACTACGATTATATATATGTATAAAAATTCATCAAAAATTTAATAAATACCTAGAATATTATTTATATAAAAATATTTAGTAGTTCAAGATAATTATTCTTTCATTGATAGTTTTTCACAATCACATTAATCTTCTTTATATCATTATTGGTCTTCATTGAGTCCTCCTATTTCGACTCCATATTTTATAACTTTTCTTCCACTAACTAAAAATTTTAATAATATTGGTATATATACGGTTCTTGTCAAATTGAAATAGATTTAAGGTCATCAATCTACCTTTTACAATTTCTGACTTCATTGTAGATCTTATCATTAATATTTTTTTACATCATGATTCCAACTAACTATCCATTGAAAAAATAAATATATCCTTCCATGAGATTCATCAAACTACAAATGATATAAACCATTCAAAGCTAAATGGATTCGTTTCTTTTTAGATATTTGATTTCATCCAAATTAAAAATGACAATGTCATAAATATTTTTCATAGTTATCTATCCTTTAATTATATAAACTTTTCCATGAATTTATTTCCATAAATATAGGATATCTATGAATATTTTTGTAATTATTTCATTACTTTTAATTAAATAATTTAAAAAATTCATATTCATCAAAATCCGTATTGATCTCGTAATTGGGGATGAGATAGTGTAGTCACCAAAAATTTTTGTATGAATAAATTTTCTATTTTTGGGAGGAGTATTCTTTTCTATTTCAAAATACTTATATTGACAAATCTATAGAGCACAAATTTCTTCATGAGTTTTACAATATTTTAACAGGATTAAGGATGTAAAATAAACTCTAGAAGTATTTCAATGCAGTATCAACTATATATTATGGCTATTAATGTTTTCCTTCCAAAGAGTAAAACATTTACAAAATAATTGGATTAATAATTTATTAATTAATTTTACAATAAAATTAATATCATTTTGAGTTGATTTAGAATTATATTTTTTAACTATCTCCAAAAAAATATTATAAAATTTTAATTTATGTTTATAAATTGGTGAATTTTATTTACTAATATCAACTTTTTAATATTCATTTCTTTTCATTACATTACTATTTATTCAATAGGAAAGTAATATATCTATTATTTTCAATAAAAGGAGGAATATTATCATCATCAATAGATTTAAAGAAATTATTAATTTTCCACATAAGTAATACTATATTCATCATGAAATTTTATGTAATCAGTATTTAATTTTATGATGGTGAGGGGTTTATTATATACCGTTGATGTGTAACATTTATTATTATTCGTAATTCCATTATAGAAACCCATAACTTTATTTTTATAAAAAAAATCTTCATAATAACTTATTGAAGTTGAATTTCATCCATTAGAACTCTAAATATCTTAATTTTTTACGACTTTCTTTATATATTTTTTTATAATATATCTTCGATCTATTTTATTTCTTTTTCAACATTATTAAATTTGTCATAATATGTTTTCGGTTTCTTATAATCATAAAAAATCCTTTAAATAGTATATTTCATATTAGTCATCAATTCTAGTTTTTTTATACTCATAACAAACGTTTTTATTCACATATATCTTGTTTCCCCTTTTAACCTATTGATGGAGCTTATCATTACTTTAATATGATTAACTGCATTATGATTCATCTTTTATATTCTTCATAGATTTATAATATTTTGAAATTTTCACATTAGACATGGAATTCATTACTATTTTTCAGATATTAAATCCAAACAAACTCATTCTTATTAGTTTCTTTTTAAAATTTATTTGTAAACTACTATTGTATTTTATAACAGTTTTTTGAAGACCATGAAAACAAGGATTATAAAAAAAATTATTGTCATTTTTCCTGGTAAATTTAGATTTCTATTATTTAGGTTTTATAATAATAATATATTCTATCAGTATTTCATTTGATAAATCCTTCTAACAAATATATTTCAAACTATTCATTATAGTGATAAATCATAGATGAATTTACAAAACAAATTCTAGTGGTATAAAATAAAAAATTGATAGTCTTCTCAAAACATAGCTCATTTTGTTTTCAAAAAATTAGATGTTCCAAATCAATTGACTTCAAATATATTTTATATATTACTATAATTTTCACAAGAAGAAATATGGTGATAAATATTCATTTTAATTGATTATAAAAAATTATTTATCACATGAACATTTAGTTGATATTTTGAATTATATTCTTAATAAAAAAATCAACTTCCTTGTCATGAATTTTCATACTTCCTATAACTATTAAGTAAAATATCCACAAAGGTATTGATAAGAAAATGAGTCATTGTATGTCAACATTATATATATTCATCACCATCAAATATTGATGTCTTTATAGAATTAATATTTCCAAGACTCCCGTTGGAAAAACCTTCCATCATAAAATATAAATAAATATTCTTCTCTATAAACATGATTTATAAAAAATAGTATATATGTGTATAGAACTTCTCCGAGTCCAAATGTATAATCGTAAGCATATTTACAATAATGAAACAACGGGTAATTGTAGTTTTTAGAAATTGAAACATACAATTTTACCAAACATTGTTTCAATAGAAATTCTATCAGAAAAAGTCTGTGATGATATAATTAATATTGAGAGTAAAAAAAGTTTTTTAAAAATATAATCTTTACTAAAAAATTTATATAGGATTAGTAAAACAAAAAAAAACAGGAAAAACAATTTAATGAATCATTGACAAGAGATAGTAACAAAAATATATTAAATTTCATCAAAATATTTTCACATTAACCTCCTTCTATAATAAATTAAAATTAACTTGGTTTATGTATTCATGACATAACATATCATAAGGTATTCCACCCATGTATAGGAATACCTCAATCAGAAGCAAACAAAAACCATGGTTTTCATATCCTTGATAAATGTCCATCATACCAATCGAACCAACTCAATCCCTGTATCATTAAGATATCTCGATCAACCATATCAAAAAATATAAAATTAAAAATGGTAATCCTTATGGTGTTTATAAAGATAACCATTAAAGTGATACCTTAATAAAGACTATAGTATTAATTAAAATGAAACAATCTGAATAACAAAATGTTATAATAATTAAATCAACAACTTTAATTCCAAATTTTATATATGATTCTTCAACAAAAGTTTATGGTCATATTTATAGCCATTCCTACAATTTTTGGTGTCCAAATTTCTCAGTTTTAGTTACAAAAAAATTGGATAAACACCTTAATCACTGAGTGTGATCAATACAACATCATTCAATCCAATGGTTTTTTGGTAATTCACCATTATAAATCTTTAAATATTTCATCTAATCAAAACAATAAATCTTCATCCAGTAAAATTATATGTATTAATTTGAATGACATAGTAAATTTTCATATGATTGACATTGTATGAATTCTTATAATGATTTTTTTCAATAGAATTTGTAAAATTCAATAGAATTGACAATATAATCCTTCTATATGATGGACCTTGATGTACATGGTACTTCATCCATCTGATATAATTGATAAATATCTATCCACTTGAATTGAAATTCAATATCTAGTTAAATTTCTTACCTCCCTACAAAAAACCTCATATATTGGGAAATTTTAATTTTAAAAATATGAGAACATATAATGACTAAATCATTATTTTCAATTGTAATATATGAAAGTGGTATTTCGATAAATTTTTTTAGAATTTCTTGGATTTCTTATTAGATGTGTTTGTATATAGACTGAGTATATTGATACATAAATATTAAATCTATTTATTTGAATTATAAATACATTTTAAAAAAACTCACCTAAAGACCACATATTTTTATTGTTTTTAGATACTAGATACAAAATCATGTTATTTGATAAAATATCTCTAACAAATCACCATGAATCTTCCCATTTATTAAATTTCATTGCTATTATATAATGAAAAACATTGTTTATAACACTGGGAATTGATACATAATATGGGTTGATCTATAATGATATGTAAGAGTAAGCATGGGAAATATCAATAGATGACCATATTAATTGATAAGATAATAATAACAGTATGAGATTAGAAATGAAAATTACAATATTTAAACCTAATCTATCATGGACTGTAAATATGATCCAAGGCTTAACATATTGTAATTTAAAAAGACATGAATCATAAGAGTGAGAAATCATCATAACTCAACCAGGAACCATAAGTTAATTTCATATAATCATGGCACTAAGATAAGTATGAAAGACATTTTTTCTCAATATTAACTTCGGAGGCCATGAAATAATAATAGATCGAGTATCAATGCATATTTTCTATATCATAATGGACTATGAATCACCACTGTCTCCCATAATAGATCTAGGAAATCGACTTGTTTCCCATATTAGATAAGTAAAATCAACTTGATTCCCATAAAGGATCAATAAAATTTAATTATTTCCCATTATAGTCAATAAACATCAACCTTTTCTCCATAGTAGATTACAAACATGAACTTGTTTCCCAGAATTATCTCATTAGACATAATAAATCACCCACTCCATTATAGGTCTATATAATTCAAGTCACAAACATTATTTAATGAAATCCATTTAAATGTGTAAAAATTTTGTTAAATATTTATCCTATCATTATATCAAAACCCATGAAAATAAATTGTCTTTTATAAGAATTTCATTAATCCATCATAATATAACCCATGGAAAATGAATAGGGTTTATAAACATCTTATCATCCAAATCACAAACTCTACGTATAGAGAATTTAAATGGTACTATTATATAATATCCTCAGAAAAAATTAAGAAACTCAAATGGTTTTTCAAATTTATAAATTGAACATCAATTAAAATATCATTAAAATATAATTTAGGAAAATATCATTTCCTCTTTGGAAATAATGATTTTTAAAACTAAGAATTAAAAACATACTATCATAATACATGTTATTTTAAAATAACAATGGAAAATTAGTAATTAATCTAAAAATAATTGAATTTTCAAGATGATGGTATATTCTATTAAGTTTTTACTAGTTGAATGAAAACATTCCATTCACATTAAAATAAAAAAGGTAAAAAAATTACCTCATTTGGTAATCAATAAAAATATTTCTCTAAAAAAATTTGTGAAAAATAAAAAAAATTATAAACATTCGTTTAATAAATCCATTATAATAATTGTAAAAATTATTTAAATAATTCATCAGAAAATTGAAATGGAATAGTATGTATTTTTGACTAAAGATAGTAATAAAGTATATTTTCCTAAAAAAATTATTATCATTAGTAAATAAAGAGGGGAAGTTTGAATGAAAACTTTTATTCGACATTAACTAGTGTATAATAAATTTAATGATTTTATTTAGAGTTAAATCATATATTTTCATTATAATAATCAAAATCATAAAAAATCACGATAAACAATGAGATTGTAACATAAAACCCTTAGCACTTTGGTAACATTTGAATCATAAGCCCCATGAAATAAAAAAATTATATGGACATTTAAATCATAATAAAATTCAAAAAAACATTATAAAATATATTACTTATCATTTTATACACCACATAAAACAAATAAGAGCTGAATGTGGCTATTGTATCATGGAAATAAAATTGAGATGAAAATCACTTTCCTCAGCTCTCAATTCCTTTTTACGTGTTAAAACCTACTATAATATAAATATATTTTTATTATAAATCATTTAAATAAACATTATTATATATATTAGTCGTTATATTATTTTCTTATAAACTGTTATTACCCATTTATCAAAAAAAAATTATTAAAATAACTTGTCTCAGGTGATAACTGATTCATTTTTCATGTTTGTTTAGTTCACAAATTACGGTCCTTGTACATTGATTATGGTAAATTATCCAAAGAAAGTTAATAATGATATTAATATAATATATATTCATTATATACATATTTATTTTAATTAATAATGTTTTGAAATATAAAAATGAATTACATGGCTCATGGAGATAGTAGGTCGTACAACCACAAGAATGTTCTTTCTATTTTAACAGATGGAACAAAATAATGGTAAATAATATTTTGTTGTTAAAAATTAATTCTAATATAATATATATCATATTTATCCATTAAATTGATCCATATTACAATCAATGTAATATGGAAATTAAAAACAATTCACATCTCTTTGTGGAGGCGGTCGTCCACACATAAGCACGAGTGACGTTTTCATTTTCCAACAGATTGTATGGTAAGATTATAAATGTCGTATTATCACTATAAAAGTATAAATATATCACAAATAATATATATATATATATATTAAAACCATAATTATAGGTAATGGAAAATAAATTAAATCAGTTTGTGACAGAATAGTCTATTATACACAAGATCAGCGATTTTGTTTCCCATTGGATTGAATATGATAATTATGTATGTTTTTAAATAAAAAAATAAAATATTATTCAATTTTAGATACATTTTTCAGTATATTATAATTATTATGACAATAATTAAAATGTAAATATAAGAAGTGGAAGTAATATTCATACAGAAGACATTTACATTCGCTTTTAAAAACCTCCCTCAAGTTTTCTATTAAGGAAATTCAGTTAGTATTTTGGAAATAAAAAAACATCTATAATGTTGATAAGTTTTTTTGGGTGAATATTTTTGAATTCATTGGATTATCAAAATCACATAAGGGGTTTTAATAAGTGAGGATTGTAGGTGCCCTTTAATAATTATGGTGGAGTGGTATTTTTGTAAATACCCAAAACTATTCAATAATGTGGAGTCCCCTCAACCAATGTCCCTACAAAATATATAAATAATGGATCGGAGATAATATATGGCCTATAAAAACCTAAAAACTATAAAAACACATGTTTTAATCATGTTATTACTTAACCTCAATATTTACTAAATTTCTCGATCTTATGTTTCAACGTGATAACTAGTATTTTTATTAATTTACCATGTAATTTATCAATTATGAAGAAACATAAATGGGAATTATTAGATAAATTAAAAACTTTTGTTATATATATGTGATCTAATTTATCAAATAAAATTCATATGTTTTTGTAAAATCAATTTTATCATAGGTGAATGTAATGCGCAATCACCTGTTTTTAACATAACCATAATAAATATGTTTTACTATTTCTCCTGTTAAATATGAAAAAAATTGGGTTAATCTTAATATATAATAATAATTATATTGAATCCAAATATAGAATCATTTTTATTAAATTTTATGCATAGAAGTGGTACAATTTAATTTAATCACAAATATGAAGAAGCGATGAATATGGTGTTTTCCAAAGTAAAAGATTTCATAACTAAAAATAATTTTTGTAAAAAAAATTGATCAATAAATTGATTACAATGACTTAAATTTAATAACTAATAATATAATAAATATAATTTTACATTTAACAATGTTATACTGAAATTTATATTTTTAAATTCATTAAATTAAATTGAAATTTTGAATAAAAATTAGTGGGTTTAACTATTAATTTAAAAATATTCTTTTAGGAAAATACTAAAAAAAATCATTTCTAATTTTGACATGTTGATTTCAATAATGAAGTTCATTTTTTAAAAAAATTTCCTAAAATGTATAAATTTTTTTTTATATATTTTGTCCCTAAAATGAAAAAACAATTGAGAAAAAAAGAATTATAAAATTATATATATACCTAACAAAAATTTATATATATATTTATTAATATATTTTCATCATATAAAACCTCCAAAAATATTTTTTATAATTATTTTATTATTATTCATACATTTAAATTTAATGGATAAGATAAAATAATATTTTTAATAGTATATTGTGGTTTTTCACAACTCATATGGGGTGTATAATGAAAGCTATTGAAGAAATTAAATTTCAGGAAAATTTCTTCCATAACAACTCAATTTGCGATATTCTACCACCATAAAATTAATTTGTCACTCAAATTAGTTATTTGATACTAAAAACCAAGGATACATATGCCTCATCATATCCTCTGGTTCCCATGTAGCTTCTTGAAATTTGTGGTTTTCTCACAAAATATTTACCAGGGGATGGTCTTGTTTTGTAGAACATCCTCTCTATGACCTAGAATGTCCAATAGTTATTTATAAAAGAGAATTTCTTACTCCAATGTTATGATGTTTGAGTTTAGTAAATGTGAAGGATTTCGTGTGTACTTACAAAAGGGAGATTCCCAGAACACATTGTGAGCTTAATAGATTTTTTGGTGGACGCACCAAATGATAAGCTATTATCATAACTCAATAAGGAGAATTGAAGGGGATAATATACATAAGGATTAGTTTTCATTTATTTTTTATTCTACTGAACACAATCCATAGTGAAATTTATAGAAACACATTTCCACCAACTTCTTCCAACATATGACATTAAATATTGTCCCCATAAAATTTATTCCATCTTTGTACCACCCTTATGTGTTACTGAATAGATCTGACCTTCATACTCATTTCATTAGATAGATCAGGTCCCAATATAATTATTTTCCAAACCTAATCTTATAATGTTGTAGTTATACAGTTCTTTCCAAATAATCATTCATAAGGATCCTTCTGAATTCATGAGTGAATGAATTTTTTAGATGAAAAAACAACTAGGGGAAGGATTTGATCCCAACAACCATTTAAATCCCTTGAAACATGTCACAACATATTCTCTAATCTTTTAAAATATCCCTTAATCTATCCATAAATTTATTGATGATATATATATCTCAAACACAACTATGTGTCAGGGTGTTTTCTGAAGACATCTCCAACACTTATAGGTATACCTCATATCCTAACCAGATACAACATAATATGGTACTCTAGGCAACCCAATCAATTCCATAATGTATATCCTAGAAAGATGATCTAGATAGAAGTCACCTTTGATGGAAATGACATTTTATGACTTCATAAGGAATTAAATTTTCACCCATATAACCTTATGACATTTACATTAATGGATGGTTCAATGATAAAAATCCATTGTGATGTTTTCCCATTTCCATTTTTTATGTGTAATGGTTGTAACATCCCGAAAAATTTATGTTTATCAAACATAACATAATAACATACCATGAACCGGGATAAAAAATCTATAATTTCTATCATCATACAATCCAATAATAAATATTATTATAGATATTAATACATCTTTTTTACTTCAAGTATAAATAGATAGTGAAGATATATGAGCTTCCTATAATATCTAATTATTCAAAAATGATATGTAGGGAACACATACATGATTTTTGATCATTATCATCCCATAAAAATCATATTAAATCTCAGAAATATTTTTGACTTTTCATCTCTAGCTCCACCGATTCCTCCTCTGGTTATTTAAACATTACATGGATAGATTATTGAAAATTCATTTTAGAATGAATTATTTCTCCCCTTCCTTCATGATTTCATGATCCGACCTTTTCAAATCCAATAATATTCGACCTTTTTTTATCCTCATCATATATAAAATCACATGATCCTTCGGACTCCAAGCATTATCTATCTTCATTGATTTCCCTAGGTTATAATGAATTGAGTATTCATAATCATTAATAACTTAATAATATATTCTATGGAAAATATTCAACTCATTATGTGTGATTATATGTTATAAACTTTTATTATCAGTATATTTATGACACCTTTATCCATAATGATAATGACTCTCTATCTTAAAAAATTATCACAACTAACTATAAATCATGTATTGGGTAATTTTTATGATGATCCACCAATAGTAATGATGCATAATCTATAAGTATATCATTTTTCATGTTAACTAATCCTTATACCTTATTTGATGAATCATTTTAGATTATAAACCCTCGTCCAATATAGGGTAATGTAATCACTTGTGATCTTACTATCTTTCTCTTCAGATCCTTGAAATTATCTTCACATTCATTTGTCCAATGTCATGTTTCTCCCTTATAAGTAATCTTTGTGATTGGATTATATTGTCATGAAATAATATTGATAGACCATAAAAAATAGCAATCAAGTCAATCAAACATGTGGATCCTAGACATATTGGTTAGTGTAACCCAATATTTAATAACATTGATCTTTGACGGACCCACCGATACACCCAATATTTAGATTATATAACCCAAAAAATGAACCCTTTTGTTTCCTAAATTCACACTTTGTAAATTTTTTATAAAACATCTCCTTCCTAGGGTTCTTTAATAAAATTATCAAGTGATATTAATTCTCTTCCCTATTCTATAAATACATAATAACATCATCTGTAAAGACTGCCACAAACAAGTAAACATAATCTATAAATAATATATTCATTTAATCTATACAGGTCGAAGGGGAATTATAATGATAAAATAGAATCAGTATATATTCATAGTGAACACACCATGTATGTAATGTTGTTTTGTGTATATCCTTTATATTTACCCTCAATTAATGAAACCCATAACAATGTTAAATCTTGGAAAAGTATTGAGCCTCACACACTTTATGAAAGAAGTCATAATTATGGGGTATATGATACTTGATCCTGTTTGTTAATTTTTTAGTTATTTATAATTAATGAAAATATTTATTAGTCCATATTTTCTATAAAAAAATAATTGGTTCACCCAAATTTTCCACACATGGTTGAATAAATTGTTTTTCAATATTATCATAGTGTTTCTTCTATAATTTTGACATCATAATTAGGCCCATTATATTAGGATTTTTTAAAATAGGTGTAACACCTTTTATGACTTATATTGAGAACTCAAATTCACAATTTAGTTGAAGAATAGTAATATCATCTAGAAAGATGTAAAAACAATGAAATTAGCATATCATAAATGTTGATTCTTCCACCTCTATATGAGATATACAACCATTTTGAATACTAATTAAGACTCGTATAATGGATGATTTTACATTGGATGTTTGTATTCATCTTAACACTTATAAATGATCATGAGATTATTTAGAATTCAAAATTTGACTTCCCTACATCGTATATTGATATGTGCTCCATATAAAGACGTCAATTCAAGCCTAGAATCATATAATATTATACTAATCGGAGAATCCCAATATTTTCAAGAAGCACATTCCCACAAATATCAATCGGATAGGAACTATATACTTGACATTCGACCATCACACCACTAGGGTATTTCACTACTAACTCAATATATAACCATTGATCTGATAATTAAATACCATTTTCAAATTCATTATTTATAAAAGTGTGAAATGATTCATAATCAAATAAAATATTATATACACTAGAGGGGATAGCAACTGTGCATTTCACCATTTCATTCTCATAACCCACTTATGTAGTCCTGCTCAATTGAGATTTAAATTTTTCATTTATCTTATATTGGTTATAACACCGATCATCGTCAGAAACCATCAGATTAATGAAATTATTTTAATAATTCCCATTCTATTTACCTTTAAAGCATTGGATATTGGGTGGTGCATTACTAGGTGTCTTATTATCTTTTGTTATGCTAACAATCACATTTATTTCCTTTTTATAGTCACAAGAATTATGACTGACCATTCCATATATAATAAAACTCTTTTTTGAATTCAAGAAATATCATTGGTATTTATTCTCATGTTTTTTCATGTATAAGGATGAAATTTCATTCCTCTATGTGATTTATTGGATTTTTCATAAGAATTAGTCGTCCTTTTATTATCAAAACCTTATGAATAGTGGGAATCTCCACATTCTATTTCTACCTTGAAATTACTTGAAAAACCTTATTCATTTATTATAATGATCCTTAATGTCAAGTCCATTTAGAGACATGATTTTAGGCTTCCAAAAAATCGATCGACCTTACGTTCAAGTTGGAAGGTAATACCAGAAGCATACCTCATATGTCTTGAAATATTTTCTTTATAGGTAACAATGGATTCCCCATCCTCATACCATAGCACATATAGTCTATTCTCTATTTCTATATGAATAATTTGAGGAAGGTAATTACTATAAAACAATCTCTTAAACACATCCCACTCGATGGAATATATTTTCTCTTATTGCCCCATATTCATAATAATATTCCACAACTGATCTTATTCATCATTCAAATAATAGATAACTAAAATGAATTTTACATGATCAAAACACAAGAGAATTGAAAAAATATTTTCAATGGTACTGATATATTACTCTGAAACTATTAGATCATCATCCTATCTAAATTAAGGTGATTATTTTTTTAATGAATGACTCTAAAAATGTAGTTCCTGTATAAGTTCATTATAATGTTCATCAAGATTCATATATTGAGATATTTTTTTAAGAATACTAATATTATTAATTATTATATCTCTCACATCATTATTTTTTTGTTGGTGTAAAATAATTAAATTATCTGTCATATACATTATTAGCACAATATCATAGGGATCTAGAAATTGACTAAAACTAATAATAAATTTCGTGTGAAATAATAAAAGAAGCGGCACATCATATAATCATGAAAATAATAAATATGATTTCAAAATAAAGACACCTTCTATTTAATCTATGACACCATAGGTTTATCTTTCATTGAGGGTCATCACCTATTCAAATCCCTCATGACGGATCATAATGAGGACATGAACTTCCAAAACATATCCCCCTGGTGTTACAAACTATGTGTGCAACAATGCCTATTATTTTTGCACCAAGTGATGATCAAGTTAAATCCCAATGTTTGCATTTATTTTTCATTACACCTAGGTAAAACTGGTGAATTTCCACATACACTTATAGTATCTTTACACTGATGTATTTCGTGGAAGGCCACATACACTCATTCTTATCAAAACATTTGGTTGTTATCTAATACCTAATTCTATCATAGGGATTACAGTTAATATATCTAAAAAATATCCAAATATTGTCTAAACACTCCATTATAAAAACTCAGTTGATGACTATAATGGTTTAGTGTATTCTGGTACTAGATACAAAATCATTTTATTTCATTAAAGATCATCACCAGCTCCCATAATGATATTCCTATATAGAATTTTTCAAAGGGATACCATAAATATAAAAATTCATGATAACCTTAAGAAAGGAAACATAATAAATGGTGATTTATATATACTCAGTAAGGGTAAGCATGGGAGATATAAAATATTGATCATATTAAAGGATAAGATAAGAATATGTGTATGAGATCATGAATAAAAATTACAATGATCATTCCCAATATATCATGGACCATAAACCTGAGTCATGTAATTTATCATTATCATTTCTAAAGACATTAATTATAAGAGAGAGAAATCATCATAAATAAATAATGAACAATATGTTCACGTCACAAAATAGTGGAACCAATATTAGTATAGAAACCATGTTATATTTCATGGTTAATTAGTAAGGTTATAAAATCATAAAAAATAATGAATCAATATATATTTTATATATCGTAATGTATTAGGCATCATTTTCTTTTTTCCCATAGTGGATCAAGATGGTCAACTTATTTCCCAAATTTGATAAATCACATCAATTTTTTTCCATACCTGATCAATAACATTTACATGTTTCCCATTGTTTTTAATTCACATCATCTTATTTCACATAAGATATTAAAAACATATACATATATTCCATAATTGTCAAATTAGGTTCAAAGCATTACATATTGAACTGGAGGGATATATGATTCTAGTATCACCCAATACATAATGAAAACCATACATATGTATTCCATAAAATCAATAAATATTCATCAAATCATTATATCATTACTAAAGAAAATAAATTTGATCTCATAAACATTTCATCAACCCATCATAGCTGATCCCATTGAAAATTATTTTCCTTCATAAACATTTCATCATAAAAATCACACACTACACATGTAAAGAATTAAACTGGAAACATTGTCTCATCTTACGAGTAAAACACAATCAAACCCAATGATTTTTTCAATAATGGAATTAAATTATAAAACAATATCATTCAAATATTCTTAAGTAAAACAACCATTCAAATTTAAAAATTACATTTTTAAAGCAAAATATTCAACAAAAATTGGGAAATCCATTATCTTTGTAGATATACTTGGAAACATATTAATGAAGCTTCAAATTATTAATTGTTCAAGAAGGTAGGATATTTTTTTATTTTTTAAAATTTTAATTAAAAACATCCATTAAAGTTATTGTAAAAAATATAAAAAAATAACTCAATTGGAAAATGACAAGAATATTCCATTTGAATCATTTTGTAATAAAATAAAACAAGGGTAAAATTGTAATTAATCAATAATTTTATGTAACTAAAAAAATATTGAAATATTCTTTATAAAATATGGACATGGAAGAGAATATATTTTCAAATGTAGATTGAAATAAAGTTGATTTTCCATTAAAATATTCTTTTGGAATATTTTGTACATAAAGAGAGGAAAATGGAAGGAAAAAATGTATTCCTCAAAAAAAATTAGAGAATACATATTATATTATTTTTATAGATAGATCATAATATTTCTTCCATAGAATCATAATGATATAAAATCCTGACAAAAAACAAGATTGTAAGATTAAATCCTGACCACTTTGGTAAGTTATGAATCATGTTCCCCATGATAGAAAGAAACATATATAGATAATTAAATCCCCATAAAATATCATTGATATTATTATAAAATACATTAATTAATATTTTATGCATCACATAATATAAATAAGTATTGAATAAGGCATGTGTCTCACAGAAATAAATTTGATATAGAAATCCACTACCTCATATCTGAATTCATTCAAACCAAATCAAACATTCTCTATAATAAATATAAAATAATAATACATTTATTTTATAATGATAATCATATATACAATACCATATATTTTTTCTTATAACCATTCTATAAATTATTCGTATCAATTTATTTTTAAGATCACCTTCCTTGATTGATAACCACTTCATTTTTAATGTATGTTTGAATTTTTTATTTTAGTCCTTGTACATTGATTATGGTCACGTAATATAAATAATGTTAATAATTATATAAATAATATATAATATTTATATTAATATTTTCATTCATCAATAAATTATTGATGTATAAAAATAAATTACATAATTCCTTGAAACGGTAGAACATACATACAATGAATAATGATTCCTCAATAAACAGATTCAAGGAAATAAAGAAAAATAATATTTCACATTTACAGATTCATTAAAATATCATATATATATATATATCAACATATCCATTAAATTTATCATTATTAAAATCCATGTAAAATGGAAATGGAAAACAAATCAAATCGTGTAATTTCACTGACCTAAAAACCACTAAACCGGTGCTCTGAGTCGAGTCGTCAAATGACCTCAAGCACCCTCCCCATTTTCTAATGGTTGAAAACTAGTTTAGAGGGTCTAATAAGTAACATGGGGAGACTATAACCTTTTTATTAGAGCAAGCCACAATAGAAAACAATTTAAATAGTGTTTAAAATATTAACCAATTAGCATTCATAACCCAACGTCACTCAAATGGGTTACCAACACCAAACAAATAAAACAATGTCATGATGTACAAATACTGTATAGTGAAACTACCCAAAATATAAAAAATTCACAAAACTACATATAGGTACCAAATCTGTGTCCATGACCTTCTCCATGTAAATCTCAATCCTAACTCAATATCCTAGAGTAGGGCCTTCCCCCTTGCCTAACCTACGACCAACAATTTTTATCAAGTACCCAATGACTGCCCTAGAAAGGTGTGAGCACAATACTCAGTTGGACACTACAAATGAAGTCTATAAAAAATCCAATCTAATAGATAGTTCAAGAATATAAAAAATAATTGGTATGTTAAAAAGGGATAGTTCGATGCCATTAGTTAACAAGGTTCATTTAATTCATGAGTGGTATTTATTCCAATTCAATTTATTATACCATTTTAATCACATAATCTATTTTTGACATATATTGATTGGTTATTGCATTTACATCATCTATACATGTGTCTAGGGAAATCAAGAACAATGCATAGGGGATATAAATCAGGTAAAAATCTCCCTGGGGATACACATTTCACATCAACACAATATACTCACCTTAAAGCTACATTCCGGGTGGAATGAGACCATTAGGGGAATAAGGCTTCTTCCACTTTCCCTAACCTATGTATTTTGGGGTGGACATTATAGCTTCAGTGTAACTAGACACGTGGTTGTAGAACCTCAAGTCAATACACCACCCTTCCAAGCCATGTTCACATACATATTTATCAATTCACCACAACCATACCATATCAAAACCAAGCATATCAAATGCCATTATAATTCACAATACATAAAAAACAACATGGGAATTAATACAATTCCATAACATATTAATACATTTTCCCTATAAAATTCATGTCCATTTATCCAAATTCCCATTCTCATTCCATAACCTTATATATGAATTAAAAACCCCCAATGTCTTATCCAAATTCATCAATGAACATATGTTTACCCTTTTTGATTATTTACCACTTCACAAATATTCACCCACTTATGAATTAAAAGAACATTTCCCATATCTCATAACCCAACCACTTATTACATTCATCCACTAGGGGTTCCACAATTCCCATTTATTAACCCATTCAATATATTCATCCATTTATTTTTTAAAATCGATTAATATACTCCCTATTTATTATTCAATCATACAATTATTCGTTCTCTATTTTACATGCACAAATCATGTTAGGCATTTCAATCCATATTTTTTTAAACCATTGAAATAATCCCCTTAAACCCAATTTGACTATTTTCATGTCATTACAATCAACACATTATGTCTTCATAACCCCTCAAGATGTTTACCATCATTTCATTTCCAACTTAATCATGCATTATGATATATTCTTCATGGGTTTTACATTCCTATTCAGCAACCCATCACAAAGACCTACCACATGCTAGGGTCGATCTTGCCGATGCCCCCATGGGTGGCCCTAAATGGTCAAGTCCTCCACGACGCATCCCACGAGGATCATGAGGGTATCAATTGGTATATATAAAAATATTTTTACCAAACAGTAAAATAGAACCATGAACATATTAGGGGAAAAAGAAGAACACATCCTTTCATGCAAATTTCTAAAATAAAACTATGGGATTATAGTTTTAGACCACCTACCTCGAATTTGATGATGAAAATACTTTTAATCATGGCCTTATATAGGAATTAAATCATCCCATGATTCCCAACCTTAGTTACACATGAAAAAGAGGGTTTAAGGTATTTAGAAGAGTATGGAAGAAACCAAAATCCTTAAATCTCAAAAGAGAAACATAGGAATGTTAGACATAGCAAGGGCTTTTTCCATCAACGAACGGTGCTCCAATGAACAATAATTGATGGATAACCACCCTTGGGAATCTTGGATCATCGAATATCATCTCTAGTGTTGTAGGGGGAGAAATGGTGGAGAAACCCGAGTAGGGGTTTAAAATACCATAGTGGAAATTATGTAAATTTAACATCTTTTCTGGGATGTACTATTCACCCATACGGTCTCCCCTCGCACGGTTTTCCAAACCATGCACAAACCGTTCATGTTGCCCACTGATCCCCTTTCCCCCTTTTTCCTTATACCGAACCCTCAAGACACCCCAATTCTTCTCAATGATTTGGTAAAACACTTAATTAACCAAAAATGGATACCTAAACTGTAACGCCAAACCCCAAAAGCCCAGAGTTGGTGCTTTATTAAGTATCATTGGAATGATCACAAAAGATCACGTCTAGAAAGACCAATTTGTTTTGTAGCCTTGGAAGTACTAGATACATTCATAAGTTTTACATTACACATAAAATGGAAAACTACAAAAAAATTGTTTCCATAGACAACATTGAGATCCCATATACTATCCCTACAGGTCAGTCATAATATACTTTTTCACATCCTTGAAAAAATAAAACAAATAAAGGGGTGAACTCAGATGCTCGGTAAGGATAACAGTATAGCAGAACCATTCATAAATAATAATAAAAATTTTAGGCAACGTATAAAACTAAAACAAAAGCCTATTCATCATAAAATTCATCATAATATGGAAAATATAAATCAAAATAATTACATTTACTTACTCACATGAATGTTATACTAGTCGAATAATCACATGAAATATCAATAGTCACCTCCATAATGATGGGATGCATAATGCCAGACTTTCATGACAACATAGTCAGGCCTTGTTCCATGAATACAAACAATATTATGTCAAGAACATGTTCCAAGACACTATTTTGTCTCATGATACCTAATGATGAATCAAGGAGCTATAGCAGGCTCCACCCGTCACTTACTAAGTCCAATGAATTCCTCATTTGAAAAGGTTTAAACATAACATAATCATTCGCATTAAAACTACCTTATGAAATTTCAATACATTATCCATAAACCATGAATGGTATAAAAATAACACATCCACATCCAAACATATCACAAAACCATCAATACAATATGGATGATTTGTATTATAATAAATCAACTTCAAACATGTTTACAATCCATCAAAGGATGTTGACATAGATGAAAATGATTTGTAAAACTCTTTGAGAGAAATAACCATTTTTCATGAAAAAATTTACATGACACACAATTTATAACAGAATACATTTAATGACATTTTTGAATCAAATTTTCCCACACCATTTTGATACTTTTGAAAGGTATGAACATTTTAAAGAAATTCATGTCCATATAGATAAATCCTTAAAAACCATTTTGAAAACATGGACATTAATGAGAATGATCTAGAGGAATAAATATTTATAACATTTAAAATGATATTTTATAAAAAAACCCTTAAATGATACTTTTGAAAACTCTTTCATGAAATAAAGACGTGGATAATTAATATGTCCCAGTAGATACTTACATAAAAACATCCTCGGATAATACAGTGATTGTGAAATTATCTCTTACCTTGTACTTTTCCCTGGTTGAGGGAAGGTTAAACTCATGTATAATGGTGAAATAAAAGTTATTAAATTATAAAAGAATCATATACATTATTACTATATCATATATGATCTTTTAACATTGCTTTGTTAATAATATCTTAGTATTATCGTCGTTTTAGGTGTTAACAGGTTCTTTTTCATTTATATTCATTGTTATGTGACTCTTCATTTTTATGAATGGGATGTATCTTATTCATATCCAGAATTGTATCAAGTATTAAGTCATTATTTTTAATCCTCAATTGAAAATTATTCTTGAATGGATACGATGGGGAATGAATCTCCTCGCGTTCATGGAGACGGTATTCCATACGTATACATGAGTGAAAATATAATTATTTTGATATTAAAATAATATATAATTGGATGGCGTACTATATATTAAGAAAAATAATCGTGTTATATTAATTATTTACATCAATTACATGTCATTATTATACCCATCCATATAATAATTTATTGAATAATAATTACACCACGACATGGAGCTGGTAAGCCATACTATGCACGTATGGTGACATGTCATTCAAGGGATGGATAGACTAATTAATATGGTTGTACCATATTTATAATAACATCATAGTATATATAAGTTACTGGAGTTTTTATTTTATAATGGAAACAACAATGAAAGAGGATGTGGAAGAAGAAATTAAGTTGAAACAGGTAATTAAATATTTACCTCTTCGTCGGGTTCTTCCTTTTGATTTGATCACAAGGGATCCATAGCTTCGCATTCTGACTAAAGGAACGCCTCTAAGATGAAGGGAGGACTTTTGAGAGGGTATTTTGGTATGGTATGGCCGATCTAAATGGCTTTTAAGGTGTGAATTAGAGAGAAGGGTGAGTGCCATTTTATAAGAGGGGTGAGGGGAACCTTAGGAAAAGATTGAAATATTATTTTACAATAAAATCATTTTCGGTTTCTAATGGATAAAAGTGGATTATTTAAAGTCTAAGGTGGTTATGGGTTGAGATCCACTCAACAAATAGGTTATAGATAGGTTTGTGTCAATATATTAACTTTATCGTTTAGATTTTACTCTTAGTTAAATAGGTTGACATTTACCATGTCTCTATGAATGTTTATACTATATGGTTAATAATCATACTATATACTTCTAAGAGAACCCCAAGTGATTAATTAATGACACATATATCATTATATAAGCCTTTTTGATGAACCTTAGATTTTTACGAATATAATATCATTTAATAATATAATATTTTTCAAACACTTTTTATGACAATTTTTACACTATTTGGTATTTTGTATTTTCTAAACTCATAACAGCACTATAACTTAGAAAAATATTTATCTAACCAACCCTAATGTTTCCTATTAACCTATAATATCATTGGAATTCAAAAAATTCTCAAATTAAATTTATTTGTATATATATAATATCAATTATTTTAATATTTTAATAATTAGGTAATTACTGCATCATCATTGTGTCTTAAATAAATTAAATTAATTAATTTATAAAAAATATAAATAAAATAAAATTAATTATGAAATATTTTGAGCTTTCTAATTAATATTTATAATCGAATTTATCTTATGTAGACCCCTATATTAAAAATGTTATAGTTACTAAACATTGATTTTAACACTTTTAACTCTTCTTTGAATTTTATAATAATAAATGACTTAATCTAATACAAGTAGACCTAAAGGATCATTTTTTATTCATAAGGTTATTTTTGGTCGAATTACACTTATCTAATAGAATTAGGGCATGTGTTAGGGTAATAATAATATCATTTTTACACTTAAATACCCTATTTACTTTTAACCGTGGTAAATAAAAGAAAAAAGTTACAACTCACCAAAAATTATTTTCATCTTATTAAACCAAAATTTAAATAATTATATCAACCGTATCTCTTGGATTTTTGAAATTCAGTTCACAGAAGTGGTAAAATTATGTTTTTTTTTCAAATTTGCAAATGCTTCTAGGAGGTGGGTAAAAGACTGTAAGAAGTTTGAGAAAATTTTATATATCTAAAATTATTATAAAGCAACTCCAATGAATATAATTTAACTTATATATATATATATTATATATATATATATATTGAAATAAAATAAATTTAAATAAAATAAATAATTATTTAAATAAAAGTCGGTTTTAAACAATAAATCAGTGTTTTTCACTATTCGTCAAAGTTGAATGTTTTTAGAAATATACCAAAAATTCACCCTAAGATAATTTTGATACTCTATATTCAAAAATGAATTCATTATTAACACTTTCAAAAAATTTAAGTTTCATTAATTATTTTAAAATTCAATCCCTTTTTCAAAACCAAAAAGCATATTTTTATGAAATAGTGACTATCAAAAGATTGACGCTTGTTTATGTCCAATTTTGAAGTGAAATTACATACAATGACCATCATTTGATTAAATGATAAAAATATAATATAATTATACTTCCAAACCATTAAAATGTATAATTCAACAATATAAATTATTTTTATTAAAAAAGTTGTTTTCAGTTAAAATATAGTTTTTTTCACTATTCACCCAAATATGAAAGTTATCAGAAAAACACCCAAAATTTATTGAAAATAAATCTTTATGTCACGATTCTAAATAAGAAGTTTATTTTATAAAATTTAATATATAAAAATTTCAAATATTTGACTTAAAAGTGGTTCTCTATTAAAAGGTGGTAAAATTTCATTTTATTTAATATAATTTTTTTATCTGAAAAAAAAATTAATTTTTCTTACATTATGACTAAGAAACTCATAATATATATTTTAAATTATGATAATTATATAATGTTCAAAATTCAGTTAATACAATTAATAACTACTTTTGACCGGCTAGTTTGGTAAGTTGTGGTGCATTTGAACTCTGTGTTGCATGAACTACAAGTTATTACATTACTTTGAAAAAATAATGTGCTATGAAATCTTGGGGTGTTACATTCATCCCTCATTTAATAAATTTAGTCCCTGTAATTTGAAATTTTTCTTCGAAAATAAAAGGATGAAAATAGAAAATACCTTTGTGGGAAAACCCACATCAGAAATTGGGTTAATAAAATTTAGTCTTAATAAGAGGAAAAGGGGAATGAATAAGTCACCAAAAAATTATAATCTCTATTAGGAGAACATTGGTGTCAATTAGGGACACATAATTGGTGAAAAAATGTAAACATTTATTGGGAGTGATTGAGGTCATCAGTCACAATCAATTGTAGATTTGATGGCCTCAAAGACATCAATCTACGATGATGTAAAATATCATCTGTTCAACAAAACATAAGGTATTATGATAATACATTTTTTTTAAGATCCCTTACCTAATGTTTAAGAATTAATTTCTTCATTTAATAAGAGATAAAATATATATACTTGACAAGTAGAGTTCTATAATTTAACTAATTTCTACCACAAACTTATCTTTCACACTAAAAGATATTAGAACATAAAAAAATATTCTATTTATCCTATTAGTATAGGGTTCCAAAAAATGAATTTATAATTCATCTACCAGAACTTTTAAAAAAACTAAATTATTCAATATTGGACTTCACATGGGCCAATGGTTGGTGATACACCCTTGTCACCCTTCGGTTGCGGGTTCAAGTCTCCCAGCCTTACCAGACGTGACGGTTTGTCTCCCGACCTTTGGGTTATCCTTTTAAGGAAATCCAAAAATAATCACAAACTACAATTATCCAAAATACTTCTTCCAAACTCAAAATCCGAAATTTATAACAATGGTAAACACAATTAAAATCCCTTTTCCCACGTAATAACATGTGGACACATTCCTTGTGTATTCATTTAAAACACTACAACATCCTAATTTACCAAAAAACCTTATTGATTACATTCATGATCTCTTAATCCTTATAGAATACTGGGTATACTACTTCTATCCAAATATGTTGTAAACTCCAACAATGATGAAATATACAAATCATTAATCTATTTCAAGGCAGTCAAGAATATCCAATAAAATTTATCCAAATCAACCATCTCTTATTCCAAAATTACATCCTCATTATTGGGACAATATTAAGGATTACCTTTCCTTCAACCATATATTTTCCTAAAATTGTAGCTTACTATTAATAAACTTATCTTAGAACCATATAATTTTAAATCCTAAATAAAATTGTACTTCAGTAAAATCCTTCTTTATCTCCATAATTCACATAACTAGTATATTTCTGATACAACACTCAAATGAAATAATTCTATAATAACAACATATGAAAATTTTTCATTCCTCTTCATCTGAGGTAGTATCATTACTTGATTATTATCCAATAGCATCATTTATAGTATACGTTGATGACTGGCATATTGATTCGCGTAGTGTCCCAACTCATTGGAAATGAATCATTGTACCTTTGAAACTTTTTTCTTACCCATTTAGTCACGTACTTGGTGTCCTTTTTCTCAACACTTATAACAAACTCCCATTCCCTTCATGAATTTACCAAGGTGATTCTTTCCACAGTTATCACGTATAGGAAAATCATTCTTTTCCATCTTCCCTTTATCAATCTTTATCTCTTCCATCCTTTTCTTCTCTTGTTTCCATTAAATTCCATAGGACTCAGAGAATTATTTAATTATCTTATTAATACATGATAATATTTCTTCATATGTTGAGAATACATGGGATACTATTTCCTTTCTAAATGTTGGCTTAATACCATGAACGATATGACCCTTCTTACTCTTTGGATCATACGTATTGCAGGAGTTAGCATCACTTCTACTAGGAGTCATTTCAATACAATGGAATACACTAGGTTAGTTTATGAATTGAAATTAATAATTGTAAACTTGTAAAATACCTAAATTAAATTTAAGAGTTTGTGGATAAATTAAATAATCATAAAAAATGTTATCCTTGAGGATGTATATACTCATAAACGATTCATAATGGTTTGTAACGAAAAATGATAATTATCCTAAGCATGACCCCCAGGAGTGTCATAATTTATAGTGCAACAATGACCATTTTTGTGCACTAGTTCCTTGTCGTGTCTAGCTCAAGGTGGTGTTTTTGGGTTTTATTCCTAGGTACAACTATGCCAGAGTTGCCTCTACCTGCTCATATCCAGACAAAGATTTATTTCTTGGAAAACACACAAAATCTCTACAATACCAAAATTCTAGGAAGTTATTCCATACTAATCCACAAATTATATCTTAGGGTAATGTGCTCTAATAAGAGTTTTTCTAAATATTGATTCCAAGGTATGTACTAAACTTCCTCTGATACCAACTGTAACGCTCCGACCCCAAAATCCCAGAGTCGGTGCATTATTAAGTATCATTGGCATGATCACAAAAGATCAAGTCTCGAAATACCAATTACTTTAGTATCCTTGGATGTAATAGATATATTTAAATGGTTGAAATTACATCATAAAATAGGAAACTACAAAAAATTTGTTCCATAGACTACACTGAGATCCCATAGACTATCCCTCCAGGTCAATCATAATTTTATTCTTCGCATCCTGGGAAGAATAAAACATAGAAATGGGTGAGCTCAGAAGCTTAGTGAGGATAACAATATAGCAGAAGCTTTCATAAATAAGGATAAACATTAAAGGCAAGGTATAATAATAAAAAATCAATTTCAACATAAAATTTATCATAATATGGAAAATATAAATCAAAATAATTCCATTTACATACTCACATGGATATTATACTAGTGGAATAATCACATGCAATTTCAATAGCCACTTTCATAATGATGGGATTCATAATGCCATACATTCATAACCACATAGTCAAGGCCTTGTTCCAAGAATACAAAAAAGATTTTGTTAAGGCTTTGTGCCAAGACACTAGTTTGTCTCATGAGACCTACCGGTGCATCCATGAGCTATAAAGAGCTCCACCCATCACATACTAAGTCCAATGCATTCCTCATATGAAAAGTTTTAAACATAACATAAACACTCATATTAAAACTAGCATATTAAATGCCAATACATTATCCATAATCTATGAATGATATAAAAATGACACATCCACAGTTAAACACATCGCAAAACCTTCAATACAATATGAACGATTTGTATCATAATAAATCATCTTCAAATATGTTTAAAATTTATCAAAGGATATTGACATAGATGAAAATTATTTGTAAAACTCTTTGAGAGAAATATAAATTTTTCATGAAAACATTTACAAGTCACACAATTTATACAAGAATACATTTAAAGACATTTCTGAATCAAAGTGTCCCATACCACTTTGAAACTATTGAAAGGAATTAACTTTTTTAAAACATTCTTCCCCATATAGATAAATCCTTATAACCCATTTTTAAAACGAGGACATTAGTGAGGATGATTTAACGGAATTCTATTTAAAACAATAAAAATGATTTTTTATAAATAAAATTCCATTAAAATAATCCATTTGATAACATTTTCATGAAACTTGGACATGGATAATAAATATGTCCCTGTAGATACTTACGTAAAAACATCCTCAGATAATAAAGAGATTGTGTAATTAACCCTTACCTTATAATTTTCCTTGGTCGAGGGTATAATAACCTCTTGTATAATGGTGAAATAATTGATGATAAATTATTCAAGAATCATATACATTAATATGATATCATATATGATTTTTTAACATTTCTTTGTTAATAATATCATATTATTATCATTGTTTCGGGTGTGAGAAGATTCTTTTTCCTTTATATTATTTTTTATGTGAGTCATATTTGTTGTGTATTGGATGTCTCTTATTCATATCCACAATGATATCAAGTCTTTAACCATTATTTTTATTCATCAATTGAAAATCAGTCTTGAATGGATACGATGGGGAATGAATCTCATCGCATTCATGGAGACGGTAATCTGTACGTACAATCGAGAGACAATATCGTTCTTTTGATATTAAAATAATATATAATTGGATGTTATATAATATATACATACTAATTATCATGTTATATTTATTATTTACATCAATTACCCATCATTATTATAGCCATCCAAATAATAATGTATTGAATTACAATTACACCATGACGTGGAGATGGTAAGCCAAACATCCGCACGTATGGTGACATGTCACTAAAGGGATGGATAGAATAATGAATATGGTTGTACCATATTTATAATAACATCAAATTTTATAAAATATACTGGATTTATTATTTAATCATGGATACAACAAATAATGATTATGTGGAAGAAAAAAGAAACTTGAAAGAATTGATGAAATATTAACCTCTTCTTCGGTTTCTTCTTTTTTATTTGATCAAAAGGGCTCCATAGGAAGTATTTATGACTAAAGGAAGTCCTCTAGAATGAAAGGAAGAAAATTTATAGGGTATTTGGTATGGGTTTGTCTGAGCCAAATGGCTTTGAAGGTGTGAATTAGAGAGGAGGGGTGGTGACCTTTTATAAGAGGGCAGACTGGCACCTTAGGGAAAGCTGAAATATTATTTAATTATAAAATTATTTTCGGTTTCAAATGGCTCAAAAATAAATTATTTAAAGGATAAGGTGGTTATAGGTAAAAAACCACTGAAAAAATAGGTTTTAGATAGGTTTTGGGCATTATATTACCTTTATCTTTTCGATTTAACTCTTAGTTAAAAAGTTTGAAATTTAGCAGGTGTCTTTGTATTTTTATATTATATGGTTAATAAAAATACTATATACTTCCAATAGAACAAAATGTGGTTCATTAATGATACATATATCATTATATAAGTCTTTTGTCTGACCCTTATATATTTAGGAATATAATATCAATTAATAATATAATTTTTGTTTTAAAAACACTTTTATGTCAATTTTGACACTATTTGTTATTTTGTTTATACTAAATTCAGAAAAACATTATTACTTCGAAAAAAAATTAATCTAACCAACCCTAATATGTAATATTTAACTAGAAAATTACTTTCGTTCATAAAAAGTCTTAAATTACATTTATTTGGATATTTATAATATCAATTAGTTTAATATTTCATTAATTAGGTAATTACTATATCATCATTGTGTCATAAATAAATTAAATTATTTAATTTCTAAAAAAAATATAAATACAATACTATTACGTATTAAATCATTTTACCTTTCTAATGAATAATTATAGTCTAATTTATCTTATGTGTATCCCTATATTAATAATATTTTTGTTATTAATCATTGATTTTAACTCTTTTAACTTTTCATTGAATTAAATAATAATAACTCTCCTAATCAAATCCAAGTGAACCTACAATATCATATTTTTCTCCTAACGTTTTTTTAGTATAATTACACTTATCCAATAGAATTAAGAGTTATGTTAGTCTAATAATAATATCATTTTTACCCTTGATTACCCAATTTACTTGTAACAGTGGTAAATAAAAGTAAAAAGTTACTATTCACAAAAAAATATATTCATCTTATTGAAAAAAATTTTACTTACTGATATCAAAATTGTCTCCTGAATTTTTTAAATTTAATTCATTGAAGTGGTAAAATTATGATTTATGAAAATTTGCAAATGCACCTAAGAGGTGCGTAAAAGATGGTAAAAAGTTCGATAAAATTTTTATATATCTAAAATTAATATAAACTGACTCCAATGAATTACATTGAACTTATATAGGTATTATGTATCTATTTTGACCAAAATTAAAATTAAATAAAATAAATAATTACATAATTAATAAGTCAGTTTTAAACAATAACTCAGTTTTTTTATTATTCATAAAAATTTGAATGTTTTCTGTAACGCCCCGACCACAGTTACCCAGAGTCGGTGCATTACTTCGTAACATTGGCATGATCACAAGAAAGATCAAATCTCGAAAGACCGATTGGTTTAGTAGCCTTGGAAACACTAGATATATTCATAAGTTTTACACTACATCATAAAATGAAAAACTACTACAATAACATAATGATTCCACAATCCACACTATTAACCCCTCATAAAATCCCTGCAGGTCATTCATAACTTACTTCTTCACATCCTGGGAAAAATAAAACATAGAAAAGGGGTGAGCTCAAATGCCCAGTAAGGATAACAATATAGCGGAAACTTTCATAAATAAGAATAAACATTTAAGGCAATGTATAACTAAAACAAAAGCCTTTTAAATATGAACTTTCAACATGGTATGGCATAAATAAAATGAAATAATGCCATTTACTTATTCACATGGATATTCTACTAATCGAATAATCACATGCAAAAATCAATAACCACTTTCATAATGTTGGAATGCATAATGCCAGACTATCATAACCACATAGCCAAGGCCTCGTGCCAAGACTACAAATAAGATTTTGTCAAGGCCTTGTGCCAAAACACTAGTTTGTCTCATGAGACCTACCGATGCATCGAGGAGCTATAGCGGGCTCCACCCGTCACTTACTAAGTCCAATGCATTCCCATATGAAAAGGTTTAAACATAACATAAACATTCGTATTAAAACTAGCATACGAAATGTAAATAATTTCACTATAAACTATGAATGGTATAAAAATAACACATCCACAGTGAAACATATAACAAAACCTTCAATACAATATAAATGTTTTGTATCATAATAAATAAACTTCAAATAAGCGTAAAATCCATCAAAGGATGTTGACATGGATGAAATCAAAACACTTTTTAGAGAAATATCTCTTTCTATTTTTGAAATCATTTAAGATCCATATAAAATAAAACATTTTCTTGAAAATATTCTTATAATCTTGTAAGGAAAGCTTTGAATATTTTATAACGGCGGAAAATAACCGTACCCGCCGTATAAGTTAAAAAAACATTCTTACCTTAATTTTGTCGAAAAGGTTAAAAAGGGCCTTGTTTTGAAAATGATTGAAAGATTCCTTTATAAACCTCTTATAAAAGTCAAACAAGGGTATAAATGACTTTAACCCATATTCTTGTAAATAATAAATATGTTTTGAAATACATTTCGAAGAAACATGGATGTGGATGATAAAGAAATCCCAGAAGATTATTATGTATAAACAACCTCGGATAATGAAGAGATTGTGAAATAACCCTTAACTTGTACTTTTCCTTTGTTGGGGTAGGTTAACCTCCTGTATAATGGTGAAATAATTGTTATTAAATTATACAAGAATCATATATATTAATATGATATCATATATGATCTTTTAACATTGATTTGTTAATAATATCTTAGAATTATCATCGTTTCGGGTGTTAACATACTCATTTTATTTATATGTTTTGTTACATAAGCCATGGTTGTTGTATCTTATTCATATCCAGAATGATATCTAGTCCTTAAAAATCATTTTTAAATCATCAAATGATAATTATACTTGAATGGTTACGATGGAGAATGAATCTCATCGCGTTCGTGGAGACGGTAGTCCGTACGTACGCACGAGCGACAATATCATTATTTTGATATTAAAATAATATATAAATGAATGGTATATCATATATACAGAATCATTAACATGTTATATTTATTATTTACATGAGTTACACATCATTATTATACCCATCCAAATAATATTATATTGAATAACAATTACACCACGACGTGGAGACGGTAAGCCGTACGTACGCACGTATGGTGACATGTTATTCAAAGGGTGGATAGAATACTGAATATGGTTGTACCATATTTATAATAGCATCACAGTATATGCGAGATACTGGAGTTATTATTTTAGAATGGTAAGAACAAAGGAAGAAGAAGTGGAAGAAGAAATGAACTTGGAGAAGGGTGGTGAAATCATTACCTCTTCTTCGGGTTCTTTCTTTTGATTTGATCAAAAGGGCTCCTTAGGTTGGCTTTCTGATCAAACAAAGGCCTCTAGGTTGTAGTGAGGGATGTTGGGAGAGTATTTGGGAAGATTTTAGCCGAACCAAAAGGCTTTAGAGGTGTGAAGAAATGAGAAGGAGGAGTGCCCTTTTATAAGAGGGGTGAGGGGCACCTTTGGAAAAGCTAGAAATATTAATTTATATTAAATTCATATTCGGTTTCTAAAGGCTCCAAAGTTGATTATTCAAATGTTAAGGTGGGGATAGGTCGAAAACCACTCAACCAATAGAATTTAGACAGGTTTGGGTACTTATATTAACCTTATCTTTAAGTATTAACTCTAAGTTAATTAGTTTCACTTTTACAATGTCTCTTTGTATTTTTATATAATATGGTTAATAAACATACTATATACATCCAAGAGACCCCCAAGTGGTCCATTAATGATGATCCTATCATGATATAAGTCTCTTGGCCGAACCTTAGATTTTTAGGAATTTAATATCAATTAAAAATATAATATTTGTTTTAAGAACTCTTTTATGTCAATTTTGACACTATTCAATAGTTGATTTTTGTGAAACTCATAACAGATTGATTACTTAGAACAAAGTCCATTAAATCAATCCTAATATATCATATTATCCTATAAAATTAGTTTAATTCATTAAAAGTTTCATATTATATTTTTTTGGGTATTTATAATATCAATTATTTTAATTTTTCACTATTATAGTAATTACTGCATCATCATTGTGTCATAAATAAAATAACATATTTAATGTCTAAAAATTATAAATAAAATATAATTATGTAGAAAATCTTTTTATCTTTCTAATGAATATTTATAATAAAAAATCCAACTTATATAACCCTATGTAACAATTGTTTTTCTAAAAGATATATGCTTGTGTCATTTTTGTATTCATTTTGACTTAATTAAAATAAAGTGTCATTATCACTTACAAGTGGATCCATGGGGTCCCAAAATAGACCCAAAGATTCCCATGGTCGACCATGTATCAACCAATAGGGTTAAGACACGTTTTAGGGTAATTTAGTATTATTATAATATTAATTTTTAACCCTTATTTACCGGATTTACCCTTAACCATGGTAAATAAAATATTTACCGCAGTAATTATTCAAAATGTCTAAAAAAAGTTACCTATTTACACAAATTGAACATCCTGATTCCAAATATGGAATCCATTTTCCTAAATTCTAAACACAGAAGTGGCAGAAATTAATTTAAAATTAATTCCCGCTGTCAAAACAAAAAGCGTGTTTTTAAGAGATAATAACTATCAAAAGATTGACACTTGTTTATGTTCGGTTTAATTGTAAAATTATGTCCAATGACCAACATTATATTAAATGGTAAAAATATATTCTAAATATACTTTAAAACCACTAAAATTCATAATTTATCACTATTAATTATTTTGATTAAAAAAGTTGTTTTTAATTAAAATTTAGTAAATTTCACTATTCATCAAAAAATGAAAGTTATCCGAAATGTACCAAAATTTCACCTTAGGATAAATTCGATATTCCGAATCCAAAGATGAAGTCCATTTTAAAATATAAAATATATATAATTTTAAAAAGTAGGTATTACTATTCATAACGGCTAGTTTGATTGGTTGTGGTGTGTGTTAAAACTGAAGGTTGCGTACAACACACGCTACTGTATTATTCAAAGAAAGTGTACCGTGGAAACTTGGGATGTTTCATTTTAAATTTTTTATGTCCCCATTTAGTCAAAAAGTTTAAAATATTTTATTTAAAAAGGGTTCACTATTAAAAGTTGATAAAAGTGAAATACTGAAAATGAATTTGTTTTTGCATTATATCTATGAAACTCATAATATGGATTCTAAAATTATAAGGATTATATAAAGTTTAAAATTTAGATAATACTATTCATAACCCCTTTTGAATGGATTTTTTTTTGTAAGTCATGGTGTGAATGAACTCAGTGTTGCGTGTAGTGCAAGTTATTGAATTATTTTGAAGAAATAACACACTATGAAATCTTGGGGTGTTACATTCTCCCCTCCTTCAATAAATTGCGTCCTCGCAATTTGAAATTGTTCTTCGAAAATAAAAGGTTGAAAATAGAAAATATATTTGTGGGAAAACCCACATCGGAAATTGGGTTACTAAAATTTAGTCTTAATATGAGGAAAAGAGAAATGAAAGGGTCACCACCAAATTACGATCTTGATTATGAGAACATTGGTGGCAATTAGAGACATATAATTGAAGGAAAAACGTAAATATTTATAGGTAGTGATTGAGGTCATAAATCACAAAAAAGTATAAAATTGAGGTCCTTAAACTCATCAATCTATGATGATTTGAAGTACCATCGGTTCAACAAAATATAGGGTATTGGGATAACACATTTTTGACGTTTCAAAATATCTTAGTTGAAATCCCACATCGAAAAATGAATTAATGAGGCCTCTATTTAAAATAATGATTGGAAAGTATGAAGATTACCGAAAATAACACATACTAGGGTTCCATGTAGGAAAATATGGATATGGAGGAGAAATATAACCATCAATTATCTGATAGATAGTGGTAGAGAACATGGCTATGAAAAGGCCAACAATCCCAAAGCCATAAATTAGTGATGATTTAAGGTACCATCTTGGGAAACATTCTTGTTCTAAGTTCCTTTTATTAATGTTGAGGAATTTATTTATGAGATTGGCTAAGATCATAAGGAGATATACTTACTTTATAATCAGAGTTTTATCCATTAATATGTTTCTACCACAAACTCATCTTTCACTCTAAAAGATAATAGAATGTAATTTTTTATTTATTTATACTATTCGTACAGGGTTCCAAAATAAATGAATTTATAATTCATCTACCAGATCTTTAAAAAAACAACATTATTTAATCCAGGACATCTCATGGGCCAGTGGTAGGTGATACACCCTTGTCGCCCTTCAGTTGTGGGTTCAAGTCTCGCAGCCTTGCCGGACGCGACGGGTTGCCGCCCAACCTCCGGGTTTTCCTTTTATGGTAATCCAAAATAATCCAAACTAGAACTATCCAAAATACTTCTGTCCAAACTCACAGTCCAACATTTATAAGGAAGGTAAACATAATATAGATCCTTTTTACCCCGCAATAGCATATGAATACCTTCATCTTGTATTCTTTTAATAAACTGAAACATCTTGAATTACCATATTCCTTATTGATTACATTCATGCTCCCCTATTCCATATAGAATGCTGGATATACTTCATTAATCCAAAAATGTTTTAAAACCCAACAATTATGGAATATACAAATCATTAATCAGCTTCAAAGTAGTCAATAATATCCAATATAATTTATCCAAATCAATCATGTATTATTCTAAAATCACCACCTCGGTAACTGAACCATATTATGGTTTATCTTTCTCTCAACCATATATTTTCCAAACATTTAACTTGCTACTGAGTCACTTTTCTTTGTTCCACACCATCTCAAGTCCTTAAGGAAATAGTATTGCAGTACAATCCTTATATACTCCATAATTATTATAACAAGTACATTGTTGATACAACACTCAATTGACATAATCAACATAAGAACTCTAATCATTCCACTTCATCTGTGGTAGTATCATAACTTGATTATTATCCAATAACATCATTTGCGGCATAGTCTGATGACTGGGACATAGGCTCGCGTAGTGTCCAAACTCCTTGCAAATGAAGCATTGTACATTTGAAACCATTTTCTTACCCTTGCAGTCACGTACATTGTGCCCTTTTCCTCCACACTTATAAAAAACTCCCATTCCTTTCAGGAAAGTTCCAGGGTGTTTCTTTCCACAGTTACCACATATGAGAAAATTCTTCTTTTCCCTCTTCCCTTTATCCATCTTTCTCTCTTCCATCCTTTTCTTCTCTTGCTTCCCTTCAAAGCCATAGGACTCAGTAAACTCTTTACTTATCTTATCAACACATGATATTATTTCTTCATATGATGATAATACATGGGAGACTATTTCTCTTATAAATTCTAGCTTAAGACCATGAAAGATATGATCCTTCCTTCTCTTTGAATCATGTGTATTTCTGGAGTTCTCATTCCTTCTACTGGGCGCCATTTCTATACCATGGCATAAACTAGATCAGTTTATGAATCAAAACACATAATTCCATACTTATAAAACACTTAACATAAATTGAACTATTTATGGATATAATCCATAATCATAAAAATGTTTTCTTTGAGGAAGTATATACTCATAATCCCTTCAAAATGATTTGTAAAGAAAATGAGAGTTATCCTAAGCATATCCCCCGGGAGTGTCGTAACCAAGAGTGCAGCAAGGCCCGTTGTCGTGCACCAGTTCCCGTTCGAGTCTAGCTCAAAGCGGTGTTTTCAGGTTTTACCCCTAGGTACATCTGTGCCAGAGCCGCCTCTACCTGCTCGTATCCAGACAGGGATGTATTGCTTGGAAAACTCACAAAATATCTACAATACCAAAATTCTAGGAAGTTCTTCTATACTAATCCGCAAAGTTCATCTTAGGTCTACGTGCTCTAATCAGAGTTTATCTAAATCTAGCTTCCAAGGTTTGTACTAAACTTCCTCTGATACCAACTGTAATGCCCCGACCCCAGTTACCCAGAGTCGGTGCATTACTTCGTAACATTGTCATGATCACAAGAAAGATCAAATCTCGAAAGACCGATTGGTTTAGTAGCCTTGGAAACACTAGATATATTCATAAGTTTTACATTACATCATAAAATGAAAAACTACTACAACAAAATAATGTTTCCACAATCCACACTATTAACCCCTCATAAAATCCCTGCAGGTCATTCATAACTTACTTCTTCACATCCTGGGAAAAATAAAACATAGAAAAGGGGTGAGCTCAAATGCCCAGTAAGGATAACAATATAGTGGAAACTTTCATAAATAAGAATAAACATTTAAGGCAATGTATAACTAAAACAAATTCCTTTTAAATATGAACTTTCAACATGGTATGGCATAAATAAAATGAAATAATTCCATTTACTTATTCACATGGATATTCTACTAATCGAATAATCACATGCAAAAATCAATAACCACTTTCATAATGTTGGAATGCATAATGCTAGACTATCATAACCACATAGCCAAGGCCTCGTGCCAAGACTACAAATAAGATTTTGTCAAGGCCTTGTGCCAAGACACTAGTTTGTCTCATGAGACCTACCGATGCATCGAGGAGCTATAGCGGGCTCCACCCGTCACTTACTAAGTCCAATGCATTCCCATATGAAAAGGTTTAAACATAACATAAACATTCGTATTAAATCTAGCATACGGAATTTAAATAATTTCACCATAAACTATGAATGGTATAAAAATAACACATCCACAGTCAAACATATAACAAAACCTTCAATACAATATAGAATTTTTGTATCATAATAAATAAACTTCAAATAAGCGTAAAATCCATCAAAGGATGTTGACATGGATGAAATCAAAACACTTTTTAGAGAAATATCTCTTTCTATTTTTGAAATCATTTAAGATCCATATAAAATAAAACATTTTCTTGAAAATATTCTTATAAACTTGTAAGGAAATCTTTGAATATTTTATAACGGTGGAAAATAATCGTACCCGCCGTATAAGATAAAAAAACATTCTTACCTTAATTTTGTCGAAAAGGTTAAAAATGACCTTGTTTTGAAAATGACAGAAAGATTCCTTTATAAACCTCTTATAAAAGTCAAACAAGGGTATAAATGACTTTAACCCATATTCTTGTAAATAATAAATATGTTTTGAAATACATTTCGAAGAAACATGGATGTGGATGATAAAGAAATCCAAGTAGATTATTATGTATAAACAACCTCGGATAATGAAGAGATTGTGAAATAACCCTTAACTTGTACTTTTCCTTTGTTGGGGTAGGTTAACCTCCTGTATAATGGTGAAATAATTGTTATTAAATTATACAAGAATCATATATATTAATATGATATCATATATGATCTTTTAACATTGATTTGTTAATAATATCTTAGAATTATCGTCATTTCGGGTGTTAACTTACTCATTTTATTTATATGTTTTGTTAAATAAGCCATGGTTGTTGTATCTTATTTATATCCAGAATGATATCTAGTCCTTAAAAATCATTTTTAAATCATCAAATGATAATTATACTTGAATGGTTACGATGGAGAATGAATCTCATCGCGTTCGTGGAGACGGTAGTCCGTACGTACGCACGAGCGACAATATCATTCTTTTGATATTAAAATAATATATAAATGAATGGTATATCATATATACAGAATCATTAACATGTTATATTTATTATTTACATGAGTTACACATCATTATTATACCCATCCAAATAATATTATATTGAATAACAATTACACCACGACGTGGAGACGGTAAGCCGTACGTACGCACGTATGGTGACATGTTATTCAAAGGGTGGATAGAATACTGAATATGGTTGTACCATATTTATAATAGCATCACAGTATATGTGAGATACTGGAGTTATTATTTTAGAATGGTAAGAACAAAGGAAGAAGAAGTGGAAGAAGAAATGAACTTGGAGAAGGGTGGTGAAATCATTACCTCTTCTTCGGGTTCTTCCTTTTGATTTGATCAAAAGTGCTCCATAGGTTGGATTTATGATCCAACTAAGGCCTATAGGTTGTAGTGAGGGATGTTGGGAGAGTATTTGGGCAGAGTTTAGCCGAACCAAAAGGCTTTAGAGGTGTGAAGAAATGAGAAGGAGGAGTGCCCTTTTATAAGAGGGGTGAGGGGCACCTTTGGAAAAGCTAGAAATATTAATTTATATTAAATTCATATTCGGTTTCTAAAGGCTCCAAAGTTTATTATTCAAAGGTTAAGGTGGGGATAGGTCGCAAAACCACTCAACCAATAGAATTTAGACAGGTTTGGGGACTTATATTAACCTTATCTTTAAGTATTAACTCTAAGTTAATTAGTTTCACTTTTACAATGTCTCTTTGTATTTTTATATAATATGGTTAATAAACATTCTATATACATCCAAGCGACCCCCAAGTGGTCCATTAATGATGAACCTATCATGATAAAAGTCTCTTGGCCGAACCGTAGATTTTTAGGAATTTAATATCAATTAATAATATAATATTTGTTTTAAGAACTCTTTTATGTCAATTTTGACACTATTCAATAGTTGATTTTTGTGAAACTCATAACAGATTGATTACTTCGAAAAAAGTCAATTACATCAATCCTAATATATCATATTATCCTAGAAAATTAGTTTAATTCATTAAAAGTTTCATATTATATTTTTTGGGTATTTATAATATCAATTATTTTAATATTTCACTATTATAGTAATTACTGCATCATCATTGTGTCATAAATAAAATAAATTATTTAATGTCTAAAAATTATAAATAAAATATCATTATGTAGGAAATCTTTTCGTCTTTCTAATTAATATTTATAATCTAAAATCCAACTTATATAACCCTATGTAGTAATTGTTTTGCTAAAAGATATATGCTTGTGTCATTTTTGTATTCATTTTGACTTAATTAAAATAAAGTGTCATTATCACTTACAAGTGGATCCATGGGGTCCCAAAATAGACCCAAAGATTCCCATGGTCGACCATGTATCAACCAATAGGGTTAAGACACGTTTTAGGGTAATTTAGTATTATTATAATATTATTTTTTTAACCCTTTTTTACCGGATTTACCTTTAACCATGGTAAATAAAATATTTACCGCAGTAATTATTCAAAATGTCTAAAAATAAAAGTTACCTATTTACACAATTTGAACATCCTGATTCCAAATATGGAATCCATTTTCCTAAATTCTAAACACAGAAGTGGTAGAAATTAATTTAAAATTAATTCCCGCTGTCAAAACAAAAAGCGTGTTTTTAAGAGATAATAACTATCAAAAGATTGACACTTGTTTATGTTCGGTTTAATTATAAAATTATGTCCAATGACCAACATTATATTAAATGGTAAAAATATATTATAAATATACTTTAAAACCACTAAAATTCATAATTTATCACTATTAATTATTTTGATTAAAAAAGTTGTTTTTAATTAAAATTTAGTAATTTTCACTATTCATCAAAAAATGAAAGTTATCCGAAATGTACCAAAATTTCACCTTAGGCTAAATTCGATATTCTGAATCCAAAGATGAAGTCCATTTTAAAATATAAAATATATATAATTTTAAAAAGTAGGTATTACTATTCATAACGGCTAGTTTGATTGGTTGTGGTGTGTGTTAAAACTCAAGGTTGCGTACAACACACGCTACTGTATTATTCAAAGAAAGTGTATCGTGGAAGCTTGGGATGTTTCATTTTAAATTTTTGATGTCCCCATTTAGTCAAAAAGTTTAAAATATTGTATTTAAAAAGGGTTCACTATTAAAAGTTGATAAAAGTGCAATACTGAAAATGAATTTGTTCTTGCATTATATCTAAGAAACTCATAATATGGATTCTAAAATTATAAGGATTATATAAAGTTTAAAATTTAGATAATACTATTCATAACCTCTTTTGAATGGCTTTTTTTTGTAAGTCATGGTGTGATTGAACTCAGTGTTGCGTGTAGTGCAAGTTATTGAATTATTTTGAAGAAATAACACACTATGAAATCTTGGGGTGTTACATTTTCAGAAAAATACAAAAAACTCACCCTAAGCCAATTTTGATATTCCGAATTCAAAAATGAATTCTACTTTACAAATTTCATAAAATTTAAGTTTAATTAATTGATTTTATAGTAATCTCCGTTCTCAGAACCAAAAAGTATATTTTTAAGAAATAATAACAATCAAAAGATTGACACTTGTTCATGTCAAATTTTAAAGTGAAATTACATAAAATGACCATCATTGGATTAAATGGTAAAAATATAATCTAATTATAATTCCAAAATATTAAAATTTATAATTAAACACCCTAAATTATATTAATTTAAAAAGTTTTATTAAGTTAAAATACAGTATTTTTCACTTTTCACACAAATATACGTGTTATCAAAAAAACAAAAAAAATTTATTGAAACTAAATTTTTATGTCCCGATTCTAAAGAGGATGTCTATTTTTTAAAATTTATTATATGAATGATTCAAATATTATATTTAAAAAGGGTTCTCCATTAAATTTTGGTAAAATTTAATTTTTTGAAAAATAATTTTGTTATCTAAAAAAATGAATTGTTCGTACATAATGTCTCAGAAACTCATATTAGGGATTCTAAAATTATAAGGATTATATAATGATTAAAATTAAGTTAATACTATACATAACTGCTTTTGAACGGCTAGTTTAGTAAGTCGTGGTGCACTTGAACTCAGTGTTGCGTGTACTGAAAGTTATTGTATTACTTTGAAGAAAAAACATACTATGAAATCTTGGGGTGTTACAAAAACTGAATCATAACTAAGAACATAACTTATAGAAAAATCATGGGCCATACAACCTCCCCACATTATATCATCTCATCCTTGAGCCGCTCTTCTAAGCATAACTAAGCTTTTATTACTAATGGCCAATCTACTAGGCATGCCTATCGATTCCCAAATTCCAAATTTTTGATTTCACATCACAATGCCCATCAAACACGAAACATGTGAATTTACTTTTTCCATAATCCTTCCTCACTACAACCACTACACGAGTTGAAAACTTTTCAATGAGGCATCCACTTCAAAAATTATTAACATGTAAACATCATGGGGAAAACTTATGGGACAACACCTAACTCACAACAGATGGAAACTCAACACAAAACATCACATCATCATGGAGTAATGGATCAACACTTCATTGGCCTGATCCTCTTCACAAATCATATCTCAAATAACTTGGAATTATGATCCCATTCCATTAATTCTAATGGTGACTAACCCCTGTATCACTAGAAGAAGATCATGTAATCCTTCCAACCACATTTCATGACAATTACACTCTATAACAATACATCTAAATGAAACTCAATACTCTCGGCTACTCAACCAGTTAAACTGTAATAAAGCTCTATACTCGGGCCAACTCACCTGAATGGTGAAAACTCATGTCTTTCCTACACAAAACCATGATCACTTCATAAATAAACCATTTATATATTATGTTTCTCCATAGCATTTTTGGTTACTTAGAACCACCAACATCGACAATGGACCACTATAACTCACCCAAACATTCCATCTCCAAACATGTTTCAACTCAATGCTTCCAATCATCCATATGGAATTACCATACTTTTGCATCCAACATCACTGTCAAAACCATTATGGAGGATATTCCTATGCCATCCATTCAAGGAATAAAATCAAAATGACCTCACTCAGGTACAAAATTATTTCTAAAGGCGATTTGGGCTACAACGTGAACCCGGAGGTGGGTCACTCTCACCACACCCATTCATGTTTACTATCTCTGGACAGACCACATCAGACTAGCTTGTCCCAGAAAACCCTCTTTCCACTAACGGTACGCTAACCCGTTCTCACCCTTCCAATGTGTTCACTTACATGAATGTTATCATTATCATCCCACACAACCACTGAGGTCATTTATGTAATTTCAGTATAATTCCATCATCATGACAATATCACTCAATATACATTCATCACCCTCACCCTTGGCATGACACCACATCAAATGACCAAGGTTCACCAAACATCAATATGTTCTAAACCCACCAAAGAGTAAATTTCTAATGTATAACCCTGATCAAGGTGGTAATTATAGAACCCAACATCTCTTTCCAAATCCTGGAATAATATCCACCCAAACCCTTTAATGATTCAGCACAGACATCACAAGCCACACATGGAACCACCATGAGCTCAAGACAACATTTTTCTCATCAAAAACCATTTCCATGGACTATATGCCTCTCCGAAGAACATGACATGCACCTCATAGGTTTGTAATTAGAACCCCATTGCCACTATGTCCAATAAATGTTATCTTCTCCACATCCAGGACATACTTATCACTCGACACCATTTGAGTGTTTTTTCTACTACTCTCAAGAGGGGTTCTCACCACTGCATCTTATACCTAATTACAAACCGGACACAAATCATATACATGGCCATCATGATTTTTCCCAAAAAAAGAAAATGAACATCACTTAGTTCCCATTCCAAACATCTGTGAATGGCACCTATGACATTTTTCAGCATTTGGTCTAGCCTGGGTGCCTCATCTCAAGACATTGATGGTGTACATCCGATCATCATGCTCCAGATAATCCATTTCCAAAGAGCGTAACTTCATAATGTCCCTCATCCGTCCAAACATCTTCATTTCCTTTGGCACGAGTTAGAACTTGTCAATGTACATAGAAAAATGACAACATTTAGGTGTAGGATCATCACTAGGTGAGGTTTTCTAAGAGGTCGTCAAAGAACACCACCACCAACTTATCTATTATTGATGTCAAACTATGGGGCACTATAAACTAGAAAGGATTTATGGCTTCCTCTCTGAATGAATTTCATAAAAAATTAGCCGCCACCACTCAAGTGTGATTGACAACAATGTTTAACCATTGCACTATGATCGAACCACCACGTTGTCATGAACCAACATCCCATATGGCACAACATCCACCACAGCGCTCGATTTTTTCCATTTCATAACTATTATCTAAAAACCATCTCATAACATTATACCACACCAATCACCCAAAAACAAGACCAGTCATACTAACATGTTCATCCATGTGACCACCCTCCACACTGTGTCACCATTGAGAAAAAGTACCAAACAACACTTTTCCCACACTCATCTTTTTTTCTCAAAACATCTTCTGGACCTCCATTAATCCTCTACCATAATGGTGAGTCATAAATTGATATGATTCAACCCTTAGAGAAAACAAAACCTCATATCACAACCACTAGGGTTACCTTCTGAAATAACCAGGTATAACTATACCATTTACAAAAACCTGGTGTCACACAGTAAACATTAATACAACCTCTAATGCAAATCCCATGATTCATATTATTTGGTACCTTGACCACTAGGATAAACTCTCGCGAAGTCACCATTGAATTTTCCAAGCTATCAATGCATAAACATAACTCAAGTTTTCACCACCAGCCATCAACCATCACACTTATCCATTGAGGAGAAACTCACACCATAAAAAACTATGTATTTCAATGTTAAATTCAAAAACATCTACATGTGGGACACACATCCTATATCTCTAGAGACCCTATTTGACCTCTCTCTTAGGTCACAGGGAAATTTGTACGATAACGACTCCCTTAGATGGAGTCACAACCCTGAAAATACATTGGTCCTCTCTTCAAACCATACATATCATGACATGGAAAAAAAATTCTTAGGCATGACACTCTCACCCTGTTTTTTATACACAATATTCATTGTTCACTAAATAACCATTTACTCAAGGTCTCGAACCAATGTTGTACACTTTCGTCAGCACTTCGTGCCGAAAATCCTCTACATAATTCATGACACAATTCAAAAGGAATCTACTCACAGGGTCATGAATACCCAGACATGATCCTTAGCGTCCAACATGTATGTTGTACGATCATCAACCGCATAATTTTCCTCACACGCATTTCTGAACAACGCCTCACAACCCAAATGCCACAACCTCACCAAGGGTACCTAAACACAACACCTAGGCCATATTATAACCGGTATGGCATCAAAATCCAAATACAATGTCTCAATATAGGGGAATCTCACTACCCCAACCCACAACTATAAGGTTTTAACTGACAATGAGGAGGATACCCACTATTCAACTCAATCATTCTAATTTTAAACTTATTGTTCACCTGCCTCTTAGAAGATTGACCAAAAAAATTTGACCACAGATGGAATGATCCCACACTATCAACATTATACAACAAACTATTCATAATCTATCCCAATGATCATCCTCATACATGGATCACTTCCCATACAATACCTATCATTTTCTTGGTCATCATGGGGTAACCAATTCATTAAGTCACATGTCTTCGTCAACACCTCTTCGACCTAATTTTTCTTTCACAAGTCGCTTCATTCCATCATAGACACATTTCACATTTTACATCTTATTAAATTCATAATATTAATTCATTTACACAATTAATTAATGAAATAATTCAGTTACAATTTTACCATCATTATAAAATAAATTTTATTTTAGAATCTAAATCAAACATTACAATTTATCACAACCCAATATCTTAACCCCGATCACAATACTTCTTTATACACGATATTAATTATTTATTCTTTTTTATTCTTTTCCTTCACACACATTTATTACCATTATTAGCCACAATTTTCTTCTTATATATCAAAGAAGTAAAATTCCTTCTACTCTCTACACCCTGCACACCCATCCTATGTGTGTTCCTATAACGATTCATGTCACCTATATCCTAAGGTTCGAAAAACAATGCATGAATGCACAACCTCATTCCATCTCATCCCTGAGAAAAATATAAAAAATAGTCAATGCACACAACATTTTCATCACCCATTGGTCAAATATCATTCAACTGTATGAAAACACATCATGAATAAAAATCCCACCCAGGGGGAGTTGTATTTTCCCTCATACATGTGTTAGTTAATCCCAAGAATAAGATCAATACCAAGGCCCAACACATCCTAATATATTATCTACCATCCATAAATAGTAATAAATAGAAAATATATCTTTTGATACAAATTTGTAACATTGCCAACCCAGAATCCACTAAACTGGTGCTCCAAGTTGGGTTGTCACATGACCTCAAGGGCGCCTCCATGTATGACTGAGGTTGCCAAAATGCCACAAGGGTCTAATAAGTCATCTCAGGAGACTATACCCTCTTTATAAGAGCTACCACAAAAGAACAAAATAAAATTTTGAAAAAATATGAACCAATAAGCATGCATACTAAACGTCTCCCAAATGGTGTACAAAAACCTATCAAATAATGAAATTCCATGTCATACATGTAGTTTAATGTGAAAGAACCCCAAATGAAACTATTGGCCAAAACTACAAATTGATCCTGAATCGATGTTTTGGTCTTTATCCATATACATCCAAAGCCAAAATCAACATCCCTGAGTATGGAATTTTCCATTTCTTGACCTGTATCTAGGAAGTATAATTGGGTACCCAACGATGGCCCATGTTGTGTGTGAGTACAATACGTAGTAGGCCACCACTAGCAGTGTCTAATAAATTTTCTATCTAACAAATAGTGTAAGAAATTAAAAAATAAATGCTAAGTAAAGTAGGGAATGTTTGGTGTCATTAGTTAACAATGTTCATTTAATTCATGATTAATATTTATCCCAATTCCATTTCTTATTCAATTTTCACCACATAATCCATTTTCAACACATTCTCCTTGGGTTATAATTACAAATCATCTTTACTTGGGTCTAAGGAAATCATTCAAAATTCATTGAGGAAATAAATCAAGTCCATATATCACTAGGGACGCATATATCACATCAACAAATTATACTCACCTTGATGCCTCTTTCCGAGTGGAATGAAGCTATTAGGTTAATAAAGCGCTCATCCCCTTACCATACCCATACATTTTTTCCTATTTATAGAGCCTTATTCAAACTCGACCCATTGGTAAAGACCCTCAGGTCAATACCACACTCTTTCAATCCTTGTTCCCATGTTAGTTAATAAAGTATACACAACCATATAATAGCACAACCAAGATAATTCAAATTCCATTAGAATTCATAATACATAACAAAAAACATGGGAATTAATGAAATTCCATAACCCATTAGTACATTTACCATTTACAATTCATGTCCATTATCCAAATTCCTATTCTCGCGTCTTAACACTTTAAGGGTATTCCACAACCCTTATAACTTATCCAAATTCATAAATGATTATACAGTTACCAGTTTAGCCAATTTATCATTTCACAAGCATTCACCCACTTATGCATTTCATTTACATTTCTTATATCACATAACCCAACCACTTATTACATTCTATCATTATGTGTGCCAAAATTCCCATGTATTGAACCATTAAATATTTTCACCCATTTCCTTATTAAAACACATTGACATTATTCCCCATTATCATTCCATCATTGAACTATAAGACCACCATTTAACATGCACTAATCCTCTAAGGCATTTGTAACCAAATTTTGTTAAACAGTAGACATAATCCCCTTCAACCAAATTTACCCAATTTCATGTCATCCCAAACAAATCCTTATTTCTTTATCACCCTTGGAATATTTATCATCAGTTCATCTCCAAATTAATCAGGCATTAATACATATTATACATGTATTCTAAATTTCTATTCAGCAACCCATCACTAAACCCTACCACACTCAATGTCTGGGTTTTCCGGCGCACCACAAGGGTGGCCCTAAAATGGTCATGTCCACCTCTACGCATCACATGGGGATTGTGAAGGTTTGGATTGGTCACATAGACACACTGTTTTACTGAAAACTCAATTTGATCAAAGAACAAATTTACGGAAAAAGAAGAACATATGACTCCACAAAAAATCTAAAATAAAATTATGGGATTATACTTGTTGACAAGCTACCATAAATCTGATGATGGACACACTCTTAATCATGGAAATAGATCTGGATTAAATAATACCATGAATATAGAAACTATATTCTACAAGAAAAAGAATTTTCTGGGGTTTTGGAAGATGATGGATGAATCCACAAACTATAATCTGCAAAAGAGATGCATGTGGAGCGTTAGACTTACCCGGGGCATCGATTAGCAACCAACGATGCTCAAAATGACCATCCATCAAAGGAGAACCACCCTCGGGAATCTAAGTTCATATAAGATTTAAAATTGGGTTGCAGGTTGGAAATGTAAGAGAAACCTGGGTTGGTGTCTAAAATCCTGAAGTGGAAATTTTGTAAATTTTTCAACATTTCTGGGCCGCACAGTTTACCCACACTGTTTCCCAAATCGTGCAGAAACTACTACCCAAAAAACAACCCCTTCACACATTATCTAGGGAATTCATCATGGTTTTCTACACCACGCACAAACCATGAAGTTTGATACCACTTTCATCTTCTCCCATCACACGTTTTTCCTAACCGTGCACAAACTGTACAGATTTCCTAGTGAGCCCCATTTCCCCCTTTTTCATGTCCTGAACCCCTGAGACACCCTCGTGCCTTATCAAGGAACTGTGAAAACACTTAATTAACCCAAAATAAAGACTTAAACTAAATCTAAAATATGAACATTCCTTATGGAAAAATCTAGAATCTTACACATTGCGTTGTGGAGGTAGTAGTCCACACGTAAGTACGCGCCGTGTTTTAATTTTCCAACAGATTGTAAGGTAACAATATAGATGTGATAAAATAATTATAGAAGATTAATTATCTCATAAATAAAAAATATATATATATATATATATTAAATCTATCATTATATCCATCCATTAGAGGTTGTAATAGAAAAGGAATTACATCTGTTCATGAGCCGGAAGTCCGTCGAACACACGATGAACAATTTACTTTCCCATTTGATTGAATATGATATGGATATTAGTTATTACATAATCAAAATAAAATATTAGTATATGGCAGAAAAATATGTTATTATGTTGGAATTCATAATACATTAATAAAAGTTTTAAGAGAAAAAAGAAAAAAGAAGGAGCTTAGTGAAGACAATTACCATCACTTAGAAAAACCTCATTTAAATATCTTATTAATGACCTTAGAGTTTATATTTTGGTTAAAAATTATATTTAATGTGATGGGAATTTTTTGGGAGATATTTTGGTAGGGATTTGTCTATCCATATTGATTAATAGGTCAGTAAAATTTAGGAGATGAGGTGACCTTTTATAATTGAGGAGGCATTACATTTTTGTAAATACCTGAAGCTATTCAATAATAGGGAGTCACTATCAAAAAAATTACTTCTCAAAGATCATAAATAATGTATTAGAGAGAATATATTATCTATAAAAACCGCCAACTCTTGAAAACTGATATTTTAAAAATTTTATTCCTTAACTTCTATGTTAACTATCTTTTACCATTTTAGTTTTCACCATAAAAAATAGTTTTTTAAATTATTTACCTAAATAATTTATCCTATAATAATAATAATAATTCAATATTATTATATAATATTGACCAAGTTTTTATAAATATGAAATCCATTTTATTAAATTAAAGTATTATGTTTATATATAATTAATTTTAATTGAGGAACATGTAACTCGAAAACCCCTATATAAACCTTAACTAAAAAAATAATTTTTACTCTTTTTACGATAAAGTTTGACAAAAAAATGTGTAATACATGTAATATAATATTAATTTTGATGATTAATATTATTTATTAGATTTTTTAAAATATATTTCAATAATTTGTACAAATTTATTTTAAAATGAAACCTACATACGTGACAAAAAATGCTTTTTTGGGGAAAACATTTACATATGTATAATCATATCATATATAATAAATCATTATGAAAATGACTCCAATGACCAAAATTGTATTAATAATAGTATAATTTTACAGATTATACATTAAATACATTTAAGAACAAAATTTATCCTTGAAATTTCATTAAACGATATCGAAATTCATTATAAAAATATGTGTTTTTCACAATTCATTGAAAAAGTATTATTTTCCAAAAAATCATAAAAAAATTAATAAAAGATAAATTTTAAATGTTTATTCAAAAAAAATTCAAATTTGAAAATAAATTGTTCGATTTTTAAAAAAAAATAAAAACAAAATTCACAAAAATGTAAAAAATAAATTGATAAAAAATGTGTTCTCGATGTATATAATGACATTACTAAACAATAAGTAGATATTTATTAATATATATTTCATATATATAAAAAGTCAATATTGTATTAAAATAATTATTAATTCATATTCATACTACCATATTTAATTGATTTGTTATAATGATCTTTTTTATAGTGTATTGTGGTTCGTTATGACTCAGTGTTGATTGTAAAGCATGATATTAATGAAATTAAATTTATTTGAAATAATAATTTCATAAAAACTAGAAGGGTTAAATTTTAATCATAATAAAATAAATTTCTCCCACATTATTATTTTCAATTGATTCATATCCCTGTTTTCCCATGTAGCTTCCTTAAATTTGGGGTTTCTTTGCAAAACATTGACAAGGTGAGTTTTATTGTTTGGTAAAACATTCTCTATATGATCCAGAATATCCGAAGGTTATTCCAAATAAGAAAATTATTACTCTAATGGTATAATATAAGACTTTAGTACATGTCTTGGGTGATTTATGTAATTAATTTTGAGAGATATAGTGAAAATATCCTGAACGTGAGATAGGTTCATTGGAAGTGCCAAACAATATGCTACAATCCTAACCCGATCAAGAATGTCAAAGTGGATAGGGTACCCAGGGATTAGTTTTCAATTATATGTTTGTCTCATAACCTTATTACATGGTAACTTAATATAAAAACATATTGACTATCTTCAAACTCAAGATGGTACTGAATATTGTCAAAATACATTTTTTTATGTCTTTGCACTATCGTTATGTATTATTGAATGGATTTAACACTATTTTCAATTTAATTAGGTATTTCAATTCTAAATATATTTATTTCTCAAACATCATGCTTCAAAATTGAATCTATACATATAATTATATATAATTACTCATTAGGATATATATAAAGGATCGAACGAACAATATTGTTGCAAGAAAACCCAACTAAGAGATGGTGTTGATCCCAACCACTATAGAAATACATTGAACAAGATATTATCATACCTCTAGGGGTTGAATGGTTCTCTCAGTTTTCCCACATTTATTTTAATGATATTAAGTGATAAAAAAACTATTCATCAAGGGTTTACTGAATATTTCTCCATTACTTCATTAAAAATCCTCAGATCATAATCAGGTATATCAAAATATCATAATCCAGAAAACCATACTACATCCTCAGTGTGTATTCGAGAAAAAATATCCTGATAGAATTATTATTTCATGGATATGAAGTTTTTTTACATTACAAGGAAATTGACTATATCCAAAATAGCATTAAGACCTTGATATGTTTTAGAGAGTTTGGTGAAAAAATCCATGTTTATTTTTTCCCATTTCTATTTTAGTATGTGTAATTTTTGTAACATCCCCCTAAAATTTTGTCTCCAAACATTTAATTAATGGAATTACATGAACCAAGAGACAAACTTCTAAATATCACCCTTCATGAAATCCCACCAAAAATACTGTTCAATATCTTCATATATCTATGTACTTCTAGGAAGAATAAATATTAATCTACTACAAGCTTCCTCTAAAAACTCCATAAAATCTGATAGGAATGGTACACATATATTATTTCTACATCTTTTCATTCTATCATAATCATGGTTAAACATCGGAACATTTCTATATTATTTTATTTAGATCTTCATCTTCCATCTAAATCTCTTTGAACATTAAATGTATTCATGATTTAACACTCCTCTTAAAATGATACTATTTCTCCCTTTATATCATGATTTTTAAAAACATCCATTTTAAATTTAAAAATATTGGATCTCTTTTATCCTAATCATTTATTATCATGAAATATCCTTTTGGATCAAAGAATTTACCATCTTGTTTTATTTTCGTAGGTGGTAATGTATGATCAGCCACAATCGTTAATCAATTACAACCTTATTATCTAAGAAATATTCATCTCTTTCTCAGTGAATATATAATTTAATCTTTTTGATCACTATATATATCACAGCATTCTCTATAATGATAATGAATCCATATCATTAATGAAAAAATTACTTTAACTAATTCTAATTTACATGTTGGATATTTTTTCTCATCAAACATAAAATTTCATAAGGCATAAGCTATAACAATATCATTTATCTTGAGAAATCCTACTAATCCCTTCATCATTGCTTCATTATATATTATAAACCCTTCTCAATTTTGGTGTAATTTAACCATATATGAATTGACTAAATTTTCTTTAGTTCTTTGAAAAAAAATTCACATTCATTTTTTCAAAGGAACGTGTATCCCTTTGAGGTTGTGACGGTGAGAATATTTGATAGTCATGAGAAATGATGCATAAACCATCATGAATATCATTCGAAACCATTTAAAATTTGGATCTCAGTCATAGTGGCTTTATGATGTCAATGCTTAATAACATTAGAATTTGATGGATCCACTTATATACCCTATATTGGGATTATATGACCCATAAAATTATACCATTTTTCCAAATTCATAGTTCATATATATTTCATACATATTATCCTTCCTCGGGGTCATTAGTAATTTATCAAGTGATCTTCATGATCTTATTTTTTCATTAAATATATAAGAATATAATATGTGAAGACTACAAAAAACATGTCATATTAATATCAAAATACTATATTCTTTACGTCTATTATGATAAATTAGAAATTATGAAGAACAAATGGAATCACTATATATTCATAGTGTTCAAAAATTTTACTTAATTTATTTATTATAATGTTCTTATTTACCCTCAATTGATCAAATCCAAAACAAAGGTCAATCATGGAAAAGTAATTATATCTACACAATTGACCTATTAAGTCAACTATAAGCGGTACAAGATGTTTTTTTTATTTTGATATTGTCCAATTACCAATAATCAATAAAAAAGTCGCAACAATACAACCGTTCTTCTAACAAAAAATAATAGGTTTACCCCAAGGTGGACCACATGGCAGAATAAATCACTTTTCAAGATTATCCTTGTGTTTCTTCTTTAATTCATGTACTTAAATTGGGTATATTATATAGAGATACATTGGTATATGTGCATCATAATGTATGATTTGTCTCGATAACTCATATCATGATTTGGTAGAAGAATAGTAATTTATTCTATAAATACATCAAAAAACATATGCATAATAGGTATATCATCTATTTTTAATTTATACCACACCATCTGAGATAAAAACATTTTTTTAATAAGAATCAGCACACTTATAATGGATGTAGTTTCCTTTTGAATCTTTTATTCATCCTCACATCGATAAATGATCATGGGATTATTTAGAATTGGAAATGTAACTTATCACCCATGTATATTGATATGGTATATATAGAAATAATTTTAATTAATTCTTAGAATCACGTCAAATAAAACTAATGAGATAATCATTACATTTTCAAGAATCACATTCCCATAAACAAGAATTAGATTAGAACTATATACTTGATATGAGACCATGATACCATTAAGTGACTAACAGAAAAATCAATATTTAAACATTGTGATTGTAATTCAATACAATTTGGAATTTCCTTTGATATAATAGTGTGGGTATATTAAAAAAAAAATAAATCATTTTCTACTCTAGAGTGGATAATAAGTGTACCATTCACCACCCCATTCTCATAACCCACCTCAGTAGACCTGAGCACATGAAATATACCCTTATCTTTGATCATATATGCTTGTAAACAATAATCATAATCCTAAACCATTATATTCATACTATTTTTGGAATAATTCTCATACTCATAACATTTAAATAATTCAATCATGGGTGACGAATTTGTAGGTGTCTTCTTTTTTTCAATTATTTAAACCATTTCATTTATTTCTATTTTACATACACATGATTTAAGACCCAGTGTTAAACATTAAAATATCCTCCTAGTTCTATTCCAGTGAAACCCATGATGTTTCCTCCCTCATTTTTATCATGGATAAGGCTCAAGATTCCATACACCTTTTGATTTATTTTATTTTTCATAATTCTAGAACATTCATTTCTTATAAAAAACATGGGAATACTTGGAATCTACAATTTATATTTCATATATGAGTGCACATCAAATAATTTCTTTATAGATACTAAATTACACTCTATCCAATTACTTTTGGATACATGTCTTTGGTCCAACAATAAAATGATCAACCTTACATTCAAGTTTGATAATAATTCTAGAATTATACCTCATAAGTCTTCTAAAATGTTCCTTAAAGATACCAATGGATTCACCAACCTTCTACTTTATCTATATACTTCCTCCTACATCTCTATATGAATAATTTCATGGAAATTACCTATTAGAAAATATTCTCTTAAACTTATCTCACTCCATGGTGTCAATTTATTCCTATTCCCTCATATTCCTAATAATATTCCACCATTGATCTTCATCACCATACAAATGATTGATGACTCAAAATAAATTTTAATGATCCAAACACTAGAGAACAAAAAATATATTTCCAATAGTACTGATACATTTCACAAAAACTAATATATTATAATACCAACTAAAAGGTTGTGGATGCTAACTCATGAAGTATTAAACAAAATGGTGTTCCCTTATTTTCTCATTTGGATGTTAAGTATGATTTATATCTCAAGATAGTTGTCTACGCATACAAAAAAAATTGATATATTCGATATCTAATAGTATTCAGTTGTTCATGTGGATAGTCAACAAAATTTCCATCACATTCATTTTTAGCATGATTTAATTTCATCCAATCTATTAACTAAAACAACAAATAAAATTTTGAGAAAAATAACTGTAGTGGGAAAATACATAGTCTGGGAAAATTATTTATAGTATGTCTAAATCAAAGCACAATATTTTAAGTATATGAAACCCTAGTTTTATCTGAGTGAATTTGTGGTCATCATCTATTGAAATCATTCAATATTGTTCATAATGAGTTCGTGAATTTTAAAAACATGTCCCCCAATGATTTTATAACAAGGACTGTAGTATTTCCCACAGTCATGAATTAAGTGATGATCATATCAAATCCCAATAAACCACTTTAAGTATATTTACAACATGTTAAATCTATACATGATATACATCCACATATATTATCTTGATAGTGACATATTTCTAGTAAGAGTATATAATCTCATTATTAGAAAAACATTATTATTTTATCCATACTTAAGTTTACCCTCATTGTTTTCAAAAAAAATTCTAACCCTAATCTCCTATGATTGACAGTATCCTACATATGACAACAACCAAATCAATCCATGGATTTCATACATAAATATTAAAAATTTTAAGATGAATATTCAATACATTTCAAAAAACATACATGATAAACATAATGTTATAGTTTCTATGGAAACTAAATAAAAATTATAATAATTTCTTGAAATATCAAAAACATATCGTATAAATTTATTCCGATTTAGTCTTATTCATAGACATACCTTACATAAATAATTTCTTCATAAACACAGAAATAGAGACATAAGAAATGGTGAGATCAGATTCTCTATAAGGGTAAACATGAGAGATAACAGTTTCTAATCACATGAATGCATAATATAATCATAAGGGTCTATGATCTTGAATATAAAATATAAATATCATACACAATCTATCATGGATGATAATCATGAAGAATGTCACAAAAAAATTTAATTTCAATAGACATGAATCATAAGAGTGATAAGTTATCACAATTCAATCAAGAAACATAAGTTCATTATATATAATTGTGGAACAGTAAATTGTATAAAATCCATTTCATGTGTCATTTTTATTTAATGAGGCCATTAAATCAGAATAGATTGGGCATCCACACCTACTTTCCATATCATATCGTAACTGGAATCATCCCTAGTTTCCTATAGTGGATCAAACAAATTGTCTATTCTCCCATAGAGGATCAAGAACATTGACTTGTTTCTAATAACAAATCAAGCATATTTAATTGTTTCCAATATCATATCCATCATATAAATGTGTTTCTTATAGGTGATTAAATACATCTACTTGTTTCTAATACATATATATTGAGATAAAATACATTACCCAATGACATAGTGGGATATATAATTATGGTCCAAACCATCATGTTTTGAAAAACATATATATGGGTCCCATATAATAAGTAATTATTCATTACATCATCGTATCATAATACATGCAAAGAAATTTGGATTCATAAAAATTTCATCAATATATCATAGAAAAACCCATGTAAAATGAATATGTTTCATAAGAACCACATCATAATAATAATAAACCTTCCATAAAAAAATAAAATTGTACCATTGGATCATATCACCAATAAAACAAAAGAAACATGAAATTATGTAGTCATTGAGGAACATAAATTCAGTATGAACATCATGAAAACATTCATGAGGAAAATATTCTATAGAACTTGGATGTAAAATTTAAAAAAAATAAAAATCATATTAATTTTGTGAAAATAAATTGTTATAAAAATAAACTTATAAACTTATAAATTTATCATTAAATAATAGAGTTTTCTTGATAGTGGTAAATTTCATTCATGTAGTAAATGTTGAAAGAAAACATTTGTTTCATTTTTTTTTAAATATGAAATAGTAGCTTATTTTGAAAAAAATAAGACACCTTATAAAATTTTATGTAAAATGTAAAAAAAGGCAAAAAAATTATTTATGAATTCACAAATATTAGAAATAAAATTATTGAAATCATTTTTATAAATAATCGACATTGAAGAGAGATGATTTTCAACCAAAGAGAGAGATAAAGTTGATTTTCCCTGATAACTTTATTTTGGTATATTTTTTATTAATGAATTGAAAATGGATAGAAAAATATATCATATTGAAATAACCATATTAGTAGATATGTTATCCATTTCTTGATAATTAGATCATAATTTGTTATCATTAGAAGCATATTGAGAAACAACCCCGATAAACAGTGAGATCGAACCATAAAACCATTACCACTTTAGTAAATTTTGAATCATACATACCATGAAAGAAATAACCACATATTAATATGTAAAGAAAATTCATAAAAATAATCATAAATTTAATTAATGGGAATTATATTCAAAACATAAATGAAACGAGTGGTGAATATGGGATGTGTCTCAAAGAAATAAAAGTGAGTCAAAATTCACTTTCCCAAGTGTCTACATCTATCATACATGTTCAAAAATAATGTATAATAAATATTGTTTCATTAATTTTTTATTTTATAATACCATGTATTATTTAGTAGTAACCTTATATCACTAATTTACCAACAATTCTTTATTAAAATCACTTGTTTTGGGTGAAAACTACATCAATTTTCTTGTCTGTTTGATGTGTTATTAGTGGTCATTTTATTATGATTTTGTTTTAACAATAACCATAATTTTAATAATGATATAAATATAATATATATTTATTATATAGACTTTAATTTTCATCCATAAAAGATAGAGATAAAAAATTTCATTTCACAATTCATGGAGAAGGTAGGTTGTACATAGTAAGGAATGATGTTTCATTTTTTAATGGATGGAATGAATGAAATATAGAAAGTATTTTTCATTTAAAATTAATTTTAAAATCATATTTATCATATTTATCCATTAAATATATCCTTATTACAATTCCTATAAAAAAATTCACATCACTTCGTAGAGGCGGTAGTCCACACATATTCATGAGCGGTGTTAATTTATTTACAATGGATTAGAAGGGGAGAATATAGATATGATATTATAACTATAGAAGTATTTTTATTCAGTAAATAAGATATATATATTTATATATTCAATAAATAATTATTCCAATCATTGAGAGGTGGTGATAGAAAATGAATTACAATTGTCTATGTGGCGGTTGTTTTCCGTACACATGATCGACTGTTCTATTTACCATTTAATGGAAGTGTATATGAATATATGTTATGAAATAAATATAATAAATTATATATATATATATATGATACATGAGATATTATATTTTTATTATTAATAAATTAATGATTTTTTAAGAGATGAATTTAAAAAGAAAGTGCTTGGTGAAGACAATTACATTCACTTAGAAATACCACATTTGGATATCATATTAAGTAACCTAGGAGGATATTTAAGGAAGAAATGTATTTATATAATGTTCATAAGGATGTTGGATATTGATTTTCATAGACATGGGTTCCTCAAAATGGTATAATTTTTCTGAATAAGTGAGAGGGGGAGGAACCCTTTGATAATTGAGGAGTGGTATATATGTAAAAACCCAAAACTATTTAATAATGGGGAGTAACTCTCAACCCAAGTGACTCAAAAAAATTTAGATAATTTATTTTCACTAATATATGGTCATGATACATATACATCACCAAAAAACATGTTTTAAATATGTGATTCATTGTCATCTATGTTTACATACTTTTAACATTTTAGTTTACCCCATTATAACAACTTTTTTTCTCTACTTACCATAGTAAATTAAATTTTAAGAAAAAAAATAAATGATCCTTACAAGAAAATATGGATAAAATTACTCTAAATATAAAATATAATTTTATAATATATATGATGTGTATAGAAAATTTATTTTATCATTGGTTCCTGTAACTCATGAACCCCTTTTCAACCTTAACCGTAGGAATTAATTTGTATTGTATTTACTATTAATTATGTCAAAGTCATTAGTTGATCTTATAATACAATATTAGTCATTATAATTATAAATATGAAATTAATGTCACAAAATTCAATAAACATAAGTTTCATTATTTATTTTAAAATTATTCATGTCGGTTTCACTTAAAAGATGTTTTCCATATAAATAGATTTCATGTGTATAAACCGTTTTATATTATAATTCAAAATAAAACTAATAACAATTAGATAAATTGGATTAAAACTATATTCTTGTACTAATTTCAATTTTAATATTTTTAATACAAAAATATATACTTTTAAATTCATTAAATGAAGAGGATATTCTTAATAAAAAAGATTATTTTTCACCATTCTTTGAATAATTAATATTTCTAAAAATTATCAAAAATTAACTCATAAAAAATATTGGAAAGATGGTTCCAAAATTTATGTTTATATTTTCATACAAATTTTCTAAAATTAGTAAATTTCAATTTTATTGTATTTTTAGAAATTAGAAATAATTTTGTTATGAAAAAAAAGTATTTTAGATGCATGTAAAGACATTACTAATTTTTAATTAATTATTTTTGAATATATTTTTCTTATAAAAACAATTCAAACATAATTTCTTAATAAAATATTCGTATTAAAATTTCAAAACATAAGAACTATATTATAATAATATTTCTAATTGTATATTTTGGTTTGTTAAAACTCAATAATGCGTGTAAAACAAGCAATCAAAGAAATTAAATTTAGTGGAAGGAATTATTTGAAAAAATTCCAGGGTGTTACTGTTTGTGAAACTACCAAATAATTGTGACCTAATATTTGTAATGGTTTTATAATTATGTGAATATATAATTTTAATGGCTTTATATTGTATGGAACCAATGTTGTATTGTGAGTTGAGGCTACAAGTTGATGATCAGATATAGAATAGTTTGATCTAAAACATTGTATCACCTTGGGGTGCTCTAATGATGTTATAAAAGATGGATAATAGCAGTATATGATTTTTAATAGATTAAAAGAGGTTAAATCATGATGTTTTCATGAATGGATACCCTATTACAAGGGTAAAATATCTTTTAACCATGCATGGAGTGCATGTTGGTTTACAATGATCGAAATGCGGTTTGAATAACATAAGATGAAAGTCAAGGATTTAGATATCTCATAGAGTACCTTTAGATGTAGGTATATGAACATAGAGTCTACGGTCGTGTTTTTTGGTTTTAAAAAAGAATTATATATTTTATAGGTATCATGATTTTTTTCAATAATTTATGGAAATGTTCATATTCATGTTCACTGAAGACATCCTTATATACTTGAAGTCTAAACAAGAGCATGTAGAGCGTTTAAGAGTTTTCTGATAGGGTCATTGACACTATTAACTCTATGGAGAGATATAAAAGAAAATTTTTTGCATATGGATCGTAAATTTCCATGTACAAATATTATCCCATTTTGGAATAGTTCAAGAAACATAAAATATTGAAGAACACATTTCTTGGGAATCGATATGAATTTGGAATAGGCTAACATCTTTTGTGGTCTTGTTGTCTATTTCAAGTGGATTGTGTCCAATTGATCAATGATTGTAGACTCACCAAAAAATAGGAAGGACGAGGATTTCACCTGGTCTTGTTAATGTCCTGTATATTTTTAATACATAATGTAGAATTTGGAAAATCACATAGTACTTCAATTTCACAAATAAAGGGTGATGTTTGAGGTCTTTTGTGGCACTTGTCATCTATGTCTTGCATTCATATTCATGTATAAAAGGTTATTGATATATTATGGGTCCTGTAATTTTCTACACCATGATTGTGTCCATTAATACTAATATATTCTATTATCTATTTCTCATTTAATATGTTTTATTTTTTTAAAATCTTACATTACACAAACCACAATGTTTAAACAAACCACAATATACTATTGAAATATTATATTTAAATTTGATATTTATTACCAAACATTTGTATTTGTGGGTATGAATAGGAATAATTAATGTATGAACATTGTCTATACATTTATAAAATTAATTCATTTTAATCAAAAGGTTTTTTATGGAATTGAAATAATTTGAATGTATAGAAAGTGAATTTTATCCAAAAAATATATTTATATGCACAAAATATCCATTTATCTTAATAAATTAAACTAATAACTATTAATGAGTTATTATATTGAAATATTTAGATAATCTATTAAATAATATTTAATTATAATTTATTTATACATTATTAAAATGGAAAGAATGAGAATAAATTCAATTTTGTTCATATAAATTAATTTTTTTATAAAACATTTTCATTGAATTTAACACATTTATTTTAAAAAGAAATTTAGTACACATATAGAAATTTCATTTGATAAAATGGTATACATATTTTTATCATCATGTAAAAAAATTATATTTTCCTACATTCATTTTGGGTCATTATGAATAGTAACTGATGTAAAAATCCAATACTATGGTAACTGTTAAAATGGGTTACGAGGGGTTACACTAAAGAGATAATGGATTAAATTGATTAAATAGTTATATAAATACTATCGGATGAATTTCTTCCTATCTTATAACATCCTATATTTTATCTTGATCTAGTTTCGAGTTTCTCTAACAAGATATTTATATTATTATATTTTTATATTCTAAATAATTACAACTTGTCACTCCTCTCAATTATAAAATTCTACCTCCACTCCTCTCTTCTTTAAACCACATAGCCCATTTATCTCATCAATAATATAATCATGTTATCTTATAATATACGTAGCCCGGTTCCTTAGGTTCTATTATATTTAATAGATCCATCCAACATGCCTTTTGGTTCTTGTCAAAGGAGGATACTCGAAGAAGAGGTATATGTTCAATCTAATTTATTTCATGCTTTGTTATTCATAAAACATTCCAAAATGGTAAATAACCAAATTAACATGTTGGAATCAGTATATTTACTATAAATATATGCATTCATGTTATTGTTATATATATTTCCTATTTATTTCCCATCAATTAGAAAATGATAATGTCACTCATGAAATACTACAACAACCACAAAGCGATGTGATTTTATTTTCATTTATTATTTACATTTCTGATCATAAGGATAGAATTAGAGAATATATTTCATATGAATGGTATAATTATGATTATAAAATGATTAATTATTACATACAATTCATTAATTCATCAGTCAAAAAGTGTAAACATAATTTGTTCGTACATTCATGCTACATTCTCCATGAAGTGAAGTAATTCATTTTTCACCACCATTTTATCTGAATGGTTATAGAAGTTAATATAACAATAAATATCATACATAAGAAACTATTAATATTTGGGATATGTTGAATGCCTTTATTAGGTGTATGGAATAGAACTAATGAACTGAAACATGAATGTGAAGCATTCTTGTTTTCCCATGAATGTTCATTTGAATGAGGAATTAATATAAAAAGGATAATTGACGATTTTAATGTAATTATACATTGTAGGTTATGTATTAACATGGTTCTATTATAGATTTATAAAATAATATATTTAATATATGGGAGGTTTTAATGTGTATAAATAGATATGGGACATAAGCTAAGGTTTGTTATAACACATTCAGATTTTTTTGAATATTTTTTTCAAATTATATTAATTTCTCTAATAGATTTATTACACACAACATTGGGTTGAATTGAAACGTGATATAGTATTAAAATAATTTTTTAATAAGTTAGTTATTTTCAATCCATTAGATTGGAAGGGATAAACATTGCTAAGTAATTTATTAAATATATATGGTATACAAATTTATAAAAATATTATTGGTTATATATTGAAGTGAAATGAAGTTAAAAAACATTTTCAAATAAAAATATTATTTATTTGAAAAAAAAATTATTTGAGTGAAGTGATTTTATTTTAATAATTTAGAATTTTAACTATTACTGAATAATTTTAATGAAAATTATATATTATATTTTAAATGATATTCCTTATCATTCATTGAATATTTCTTTCTAGACATTGGATAATAAAATATCTCCTTTTATTTTTGAAAATGTTATATTTCTAAAAAATTGATTCCTCACTTTTTGTAGAATTATATAAAAATTTATTTTCATCAATTATTAGAATATTTATTTAAAAAAGTAAATTCATTTTTTGTTTAAACATGTAAAAATTATATTATATTAAATTATAGATTTTTTTTGAAAATATTAATTTTTTCATGTATTGTGAAAAATAGTAATTTTTATTAAAAAGTACATTATTGTTTAGGTAATTTAAAATGTTCTGTTTTGTTTTAAAATGGATTTTAAAGAAGAATATTTTTTTCAACTATATAATAATTAATTAAATTAATTTCATTATAATCAATCTAATATTCAAATCTAATATAAGTTTTTTATTCTTATGAAATCTATTTCATTAGAAAACAACATTTTACTTGCATCTATATGTTTTATTTTAAATTAAATTCACCCACTTATATTAATATAATTTTATAAAAAGGATTCTATATTTATAATAATCATAATTTCTATTATATAATACAGTAAATATAATTTTGATACTTAAAAAATTTACAAACAACAAAATTTAATTATTTTAGTTATCTTAAAATAAGGATTTACACATTATATAAGGATATAAATTTAATTACCAATATTTTGTATTTATAATAATTGGGTTATAATTATATACTAAATATCATTTTATTTTTATTCTTACAAATATAATTGTGCAGGTAAACAAAAAGAGACTAGACAACATTGTGAAAACTAAAATAGTAAAAGTGAGTAAACATAGAGATAAAGGAATAAAATGTTCAAAACATGTGTTGTTTTTGTGGAGTTTTTTATTTTATATATCATCCCTCCAATAAATTATCTAAAAAATTTTAAGGCGCGTGGATTGAGAGTTACTACAAATTATTGAATAGTTTTTGGTATATATTAAAATGCCACTCCTCCTCAATTATATAAGGTGTTCTCCTGCCACCACTTATTCATAAATCATATACCATTTAACTCAACATTCAGCTAAAACTATATCACAATAAAAATTATAGATTTTCTATTTCTTCTGTTACTCACAAAATCTTATCCCTATGGTCCCAAATAATATATCTAATTGAGGTTTTTCTAAGTGATGTAATTTTATTCATTAAACTCTTCCATTTTACTCTTCCTCCAACCACCTTCCTTCATGTTTTAATAAATATAATAAATAAAATTAGTATATAACATATTTTTAGATTTTATTATATTGTGGGAATAACCAATATCCATCTCTTATTCTATCATGTAGGAAACAAAACCATCATTCATGTGTATAGTAGACTACCGCATCGTGAGCCGATGTTATTCATTTTCCATCACCGTCTCTAAGTGATGGGGATACTTATGTATTTATTATTTATATATGATATATATGAAATAATTATACTCTAATAATTATAATATCACATATACCTTATTTATTTCAAATCTATTATAAAATGATAACATTTCTCATTTGTATGTTTGGTCAATTGCCTACAGGAAGTGATGTGAATCCTTTTTCATTTTATTAAGACATGGATGGTAATAATGATTGATAATATATATATATATATATATATATAATATTTGGAATAAAAATGTACATGTAAATTTCATATATATATTTTACCTTTCTTTTCTTCTATCCATTGAGAAAATGGAAACAACGGTCAAGTTTATATACGACTTATCGTCTCCATGTCCAATGTAATTAAATTTATATATATAATATTAATGGATTAATTAAAATACATGTTTAATGAATATTTATTATATTTATATCATATATAACATTTTTGGGATGATTAAACTAATATAAATGTAAAATGACTATAACTAGAAAACAATATCATACCTGAAAATTATAGAATTTATTAAACAAATGGGATTTTAATGAGGAATTGATAACAGATGCATAGTAAATTGTTATGAAATAAAAAAATTTAAATACATTTTTTGGTTTTTTCAAAACATATATGAAAGACCAATGTTGAAGAAAAACATTCCATAAATTGAAAACTACTCATTTATTTTGTATGTTGTATATAGTGATCCTCTCAGATGTTATATCATGAATTTATTTACTATCATGATAATTAAGGAAACATTTAATTTTATTATCTAATGGGGATTCTGATTAAAATTTTACCAATGCATGTTAGGGATTTTCATCTAAATTTTATTACCATGAGACACATGACATATTCACCAATTTTTTATTTTATGTGTTTTATAGACTACCGATAAATTTATTTTATGATTAATAACTTAAGAATTATGGGATATAAAAATCCATAAAATGTAATATATTTAATGAGATATTTGGTTCAAACATTACCCAGGTGGTAAGAGTTTGATGTTACAATATCATTATTTTTAGGGATTGTTTGTGATTACATTTCTGATGATGTTATTTTATTATTCACCTCTCAAGAAACCTCATAAATATTCTTCACCTATTTTTATTTTTTGTTAAAATGTTTATTTCAACAATTTTCATCTCATTAAGGATTAAATGTACCAAAAAAATATTTTTATAAAAAAATTATAATTTAGTTCTCTATTCGGTTGTAAATTAATTTTATTCCATGTCCTTCTTTTTTCAAAAATTTATTTAAATAAGGTTTTTTATTTTTTTTTATTTTTTTTAAATATATGTATTTCCACATATATAATTTTTTAAAAATTGGGTTAAATGTGTTTTATTTTCATTTTCTGAATGTGGTAGTTCGGTCTTTGTTTTTTCTATAAATTTGAAATGAATTTTTTTAAATGTGTACAAGAAGAAAAAAATTCCTCCTTCATAAGAAACCATTTAATTGATGTTTCCATTAAAAAATTCGGGTTTATATTCAATGATAGTATTTTATATAATATTTATTAAATTTGATTATTTTTTAGTGATTTAAAAATTAAAATGATGTTTTCCTCTAGAATTATTTACTGATCCTTTTTGGAATGACTATTAATCAATGAAAACAATATTTGGGGTTGCATACATTTTTATGGTGATATAATCCAGTGTTACCATCATTTATTATTATCTGGATGGGTTATGTTTATGATTATGAATCTAGTATTTTTATTAAACCCATTTCCTTTTATATGTTATGATCTGATAAATTTTTTAGGGAACTTGTTTCGTTTTCGTGGGTGATGCATGATGAATTATTTATTATTTATTAGAAACAAATGTATGGATTATGTGATGGTCGGGACCCATATCTCCATCCAATCCCATGGGTAAAGAGTAATGTTATTTGATATCAAAGGGTAAATGGATGGTTATCCCATGTCAAGAAAAAGAGGGTCCAATTGTGGTTCTCCCATTTGTAAAAAATAGGGTAAATGATAGGTTATAAAATTCATGAAACAATATGGTACAATATAGATTATCTCGTGAATTGAATAATATGGTATACGAGAGTTTATCCCACAAAAAAAATAGGTTACATTGGAGGTTATTCCCAAAACCAAAGTAGGTTTACTTGTGGTTTGGGAAAGCATAACAACATAATAATGTCTTGGTTGGTATCATTGAATTAATATTTTAAATGATTTTGTGTATTCCAAAAATATATGTCGTATATCAATTTTATGTTCTCATGGACATGTTCATTGATTATGTTATTATTCATGTCTTACTAACTGCAATGAATTTGGCCATGACTCTTTTTTATAATCTATTATATGCAGGGTATGGTTTTTAAATTTCATTTTCATGTTCTTGTACCCTTATTCATAATTAATGTTAATATCTCACTTGTTTACCATCACTATAGATCTTATATCACCCTTAATTATGTTTCTTTTGCCCTAGTTACAAAAAGGGTGTTAAGTTTGATATATAAGAAAAGGGTTCATGTTATGAGTTACTTATTGGGAGATGATGTACTTTACAAATGAACAAGTTGGTTATATAATTAGTATTCATCTATTTAGATTTTATATCTATGTATGAAATGTTGCTGGTGGAACAAATAATATAAATTCAAAATTCATTTCTATATCTCCTTTTTTATATTTAATTTGAGTAAAATTATAAGATCATTACCATTTTAAATCCATTTATTTTCATTTCCACTGTTATTTTTGGGTTTTTATGCTTTCTGTGTAATATCTTATCATTGGTACATAAATTAATTGAGGAAATGTATTAAATAGAAGTATAATTGAATTTTTATTGGGTAAATGAAATTTATCTTATGTATCCTTTTCTTTAAAATGATTTTAATACCATTTTTTTATATGATCGCATGATTATTTAAAGTTATTTCCAACAATATTTTACATTCAATTAACTATTTTAATAGGAACCATATTGTCATTTTTCAAATAAGGCTCTTTCATAACAGTTGTTAATAGTTTGAAAGGAATCATGGTTATAATGTTTAATGCATTACTATATTTTCCTCCCATCATAATACTTATTTTTATTGAACACTACATTAAATGATCTCTTGGATATTTTCAAATAAATTACTTTCCTCAATATTCTAAAAATATTTTTATTTCAAATATATCTAGGAAAATTATTTTTCCTATATTATCAATGAAACATTCTAATAATTTCTTACGGTGGTTTTTAGTTATGTCAACAACAATTTTTTGTATACTTAAATGGGTATATGATTTATTCAAACCATACATGTTCTTTCTCATAATAGATTATGATTATTTTATGATTTGATTTTTATGAAAAGTATTTGATTTAAACAAGTTATAATATGATGAATTGGTTATTAATTTGATTCACTATTGGAACAAAAATATTTTATTTTTTATTATATGATTGGTGGGAACATTAAATCCATATAATTAATACGGTAATTGTGGATATATCATGATATAATTTTAATTAGATTTTGGAGTGAACTATGTTTATTAATGGACTTAGACCTTGACTCTAGAAATGATGGAATGGGGGAGTGAACCATTGTAATGACCCGTAAATTTCATGGATTTTTTTTCATAAATTCTTCAGGATTTTACCTGTACGTAGTATCAGATAGCACCTGATTCCAAGGACCGGTGTGCCCGAAATCAATTTCTGAAGTTTATCTCGGTTACGTTTAGTAAACGAACGAGCGGGTGTTTCTATCTTTTGAACAGGTGCTCGGAATTGAAATATGAGGGCACCGAAGGAACCACAGCACCGATAATTGCCTAAGAGGACCTTTACTGAAAATTCTGTTGCTTAGGAGGAGTTGTTAAAAAATGTGGATTAAATTAAAAGTAAAATAAAATTGTTTTACAATTTTATTTCTTTTTCAAATGTGGTTTTAATCTACATGGGAAAGTTGGGGTGGGACCAACAAGTTCTTAACTACTCATGTTAAGATATTTGTGAGGTGGGGCTCACATGAGCCCCAACCATTAACATTCCCTAACCCTATAACTCTCCCCCTTTAAACTTGATTAACCCCCCTTTAAATTGTGTAACTCCCCACTCTCCAAATTTAATTCATGATAACACACAATAAATTATTTGATTTAACCTCTTCAGTTAATTTAGTTATGTTTTTGAATTTTAATGTTTGAAATGCATGGAAAAATAATAAAATAGAACATGCCTTATTTTATTGGGTTAGTTTTGTTGTGTGAGAAAATTTAGGGAGAGAGATCTATTCTCCTTTGATGAATGACATCCCACCAACAAAGAACACCAACCCTCTGATGAAGAATGTCGACTCATTGGCCCAATTTCTCCATTCTCTTCTTCCTCCACAACAAGAGAGGACAAACCGACGACGCGGGAATTTTCTAGTGATGCCATCATCCGCGGCTCTTGACAACCGCAATCATCCATTGAGTTAGGGGTTATCTTTGTTCATGTTTTATTTACTGATATTCATTGTTTAATGATTGGATGCATGTTATCATCTTAACGAGAGGATATTGGACCACGCAAACATGACTGATCCTCCTCCCCTTTTTATTGTTGATCATCGATAATGTTCAAGGAAAAGGCGATGCGATGTGGTTTCACTATGAGGGAATGAAGAGGACCGCGGCCAGAGCGGGCCATGCCGGTGGTGCGTGGCGCCGACGCGCCATGCTGGTGAGGCCGAAGGAGGTTACGACCAGGAGTGGGCTGCAGCGGTGGTGCGTGGAGCCGACACGCCACACCGGTGTGGCTGAAGGGGATGCGGCCGGAGCGGACACCCAAGGGCGGTCAGTTGTGCCGGCCGCCGGCACTCCAGGAGCTGGGACCCCCGTGGGTCCTACAGCAGATCACAACTGGCCTGCCATTAAGGTCGCCCGTTACCAACCCTCCGATGAAGAACGTCGACTCGGTGGCCCGATTTCTCCATCCTCTTCTTCCTCCATGACAAGGGAGGACACACCGACGATGCAGGAATTCACTAGCGATGCCATCATTTGTGGTGCTTGACAACCACAAACATCCATCAAGTTAGGGGTTATCTTCGTTCTAGTTTTATTTTCTGATCATCATTGCTTAATGATTGTCCGCCTGTTATCATCATAACGGGAGGAGATCGGACCGCGCAAACACGGCTGATCCTCCTTCCCTTTTTACTGTTGATCATCGATGATGTTCAAGGAAAAGGCAGCGCGATGCCTTTGCACCATGCGGGAATGAAGAGGACCGTGGCTGGAGCGGGCCACACTGGTGGTGCGTGGCACCGACGCGCCGTGCTGGTGAGGCCGAAGGAGGCCGTGGCCAGGAGCGGGCCGTCGCGGTGGTGCGTGGCGCCGACACGGCGCGCCAGTGAGGTTGAAGGGGATGCGACTGGAGCGGGCTGCAGTGGACACCCAAAGGGGGGCCGGCTATGCCGGCCGCCGGCACTCCAGGAGGCGGGACCCCCATGGGTCCTACGACAGATCACAACCGGCCTTCCATTAAGGCCGGCCATTCCCCGGGATAGTGGAGGGTGTGTAACCCCCCTGACAAATACCTATAGTGGACCCCACGGGTCCGTCGTTTTGGAAAGAAGGGGGTGGCGCCCCCTTCGCACCCCGCTCGGCCGAAAGCCGAGCCGCGGCTGGCTTCCGAGCTGGGCCGTAGGCCATGACGGGCAGGGCCGCCTGCGCCGGGCCGGGATGCCAATGCCGGGACAGGCCGCGCCAGCCGGGCCGGGCCTCACCCAATCCGGCCGGACAAGGACTCGGATCGGGTCGACCCAGGGGTTATTGGGCCGGGTCTGAATGGGCCTAAACCCCCTATTTTTTAGACCAGGTTTGTTCAAACACCCATATCTTGGGCTAAGGACCTCTGATCGATGCACCGTCAGTTGCATTGGGATCCTTGGATTGAGGAGGTCGTTTAGGTATATTACACTCAAGTTTTTGGTGAAGTTTTTGTATGGCCAGGTTTGTTTGAACCCAAAACCAACTGGTCCCTTGAAAAGGAAACAATTATAACTAACGATCAGACGTCCGAATGACGTGATGTTAGTTACGTTGAGTTCCTCTTAGTGATATGGTACTTTTTTCTTACTCCAATTTGTGTTAGGGTGATGCTGGAGTACGGTTGGGTTGGTTTTTGCTTAAAAACCAACCGGGCCCCTAGGACGGAAAATCCAATATCTCTCAGACCGGGCGTCCAATTGACGTGTCGTCTGTTGCGTTGAGTTCCTTTTGACGAGATAAACATTTCTATACATCAACTCTAGACTTCGTGACAGTTGATGTATCATCCCCTTGGATCGTGGAGCGGATCCTCTCGGAATCAAGCGTGTTGTGTGCGAGAACCCTAGAGCTGGCTGCTACTACAACGACGATGGCGACTGTACTTGGATCTTATGTGGGTTCGACAGCGAGGAAGAATGTACATGGATCCTACGTGGGTTCGACAGTGATGGTTACTATACTAGGATCCTACCTGGGTTCGGCAGCGAAGACTTCTGTACTTGGATCCTATGTGGGTTCGTTAGGGGAGATGATTCAGAGGCTACATCTATCATCTCCATCCTTCTTTATGAGTAGTATATCTGTTTCAGTTGAGTCTTGATTTTCAATCAATATCATTGATATGATTGACTTACATTCTTCTGTGGACTGGGTTGTTCTTTCCTGTGTGGACTGGGTTGTACTTAGGCTCATGAGTTGGAGCCAAAGAGGAATTGATGACATAGGTATATATATGGACATATACCTAAGTACGGTATGTTGATACTTCATGTTTGTATCTTTCCTTTGTGGTTTATCCATTGTGGATTCTGGTAGACCTTCGGGGGTCTCAAGGTCCCTACTGAGTATCATATACTCACCCCTTCATGAGCTATGACCGCACTACATTGTGTTGGTTGCAAACGACAGACAATGTTTACCGTGGTTGAGGCTCGGGGAGTGGAACGGTATCCGGAGGTGGACTATCAGGAAGGACGTACACGGAGCGAACGGATTGACTCGAGGAGTTGTGGAGATGATCTGTACCCACACATCAGGTGGGATTTCTAGAGGACAACTTGGTGGAATTTTCTTTACATTTCAGTTGTTTACATTCATTCTCAGTTGTACTATACTTTCGGTTGGGTTTTTATTCTAGCCCATTTAGTTTCTAGCACTTACTTTTGTACTCAGTTTACTTACTGTTTACTTTAGCTTGCATATTCTGTTGTGTTTTTTTACTTATATAAAGGCAATGTCTTCCCTTTTATCAGGATTTACGCTTTTGTTGCTAGTCGCCAGCCCCAGGCCTATGGAAGGCGGGATTGGGGTAGTCATGACACGGGCCCTAAGAACGGGTCGTGATAAATTGGTATCAGAGGAGTCGGTTCTACCGCAGAACTTAGAACTACGATAATTTCTTCTTCGTGAAGCAATACTGTTGAGAGTATTGAGTGTGGTTATTAGTCCGGGGAGTCCAGTTTATGGGCAGCAGCCGACGTATCCATACACAAGGACCCTAACTTCTGATTTCCAACTCAGTGACCGACAACATTGATTGCATGTGTGTTTCAAAAAATTTCTTTATGATTACCTTGTGTCAGCTCACCAGGTACACTGTATTAACCATGGAGCACCTGTTTCTTTTTAGGATGGACCCACGACGGCAACCAGCTAGGGTTCCGATCATTGTGAGAGATGGCAGCCCACCGAGCGAAGAGGCCTCGGTGCAGGCCCCCATTACAGCAGAAGCACCAGTGGTACCTCTAGCCGCCAAGCCACCAATTCCACCAGCCCCAGCAGGTGAGAGTGCATGTCTCTTGAGTGCACTCCATGAGTTCAACATTAGAGACCCCCCATTTTCCAACGATAGACGGACCCTCAGTCAGCTGAGGATTGGCTGGAGGCTGTTGTCCAAGTCTTAATATTGGTAGGGAAACCAGCAGATCTCATGGTGATCATTGCGGTGAGTCTCCTACACGCAGCAGAAGGTAGATGGTGGTACCTGATCCTCCAGGTGTACAATGGGGCATCTCTTATTTGGATGGACATTGAGAGACTCTTCTACTCAGAGTTCATTCTATCCACCCTCTGTGCGGTGCGCCTCCGGGAGTTACTACATCTGCGGCAGGGCAGCATGACAGTAGCCCAGTTCTCGGCGAGATTTACTGATCTCTCGCACTACTCCACGGACATGGTACGGGACCCATTCTTCTTGGCCCGGAACATCGAGCAGGGACTAAGGCATGAGATTAGGGAATCGATTATCTCCCTCAGAATTCTAACTTAGGTAGGAGTACTGGAGAAATCCCTTTTGGTGGAGAGATTTCTTGCTGATCCTACACCATCAGTGAGGCCTATCGTAGGGTGACAAGTAACAGATACTTCTGCAGCTGGCAGTAGACAGTTGTCGCAGATGTCCAAGCAGACTAGACCATCAGGTGAACGACCACATGATACTGGTTCTGAGGTGTGGGGCACACGCAGTAGAGCCAGTTATATGAGAGGTAGACAGTGCTATGCATGTGGCGAGCAGGGCCACAAGGCTCGTGACTACCCAACCCGCCATGCAGAAGAGCAGCAGATGGTTGAGGGACCACCCAGCCAGAGGTAGAGGTTCAACCGTGGTTGTTTGCAGGGAGCATGCTGGTTCTCAAAGATAGAACTCATGTCAAGCTATCACCAGCTCAGATTTTGAGACAAGGATGTGTAGAAGACAAACTTTAGGTGTCAGTATGGCCACTATGACTTCATGGTTATGAATTTCGGCGTACCCAATGCTCCCACAGTTTCCATGAGTCTCATGAACAGTATCTTCTATCCTTACCCTAATCTATTTGTCGTAGTCTTCATCGAAGACATATTTATTTACTTTACTACTGAGGAGGAGCACACCTACCGCTTGCGGGTTGTACTGGATACACTCTGAAAGAACAATCTTTATGGTAAGCTATCGAAGTGTCAATTTTGGATTCGATAGTTCCACTTCTTGGGGAACTTCATCAATGAGGTGGGAGTTGCGGTGAATCCTTTGATGATTGAGGAAGTGCTAGCTTGGGAACCTCCCAGGTGCATGATGGAGGTGCGGAGTTTCCTAGGTCTGGATTGGAACTATCAGATATTTGTGCCAGACCTCTCCAGAGTTGCAGAACCCCTTTCATCTTTGAAAAAGAAGGGGAAACCATTTCTGTGGTCAAATAGATTCAATTAGAGCTTTAAAGAGCAGAGACAGAGATTGACCAGTGAACCCATATTTAGGCTACCCGAGGAGGGTGTAGGGTACGTAGTTTAATTTGATGCATCAGGGACCAGACTCGGGTGTTTCTTGATGCAGGAGCAGGAAGTGATCGCTTATGGTTCACGAGAGTTGAGGCTGCATGAGCAGAACTATGCTACACATGATCTGGAGTTAGTAGCAGTGGTCTTCACCTTGAGGATGTGGCAACACTATCTGATGGGCGAGTGCTTTACAGTCTAATCTAATCACCAAAGTCTCAGGTACATCTTCTCATAGAAGGACCTGAACCTGAGACAATGGTGATGGCTCGATTTCCTCTAAGACTATGACTTTGAGATAGTCTATACTCCTAGGAAGGGGAACGTAGTATCTGATTATTTCAGCAGGAAGTTGGGAATTCAGCTACTTGGAGAGGTGACGGAGCAGCTAGTCACGTTGCAGATATCCTTCGTGCATAGAGATAGGGAAGCCTTCCTACAGTCCCTCATAGTCACTCCACCACTACTTCGATGGGTCAGAGAGGCATAGCCTGGGGACGTTGACTGTGAGACGCGACGTGCACAGATATCAACAGGACATGCACCTGATGGATTTTCAGTATGAGGAGAGAATTCCATCCTTTTCAGTGGAAGTACCATGGTACTAGCTACTTTATAGGAGGAGATGTTGGGGGAGATTCACACTTCCCCTTTGGCGGTACATTTAGGAGTAGTAAAGATGTACCAGGATCTCAGACGACAACACTGGCGGCTGGGTGTGAAGAAGGATGTGGATGAGTTTGTTTTACGATGTCTCACCTTCCAGCAAGTGAAGGCAGAGCACCAGGTACCCTCAGGCTTAGAATAGTCGTTAGAGGTCCTGGAGGGAAATTGGAATGGGATATTTATAGTTTTCGTGACGAGAATCCCATGTAATTCCATAGGACACGAATCCATCTGGGTGATTGCCCACCGACTCACTAAGTTGGCCCACTTCTTACTTATCCGAGAGCAGGGATCAGTGGAGAGACTGGGACGCCTCTATGCTAAAGAGATCATATGGATTCATGGTTTTCCATCATCTATCATCTCCGATTGAGACGCTCGCTATACTTCCCGACTTTGGAAGGGGTTGCAGGAGGCTTTTGGGATGCAGCTACACCCGAGCACTGCCTTTCACCCTCCGACGGATGTCCAGACCGAGAGGACCATTCAGGCTCTCGAGGACATGCTCCGTGCATGTGTCCTCAAATTTGGTCGTAGCTGGAAGGATCACCTATCCTTGGTGGAGTTTGCGTACAACAACAGCTACCACTCCACCATCGGGATTACACCATATGAGGCATTGTATAGACAACCTTGCAGATCACCTATGTGCTGGACTGACCCTTGGGAGTCAGCACTTGTAGGACCAGAGATGGTCCAGGCCACGAAAGAGAAGGTACATATCATCCAAGAGCAGATGAGGACTACTCAGAGCTGAAAAAATCAATATGCTGACAGGAGGAGGAGACCACTAGAGTTCAAGGATAACGGCCATGTTTTCTTACGGTTCTCACCTCGACGTGGACTACGATGATTTGGAAGGGGCAGCAAGTATTCTCCATGCATCATCAGACCATTTCATGTTTTCAGCAGGATAGGTGAGCTGGCTTATCGCCTGTCTCTTCCACCTCAGTTACACTTAGTAAACGAAGTCTTCCATGTATCTCAGCTGAGGAGATATGTGCACGAACCAATGCATATCATTGATCATAGGGAGCAGGACATTGATGATGAGGCAACATTTGCGCAGGTCCTGTTGGAGATCTAGGATCTAAAGGATAATGTCTTACGTGGATGATTGAGTCCTCTTGTGCACATCAGGTGGCAGCACGGGAACCTCCAGGAGAGCACAAGGGATTCGAAGGCTCAAATGCGTTCATAGTACCCTCATTTGTTTCCCTAGATTATGACATATCTTTACGGGGACATAAATCCCTGAGACGAGAGCAATGTAAACACCAGTAAATTTCAAGGAAAATTTTTTTCATAAATTATTCATGATTTTACGAGTATTCATTTTCTGAAGGCACATGATTTTGAGGCCCGGTGTTCCCTAAATCAATTTCTGATGTTTATCTCGGGTATGTTCAGTAAACAAATGAGCGGGTTGTCCTATATTTTAAACCAGTGCTCGGAATTGACGTCTGAGGGCACCTCTGGAACCGTAGTGCCGGTAATTGCTTAATATGACCTTTACTGAAGATGCATTTTCTTAGGATGAGTTGCTAAAAATGTGGACGAAATGAAAAGAAAAATAAAATTGTGTTACGATTTTATTTCTTTTTATAAAGTGGTTTTTATCTACATGGGGATGTTGGGGTGGGTCCCACAAGTTCCTCAATACTCATGTTAGGATATTTGTGAGGTGGGCCCCACACGAGCCCCAACCATTCTCATTCCCGAACCCCTTAACACTCCCCCTTTAAACTTGTTAACCCCCCATTTTAATTGGGTAACTCCCCACTGTCCAACTTTAATTCCAGACAACACACACTAAATTAATTGATTATACCTCTTCAATTAATTTAACAAAGTCATTGAATTTTAAAGTTTGAAATGCATGGAAAAATAATAAAATAACGATAGGCCTTATTTTACTGTGTTAGTTTTGTTGTGTGAGGGAATTTGTACAGAGAGATCTATTCTATTTTGAAGAACGCTAACCCCCAACGAAGAACGCCAACCCTCTGATGAAGAACATCGACTCAGCGGACCGATTTGTCCATCCACTTCTTCGTCCGCGACAAGGGAGGAGACATTGACAATGTGGGAATTCACCAGCGATGCCATCATCTGTGGTGCTTGACAACCAAGAACTTCCTTCGAGGTAGGGGTTATCTTCGTTCATGTTTTTTTTACCGGCCTTCGTTGCTTAAATATTGGCTGCCTGTTATCGTCATAACTGGAGGAGATCAGACCGTGCAAACACGGCTGAAACACCTCCCCCTTTTATTGTTGATCATCGATGATGTTCAAGGAAAAGTAAGCGTGATACTATTGCATCGCGCGTGAACGAAGAGGACTGTGGCCGGAGTGGGCCGCGGTGGTTGTGTACGGCGCAGGTCAGACAATAGCTGTGGCCAAAGGCCGTGACAGACACACAAGGGCGGCCGGCTGTGCCGGCTGCCGACGCCCTAGGAGGTGGGACCCCCGCGGGACCCATGGCAGATCACAACTAGCTGGCCATTAAGGTTGGTCGTTACCCGGAACATGGGGGTGTGAAACCCCACCCCCTGACAAGAACCTAGGGTGGACCCCACAGGTCCTCCATTTCTGAAACAAGGTGGCAGCACCCACTTCGCACCCGACTTGGCCGAAAGCAGAGTCGCGGCCGGCTTCCGAGCTGGACCGCGCCAACCACACTGGGCCGCGCCAGCCAGACCGGGCCACACCCAATTAGGCCATAACTAGACCTGGGTCTGGTCGAACTAGTTCAAGCTTTCCCAGAAGGTATTGGGCCGGCTCGGACCAGGCCCGCACCCCCTATTTTTTGGGCAGGTTCGTTCAAATGCACATATCTTGGGATACAGACCTCCGATCGGTGTACCGTTAGTTTCATTGGGATCCTTGGATCGAGACAGTTGTTTTAGTATATTAGACTTAGAGTTTCAGAGAATTTTTGGTATGGTCGGGTTTGTTCGAACCCAAAACCAACCGGGCCCTTCGAGCGGAAATGATTATAACATAATGACCGGATGGCCAAATGACGTGTCGTCAGTTACGTTGAGATCTCCATAGTGAGACGGTTCTTTTGGCTTACTACAGATGAGGTTTGGATGCAGTTGGATTACGGTCAGGTTGGTATTAGCTTAAAAACCAACTGGTCCCCTGGGACAGAAAAACTAATATCTCTCAAACCGGGCGTCCGATTGACGCGCCGTCTGATGCTTTGAGTTTCTATTGATGATACAGAACTTTGTGATACATAAACTATGGACTTCATGACAGTTGATGTATCAACCCATTGGCTCGTGGAGTGGACCCTCTCGGAATCGAGCGTGCTGTGTGCGTGATCCCTAGAGCTGGCTGCGACTGCGACGACGATGGCGATTGTACTTGGATCCTACGTGGGTTCGGATGTGAGGATGACTGTACTTGGATCCTGCGTGGGTTCAGTAGCGAGGATGACTTTACTTGGATATGACGTGGTTTTGTCCATGATGGTTACTGTATTAGGATTCTACGTGGGTTCGGTAGCGACGACTTCTATACTTGGATCCTACGTGGGTTCGATAGGGTAGATGATTCAAAGGCTACATCTATCATATCTATCCCTCTTCGTGAGTAGTATACATGTTTGAGATGAGTCTTTATTTTCAATCAATATCATCAATATGATTGACTTACATTCTAGTGTCGACTGGGTTTTGCATTCCTGTGTGGATTGGGTTGTACTTGGGCTCGCGAGTTAGAGACAAACTGGAATTGATGACTTAGGTATATGTATGGTCATATACCTAAGTATGGTTTTATGATACTTCGTGATTGTATCATTCCTTTGTGGTTTATCCTTTTTCGATTCTAGGAGACCTTCGGGGGTCTCGGGGTCCCTACTGAGTATCGTATACTCACCCCTGCATGGTCTATGCTTGCACTACGTTGTGTTGGTTGTAGACGACAGACATCGTTGATCGTGGTTGAGGCTCATCGAGAGGAATGATATCTGGAGGTGGACTATTAGGCAGGACATACAAGGAGCAGACAGACAGACTTGAGGAGCTAAGGAGACGATCTGTACCCACCCTTCAGGTGGGATTTCTGGAGGATGACTTGGTGGTAGCTGCTTTACTTTTCAGTTGTTGTACTTTCTTTTTCAGTTGTACTGTACTTTCGGTTGGCTTTGAATTCTGGCCAATTTACTTTCCAGCACTTACTTTTGTACTCAGTTAACTTATTGTTTACTTCATCTTTCGTACTCTGTTGTGTGTGTTTACTTATATAAGGCAATTCCTTCACTTTTATCGGGATTTATGCCTTTGGTTCTAGTCACCAGCCCCTGGCCTATGGAAGGCAGGATTGGGGTAGTCACGGCATGGGCCCTGAGGATGGGTCGTGAAGACCAAATTCTCTATATGAATTATTTGTCTAAGATAGTCATGTTAGTAATCATTGAATAATGAAATGATTATCTATGATTATTATTTTTCCCAAAGATTCTGTTTACATGTTATTATTCTAATGAATTTCTATCATGTCTCATGATTGATTGATGATGATTTTTCACTCTTATGAGTCATGTATGTTGAAATAAAAAATCATTTTTCCATGACTCTTTATTTATGATCTATAAATGAGTTGTATGAATATTTTAAATTATAATCATGATCATGTACAATTATTTTTTCTTATTCATGTATCTGACCATCAATTTATATTTCTTGTGTTTACCCTTACTAAGTATTAGAGGTCTCCCATTATTATGTTCATATTTTCACCATGTTATGAATAAATGGATTGTTTAAGGTATTTCTATAAGGTAGTTATGAGATAAAACCTTTATATGAGATGCTGGATTTATTTTATGAAGTAAGTTGACTATTTTTATGTCTTCAATTTCACTATACTAGTATGTTCATTGGGAATATTTATTGTGAATGTATCTAATATTAATCTAAAGAGATTCAATATATATGTATGTTATTCTTTGGTCACCTCATTACTATGCCACCCATGACATAGAATTGGTTGAATTAGTGTTTTCCCTAAATCAATGGGGGATTTACATCATAAAAAATGTATTTTTGAACATCGTGTTCAACAAGAGTATGAGATATGTCTTCTCAATGATATGTTATAATCTATTAAAACACCGGTGGATCTATTTTCTCCATGATTTGACTTCAAGATATCCCATACCATTGGGAACGAAGTAATTTTTAGATGATTATTTGTGTAGAAATTCACAAAGGGATTTCACTCAGGATTTCAGTAATCAATGGAAAGGGATGGAAAAAATTATGGCAATGCATCTCGATGTATTGAAATTTTTTGGGAAAAAATACCTCAAGGTATCACTGAAGCATTTTTGAGGTGATTTTGTTTTTTGAAAAAGTGGACATCTGAGTGGTGATTGTGGACAATGCAAAACAATGACATAAAAATTTATTGACAAAGAGGATTTCATGATGGAATGCCGAGTTCAAGAGATGAGGTCAATGATCCATATTTGACTCATGAATGTTGACAAAAGGACTGGATGACCTGGAGGCGGTACAAATGAATAGATACAAGGTGGCCCTGTTTTCCAATGTGTGCCAAATTTTTGGGCCTGAAAATCTTCAAATGAATAAAAGTGGTTTTTGGAAAAGGGACTTGCACTTTGTGTACTTTAAGACTTGGAAACTTGTGCACCATATGTTTTTTAATATCAGATCATCAAAATATGGCAATGGGACAAGTTTCACGCAAGTATTGGTGGTGTCATGCAAGTGACTTGCACGCCGTGAATGAGAATTGTGCGTTGATGCCTTGGAACCTTGGTAACTTGCGCGCCCGTGTTTTTTTTAAGATCAGATGATCAAAATATGGAAAAGAAAAGAGGTTCGCGCAAGTTTGGAATTAGGTCACGCAAGTGACCTGCAGGGGCAGAGACCTTCACACCGAGACTTGCGCACCAAAGGGATACTTGCATGTTATCGCAGAGGCTGGTCAATTTGCCTATAAATACTGGACCACCCCTCCTCATTCAACACCGGAGTTCAACACTTTGAGAAATCTGAGCTCCCATCGAGCATGTGTTGTGGTCGCGCAAGTGGTGTGTGGTCGCGCAGGTGAAGTTTCGCGTCGGTGGTTGAAGTTGCGTGCCAATGTAAGAAGTTGCACGCCGGTTGGCAGTTGCACAACAATATTGGATTGGGTGTAAAAGGAACAGAGTCGTGAAAGTTTGGAATTCGGGAATCTTGTGTCACACAAGTGTCTAAGGAGGTCTTGTGCGCCCGTTGTGACTTGCGTGCCGATACTTGCACACCGAGATACACTTGTGTTCCAAGTAAGGCTTATTTTTGGCAGTGATTTTCATGCTGTGTGGAAGCTGGACGTTTTCTCGATACCTTCGGTGCAAAGAGATATTCATCTACAGGTGAATGTTGGGATTCAACAGAGAATCTACATAAAGTGAAATATTCATTATTTCATGCAAATGAGGAGACCTACATGTCTATAAAGTGTGAGTGGATCCTTTCTATAACAGTGAGAAAAGGAAGAGGGAGAAGGTGTTCATCTCCACTGGTAGTGAGCTAGAGAGATAAAAACAGGGAGTGACCCTTGGGAAAGCAGTGATCTAACCCTAAAAATTGTAAAGGCAGTGAGTCTGGGAATATATGTGATCTAGCTCGAACGTAGTATCCATATCGAGTGAATAATAGTGGAATTTGGTACGACCGAAAACTTTTCGGCATATGCTCCTTGGACGTAGCCGAGTGATGGTGAACCATGTACAAATATCTATGTCTGTCTGCATACTTACCTGTATTGCATTTAAAGCATCATCATCAGATAAAGAAGAAAATAAGTGATCATAACAAACACACAGGTGAAAACAAAGTGACCCTTGTAATAAAAATGTCATGATCTATTGGGGTAGGAAGAACATTGAAAAAGAATATCCATAACTTGATTCACCCCCCCCCCCCCTCTCAGGGTATATATGCCCCTATTGGTCCTAAAAATTGGTATCAGAGGGAAGGTTGTTTTTATCAGATTTGTTTTCTCCGACATGGTGTAGTTGATCTGTGTGGTCAAAGAATATGTCTATTGTTATCATGGTGTGCCATGGAAAATGGAAAAACAGCAAAGAAGAATCAAAAGGCAGGTGGTATTCTTCATTGTGGATGTGTGTATGGAAAAAGTGTGACTCAATTAAAATAATCAAACAACCTACTTAAAGATGGCCTTGATGAATCTGATTGGGAAAATATTGATTCACTAAATCATGAAGTAGGAATGAGTAATGTACATGAACATTAAAGTGATGTTGAAACATCTGATAATGATGATGTTTCAAGAAGGAGGCCACCAGTAGATGTTGTGTACATGACAAAGGAAGTGGACCATAAGTTGGATGAAGAATTCAAATCTAAAGATATCCGGATCAAAGTATTAGAGATTGAGGTCAACAAGATAATAGGTTTAAATGAAAGGCTTATTGATGTGGCTACTTACCAAAAAGAGAAGAATGATTCTCAAGGTGAAGATCTACAAATACTGGGTAAAACAAATGGAAAAAAGGCTGATGATTATGATGAGAATCAAATTTTAGATGAAGTTCGGAATCTAATAGCTAGAAATGATTATCTAGTCATAATGTTTTCTGAAGAAGTTTAGAAGAATCAGAGGCACCAATAAGAGAATGAATCATTCTCTGAATCTATTTCTCAAGAAAAATTTAAAGTAAAAGAGAAAATTGGTGTGGTAGAAAATCTCAAACAAGAAATGGCAGATTAGATGAGTTGTGGAAATAATATCATAAGATAATTCAATTCCCAACATGAATTAAGTGATATAAAGATTCAGAAGTTGGATGTAGAGCTACAATCAATAAAGAAGGAAGTGGAGAAATTCAATGCTAGAGGAAAGCCTAAAATGAAGGATTCCTTGCACTTAATATTTGATTATCCTACTGCAGGTGATGATGAAATGAAAATCAAATTTTCCATTTCTGAAAAGAGGCATGAAAAAATTTTCTCAGCACAAAGACCATACAGTTTGGGAAAAAAATGCATTGGATTTGATGAATCACCACCCATTCATGATAGAAAAAGAGTTGTGAATAGTTCCAGATGTGGAGAATATTCTGTAGGTGCTAGAGATAGGCCTAAGAGGATTGTTACAAGAAGTAGTGACGACATGTTCTATTTCTGGGGAATTCATGGCCACACGTCAATCTTCTATTCAGAGTCTCTGGAATACATTTCAGGCTGTGAAAATAGAAACTTTGAAAAATATGAGAATAAAAAGAAGCATCATTAGAAGTCAGTGAGAATAGTGTCTTAGAGGAAAGAATTCATTAGATGCTATTACTATGGAAGACTAGGACACACCATGAATATATGTCAGGAAGCTCAGGATCTCAATGTCAGAAGAAGAACTCAAGCTGCATCAACATCTCGACTGAGAGATAATGAAATGAGGTATGCCTTTAATGGAACATGTTTCATATGTTCTAATCACGGGAATTTGGAAAGACATTGTAGCATGAAGAATGTGACAAAGGGAAAGGAGGTGAGAAAGAGATTCTTGACTTCAGTGATGTATAAAGAGAAGTCTTATATTGGGAGAAAAAATGGAAAGTTGGAGAATAGGCTTAGAGCCTTAGGGTAATCACATGAAGCTGAACAAAATGTGTATATGTCACCTCCTTTGTCACACTCACTACTGCCCACCAAGAACGAACATGAACAAATCTAGAAGAAAGAGGGAGGAAACACTACAGGTGTGAATAGGAAGAATGTACGTTCAGTAGAGGACCCACCACCAGTGAAAAATTGGGTGGTAACATAGAAATATGATAAGAGAAAAATAAACAAAGAATGCATTAAAAAAGATACATGTCACGTGACACCACAAGAAGTGGAGGAATGTGGAAGATCCCTACAATAGAGGAAGGAGAAAGGAAAGATGACAAGAAAAGATATTCCTGCTCAGAGAAAGAATAATGGGAAATGGAATTTTGGTGGAACATCAATGATAGAAATGTGTACTAGTGGGTTTAAACCCAAAATTGTGAGAAAGACTAGGCCTACAGAATCATCATATCAGAAAAAGAATCAGCATGTTGGTAATGAATGCTTAGTCATATGGCCAGATCAGTTGAAGTTGGCTAGGTAGCTAGAGAAAGCAAAGAATGAGTGTGATGCTCTGCAGGAAATAATCAAAGGGTTGACCCTTTATGATCAACTACTATCCTCATCTTGAGGATTCCATAAATCACCCCTCTCCCTATGTATATAAATGCTATTAACTGATGATTCATGTGTTTCAGGTTTTAGGGAGATACAATCAAAGGGGATGTTGAATATAATGATGAAAAGTGGAGAAGTGATATTCTTCAGAGTTTCAACTGACTCAAATCAGGGATAAAATTTGATAGAGAATGGAAGAAATAGAGCGCAATAGGAAGTGAATGTGTTATTAACTCTATCTCTTGTTTCTTACATCGAGTTCCAACTCAGTAGGCTTAGAGATTTTTTTAATGGCTCAATTTCGACTAGAATATGAGAACAAATGATGAAGGAGAAGAAGAATGTTTATGTGTCTAAAAGGTGTTCTAACCACAGGAAGTGTTGCATAACAAAGGGGAGATCTCTATGTCCTAATCAGATGAAACATATGAATGGGATATAAAGGATGAGTGTTTCTGATCAAGAAGACATATTGTGAGAGATGTAGAAAAAATTCATGTATTTCATAATTGTCAATTCTATTCTAACAATATGGTATCAGCTGATTGTTTTCAGGATACCAAGAAGCCGCGTGAGAAAATCAAATATGTCTCAACAAAAATCTGAGATAATATGTTCAAATAAATGACTTTATTGAACAAATGAAACAGTGAAATGTTTTATATTAAAAGTAAAGAAGATATAAGAGACTCATGGAGAGAATAAGTGACTCAAGATGGTTCAGAAGAGGATACGGATGTGATCAGTCAGCTCCAGTTTAGACAAGATGAATGAAGTCACTACAACAGACATCATTACTATCACAGGTTGAGACGAAATGCTTTGCTGATGTAGCTGAAGATGAACACTGGGTTTAGACGATGAATGAAGAGCTTGATCAGATTTAGAAGAACCACACATGGGAGATTGTTTTAGGGCCAGCTGATAAGAACGTCATCGGGACTAAATAGGTCTTTCGCAACAAGATGAATGAATATGGCACATTGGTTTGAAACAAATCATGACTAGTATTCAACAGTTATTCCCAGTTAGAGGGTATTGAATTCCACTTGACATTTGCACCAGTTGCAAGGCTGGAGACAATCAGAATATTTTTTTCTATAGTAGTGCAAAGAAAGTTCAAAGTGCTCCAGATGGATGTCAAATCTACATTCATAAATGGATTTCTAGAGGAAGAAGTGCATATTGAGTGGCCAAATGGTTTTCTTATTCATGATGATGAGAATAATGTTTTTCGGATGAAGAAGGCACTATATGGGCCGAAATAAGCACCAAGAGCAGGGTACTTAAGGCTTTATTAGTATATGAAGAAACATGCTTTCCTGGGTGGTAGAGAGGATTAAAAAATCTATTTCAACAACCAAAGTAATCAAAGGATGTTGGTACTGGTTGATGTCAATGACATAATAATTGGTGGATCAGATGAAGCATAGTGCAGAAAGTTTTTTTGAATTCATGAAAGATGAGTTCAAAATGTCTACAATTGGTGAGCTGCCGCTTTTCCTTGGTCTACAGGTGACACAAGGAAGGAATGGAACATTCATTTCACAATCCAAATGTGCCAAAGTGGTTATGAAAAGATTTGGAATGTACAATTCCAAGGATATGAAGACTATGATAGCTACCTCGATCAAATTTTCCAACGATGAGGATGGCAAGACTATTAATATCACAGAATACAAGAAAATTATTGGATGTTTGTTGTACTTGACATCAACAAGGCCTGATATTGTTTTCACCACATGCCAAGTAGGGAGATATCAGAGTAATCCCAAGGAATGCCACATACTTGCAGTGAAAAAATACTTCAGTATATCTAGGGAATAGTAGAATTTGGCTTGACATATACTGATAAATCTCAACTAGAGTTATTCGGATATACTGATGTATACTGGGCCGATTCAGCGGATGATAGAAAATCAACATCAGGTGGTGCACTCAAGTTAGTGGATTGTGTATTTCTTGGCTTATCAATAAGCAAGGTTGCATTTCATTAAGCACTATGGAAGATGAGTATTTTGCACACACTCAAGAATGCACATAGTTATTGTGGATAAAGCAGTAGCTTAAAGATATGGGAGTTGAAGTGAAGTCTCCGATCAGAATCCATTATGATAACTCAAGTGCTATCAATCTTAGAAAAAATCTTGTCCATTACTCATGGACCATGAACATTGAGATCAAGTATCATTTCATCAAGGAGAAGGTTGTGCAGGGAATCGTGAAGTTGGAGTATGTGCCTACAGAGCTACAGGTTGCAGACATTCTTAAAAAGGCATTACCCAAGGAAACATTTGAAAGTCATCGACTGGATCTGGGAGCTTAGTTGACTCCCCACACATGAAATATTGTGGATGTGGGACCACACCCTCTCCCCTAGGTATGATGTGTTTTTTTCCCTAATATGCTGATATGTGTTCTCTACTCTAATACAGACTGCAAAGGAGTGACCTTTGGGTTCGTTGACAAAGGAGGATAAAATAGTGATTGTTCAAGGGGGAGACAGTTTGTAGACTTGATAAATCATGAATGTTATGGGGAGAAGCTGATAGGTGGAGCAGCTAGATAGGGGGAGTTGAAGCTAGTTGAATGTTCTTATCCCTAGCTTAGCTTGAACAACATAGGAAATATGGCTAAAGAGGTTTTGAAGCAGACATGGGATGAAGTTGTGAACAGAAAGGGGGAGCGTATAAAATCTGACGATGCTAGAAGTGATCGATCAAAGTATAGATATCATGACAACTGAGGATCGTGATAAAAACAGAAGAGAAGAGTGGTGTTGGAATGTGGTGTGAATATTTCCAAAAATTGGTATCAGTGATGTAACAACAATTGGTATCAATTTGGCAATTGGTATCAGTTTGGTGTCAAAAGTGGATGTCAAAGTTGAAATGATTCATTGATGAACTTTTCATTTACACTTGTTTCTCATGTCGAGCATTGCTCACGTGGGCTTAGAGTATGTGTTGAGTAAATCCTTGATCTCTATCAGAATCGCAATGAGGAGAATGGTGGCTAAAGAATCAACGATGTATCTTTTTATGGAAGAGTTGTCAACAAACCCAAAGGGGGATATTGTTGGGAAAAAATCCATCAAGGTATCATTGAAGCATTTTTGAGGTGATTGTGTTTGTTGACAAAGTGGACATCTGAGTGGTTATTATTGACAATGCAAAATAGTGACATACAAATTTTTTGAAAAATAGGACTTCATGATGGAATGTCGAGTTCAAGGGATGATGTAAACGATCCATGTTTGACACTAGAACGTTGACAAAAGGACTGGATGATCTGGAGGCGGTACAAAAGAACAGAGACAAGGTGGCACCGTTATCTAGTGTTTGCCAAATTTTTGGGCCTGAAAATCGTCAAATGAAGAAAAGTGGTTTTTAGCAAAGGCACTTGGGCACCATGTACTTGAAGGCTTGGAAACTTGCACGCCATAGGTTTTTCAAGATCAGATCATCAAAATATGGAAAAGGGACAGGTGTCGTGCATGTATTGGTTGTGTCACGCAAGTGACTTGGGTGTCGTGAAAGAGAATTGCGCACTGATGGCTTGGAAGCTTGGGAACATGCACGCTTGTGGTTTTTTTATGACCAGATTATCAAAATATGGAAAAAAAGAGGTTTGTGCATGTTGGGAATAAGGTCTTGCATGTGACCTACAGGCGTAGAGACCTGTGCGCCGAGACATGCGTGATGTCGCGCAGGGTAGTCAATTTGCCTATAAATACAGGACTACCCCTCCTCATTCAACACTGGAGTTCAAAACATTGAAAAATCTGAGCTCCCATCGCATAGGTGTGGTGGTCGTGCAAGTGGTGTGTGGTTGTGCAGGTGATGTTGTGCGTCGGTGGTTGAAGTTGCGCACCAGTGTAAGATGTTGCGCGTCGGTTGGTAGTTTCACGCCAATATTGGATTGGGTATAAAAAGAACAGAGTCGCGCAAGTTTGGAATTCTAGAAGCTTGTGTCTTGCAAGTGTCTGAGAAGGACTTTTGCACCCGTTGTGACTTGAGCGTATATACTTGCATGCCGAGATAGACTTGTGCGCCATGTAAGGCTTATTTCCGGAAGTGATTTTCATGCTGTGTGGAAGCTGGAAGTTTGCCTGATACCTTGGGTGCAAAGAGTTATTCATCTACAGGTGAAAGTTGGGCTTCAACAGAGCATCTACATAAAGGGAAAGAAGAATTATTTCATGAAAATTAAGAGAACTATAGATCTATAAACTGTGAGTGGATCCTTTCTCGAGCAATGAGAAAAGGAAGAGGAAGAAGGTGATCCTCTCCACCGGCAGTGAGCCAGAGAGAGAGAAACAGGGAGTAACCCTTGGGAAAGAAGTAAGCTAACCCATAACATTGTAAAGGCAGTGAGCATGGTCATATAAGTGATCTAGTCCGAACCTTGTATCCACATCAATTGAATAATAGTGGAATTTGGTATGACCGGAAACTTGTCGGTGTATGATACTTGGACGTAGCCGAGTGAGGGTGAACCAAGTAAAAATATCTATGTCTGCCTGCATACTTCCCTGCATTGCATTTAAAGCATCATCATCAGATAATGATGAAAATAAGTGATCATAATAAACACACAAGTGCAAACAAAGTGAACCTTTTAATAAATAGGTCATGATCCAGTGGGGCAGGAAGAACTTTGAAAAAGAATATACATACCCTGATTCACCACCCCTCTCAGAGTATATATAGGCCCCTATTGGTCCTAACAAAATTCAATGGTATAGCACAATTTTATCAAATGAATATGGAATTATCATTGATGTGGTAGGTGGAGAAGTATCTATAGGGAGACTCAAAGGTAGAGATGAAGGATGTTCTTATTTCCATGGTAAAGATTTCATGGGATGGATGGAGGATAGTCATAATTGGATGTATTGTTAGTTGAGATTGTTTCATCTCATTTTAGAAACATGAGTAAGTACTTTTTGACTTTCACATATCTAATTTTGTGATATATCATATAGTTTATAAGATATATTTTGGCATGTGGAGGAAGTGTTGGCATCTAGGGATGAAGTAGCCCTTTGTGGGGTCTGTGGAATGGTGTCTAGTTTTTTAGTGGGTGAAAACTAAGCACTTTGCCCATGGAGGTTTAATGTAGACTTTTTATTTCCCTATGTGGATGTGGGAGGAAATTTTGATGGATTTAATCATTGGGTTTCCACATTCCCTTTGAGGTTATTATGTTTCTTGGGTTATCTTTTACCATATAGTGAATGAATTCAATATTATTATGATTCATGAGTTAAGTGTCCTGGATGATCGTATGATACGGTCAGTGGAAAGCGTTTTGTGGCTTCATGGGGTTTTGAAGACCATAATATATGATCAGGACCCTTATTTTGCCTCACTATACTATGGAGAATTTATAACATGTTTTTGGATCCTAATATTGCCAGATAACTACATTCCATTCCCATAGAGATGTGCAGACATTAAATATCATCAGGAAACTAGATGATATGCTGCAGCATGCAGCCCGTAATTTAAAGAATCATGGGTGAAGAACTAACAGTTGGTTATGATTCCATTAATAATATTTATCATTCATTCGTTTGATTGACTCTATTTAAGGTATTATATAGATAGTAATGTTTTTCTCTATGATTTTAGAAATATTATGGGGATTTAGAAGTTCTTCATCTAGATGTGATGTAGAACATGCTAGGTAATATCAGTATGGATTGAGATAAGAGAAAGGTTGTGCAGTAGTATCATGGAGTCTATATTAATCATTGGAGAAGGCCCCAAATAGTTTTATAACATAGAATAATGGAGATTATAATATCATAATTCATTATACAATATTCAGTTATTTATTCCATGAAAATTATTGGATTTGAACTAATATGAATCATTTTTGGAATTTTGGTGAGTTTTTAGATAAAATATTAAAATTGGTTAATTTTGGAAATTTAACAGTTTTCCATCACTTCATTATGTTTTCCATAATATTTACAATTTTATCCAAATATAGTGATTTTTTTGTAATATTCTATTTTTTCTTGTGCCAAAACATTTTCATTTTCACCTAAAAGAAATTAAAACGCCCAAAATCCAAAAAAAATTATTAAATGGAGCTGAAAAAATATTCTGGCTGATAGAATGGACCCTACCTAATTAAATGAGTAATATCTCATGATTTCTACCACTAAATTACGTGATTCTATCTTTGTTCAATATAGGACTGAAATTTTCATATTCTTGTTAAATTTCATAAATAAACTCACTCCTTAAGGTAGCCTTTGAATGAGTCAATGTGGAGCAGGTGGAAGAGAATTTTACATTTTTAAAAATTCAGATTCAATAATGTGGCCATAACTTCTTTTATAGGCTTCCAAAATCATTTAAAATTTTAATTTTGATCATTAATTCCATTTTTAACTTCTTTTAAGTATGTAACATAGAAATTTTTAACCATTTAGTGGGATTAACCAAAAAAACATATAGAAGGTAGATTCTAGAGAAGAAAATCTAATGCTCATTCATTTATATCTTTTGTTCTTCTTAATTTGGTAATGGATTATTTTCCCCCTTAACATTTAGGGGTAAAATTATTTTTTATTACGGAATGAGAGGTTTCCCCTTTTATAATTCCTGAGTTCTTGAACATTATGTTTTAAGACTATTTTTTCTTCTATAAGAAGTTGGTCACAATTTCTGAATTTTGTTTTATTATCATGTATGATTATATTTGATTTTAGATGATGTAGTTATTATTTCTTTTTATTTCAAGAAACATATATCCCTCCACTATATTATGTTTTTTATATGATCGAATATACTAAGGTTTATATGTCATGTACAATGAGATCACCAGTACATGTGGGTGGGGTAGTGGATATTCATGATTGTTTGGGAAAAACAAGATTTTATGGATAATTTCTTAAATCAATTGGGGTTATTCAATACACCAATATCACACATTTGAAGGACTGTATAACAATATTATACTATTGTACGGTTTATTCTCAACATTTGAATTTGACCAATGGAGGGAGGTGAAATGATTGTGGAATATAACTCTTATCAACTTATCTTTACAAAATTGGATAAATTTGAACTAAGGTAGAAATTAAATTGGAAACTTTTCCCTGACTTGATCAACCTAATAATATAATTGTTTTAAATCTCTTAATTTGTAAATTTTATTCTATTCTTATTTATAAATTTTAGTCCATTTATTTATTGTTTTATATTCTTTTCAAAATAATACAATTTCCAAAACACCTCATTTTCACCCTAATTAAAGGTTACAACATTATTTTTATGTGCTCATATCTGGGGTAAACCAACATTAACCACTTTAATGTAGTCTTAACATAGTGAATATTTGTTTTTTTCACACCCCGCCAGAGACTTGTGTCATAATATGGCATCGTTTCCAGGGAGGTGGTGCGGTTAATTTTTTCTTCTTCATTTATATTTAACATTGTGTTAATAGAACCCCAAACATTGATCCTTTCCCCATAGATCAAGAAATTTAAAAACGTTATTGAAGAGGCATTGAAACCCAAATTTTCAATATGAATTTCAGAAAATTTATCTTGGATACTAGATAAAACTTCAATTCTTCACTCCGAGCCTTTCATCATGGATGGAAACTAGAAGCAAACACTTAGAGACTTATGTACACCAAAATTAATTATTCAAAACACTAAAATTTAAATGAGAAGATACAAAATTATTTTGAGATTCTACCTTACAAGATCCCATTTCTTACAAAATTTCAAGTCTTATTATGTGGAGTCCCAAAAAAACATATTAAAGAGTTCACACATGTCTTCACTACTTTCAAACATCATGGAGTCGCTGAGGAGATGGTAAGGTTGATGGAATAATAATTTTCATCTGAAGGTGTATTAAACAATTTTTTTATAGAATAAAACTAGGATACCCACTTGATTGGAATTACATAGTGATATGTCTCATGCAATGATTCTTCCCTATCTCTTTCAGCAAAACCATCAGGAAGGAAATATATGTCATTAGACAGCCATTTAGAGAAACCCTTTATGATTATTGGGAATGATTTAAAAACAAATGTGCTAGTTTCCCTACTAAATCAATATAAGAATATCATTTTATTATCTTATTTAAAAAGTTTTACTAGATTTTTATAGAAACCATATGTAAGAATCATTTGTACATTCATTGATTGGATGTCACCAGAAGAAGCCAATAGAATGAATGAGATGATTTACCAAAACTCGCAACAGTTTGGTATAAGAGGTACAATATAAAGTGGTATCCATGAGGTATAAACATCTCATCAATCACCCATACTAGTAACTAGGATTGAAGATCTAACCATATTTGTGAAACTGACGTCCTAGAAACAATTGGATGACCAACAAAAACTAGCTCATGTATGATGTCTATTCTTATCACCTGATCCTTTCACATACCTATGTTGTAAAATATAGGCTATAAAAACTTGTGTAGCAACATTTTATCCAACTAAGTAATAAAAACAATGATTGAGTGAGCTTATCCCATTTCAATATGCATTTGGAGACTATCAAAATCAACCTAGACCCCATACCAAAACCAGTTCCAAAACCAACCACCTTTATCGAATAAATTCCAAAACCCACAACCATTTAAAAAAACATAATATTCTAACTAGACATCATACCAAAATCCACCCAAATTACAAAGTCCCTATGAACATACATCCACTAGTAAATAATTCCAATTCAAAACCAACAACTGATATCTGAGTTTAAGGGGCTAAAACACAACCTAACAAATTTTTTCAATAAGATTGAATGTATCAAAGAATTCATAAAAAAATATAGGGAAAATACTATAAAAAACAATTAACATATTGAAATAGAATGTGAGAATGATACAAAATGAATTGGAAAATAAATATCCCCACAATTATCCAATGAACATGAAACAAGACCATCTGAGATGGGGTAGATTGATTTTGGAAATTCAAAACAATATTTGAAAATACACCTAGTAGAAGAAAATAAAGGGGAAGAGGAGGAGGATATGATATGTAAATTTAAAAAATGTATAATAAATCCTTTCATCCACAATTTCAGTCAAAGATGATTGAATCAATGAGATTTTATAAAGAACAACATTAAAAAAATTCTTGACACCTTCTAGAATGTGGAAATCAATACCCCCTTAATGAAGAACTAAAATAAAATCTAATTTATATTAACATATTAAAGGATATTTTTACCAAAAATATAGAATTCAGGGGAAATTAAGGATCAACGTTGGAAGAAGTGTCTGAGCCCTTATCACACCATAGTTTCCAACCAAATTCCATGATCTTGGTACATTTTCAATCCCTTGCACCATTGTCTCTTTAAATTTATCTAATTATTTATGTAAACAATGTTCTTAAATAAATGTATTTCCTCACTTAGTATCCAATTATTTTCAAAAGGGATCCTTGTATCCTATAAGAGTGGTATTTCAACTTGTAAACAGATCAATAGTTTTCTCAACAAAAGTTCTAGAGGATGTCCAAGTGGAAGTCCAAGATCTATTACTCATAGATCACTTATATTCGCATAATATGGAATAATATAGGATCATGACACACCCATCCATCATTTTTTGGATACCATTCATGAATACAACCAAAACCATGAGCAATTTCCATGAAGGGAAACTCCCCTTGGAGTTTGGAGACATCTCTATCCTCTTCAATATTTTTTGAATCTATAAGGCACCCATGATATGATCATTCACTCATTAAACTCTCCCATGAGGTTGGTACTGACCAACTTGATAAATATGGTTCATTATATGAATTCATATCCTTATGATTGAATACATCCCTTGAAAATATCACATAGAATTTAGATTCCCAAAACAATAGAGAATCTAATTCCATGTGGGATGGAGAGGAAAAATATAATTTAATTGATGTTTTTTTAAATTATGATGAAAATTTTATGATATCAAATGTGTGGGAGTTCCATCCTTTGGATGTTGGGAACCTCAGTTTAATTTCATCCCTTGATCATCCCCTTGATATTAAATTGAAACAACTCCCACGGATTTGAAATATGTGTACCATAGGAAGGGAGGGAAATTACTAGTGATAGTTTTGAATAGTCTATCTGGAACCCATAAAAAATATTTGATTGAGATTTTGAGAGATATTTTATGAAAAATATTCCGGATCATTGGTGAAATCCCTTGAATAAAACCAAATATATTCTCAGATATAATTCTTCAAGAGGGAGATTCCAAACCTATTATACAATGAAAAAAGGATTCTAAATACTTCCTGGATGTGGGTTGTGAATAAAAATATTGAAAAGATGTTATAGGATGGGATCATATATCCAATTTCAGATCCATAATTGTGTATCCCCATTAATATAGTTACAAAAAAAACATGCCTAACCATAGTGGGGAATGAAAATAATGAATTATTCCCAGGGAGAATTCAAAATAGATGAAGAGTGAGTAATTATTTTAGAATGTTGAACCAGGTCACTTAGAATGATCATTTCTCTATACCCCTCATTGAACATCTTCTATATATATTGGTTGGGAGATCTCATTAGGGCTTTTTATGGATTTTATGCTATTTCCAGGCACCTATTACTACCAAGGATCAAAAGAATACAACCTTTACCTGCCTCTTAAGAACATTTTAATTTAAAAGGACTCCAATTGGATTATTTAAAAATCTAGTTACAATTTAAAGGAGCTGGGTAAGTATTTTTTTGGTCACATTGAATATTTCATTGTTGTTATCTAGGATGATTTATCAATTTTGGGAAATGCATTTAAACATTTTTTTGAAAAATATAGACAAATTTTTGGAAACCATTTTTTACAAGAATATAGTTTTAAATATTAAAATGATCAATTTCATGGTCAAGAAGGGAATCATACATGGTCATGCTACTTCAATAAATTAATTGCTGTTGGTAAATTAAAAAATGATATGAAATTTTTTTTCCATACCAAACTTTTCTGAAATAATTTATAAATTTTTTTGTACATGTAGGATTCTTTAAGAGGTTTATCAAAGATTAATGTATGATTTCTGTAAATATTTCTTGATGTATTTTAAATATTATGATTATGATTTCAATGGTGCATGTATGGAATTCCTCGATGAGTTGATGGGATGATTTATTACACCACCAGTTATGAAACCACTAAATCAGGAAGAATCATTTCAGAATCTTTGGGATTTTTCCAACCAAATAGTCGGAAATGACCTCTCTCAAAAAATTGATGGGAGTCTATAAGTCTTTTACTATTCTTTATGAACTATAAATGTAGGCCAATTCAGTTACTAAACAATATAATAATAGTTTTTAGAAGCTTTTTTGATTTGGAAATATTTAGATCACGTCTTTTGAGAACTATAGTCACTATGTTTTTTGATTATGTAGTTCATTGGTACTTGATGAAAATAGATGATGTTGAACCAAGTATATTGAGATGGATGTCACTAATTAAGAAGTTCAACATAGAAATCCAGGATAAGGAGAGATTAATGAACCAAGTGGTTGATCATATATGTAGACCACCCAACACAGTTGAATCCTAAATTATTGACAAAAAACCGTTGAATGATTACCTTATAAATGATTAGTTGTACGTGACTGAAGGAGATGTTCTTTAGTATGAATATGTGGTCAATTGAATAGAAATAACATTGTCCACACCATATTTCAATTACAACTAAATTATAAAACAAAATTCTAAATCATAATATTACATTAGTGGTGATCCATTTCGTTGGAATATTTTCATTAACCATGTGATAAAAAGGTGTTTAAATGAGAGCCAACTTGGTTATTTCTTTGATTTTTGTCACACATTAGATTTTGGGGACAACATTGGACCTCAAACGAGAACAATCATGGTTTTAGAGTCTAGAATTTGTTATTCCATGATTAAGATTGTCATGAATTTGGAAAAAGGTGTAAAAATAGTAATTCATATATAAATATTTCAAAGTGATATGAAATGACCAAACAACCACTTAATGTTTGTGAGATTTTTTATGTTTATGGGATAGATTTTGTGGAACCTTTGTTAATTTCATTGGTGAATTCATATATGTTTCTAGAAGTTGAATATTTTTTTAAATGTGTGGAATCAAATTCCACTAGGATAGAAGATACTAATATTTTTTTCTGATTTAGTTAGGGATAACATATTTTTTAGGTTTGGAGTGCCTAGAGCCATCATTAGTGACTCGAGGACTAACATTTTTAATAGGATAATAGAAGATTTTCTAAATAAATATCTGGTGCATCTTAAAACATGATCTCCCTATCATACACATACTAATGGTCAAGATGATATTTCCAAAACAAAAAATAAAAGTTATTTTAGAGATGAATATTAAACCCAAAAAGGAAGGAATGGAGAAAAAGGATGGAAGACAAATTAGGTGCAAATATTAAAGCCTAAAAACCATAATTATAATGAGTCCAAATAGGAATATTTATGGAAAAACTTTTATCCTACATTTGGAATTGGAACATATAGAGTATTGGGCTATGAGGAAGATGAATTTGGATCTTGAAATTACTATGAAGAGAGAAGACTGTATTAGTAAAAATGTGAGGAAATTTGAAGGGTATCCATTGAAAATTCCATGATTTAGAGAAAGATAACCAGTGTGGATCACGAAATATTGATCTAACTGAAATACTTCCCTCCTGGAGACATAGTTTCTTTATTCAACTAATTACTCAATATGAATCTAGGTAAAAATTGTTAAATATTGGAAATTCCATTTATAGTTACTCATTTATACCCTTTTTGATCATTATATATTCTGAAGGATACCAAAAATATCCATTCACTATTAATGGAAACATGCTCATGAAATTCAATGGGAAAATTCCATCAGATCTAGTGGAGGATATCACACTTCACCAAACTATTTATCAATAGAATCAACTGGGACTCACTTCTCATTTACACTGTCATTCTAGTTGTTATTTATTTTAAAATATTCATACATGTAAAATTTAAATGAATTCATTATAGACACTACAATATTTATGTATGGGGGATGGAACCGTCATAGTTTATGATTTCCAATTATTATCTTCAAGTAACAAAAAATGTGTATTTTTCACAACAATTTGTGGTTCATTTTTATTTTGTTTTTTGTTCATTGAAACATGTGATATTATATGATTATCTTTTCTTTTTTCAAAACTAAAATCAATGATGGGAAAAATTTATTTCATAAAACTGAGCTTCATTAAATTATTAAAATTACATTGTTTCAAGTTCAAATCATTTTGAATTTCATGTATGTATACTGAGTTTTGAATCCCATGCCACCTCTCATTATCTTTATATATTAAATCACATTTTTTTGTGGTTTATAAACCATTTTTTCATTTTATTTTCATTCAACTAATTTCATGATAGGACCAAATATTGGTTCCTTTAATGAAATTTTTTTTATTAGTCTCAAAAAATGAGGATTTGAGGTAATTATTTTTAATTATTGAGTCATTTCATTGATTTTAAAACCATTTTAATGAGAATACCTTTTTATGGTTTTCCATTCTCCTTTAATCATATTATATCTTAGAATATATGAACAACCTATTGGGTTTTCCACATTACAAATTGAGTTTCCCTATAAAACATTCTCTTGAAGAAAAATTGCCTGATATAGTTGAACTTACATGTTGTGTATGTTTTATTGTATTATGCTGCCTCTTTGGATGATACTTATGTTTGAAAGTAAAATGTTGAGGAGATGATTATTTACACTAAAAAATCATTTTGTTAAAATTTCTACATTTATAGAGCTTTCATGATATGAGATGTTGTACCTTTCTGAAGCTTCCAGAATAGAAGGAATGTTATTCTTACCTAAAAATTTAAATAAAAATTATGTTTCAGAAGATTGGAATTATTCATAAATAATGAATGATGTGACCTTTCATATATTTTACTGTTTATGGAATTGATTTTCTACTGTGGGGAGTGAGGAGGAGACCATACTTGAGTGAATTTTAAAATCTTAAAATTTTTCATAAATAGAGCCAAACAATCCATATCCTGTCTTAGGAATTTCTAAATATATATCCTGCAAATCAAAATCCAAAAAACAAACCAGAAAAGTACTCATGATGTAAACATCCCCATGTCATAAATCGGTTGGCGAATTAATAATTTATCAATCATATGGAAACTATATCATCGGATTGGATGAGAAAAGACTTATAGAAAATTAACATTTGTGAGATGTGAAAAATTCATGTCAGATACGGTTTTTTAAGAATGTGAGGATAAATAAAGAGGAAATATATTGAATGATATAATTTGAAAACGTGAAATATTATTTGAGGAGGTATGATATCTTGGGTTTCGTGGTGATAAATTGTTGAATCCCCATAATACTAGTTTTGAAATATCATTGATTGGATTTGATGTTTATTTTTCTAGTATGTGAAGTTATACGTGAGGGGCAATTGATAAAGATAATATTTTAACAAATAATTATATTTTTTAATGATTTAATCTCTATTAATTAATCAATTATAATTTATTTCCATCATTTTATGATTTATGGGTAGTTTTGAGCAATAATTTGAAAATTGGTTATTTCTGGAAATTTAACTATTTTTTATAACCTTTTTATTATGGTCATAATAATTACAATTTTATTCAATTTGAGATAATCCTTATTTTGGATTTTTTTTCAACTTCATTTTCTGGACCAAGATATAATTAAAATTCCTACATGCCCAAAAAATCAATACATTGGAAAACATATTATGGCCATAATAATGGACCATAGCACATTAAATAAGAAATATCTCATGATACCTAACTCTGTATAAGGTGATTCTATCATTAATTGAAATAGGTCTTAATGTTCCATGTTCAAATTAAATTTCATAAAACAATTCTCTCATTTAGGAAGACTTTGAATGAGTCAGAGTGGAGAAGGTGTAACAGTATTTCGTGGCCATAAACATTCAATTCAGTAATTCATCCATAAACTCTTGTACACTTCTAACAAAGATTATTAATTTTTACGATCAATAAATAACTTCCTTTTAATATCATTTATGAAGGAACCAAGTCTATTCTCTTCCGTCTGGTGTGTCCGAACTAAAGCAATCATATGGTGGACATATTATGGAGAAAAACATTTATATTCATTCTTTTATCTCTTTTGTTACTCATAGTTTTGTAAAGGGTTATTCATACCCCTTCTTTATATACACCATTCACATTGAGGGATAATATTCTTTGTGGTTGGGGAAGGAGATGTTTTTAGATTTTCAATTATTATGTTCTTGCACGTAATGATTTTAGATTCCTTTCTATAATCTACATAGTTGACATCAATTTCTAATAGAGTTTTTAATTATCATTTATGATTGTATTTGATTTTAGATTCTGTTTTTTATATTTATTTGTTAAATGATCAACATCTCCCTCCAATCGTTATGGGTTTATATATGATGGAATATTCTAGGGCTTTGTGGTGATTTACATAGTGATCGCTTGCACTGGTGGTAGGGGATGTGGACATTTTTTATTATTTGGGATAAACAAGAACCAAGTGGTAATTGCCTAAATAATTTTGGGGTATCATATAAAAATATGTCACACATTGGAAGGATTTTAGACCATGGTGATATTTTGGTAAGGTTTTTTCCCACAGTTACAATTTATATAGGGAGTGAGTTGAAATGATTGTGCAATCTCACATTTTTCAGCATAGCATACAAAAATTGGAGAAATTCAAACTAGGATAGAATTAAAATGAAAAAACCTACCATGATCGGATCACCCTTCTCATATAATATTTCTTCAATAACTTTTTTTGATAATAATTTCTCATTATTTTTCTTAATTTTATTCCATTGATTAAGTTTTATCATTTCTTTTAAAAATCAATCAATTTAAAAAACACCCAATTTTCTATCTAATTAATGGTAATAGCTTGATTATTTGGAATTCATTTCTATATAAATCCTAGGATAACAATGTTAATTCAATCATAAATTAGTGAATAATTTTATTTTTCTCACCCCATAATAGAACCATCAAAAATACAATGTATTCATGCTTTTTAATATCATATATGGATGTAGAGTTTTCGTAGGGGTTGTAATTTGTATTCCATGTTTTTTATGACTTTTTAGGGTTTGGAGTGTGTTAGTGATGTGGTATATCAGCTGTTGATTCAACCACGGATGGAAAGAATCAATGACATCATCCATGAATCTTTTCCCCATCAATATCATTATGATGACTCACATGTCATTAGATGTGGAAAGATGGATTTTGAGGGTGATGTGACATCCATGGATCTACTTTTTGAGATCTAAGACCATAATGAATATGTTATGTGTGGGATATTCATCCCTTCACATTGTGTGATATTGAGGTGTGGTGTCTTCGAAAACAATACTTGTGAACAAGAAACATAATTGTTTCTTTAGTATATTATCTTCTTTTGTATTTTCATTTTTTTAATGTGATCTAACGTTTTTATGGTTTATGAAATGTATTATATTCATTTTACTACATTTCATTGTTGGATGTTTCATTTGGGGTGTAACGATATCCTTTTGAGGTTTCTCATGGGATTGTTATTCAGACACTTATATTTCCTTCTTCTTTTATGAGTTTTTATATTCTAAATACTGATATTTTTTGTTTGTATTTAATGTTAGGGTCAAAATTCATAGATTATTCCATATATTCTTTAGGTATTCGTGTTGTTATGATAGATTTTTTATGTGTTCCAATGGGAATAATATATTTGTTTTCTTTAAAAATGCCACCATACTATGGTGGTGGGTGTGGTTAAATCCATTTTAATACTTCACAGTATATTGGTTATTATTCTGGTATTTTTTCTATTGGTTCATTTATATTTTTCAAGAAGTGGGACATTTGGTTTTTGGATACACTATAATGAGTGAAACATCCTATCTTATTATTTTGAAGGGTGTTTCATGTGCAGTTTCACCAGTTCGAAACATAGTTGGAGAAAATTACACAGGGATCCCATTTTCTAGGATTAGTCTTAGATGATCACCATGTGAGAGAATGGAAATGTTGATACCACCATTTCATGGGGATGAGTGTAATGAGGAGAAAATAACAGGGATTTAATCATTATGTCTACGTGGTTATTTGTGTTCAGTATCAGGGGATAAAAAAACTTAGACCATATCATAGTAAACTCTATGGTGGTCAAAAAAATGGATTTTTAAATTCATAGGAATCAAGGGTTAAAATCATGAATTAATCATCTATGATTTAAATGACCTCACTAAGGATTTTTGAGTACCTCCATTCCATTATGATGGCCTATGGAATATCCACAATAAAAAGGGTCATTATAGAATCCTTGATTTAATTTTTTATATTTTCTTGTGAAATATTTGACCCCTTAACCCATCATAAGCTTCAATTCACACATTTTCAGTGTTCCACACCTTGTTTTATCCGGATCATAGTCTAACAAATCATGGTACTCCCCTTTCACCTCTCTTATTTGTTCTTCATGTACTTCTTCCATTTATAATTTCATTGTAAGTGGAGATCCATTGTTCGGGATGTCAATTGATAGGGATTTTTAATATCCTGTCATGATTAATTTTCTACGGTATTTTATTCAATATTTTCTAATTTTTTATTTTATGTACTTCCAATTAAAATGATAAACATTATATTGAGGTATGGTATCATTGTTATTACCTTATTTTAGGTGTGTTTGTGGAAATGTATTCGGGGTGGATTGTATGGGTTTACATAATAATATAAATAATAGACCTAATATAAAAATGAAAGAGATATGATCACATCTTACTTGTTTTTTGATACTTCATGTGAGTTTATACTTGTTCTTTTTCTTTGAGGAACATAATGGTTATTAGGAACATTTTTTATGTTGTGGTTGTTGTTATTTGTGTATCTTATTGTGAATCATTACTTATAATCACCATGTATAAAAGGCTATGAAATTTTTCATTTCTAATTAACCTGTTTCTCATATAAATATAGATTATGTTATAATACCCTTAAAAGAAAATACGTTTTGACATAATATGATTATTAGGAATTTTTTCTTTAGGTAAATGATTTAATGTGATGTTACGTGTTGATGTGCTTGTTGAAAAAATAGTGGATGTTATGTGAACTGTCTTGGGGTTTTTGTGATGATGGTGTTGTCAGTATGAGATGTGGTACATGTTCTAGTTATAGATTTTTGATCGGTTGTCATGGGATTTGATAACAGTTGATGTAAAATAGTTGGATTATGGTGATTTATACGGTGAGGAATATGTGTTGGGAAAATTGTTGACATTCTTTTAGGTTCATATTTTTTATATGTATGTGACTTTATCTTTTGGTGTGTTTTTTTAGAATCCAAGGAGATAATGATTAAGGTGTTATTAATGAAATTGAATTGACTAGGGTTGGAAATTAAATTTTTAGGATATAAGACTAATGTATAATAATTTTATTAATGAATATAATGATTAATGAAATTATAAAATTAAATTGAGAGTGGTAGTAATAGTTAGTATTTATTAAATATAAAATGAATGGATTAATAAACAGTTGTTTCTTTGAAACTAGTAAATCCATAAATTTTTTAACATGAAAAGGGAAGGAAAATTGTGGTCTGTGTGTGTCTTTTTTGTGTGTGTGTTGTATTTGTGGTGTCATTCATCGATGGTAGGGATCATGAGATATAGTGGTGATGATTTAGGATCAGCTACTGGAGTTGGATGTGAACCCATATGTTTGTTATTATATGATATATTATATATATTATTTTTATGTTATTTATATATAAACCCCACCCAATTTGGATAACCTTTTAGATGACCATTTTTTTTATTTGGTTGTTTTCCCCAACATCTTAGTATGTGGTGAAACTGATGGCTGGCTACACACTCTTCTCGAATGTTTCTAAAGTAGTTGTGAAAATTATGGTAGGTTGTAGATATGTCTTGTAATGATAATGTCATTGGATAGATATTCCATGTGATGAAGAGGATACAATATGTGTTTGGGTTATGTGTGGAAATGGGAGGGAATGTGGTTTATTTTATTAACATTCATGATACCCTACTACAATGGTAATGTTAAGAGTTTGTGATATGGAGTTTTATTGAAACGATTATATGATTTTATACAATATATTTTTGAGGTAATTAGGGATAAATTTTGATCCATATAAAAGATGAATATATATATGATGTTATGGAATGGAACGAATTAGAGCACACAACATATAACTTTGGAGTGGGAGAGAATAAAATCATTGGGGAATTGGATGAAAAGGTACCTTAATAATAATTATCATCTGAAGATATTCTATTATACATAGATGTTTAATTTTATTAGAGTTCCAGATTGAGGTTGAGATGGAATGTTTAACTATTTTGGTTCTTCCTAGTTATTTATTATCCATTGGTGAGTTTACATGATATACCATATGTGTGATCCTAATAAGTATACATCTTATTCCCACTATACGTATATATAAACTATTTTTTGTAATCTAGGTTGATTTTAGGGACTGATCTATACATTAATATCATTGGTATTTGAGATGTTATTGAGTTACTATGGTATTATTTATCATTTTATACATGGAAAATTTATTTTTATATTCTTCAATTTGATCATACATTGGGGGACATTTTTTCCCATTTATTTTATGGGATGGAGTTTTTTGGTGGTTTTTATACTATCTCCTGATCCTATATAATGATTATTTAGTGTAATTACTCCCACATGTGTGATTTTTTATACCATCACAGTTAGTCTCTAACTCGGGGCCTACTAGAAGAGGGACTTAGTGAGACATTATCTCAATTAATTCATTGTCGATCTAAGAGGGGTACATATGGTTGTGGGGGTTCTTGAATGATCGAAGGTGGATCATGCTGGGGTGATCCAATCATGTACTTGGGGATCGGTACTCATCATTTCTGGAGGTCATGCTTGGTAGTGTGACTTATAATCAATACATTAATACATAATGTTTTTAAGGAAATGAGTAAATGAGAAATACCTAATGATGAATCTATTTGTTTTTAAGGAATATCAATATCTAGTTCTAGAATTATTATGATAGACAAGATACCAAACCTATATAAAAGAATTTAATATGATAATGGGTAATTGTGTAAATATTATTCATGTTGACTTGAATAATTACTTGGTGATGTGGTTTGATATGGTATCTTGAATGATGTGTGAATTCCTTATTGGATATCAGTTCCATCCCTCCATAAGGTTCTTTAAATGGGTTTAAACCCCCTCATTTCTGACAACCATTCATCAAATTATGACCCAATCATGCCACATCGTGATGATAAATGTGAAGTCCCACATTGGGTGAGATAGAGTTCCATGCATTCATAAATATACTATAAGGGTAATCTCTCCCTACATGATTCTTTTTATAGTGATGACCAAGGATGCTGATGGTAAAATTTAACAAGATTAGTTGATCTAAAGTGGACAATATCTCTTTTATATGGGGATATAATTTCTGATATCAAAAATTAGAGTTGGGGGTAGATTCAAACCACTTCATTAATGTAGAAGGGGAAATTGTTTGATATAGGATGATTCACCCCCCATGGTTCTTGACATTGGTTTTAAATACCTCTTGTCTATCTTTTAAGAATCACATTATGAGACACACATTCTATGATGGGATACAAAATAATGTGTCAAACATAGGATAAGGGGGTTCTATTAAATAAAAAATATACACTATGTGAACTCTCTACATAAAAGTATACTTTTCCAGTGACAGACTAGGGGGAAAACATTAGGGTTGTGAGCTGAAGTGGATAATAACACGTGTACAAATTAATTGAACATCTCACATTTTATATAAAAATCCACTTGATGTAGTATTTCATTTTTATAGACAATGTATTTGAAGAATCCCAAAAAAGCTACATAGTCTAGATGAAATGTCTAAAGAATATGATAAAGATGTATAGTAATGTTATAGTAGTTATATCTATAATAAAAAAGACATATCATTGAATTATTAATCAATTAATGAATGGGGTTCTTAAGAAATGATAATTGTATTAGGTACCTTGTATATATATTAATAATTATTATATTCTAAAAGTGTATTTATAATTTTGTGTAAGGTTTTACACTTTTTCAACAGGAGAATATTTTTTTGTCTTTAAGGAGACATTTGGTCAAGACATGACCTAGATATGATAGAGGATACAACTATATAGGATCTCTTCATTAGGAGGATTTCACCATGATATAATCCCATGATTTTTAGGCTTCGAGAAGGTTTGGAGGTCATATTGATAAATACTACATTGTGTTGTGAGTGAATTTTTGGATGGAAATATAATGAAGTCCCTCAATGTGTTAGATTATTTTTGATCGAGGTGAAGTTCATATATAAGATTATTTCCTTTGAAAATAATTTTAGGATTTGTCAAATCATGGGATAAAAAGTCACATTTTGAGGATGTTATGCAAGATTATTTCATATAATGGGAAACCAATAACATATTGTGATTGGATATTGGCATATTTCGGTGTTTCTATTTATGTGTATCTTCTTACACTATGGAAAATAATACTGAAGTATGATGCCTTGTGAAAAATTGAATATTAGAACAACATTTAATTATAGGGACCCCATGTGGGTTTGGTTTTATGAAACTTTTTGATGGTTTATTCGATTTAGAGGAGGCTCTCTTCCTGACACGTTTTAGGAACAAATTAAATTATAGGTTTTCACTATGAAGAAGAAAGTCATTCTTTGAAATATATTTCAATATTTAATAATCAAAATTTCATAAGGTCATGTTTCGGGAGTTGAATCTAACCAATTTAGATATCTTACTAAAAATAAAATATCAATAATTATGAATAAATAAAATTAAGGAAATAAATATTCTAAAAATAAAAGTGAAACCATTATGGGAAATAAGGTGAAGAAAAAGGATTTCACAATAATAATGTAGAAATGAGAAAAAGAAGTTACATAGAAGTGCTTGAAAAAAACCACGATAAAAAATCCAGTTGTGTTTGAAGGAATATCAAATAAAATATAAGAGAAGTAACTTATAATGAAGTGTTAAAAATTTGCAGACAAATATCATGATATTCGATGAAGATTTCTAACAAGATTTTTTGTGTACCTTCAAGTGGATGAAAATGGATCATAGATATACACCACTATACGTATAATTTAACTCCTTGCCCATGAAGGCTTGAGACATTTTTACTTAGAGGACCGGTGATTTCCTTGAGTGTTTGAGAGAAGTGAGCTTTATAACCTATGATGGTTGACATCCTATAATGTTAGTGATGTTTCTTATAATTTTAAAATAAATTATCTTATTATTTCATTACATTGGTACATATTCAACGAATAATAATTGTATTAGCACATTTTATATGAACCAACTAAAATTAATTTTTCCCTCTTCTTAATTGTAAAGACTCAAACAATCAGGTCCCACCTGATCAATGGACGATCAGGTAGCTACAACCCCAAGGACACCTTCATAGGCCATAGGCTTGTGAGAAGTGCCAAGAAGGAATAATTTAAAGGGGAGACCTATTCCAAAAGTACATGAACAAACACACCCAACCATCTCCATGAAGTAGTATAGAGGAAAAAGATATCAAAATAATTAACATCTCTAGTAAAAAATATGAAAGTAATAACCACTAGCGAATATAATGGGTGCAATGGTGTAATCTAAATTTCAAATAGAAAAATATATACCCACCCAAAAATTATGTCTCAATCTTAAAGTAACTGGAATAAAAAATAGTTGAGAGATCCTATCTCCTGGTATCAATGACTAACCACCGTGTATAGTCTATGCACCTTATTAACCCTATTTTTCACTAAGATCACTAATGATATATGTATATTATTTTTAATACACGAAACTTGAATAATAATCACATGCATGAGGGAGTGTATATATTCCCAGTAGAGCACCATGAAAACTAAATGGAGATAAATACAATAAAATATATAATTGGTCAAAACAACCTAAAAAAGGAAGAAAATTAAACACACACACACACACACACATATATATATGTTCATATTATAAAAAAATTGTAGTGAAAGAGGATATCCATCTGTAACCCCAACAATGACTGATGAGTATTCCAGCTGCACCAAAAAAATAGACTATGGTTTTCAGTATCTTGTGTATTTGATGAATTAACCTTGTTGGGGACTCACACATAATCAATTTTCTTGAATTCTATGGGGTAACAATATAATAGTATTGGACCCACTCCATCATGCATCAGTGGGGTGGGGTGCTCCTCTGTAGATAGAGGAACCATGCCCTTATGTGTGTATGTGTGTGCGGGGGGTGGGGGGTACACTAAATATGTAGAGGACCCACACCCTAGTCTATTTGTGAGGGGGTTATACTCCATTGGTTGATCTAGGACAAAAATCCCCATTTCATATAGGGGTTCCACTAGGAAGGTACATCTACCACACACCAATCCCTTAGGGGTGGGGGGTCACTTAATTAGTAAATAGAGGACCCACACCAAGGTGCAATAGGGGATTCTACTTAGAAGATAGAGGACTGATGTTATAGTCCAATAGGGTTGTTTCAATCAATATGTTGATAGTTGAACCACTCCCTTGTGAATCATGGTGGTGTTACTCAAAAGGTGTATAACCCACACCCTAGTGTGTCTCCGGTGCCACTCAATCTAGTGTGAGTAGTATGGGGGGCCCACACAGTGGTATGAAAGGGGGTTTCCAACATCAACGATTCTCTAATCATCCTGTTTGATCATTAACATCATCAATAATATCATAAAGTAGATTCATGCATTAAAAATTCCTTATTTTATAAAAATTGAAACTATGAAAGATTCTATCATGTTCTAGACCGAATAATTATTAGTATATTTTAATTACAGAACAATATATAAGTCTATTTTAAGGGGATAGAAAATGATTATGTATCTCAATAATGGATTACATGGACTCTAAGGGGTCCACATGATATGTGGTACCACTCCAAGTATGTCTAAGATGTCCCCTAGATTGGGATCAGAGTCCATGTAATCGTACGCAACAAGTAAAGATCCCACATGGTTTATCATAGAAACCCATAGAATACCTTTTTTCTCATAGACATTATTTTTTTGGACTATGTACAAGTACTAGAACATTTACATATACTCTCAGAATATATTTTGTTTCCTCCTACAAGGGTCCTGGGTGTTTTTTATAGAAAAACATCATGATTACTCATGGAGGGTCACATGGTTTGTGGACCGACAATATGGTGTAAGAGCCATAACCTTTCCCAAAACCTAGAGGTAAATTATGTGTGGGGATAGATGACTTGTTCTCTACAACCACATTTTATGCAAGGTCCTTTTCATAAATGTATTGGTTCATTACATAAAGCCCAGATCATTGACTTCTGTTGATATTTGTTCCATTTGACAACACAAAATTGATGGTAGTCAGCTATTTCCATCACTTTTAAAATTATAATGGATGGAAAATAGATTTTGTTTATTTGTATGAATCTTATACACTTTCACTGCTCCAGTTGTCAAAATAAAATGATCTAGGATCCTAGATCCTTATTAATCAGATATTTCATCTCACAAAAAACAAGATCTATCCATAAATCTCCATCCCAGACATCCTTCACACAACCATCATGAATCTGTGGGACTGATAATGATAGAACATGGACATATAATGTTGAACCACCACATCATAAGAAAATGGAGAGAAATGGGAAGAATTTTTGGGGGAATGTCACCAGAACCAAGGAATAATCATCATTTGACAATTAATCTAGGAAATGATTATATATTGACAATCATAGATTGAGACCGTGGCATAAATTAAAAAATAAATTAATTAAAATAAATTAACATTCTATAGAGCTCATATGAAGGGTGGAAAACGCATATCAAAAGAAGATAATCAAATATCCATGCTGAGACATCTAATCCCATGAAAAATCACTGCTGATTTGACCTACCTTAATTTAGGATCATTTTACAGAGAATAATGTGTTCTAAAATGATTAGGGTGATCCATTTTGTATTCATTCAATCGATCCACCTTGATTCGTTCATAGATCGTTTTTTGATGCTGATTTTCCAATGAATGTAGTTAGAGATCCTCTAAATTGGACTTTTTTTAGTGTTTCTAAATAATTTGAATTGTTAAAATGGATTATATTTATATGGTTTAATTAAAAAAATTTACAAAACATACAAATAATTTATTTATTTAATTTAAATAAATACACCCCCCAATAGTTACCTCAACGAGACATACATCACAAACCATCCTTTTGTTGAACATAGGGTAAACCCCACACTTAGATTAGATCTATGTTATTTGATTTTTTTTATTTAAGATTCAATTCAATAAATATTAAATTTATTTTGGAATAACATTGGGTATATGATATTAATATATTTAATTTTTTTAAAATAGAACTTATAGTGTCACTGGGCCTCGATATCTTAAGTTTTATTAGTTCATAGCATCAAAAAATATTCCTTCATATATTTCGTAGTCTAACAAGAAAATAAATACATTATTCTCTCCAACAATGATTTTAATGCTATAAATTTTCTCACTAAACACAATGGTGGGGATACAAATCCCACATCTAGAAATCCTGCTACTAGGAACTCTCTGGCATGATCCCATGACTCCAAAACACAAAAAAAAATGGAAGATTCTATACTCATAAGATACTTTCCTTATGATCCTTGATTTGCATTGGGTGATGCATGAAGGTAGTTCAATCCTCAATGTCCATCTCTCCCTGTTCTATAACTTGTGTAGGATCTTGAATGTGCCCGCTCACCCATAACACATATAGGATATCAAGAACCTTATCCAGCTATGGGGGTTTTTATTGGTGGGAAGAAACCTCAACAACCCTCAATATGTTCTTAAATATCCCGATTAAACATGAGGATTTCTTTCCTTCCTTTCCAACATACTTAATCATTATCATGGGGAGACTCTCAAGAAATAATAGTCTCTCTACTCAAACTCCGAGGGCCTATGATATTGATCTACATATTATATTTATCAGATCTATCCAATCCTCATCTACTCATGGATCACATGGACCTTATTTTTTTCTTCAACTATCTATGATCCAACTAGAGTTATATGTCCAATCTTGGTCTAGCAAAGGGGTGGCCTTCACAATCTCTTATATAAGGCCTTTAATGGTACCATGCTAACCATAGATTGGTAGATATTATTATAAGAAAAAATTTGAAAGGTAAGAGATCATAATAGCATCATATGAAGTTGAACATGAGCTAAATCATAACATTATCCAACACATGAATAGTGTTCTGGACTACCCATCATTCTAATGGTGAAAAGATGTACTCATTCCAAAACTGGGTCCTAAAATCCTCTTATATGGATCTCTACAATTGTGACATGAATCACAAATCATGTTTAGAGAATTTCAACTTGGGAACCCCATGATGGTTGATTATTTCCCTCACAAACTGCTTCCCCAAACACACACCAATATCTAAATAATAAGAGGAATGATGTGTAACATATTCATAAGTAGGTCAATAATCACATAGATGAAATCATTTCCTCTCCCAATCCCCGGAATCCCCATCACAATGTTTATAGATGTTTCATCCCATTTCAACACTGGAATCATACGACGTTTTGAAAAACCTTCTAGAACCTAGTTCTTATATTTCACATGATAACATTTGAGACACCATGAGATGATCATAGAAACAATATTCTTTATGTCAGCCCACCAAAACATCTATTCATTTTTTATTTACATCTTCCCTATAATGGGATTTACAGCCAAAGTAGAAGCATGAAACTCCATAATCACCTCCACATGCAATATTACCGGAACCACCATCAATCCCTAGAAAATCATGGCATGATTTTCTATTTTAGAGAATCCATCTGGTGAATCTCATGAGAAATTCTCATCACATAGGACCCCATAGTCAGTATCGCACAATCTATCCTCCATCACAGGATGGAGATGTCTATGATTCAACACCATCAACTAAATATATGATACACCCCTGTCACATACATAACTTATTTTAAAGTTATTTTTAATTTATTTTCCATTCATGCTTTGTTTTGGGGGTTTCTAAAGGTTTTATGGAGAATATGTGAGTTTTCAAGAATTGGGCAAAACTGTGAGCCCAATTCCAGATTTAAAAATAAATTTTTGTTTCTTTTATAACTTTTTCATTTTTTTATATTTTTCAGTAATTACAACTCCTAAATGTCCTCCCCTGATATATTAACAACAAATCTAAATTTGGAGCCTTTATATATCCATAATCATGGGGGATTTGGGTTTTTATTTGAGAATTGGGCCAACCCGAAAGCCCATTTTCCAGTTTTAAATTGTTTTTTTAATTTTTTAATATCATATTCATTATAATGCATTTTTCGGTGATTCCACCTCCCCATCGGCCATAAAGAGACAGGCCGCGCTCCCATCCATTTTCCCCCTCTTTGGAGCTCGTTTTCATCGCGATGTAGTGATGATATTCTTAGGGTTTCAAAAATCGGGCAGATTTGAGGAGGTAAGTTATTTACATCATAACTCTCTCAATTATTACTATTTTCCCCCCATTCCAGTTCCTATATGATCTAATAATCCCTATTAGAACATCCCATGAATTTTTGGATGTTTTCAAATTCAGATTCTGGTGGATTTTGAGTTGTTGTTTTCAAGATTATTTTGGGTATGTGTTTCTCTCTTCAATTCCTTCCTTCTCTTTAGGGTTTCCTCCCACTTTCAAAAATTTATAGAGTGTCCAGATATTAGGGTTAATAACTAGGGTTTTATTTGGGGTATTTGTGGTGAAATATTAGGGTTTAGAGTTTGTTTTCACATCGTTGTGGTGCGGCGGAGGTGCGGTTGAGGTTTCTCACCAAGATTCAAGGGTTTTGACTCAAAAAGTAGGTGGTTCCATGTGTAAACAATTAGTGATGAGTTAGCTTGCTGTATTTAACCATTTTTCATATTCCACATATGTTGGGTGGGGTGGAAAAACTGTTTATGATTGATTTGGTTATGTGTTAAATTTTATAGTCGCTTTTTAACATGAAATTGGGTGTTTTCATGTGTAACTCATGGGGTTTTATTTGGGTGTTGTTTATAACTTATGAAATTGGTTCATTAAATCTTGGTTGGCCTGCCAATTCTGGTTTGGTAATTTAATAATGTCATGTGGTTCTAAAAAGAAGGGTTTTGAATAGGTTTGATGTGTAAAACATTGTTATACTTCTTGAGGTCATTTTAGGAAAATGTGTGTCTTCATTTGTATCTTTTGTGGTATTATTCAAGGTTATTTTATAACACTTGAATGTGTTTTTATAAATGTATCTAGGACTTCCAATTCTACATTTGATAGGAATTGGTATGGTTTTGGTCTTAAATGAGGGTTTTTAAATGGGTTTTCTGTGCAAGACATAGTTACACCCCTTGAGTTGTTTTTTTTTTGAAAATTGTGAATATTTTGTTTGGTTAAACAAAGTGGATAAAAGAGTGTATATGTACTGTTTAGGGGGTGTGATCACCTAATATGATCTTTTTAAAGGTATGGTGGTTATTTAGGATTTCAAATATTTTTATTAGAATGTTTTATAAAGTGCAGAAATGTTTTAGAAAATGGGAAGAGAGCTGCAAAACATGGTTGTGGGCTGTTTTGTGTGAGTGTGTTGTGAAAATTGAATTTTGTTGATGAAAGTGGTATTATATGTTATTTGAGTGGGTTGTTATGTGAGTTATAATGTCTTGGTATGGTTTATAACAATGGTTTAAAGGATTTGTGGAAGTGTCCATGTAATGTGAAGAGTGTTGTGGGCTATTTTTGTATGAGTTGGATTTTAAAATCAATTTGAATGAAAAGTGTACTTTTGTGACTTGTGTGGTATACATGTGGGCTGTTTGGTGAATTGTTGATATGGAAATGATATTTTCATGTTCAAAGTATATATCTTGACTTGTTGAACTTGTTTTAGCACAAAGTGAAAACCCGGGTATCTAGGTGGGTGGACGTGTACTAGTATGCTAGTGAATCTGTGAGGTTTGGCCTCAGTTTCACTTAGCAAGATTGACGCTTACAATTCTAACTAAACTATGATGATGATTATTAGGTATGACTAGGTTATGGGTATGTTCCCTACTAGTGGATCGTGCATGAGAATGGATATTTTTTATGGTTACTCTCACCGAGATACGAGGTACCTGGGACCCACAGCTAGCTTGTGCCTAAGGGTTATTTCCCATTGCTTGTGCTCACTGGATACTTTGTTATTACCGTTGGTATACGGTATGAGAGGCTGGAAAATTTAGTAGCTATGGTATTTATTTTAAATGTTTTTATTCTTTAAATTATCCCTCCTTAAAACTGTATTTATTTAATGTTGCATCTTTTAGAAATTTTAACTTGCATCTCATGTCTTTGAAAACTTGCATGCTTTTCGCCATTAAATGTTTATCACATGGAATCTATTAGTGGTGGTATCCTATTGGTCTTTGGATCACACCCTACTTACACCCTTGGGTGTAAGTAGACTTGGTTATTTTTGTTGTCGCAGGTTGGGTACAGTTTTTTTGTTCCAGTGGTTCGGGTTTCTAGCAGGTCCTTGGTAGTGAAGTCTTGTGGAGATAGCATAAGGGTGGTGCCCCTTGACAAAATGGTTCTTGGGATGTCCTTATTTGTTTTTTTACCTTTGTAATGGTCTTTAAATGTAGTTTTAACTTATGTAATTCAGTTCTGAAATTTTGTAAAAGATGGTTTTAGTTGAAAAATCCAGATTTGTTTTATTGAGTTTTTGTTGTTGTTTAATGTTTATAAAATCGGGTAAATCGTTCCCAATTATCATTATATGATACCCGGGCACTTGTGCCAGACCATGGGGATCGGGAACGCCCTTCAGGCCTTGTCACGGGCTGGGTTTGGTGTCGATTTTGGCGGCGACCAGATTTGATTCGTGACAAAATGGTATCAGAGGGGGTTCGCTCCATTTGAGTCATGTTATTTGGGAAATAGTCAGGATAGTCTAGAGTTATGATTGTTGGGACATGGAATTATGGTTATGGGTCGTGTGCTTGATCACCACACCTCATTTCAGGATTCAAGTCTCCAGGGTATGTTGGGATTTGTCTATGTCTTTGGGTTTTCTTTGTTTGATGATGATTAGGGGAAATGAAAAGAGAGTTGGGTTAATGGTCTCAATGAGCTCGCAGGGTCTGGCAAGCCATGTGGAGCCGGGGATATTCCCTAGAACACTCTCTATGAAAGTGAAGTGATCGGAATATGGCCACCGACCATATGTCCAAGTCACCCACTGAAACTAGTTTCCTCTCGCATTGTCTGGTGTTCTTTTGTTTTGAAATCTTGGCATTTTGGTTTTAAGGTGACTTTGTTTTAAGAAGTGTAAAGTTTTTATGAAATGATTTTCAAATAAAGAGGGGATGGTTGGGTTTATGAAATGGAAGAACTGAATTTTCAGAATTGTTTTGAAATATAAAATGGTGTGCTTACACCTCTTTGAAAGTAGGAACTATATTGAAGATGGTTTTGAAAAGTGTTTCCAATAGAGTTTTCTAAACAATCAGAGTGTGTTTTAATGGGATGAGATGTTTTGAAATTGATGTGAATATCTTGAAAGTTAGTTATTTTCTAAATGGTTGTGACTTTCTGAAAAAAAATTTAAGATGTGAGTTGGGATTTTGATCTCGTGGTTAGCGGTTTTGAGAAAAAGGGATGTGTTGGTTGACCGTTTTGGTTTTGAAAAGTGGAACAAATTTTTGTTTTAACCTTTGGTATTTTCGTGAGCAACCACATGCATGGGGTTATATGGGAAGATGGATGGTTGATGACATGACTCGATGAGTGTCGAGATGGATATGAGGAGGGTGCCCGGTGTGGCACTGAAACATGCATGTGTAAGGCCCATGGGGTACCATTGGTGGATACCCTAACCGCGAAACCATTTGTTTTCAAAGAAATGTTTTTAAAAGGAAACATGAAGACTTGATGAATTGTTTGGAATGGTTTATATTATGTATTTTTGGAAAATTCTGATGTTGTGGGATGTTTTGAGTACAAGAACCCCTCCTGTTTGAACTGTGTTTTGGGTTTGGGTTTGGTAAGTAAGTTGTGTTATAGGGACAGTTAGTGGTCTCTTTTGAAAAATGTTTTGGGACGCATTTATGATGGTTCCCTTCATGTGTTTATATCTGGTTTGTGGTATATCATGACTAATGGAACATCTTGGTTGGGTCCTTGGGTTCAATCGTTGGATAAGGTACACCCCCATTAAAGGTTAGTGCACAACTGAAGTGCAACCCGGATTGTTTCGCCGTTTGAAGACCCTCCAGTTGATCAATATAAGGAATATTTTTTTCTTGAGATTTTTAGATTGAGTCTACACCCATTCCTTTCGTTGATTTTTAGATCCTCTTGTAATGGAAGAGTTCTTGTGGATGGGTGAAAGAGACCATAGTTTCTTATGTTTCCTAATTCGTCGAAGGTGGATGTGGTCTAGGGTTGTTATTTTGGATGAGTGTCTTGATGATGTCTAAGAGGGCCTTTGGGGTTCATCAAAGTTTCTTTGAAGCATGAGTTCATGTTAAACCACCAGTGTGAGAAATATGGTCACGATAGGATATTGTGGCCACTTTATAGAATTGTGTGTTGTTTGGGGATGTTGTATAAGGTCCCTCTCCATGCATTGTTTATATTAGTCACAATGGCCATGTTCAGTGATGCCTTATGATGTCATGTGCTCGATTGACCATATAGGTGAAAGTCGTGAAATCCTCTGAGAGTCCCTGTTGTGTTGGGTGAATGTCTCCCTTGGAAAAAACATCATAATATTCCATTTTAGAGGAAGTTGAGTGTAGGTGTTCTTTACTTCTGTTGTTTCTCTCCTGAAGAAACAAGGTGTGATGTGTGTCCATCTTCTTAGCCCTTGTTTCAGTGAAATATTGGGATATGGTAAAGTGAGTATGGAATTTGTTATGTCTGGAAAACATATCTTGGGTTGTGGTGTAGTTTTTGGTGGCACCGAAAGAATAATTCTCATTTAGGGGGTTTCTGAAGACTAACTGCGAGGCCGAAGATGCTTCAATAATTGAGCTCCAACCATAGGTCTCGGAGAGAAGCTGGCTCGTAGTCAGGGGAAATCACAGGGTCATTTAAACCCTTGTCAAATTTCAAATCCTCGGTGTGAAAGATAGGAAGTGTTTAAACCTATGGTGTTATCATATTACCTCTGTTGTTCTCGTTCGGTGGAAATAGGTGGTGGGCCCTGTACCCATGTCAACGCCTAATGTCATTCCCTCCCCCTTTAGTTTCCATTGAGTCTTTGGAGAATGGTTGTAAATTTGGATAGACAGGCTGAGCACATGGTTTGTGAATGATTAAGAGAGACTGTGTGCCTGGAAGCCATGCAGGAAGATTGATCAACACAGTTAGTTCACGGTTTCAAAAACTGTGCAGACTAACCGTGCGACCTTCCCAAATCTTGAAATTTTTGGGTCTTTCTGTGTCGACATGTGCTGGTCGATTTAGATGGTTGGTTCATATGGTGGTGAGAACCACTATGATTATCATGTATGTTCCTTAGGAAATTTCGAATGGAAGTCTACCCTTGGTAGCAGGGAGTCCGTTCAGGCCTCCCCCTATTAGTGTCCTGATTCTGTCTCGAAAAAAATATTGGTTGTCTCTTATAGTGGGGAGCATATTAGTGTCCCCCCGTACCAGTAACATAGATTTATCTATGGTTTTGGCTTGGTGTAGATAGTCTCGTTCGGAGATATCTAGCTACCAACATCTTCCTTGACTAAACGTTGGGACTAGAGAGTGCCCAATGGTTTAGTTAAAGTAAGGTAAGTGTAACCTTGTTCAAAGTTGTTGTTCGTTTGGGTGAATTGCTTGAGTCTTGTTCAGATAGTGTTTGAAGAGTTTTATTTTGCGATAAAGTATGAATGTTATTTATCCTTTCAGGAAATTAGTGTATGTTATGGTTGTGAGATTAATCCTTCCTTAATTGATCACTAGAGGTGTTTTGGCCTTTGGGGTTGAAACCTTGCAAGAGAGTACCTATTGGTTTCTCAGTGGGGTTTGGTTGTTGCTTTAACCATGTTGTGACTTTCCGGGGCAGAAAGTTTTCAAGGTGGGGAGAATTGTCACATACATAACATATTTTAAAGTTTTTTTTAATTTATTTTCCATTCATGCTTTGTTTTGGGGGTTTCTAAAGGTTTTATGGAGAATATGTGAGTTTTCAAGAATTGGGCCAAACTGTGAGCCCAATTCCAGATTTAAAAATAATTTTTTGTTTCTTTTATAACTGTTTAAATTTTTTATATTTTTCAGTAATTCCAACTCCTAAATTTCCTCCCCTGATATATTAACACCACATTTAAATTTGTAGCCTTTATAAATCCATAATCATGGGGGATTTGAGTTTTTATTTGAGAATTGGGCCAACCCGAAAGCCCATTTTCCAGTTTTAAATTGTTTTTTTAATTTTTTAATATCTTATTCATTATAATGATTGTTTCGGTGATTCCACCTCCCCCTCGGCCTTAAGGAGCCCAGAAAAGATCCCATGCATTTTCCTCCTCTTGGGAGCTTGTTTGCATCTCGATGGAGTGCTGATATTCTTAGGGTTTCAAAAATCGGGCAGATTTGAGGAGGTAAGTTATTTACATCATAACTCTCTCAATTCTTACTATTTTCCCCCATTCCAGTTCCTATATGATCTCATAATCCCTATTCGAACATCCCATGAATTTTTGGATGTTTTCAAATTCAGATTCTGGTGGATTTTGAGTTGTTTTCTTCAAGATTATTTTGGGTATGTGTTTCTCTCTTCAATTCCTTCCTTCTCTTTAGGGTTTCCTCCCACTTCAATAAATTTATAGAGTGTCGAGATATTAGGGTTAATACCTAGGGTTTTATTTGGGGTATTTTTGGTTAAATATTAGGGTTTAGGGTTTGTTTTCACATCCTTGTGGTGCGGTGGAGGTGCGGTTGAGGTTTCTCACCAAGATTTAAGGGTTTTGACTCAAAAGGTAGGTGGTTCCATGTGTAAACAATTAGTGATGAGTTAGATTGCTGTATTTAACCATTTTTCATATTCCTCATATGTTGGGTTGGGTGAAAAAACTGTTTATGATTGATTTGGTTATGTGTTAAATTTTAAAGTCGCTTTTTAACATGAAATTGGGTGTTTTCATGTGTAACTCATGGGGTTTTATTTGGGTTTGGTTTATAACTTATGAAATTGGTACATTAAATCTTGGTTGGCCTGCCAATTCTGGTTTGGTAATTTAATAATGTCATGTGGTTCTAAAAAGAAGGGTTTTGAATAGGTTTGATGTGTAAAACATTGTTTTACTTCTTGAGGTCATTTTAGGAAAATGTGTGTTTTCATTTGTATCTTTTGTGGTATTATTCAAGGTTATTTTATAACACTTGAATGTGTTTTTATAAATGTATCTAGGACTTCCAATTCTACCTTTGATAGTAATTGGAATGGTTTTGGTCTTAAATGGGGGTTTTTAAATGGGTTTTGTGTGCAAGACATAGTTACACCACTTGAGTTGTTTTTTTGAAAATTGTGAATATTTTGTTTGGTTAATCAAAGTGGATAAAAGAGTGTATATGTACTGTTTGGGTGGGGTGATCACCTAATATGAGTTTTTGAAATGTATGGTGGTTATTTAATATTTCAAATATTTTTATTAGAATGTTTTATAAAGTGCATAAATGTTTTAGAAAATGGGAAGAGAGCTGCAAAACATGGTTGTGGGCTGTTTTGTGTCAGTGTGTTGTGAAAATTGAATTTTGTTGATGAAAGTGGTATTATATGTTATTTGAGTGGGATGTTATGTGGGTTATAATGTTTTGGTATGGTTTATAAAAATGGTTTAAAGGATTTGTGGAAGTGTCCATGTAATGTGAAGAGTGTTGTGGGCTATTTTTGTATGAGTTGGATTTTAAAATCAATTTGAATGAAAAGTGTACTTTTGTGACTTGTGTGGTATACATGTGGGCTGTTTGGTTAATTTTTGATATGGAAATGATATTTTCATGTGCAAAGTATATATCATGACTTGTTGAACTTGTTTAAGCACAAAGGGAAAACCCATGTATCTAGGTGGGTGGATGTGTACTAGTATGCTAGTGAATCTGTGAGGTTTGGCCTCAGTTTCACATAGCAAGATTGACGCTTACAACTCTAACTAAACTATGATGATTATTATTGGGGACCACTAGGTTATGGGTATGTTCCCTACTAGTGGATCGTGCACGAGAATGGATATTTGTGATGGTTACTCTCACCGAGATACGAGGTACCTGGGACCCACAGCTAGCTAGTGCCTAGGGGTTATTTCCCATTTCTTGTGCTCACTGGATACTTTGTTATTACCGTCGGTATACGGTATGAGAGGCTGGAAAATTCAGTAGCTATGTTATTTATTTTAAATGTTTTTGTTCTTTAAATTAGCCCACCTAAAAACTGTTTTTATTTAATGTTGCATGTTTTAGAAATTTTAACTTGCATCTCATGTCTTTGAAAACTTGCATGCTTTTCTCCATTAAATTTTTATCACATGGAATATATTAGTGGTGGTATCCAATTGAGATTTGTCTCACACCCTACTTACACCCTTGGGTGTAAGTAGACTTGGTTATTTTTGTTGTCGCAGGTTGGGTACAGTTTTTTTGTTCCAGTGGTTCGGGTTTCTAGCAGGTCCTTGGTAGTGAAGTCTTGTGGAGATAGCATAAGGGTGGTGCCCCTTGACAAAAGGGTTCTTGGGCTGTCCTTATTTGTTTTTTTACCTTTTTAATGGTCTTTAAATTTAGTTTTAACTTATGTAATTCAGTTCTTAAATTTTGTAAAAGATGGTTTTAGTTGAAAAATCCAGATTTGTTTTATTGAGTTTTTTTGTTGTTTAATGTTTATAAAATCGGGTAAATCGTTCCCAATTATCATTATATGATACCCGGGCACTTGTGCCAGCCCGTGGGGATCGGGAACGCCCTTCGGGCCTTGTCACAGGCTGGGTTTGGTGTCGATTTTGGCGGTGACCAGATTTGGTTCGTGACAACCCCTATCCTCCACCATGGCCAACGACGATGAATCAAATTTCTCATAATCTTCCACCAACATATGGGAATAAGACTTCATGCTTAGAGAATATTCCACCAATATTTCCTAACTAGGATTATTGACTCGCAAAATGTCATAGTCCTATAATAACACTAACCATATCCCCATTCAAAGGTTTATATCTCTTCACATGAATACATAATTGAGAATATGGTGGTCTTATTAAAAAAATCATTCTCCAAAAGCATAACACATTTATATCGTTATAGAAGAGATATTTTCTATAAAATTATAGAAACTAAGTCCTGTGATTCTACTCATGGGATCTCGTCTATGTCAACCCATATGTGATCAATTCATTTCTCTACATCAACATATTTTTGAGCCAATCCCCATAAAAAAATACACTACGTACTCCCGGTCATCCATTGGTAGTATCAAAGTAGGATCACTATTTTTCCTTATCCTAAACCCCTAAAATGCCCTATGAGACTTATTGATATCGGTAAATGGATAACCATTATATGTAAGGATTTTACAAGGGGTAATAATCCTATAAAAGTAATCCATGAACCTACTGTAGTATGATACTAGTCCATGAATACTCTAATCTTCTAACATGATCATGGGTATCTCCCAAGAAACCACTATATAAATTTTCACCGGGACTAAGGATAACCCATTATTGGAAATATAATTCCACAGAATTTGAAAATCACAGATCAAGAACATGCACTATGAAGTCATACCATAGAAAAGGTTCTCATAATATATGTCTATGATCATCCTCATGTTCTCTACATTCTTCTCCTCTAATGTAGAGGAGAAGGGTATTTCATTAATGATGATAAAAAAATTGTTACAGGTAAGGCCAGAATAGCTGGATCATCAAATACACAAAAACGGTAGAGTAATTGTTCACACTATAACGAATCACATGGAACTCATACTATTATTAGTGACATCAGAGTTTCATTTTCAAAATATCCACCTTGTGGACACTCAACTGGTCATAGTCGGTCCTAATATCGATCTTTAAGAACCATCTAGGTTTTTCATTTGGTAAAAGTGGATTTCAATCCATGGAAAGGGGTGCCTATTCTGTATCATTTCCTGATTCTAATGTAGATAATCAAAAAAATGTCACAATCCCCCATCCACATTGTCTACAAAAAAGGAACTTCCTGGGGAACACATTGGATCAAATAAAACCCTTCTCTTTAAGGTCATCCAACTTCTCTCTCAGCTCCAATAGGTTAGTAGGGAAAATATGATTTACTTATGAAGATATTTGTGTGGTCTTGGGGTCCATGTTGATGCAGAGGATTATCTATCATCTCATAGGTAATATGAGATCATCCAATTGAATTACATCTAAAATTTCCTCCACTAACAATGAAATACAGTTTCATTAAATCCCTCTATTCTATGGTTTAATATCTCAAAATGATGGGTGATGGGTTGTAGCCTCCTGTATATAAGTCCCACTCACTCAACCATGATATTTCTCTCTCCCAAATAATATAATCATGTCCCATATGTCAAAAGTAATATGACTCATCTATGGTGACAATCAATATAATATTAGAACATGGAAAACCAATACAAACCCAATATGATGTCATAAGTTTGCATCGTGATGACAAAGAGGACTCACAAGAAAATATCTCCTCCAAATGGTAGCTCCGACAAATATTAAACATGTAATATCAAAGTTGAATTTCCCAATAGAAACTTCATGACAATTTATTTGGGAATCATTTTCAATTGGGAGATCCATATCTCTTACTTAGAGAACTGAAATGATGGAATGAATTTTTGATGTGTCTAATAATATTGAATAAATTGTATAATAATTAAAAATTGTACCTTTTATTATATATTGAACTACCCGATGATAATTCTCCATATATTGAAGATTACTAAGTCCCAGGCAGCTATCTCCATGTTGCTGGAATGGGCCTCCTGGTGGTGGTGGTTGAAGTATCTCATTATGTTATACGCCACAAAAATATCCTATATCTAATGTTACACCAAATCCTCCTCTAGCATTGCCACCCTAGCGTCACCCTAACCTTACATGGGAGATACCATCGCAATATTCGACCTCAACCACTGTGGTCCATCCACATTCTTCATGCACTCTTCATCATGTAAATTCAGGCAATCACATTCATTGTGACATCAACCATTACATGAATAGTATCTCCACTCTCTCGGATTCCATAGTTCTATGTGTGATCGTTGAGATATATGAAGATGTTCCTGAGTCCGGCCTGGAGAAGCTCTTCTATTCCAAAAACCTATTGACTGGAATCATCTAGCTACTACATATGAATCAACCTCATGGCACCCACAGCCAGCTCCATCTACATTGAATCACTTATATGTGAATATATTTATCACCTGTGTATGATCATGCCCTCTAGAATATATGGTAATGAACATGATTAATACACTATCATGGATGTATCTACAAATACCATGTTCTCACATCGATACCCAGAGGTAACCATCCCATTCCATGTTGAGGATGTGCATCATAAGTTCATTAAAACATGTAATATAATAAGAAACTATCATCCATCCATATTGTATCACAAGATTTTATTGATTCCAAACATAGATCAAGAATGACGGTTAGTACTCCTCATTAAATACCATGTGGAAGTCAGACCATAATTATAATGAATCATCATGTATCTGCATGACAATACTGTACTAGTTCCTAGTTTCTCTATGGAAAATACTGGTTTCAATAATGACCGTCTGAAAATTTAAGGTATCAAATATCTAGAAGATTCTTATCACCAACTCAATCCAACCCGCCTCTATATAGGGATCAGGCTCAATAAAAGAACCCAATGACCTATTACATTATAACTCATGGAGTACGCTCAGACTATACACATCCATAGCCACCTCTACTAGTAAAATCTACTACTCAGATGGAAGGGAGATAAGATGTACTCTCTTAGAGTAAATACATTGTTATATGGACCCTAAACTATGACATCATCACTCATGAAATCATTATCATGATCTTGAATTTGTAAAACTGTTGGAAATATTTTCATAGGAATCCTGAATGTGATCTTGGAATACCATAGTCAAATGAATATATATATATATATATATATGCGGAGCTAACTCGAGAAAGATATTCAAAGGACTCAATCATGTATGATGCATATACTAATATTACCTGTCAATAATGTCTTTGTATCCTATTTTAAAAAGTGGGTAATCAATGTCCTGGTGAATTGATATATCATCCAATGCACCAACACTGTGTTCCCTAGCCTAAAATCCTCACTCAATATTATTTTACATCATTTCCCTAAGTCAAACCAATTCCATGTAGGGGGGATTTCTAAAATCATTCTAATAATGATCTATTATGATTACAATCTGTAACAACCCAACCCACGAGGTCCCACCTAGTTAGTGGAATATTGGTCCACCACAACTGCAATATTTATTCTATTAGACACGGGCTGATGACATGTTTTATGATTGTATAACTAAATTTGGATTTCTATGCCTAAAGCACATATACACATGCACCTAACCATCTCAATGAAGAAGTATAGAGGAATAAAAAAATATTGTAAAATTTATAGTAAAAATTCATGCATGTAATAACCTATAGAGAATACAAAAGTGTATTATAAAGTAATATGAAATGTAAAGGGGAAAAATTACCACTTAGAAAAGGATTCCCATCCTGAAAACTAGATAAAATAAAACATAGCTGAGAGAGTCTACATATTGACCACTAATCCTCACCACTATACATGGTTGATGCACTTAAATATCCATATGATCCCATGAAATAACTTATGACCTTCCTATAATCTGTATAATACATGAAACATGTGAGAAAATCATATAGTGGTGTGAGTATATACATTCTAAGTATGATGCCCCAAAAACAGAAGTGGGGAAATATAGTATATGACAGAAGTATCACTCTTAACGAAAAGAAATAGGTAAATGAAACCCAACAACATAGATATTTATATAGTCATATAAGAAAACAAATTAGTGAAAAATTAGATTTGTGTCTAATAGACTATCCCAGATTGACAAGTCTTCCAAAACCCCAAGAAGTTCATCTGGGAAGCCTTGTGTCTCATGTGTCTGAAGAAGATACAATGTGAAGGACCCAAGACACTGCACACTGAGAAACTGTTAAGGAATATTAATCTCCAAGCATAGAACCCACACACTCATACATTAGGATGTATTCCCATCATTTCAAAGTGGAGGCACTCCTTAGTACATCATGGGGGATCCAATAAATAGGTGGATGACTCAGACCCTAGTCCTTCAGGGGGTGCCACTAAATAGGTAGATAGAGGAAACTTCTCCTATTTAATTAAAGGGTTTCTACTCAGAAGGTAAATTTTTCACTCCCTAGTTCATTAGGTTGTTCCACTCAATATGTTGATAGATGGCCTATTCCCATGTGAATAATGGGGTTTCACTCAGAAGGTATAGGGCTCATTCCCCAGTGTTTCAAGGGGGTTTCACTCAATATTTAGATAGACGACCCACTACCTAGTTCTCTTATGGGATACTTTCAGAAGATAGACTATCTGCACCATAGTATGTAATGGGGTTCCACTTAAACCATTGTGAGCTGTATGGGGGGACACACACCCTAGTTTGATAGGTGGTTAACAATAATGTCCACTATCTAATTCTCTTACATGGTCATAAATTTTTTCAAACTTCATGTTTTTAATTTTCCAAACCATTACCAATAATCTACAATGAATGATACCATCACATTTTATGAGATACAATTACTAAAGATAATCATTGGACATTCTAAAAATCAGATTCATTATAAATGGGATAAAAAGGTGGATGTTTCATATCAAGGGAGTACATGTCATGTAATGGGTCAACAATGTGGGTATTCCCACTCCATTATTTGTATGAATTCTCCTTTGGACATGGATAAATTCCATTTCATAGTATATGGTTTGTAAAGGGACCACATTGTGTGTGTTGAGCACCCAGATCCTATCAGTTTGCTCCTGGTCATGATCATGTCTGTCGGGTCATTCCCATGTACCGACACATGGTTGTATTCTCCCAATGTACATAGCATGTCCACCCACATAATGTCATGGGTGTGTGCAATAGGCAAATGGACACTCTAATTGTGGAGGGAACACAATATATTGCCCATGAAAATGTTATGTGATCCATAACATTTCACAAACATGAGATTCCATAGTCGAGTGGCGAAAGATTGACTTTTTTCATCAACCACATGTTGGGTAGTTGATTTTTTTCACATAAAGAATATTTCATCTTGTGGATCATTTATCTAAAACTTTCACCACAATATCATCTAATTTACCTCCCAAAAAATGGTTATATTCACATCAATCCATCATTTCCTGACCTCTGGAGGTTGAATAATTGATTACATCTATTTACCATGAATCTAAAAAACATCCACTGCTCTTACAACCACTTTCATTTTTTTCTAGATCCTATATACATGTGAATAATCAACCACAAATCACAATTTAACTCCATGTATCCACATATCTCCATCCAAATCAACATTCACACAGTCTTCATGAATTTTAGACATGATCACAGTTGAATATTGCCTGGTAAATTCGATCTACGACCTCAAAGGAAAATCATGAATACTACAAAAAATATGTGGGGGAAAGGCCCAAGATAAATGGTGTAATCATTTCTTTAAAAAAATATTTAAAAAAAATAATATATATATATAATCCTAGTGTAATATCATGACATAATTCAATAATAATATGGATTATAAAAGTTTAACTCCTCAATGAGGCTCATGCGAATGGTGGAAATATACCGATCAAAAGTAGATAATCAAATATACATTATCTAACATTTATTAAAGGGTGGAAACCAAAATTGAAAATAAGTACCTTTATTTAGGATCATTAGTTGTAAAATAATCAAATATCTTGCAATGAGGATGATTCAATCCTTTTAATGTCCACTCATCCCCTTTTATATTATCAACGATTATTTTACAATGTTGGTTCACCAAAAAATGTCATCAAAGATCCTCTCAATTATCATAGAGATTATGTATCTAAATATAGTGATATTTTATTATAGAGTATTTATATAGGATTTAAATTTTCATGTATAATGAAATAAATAAATAAATTATTAATTTATTTTAATTAAACACACCCACCAATGGAGGCCTTAAATAAACGTCCAACACCGACCAACCTTAAGTCATGCCTAGGGTACACCTATCGATCTATATTCAATAAGGGTATCATATTTATGGTTCAATGGTGATTTTATGATATATTAAATTGTTTATGAAAAATGTCATGAATAATTTTAATATATTTTAAATTTTTATCATCAATTTAGGGCTCACCGGGCCATGGAATCTCTCACATTTTTAGTGCATGGCTCCAAAAATATTACTCAATATATTGAAAAAAATATAGTAAAAATTGTATATACATGATATTTATTTCTTCAATCCCATTACTGTCAGGGGTTGATCCATATAATAGTGTATAAATATTTTTTTAATGTTATGAATGAAGGAATAAATATACCCATGTTCACCTACCTCATAGGATACATAAGTATAGTAGGACCATCAAGTGGTATCAGTGCTAAATATTGTTGAAGAAGTTCATTATTATTGAAGATGTGGTAGTAATCATTAACCATAATTGAATTAGTTTCGTTTTTGGAAAAAAATTAAATTATGGATGAATTTGATGTATTTTTATTTCATAACATTGGTAATAAACGTTTAAAAATATTCCACTCATATGATTCTATCTAGAATAAAAATATTAGAATAATTATTAAATGTCAAAAGAGAACATTTTTTTGACTAAAAAGGATTCATAATTTTGGGAAAATCATTTTACAATTGTATATACACAAATTTTAAATCATGAAATCCCTCAAAAAACATGTGTATTATACATATCAACATTTACAAAGGTGATTACAAGGTACATCAATCTAAATTATAAGTATTCTAGGAAAGGAATAAGGATTTTAGGATACACCAAAATGATACAAATTTATGGATTATTTTACTGACTTATCATACTTGTAGAAGATATATATGGATTCAGATAAGCTCTATGATATAAAAATAAAAAACAAGAACCTAATGAAATTATCATTACATTTCAATATAAAAGTATTTATGCACAAAAAAATGATCCAAAATTAGTGATATCGAAAAGTGATCATAGACAACTCTATGCATAAAAGTTGAGAAACAATGATAATGTGTCCCTAGTTAAAGAAAATTCTTAAGAAGTGGCATTCAGTGAAAGGAATAAACTTAATATGAAAGAAGATATCAATGAAATGTATGTTTATGAGGTGATTTATTTCCAATCATCAAACCTCAAATGGTGAAAATCGAGACTCAAATGAAATATTCCACCTGGTTTCATTCAAAATGAATTTTTTTCGTAATCTAACTAAAATTTACATAAATAATTATAACATAATTATGAAGGTGAAGTTCACACTAACAAATCATATATGGATATTGAAGGAAAAATGATTTCAATGATGAAGATCTTCAAAAAAAATTATTTTTTTCAAATGAATATTTAATGTTGAAAGAAATAGAATTTTCATATATTGAGGATTGGAAATACCTTAATGTTCAAGTTCTTGTGGTGGTCACCTATATTCCATAATTCATGGAAAATTATGATGATGAAACTAATGTTGTTGAAAGGGTAGGACATAGTGTTGGTTTTGAAGCTAACCTTAAATAAATTGATTTTAAGCAGGTAAAAAATGTAAATGACTTTCTGGGTGACTCCAAACACTGTATGATATAAAAATATTAGTATATTTTTGATTTAAAGTAAGAAATTGAAAAAACTAGATGTTATTTTATTCAAATTTAGAATGAAAATTGATATAAAGTTCACATTTTATGAGAAAACCATGTTATTGATGGTTTGGACAATTATATGAAATTTGATGTAAAATTAATTTAAAAAACTGAATGAAAATTCAGGGATTTGTAATGAAATCTTAATGATCATGTTAGATATATAACCCTTATCATGGAAACGATAAGTTTGATTACATGGGCTTAAAATAAATATAATAAGGTTTATGGAAATTCAAAAAAATAATAATGTTCCCACAAGTATGGTTGTTCAAAGTTTATTATTTTGATTTGATTGATTATATGAAAAAAATTTATTGATGGCTATTGTGAAACAGTAGACATCCAGTCCCTATAAGAAATTTGATTCGGGTATAAAAAAAAGTCATAATGTTCACTAGTGTATTATAAAAGGCATGAAATGATACACCATGAATCCATTGTCATTGTTATGGGAATATGAGGAATACACAATATTTAATGGATATTTTATTTTTTTTGGGTATGGTCAAAAATCAAGGAATTTGTCACCACGTGAAAAAACAAATATCAAATAGATCCAAAAACATAGAACACAATATCTAAAATTCTTATCTAGTGGGATAAAACATAATAAATTTGTATCATTAAAAGATTAGGATTATTCAATTGATTCATAGGTTCAATAATATCTTTCTCCAATAAGGACGTGAAACAAAAATCATCATCCAAGAAAAAATTTGTAGAAATAAATTATTATAGATGTATCATTGAAATAAATAGATAAGTATGGTGTGTGGATCATTGATAAAATATGAACATCATAAATCATGGGAATTACAAAACTAGTCAAGAGAATCAAGTAAGAAAATAAATGTGTAGTTCTCCAAAAAAATTATGAATGTTGAAGATCATTTTATAAAAAAAAATATGACATTAAAGGAAACTACATGAGGCACATTGTCTTTTTTTTTATTAAAGGACTCAATAAATATTTTGTATTATTTACCCAATTTCATGACCTAATGATTGAAATTTATTAAAAAAGGATGAATGAATAATCAAGTGATTAAATGGGGCGGTAATCATGAAATAGAAGCACAAAAAGGGAAATATGAACCTAATTGGTGGAGAATAATATTTGTTCTTTTCATACAAGGAGGAAGATAGAATTTTTTGGGGGAAACAACATGGAAATATAAGCTAAAATCGCATGGAGGAATTGGTTATGAATTAAATACCATGAGACATTCTCAAGATCTCTTGAGATCACACTCACATGTTAAACACATAATATGAAAGAAAAATGAATTGAATGACATTCATGATAAAGGACAAGATGTCCATAGGATTTCAAGAGTTGGTGAAGATAAATGTGTGTGATCCAGTTTCTCCCAACCCCATTGATGTAAGTAGGTATTTGTTTTACAAATAATCTAGTGGGATGGAATAGATGATTGTACTCCCCCCAAATATGATGTATTTAGATGCATTGATTGTTATATATTATTGGTAAAGAAAATCATAAGGATAAAAATTAGAATATATGAACTAACAATGGTATATAAATCACTAATAATAAGGTGGAAGAATATCATGGAAGGAATAAAATATGGTGTAATATTTCATTAGTGTAAAGTCTTCAATAATATGAATTCATTCTGAAGAGGAACCATATTATCAATAACATGGTCCATCCAATTTTTTTTGGGTATAATCTAATAGAGATATATTTTTTTCATGTCTTCATATATCAAAATATATCACCAATAAAGACTTTTTTTGTCTGTCATAAGAGAACAAGCCCAATGATTTATAGTACAAAAAGAATCCAATATTTAATTACCTGTGATTTTTTTAATGTAAATATTATTTATCTATAAGGAGAAGAACACAAATTTTTATTTAGATGGGGATAAAGGTAGTTTCCATCTATATTAATAAAAACCATGGTATACATTTTCTATAGAAAAATTATTTCTAAAAACATTGAATATAATTATGTTATTATTGTTGAGAACGAGTAGAATTCAAAATACAATTAGAAAATCATACAAAACCAAAATGACGAGTCTTAAAAGGAAAATGATTTAGAAGAGAGTGTCATTAGGGGAGAACATTAATCTGAATTAGACTAAGATTAGGACACTAATGAAGATAAAAAATAATATGGTTCATCAATTATAATAAGGAAAAGAATATAGGATAAAATTGGTGAAGAGAAAATCATTATTAACCAAACTACTTCCATACAAGCATGTTGGATAATGTTTCAATAGTAAACCTCTATTTTACGTAAAATAAAGACTAATATTTTAAATTTGGTACAAAATACAACCATTGGGTCAAAACTATGCTTGAAAAAAATTATAAATAGAAAGGAATAATAAAATACACTTTTTACAAGGATAAAAGATAAAATTATAATCCAAACATGGTGGGTATTTCACTACAAACACAATTAAATTATAAATATGGATTGAATAAAACAAGACTTCTGTACAATGGGTAATCCAAAAATGAGTGAATTTCTGATGATGAATCATTTATAACCACATCATGAGAGGAGTTATTTTATTTTCCTTGTAATGTTTGTGAAAAGATAATTCAATATGTAACTAATGGATGTCAAATCATAATTCCATAACGATGTCCCTTATAAAGAAGTTTATGTCGAGCAACATGAATGATTTATTCTAGGTGAAGATGAAAGTAACTTTTAGCAGTTAATTGAGAATTTGTATAAATTGAAAAATCACAAAGACTATTATCTTCAATGATGTCTAAATATTTGAGAAATCATGTTTCCAAATGATAGGGATATGACCAAAACATCTACATCATGTCTATAAAATAAAAGGATATTAGTGGTTATTATTATGGATAATTTAATAATTGAAAGATCGTATGATGAAAAATGTTATCTATTATTAGAATACATGATGTGTTAATTTTATATGTCCATGATTTGTGGGATAAATCATTTCCTTGGTTTACTGGTTACTAAATTAATGAAATAAAAATTCTTTTCTAATGAATATATAACAAACAGGTTCTCATGAAGTTTCCAATGGAGGATTCTAAGGCCATGAAAACTCTGCTCGTTACCCGAATAAAATTATCCAATGATGATAATGTATGGAGTCCAATGTAAAGGAATATAACATGATGATTGGAAGCATGTTTTATTACATAATGATAGTTCCTCTGTATGTTTGCAACATGTCAATCCAAATAATACCATATTCTTCCAAAGTAAATCGACATGATAATGGTGAAAATAATCCTTAGTTGTGATATTGGAAGAGTGGATTTCATGTTTTTCTATCATAGAATACCAAAAAATGAGTTATTGGGAACTCATATTTGGATTTTCTATGTTATGTTGATGATCACATATTGAAATTAGATGAAGAATTTTACCTAGGTAGTACATGAATTCATTGTTTGGGAAACATGAAATTATTAAATTTTATTAAAACTATAAAGGATTAATTCAATGTGGCTACACGAGAATGTATTCAATTAATATAGAAAAAGAATAATATTGAGAATCATTTAATAGATATTAAATCTTATATTGATATAAGGTGTGATAACGTGGCTCCTATAATTCACAGAATAAATATTGGTCACCATTGAAGGTAATGGAAAATCAAGAAAATGTATCATTTCATCAAGGTGAATTTTGAAAAAATTCATGTGAAGTTAGAGTATGTGTCTACAAAAAATTAATTTTTGGATATAAACACAATGTAACTACAAATATTTCTTTTGAAAATACTTATTTGTATTTTAGATACCATATATTTCCATACCATTATACGGTACTGAGAAGGGACCCCTCTACCCAATGTGATTTTATATTAATATAAAGGAATGTTATCTTTCATGAATTAATTGTTTGGATTCCTATCCATTATTTTTGATCATTTAGAGATATTTTCATTGGGTTTGATGAAGAAAATTATGAATCTATCTTTAATTATGTTGGAGAAGTTATCAAATATTAGTGGATTTTTATTGCAACCCAATCCTATTACAAATATTATTACATGGATTAAAAAAATATCAATGAATTACAACATCAAATACTGTCAAGATTAGTTTCTTTGGAATAATATGTTCAAAATACAGAAAAGTGATGTTTAAATCAAACTACATTATTTTATTATAGATAATGAGTACCAAAATCCTTATATCCTTTTAAAAATACATATGATTTCAGGGTAATATATAGACAAAATGGGTGAGCTAAAAAACCCAGTAAAGAAATAAACAAGGAAAGGAAACATAACATGTGATTAAAAGGTATACCATAAAATCATAAAATAGAAGGAACATGAATAATCACATGGAAATATAATTTAATGAACATTTTACAATAAGATCCTTTAATAATAGGAAATTTTATTGCAAAATAATACATAAAAGAAACATTAATCAATGATAATTATTGTGATAATATCATATTGTGGACAAATTCCCATAATAGATTAGGTTCACCCCCTAATCCAATATATTACATATCTTGAGACTAAAACATTATCCAATTTATTAGAAGGGTAATATAATTATAGAACCACCCATAAAATTAATTTCATGTACATTGATATGTACTCCACATATTATAATAATCATATGGTATAAACATAAGCATTGTTCCTGGAAAGAAAATATAATACATTATCTTGAATCATATCATAATCACATGAAATTTCATAATGAAGGCATTTTATCAATGAGTATAAAGAATTTATTACACAATTTAAGGTAGGTAGTGTAAGAAACTTTTATATCTAATAAACATATATAAAAAATTTATAAGTATTAAAAAAAATATATATCTATTTTCTATGATGAATATAAATACATTTAAAAATATTTAAATACTATCTTCAGTAAAATTACTTTAACAATTATAAAAAAAATTAAAGAAAAAATTTTTAAAAAATATTCTAGGAATCTTTTATATGAAAATATACTTAGAACCATTCAATTTAATATTCATATAAAATAATTTCTTGAAATGTCTTATATGATGTATAATTTAAAAAACATTCCATTCATATTTTTTTTGAAAAGTAAAAATGTTTTTTGTTCAGAAAATGATAGGAATATTCCTTTTAAACCTTTTTAAAATGAAAAAATGGGTCAAAATGTAATGAATAAATAATTGGAGATTATAAAAAAATTATTTAAATTTCTTTATAAAACTTTGGATTTGGAAGGAAAATCATTTTCCACCAAAGGGACAAATGAATTTGAATTTTATTAAATACATTTTTTCAATCATATTATGTTCCTAAGAGGTAAAATGATACTATTATTTCCTCTATAAGATGAACATATTAACATTAGAACGTATTATTATCTAATGATGAAATAATATCCATTATTATAAATTCAATAATAGATAAGGTGGCGTCATAGATATAATGATAGTTCCCCAATCATTCGATATGGGAGGGAGATTTTCCTCTGACTTCTTCTAAGAATATACTATCCCCATTTTCTCTTCCCTCAAATATCTTTTCCTTTTTGTGTTTTCCATCAATTGTAATTTTATAAAATTTTATATCCCACATAGATTGATCTTGAAATATCTTAGTATCATCATAAATTTTCACAGATTATTTGAGCCTTCTGAATCTAAGGATGATGGATCAATTCATGTCACAATTTCCTTTTTATTCTACATTGGACTGGTTTTTCTTTGATTCTCAAGGTTTGGAAGGTCGTATGATTTTGGGTCTCCTTGATAAGTGGAATTTTATGATATTTTCTTTTTAGTTAGAGGACTTGATTCAGGCTTGGTCATATTCTCTTTGAAATTGTAATGGGATCCATTGGTTTACTTTTTTATTTTCATATAAATTCCATACAAATTGGGATTCTCTGAATATATTATTGTGGGTACCTCTCTAAGAACCTTAATTACCAATAAAAAATCCATCAATTATACCCTTTAATTGATATTTGGTTTCCTAGTATATATGTTTAGATAGTATAATAAACAAATTTTTTCACATAATATCCCCTACTATATGTGTTGAAGTTGATGTATAGAAGCCATCGATAAAGTTGATTAAGATAGAAGTTGGGGAAGAGTTTCATTTCAAATAGTATGTTGTTTATTAATCTTTATCAGATTTTTGTACATCTTAAAATAGAATGGGTCACCAACTTCTAACATTTAATCAAGGACATAAAGCAAGAATCATGTTTTTTATTCACTGACTCACTAGAACATTGTCATTTCCTTAATAGAGGACAAGTACGGTAATTTACGGTCAAATATGGAAAATTCTATTTAAAAGGATTAAAAACCCAGGAACATTGATATGAAGGTTGATTACCTCCTTAATCATTTTAGGATTGATATTGATCATCCCACACAATTATCACAAGAATCATTATAGTCAGTGGGAACCAACGGGGTGACCGCTGCTGTTGCACTAGAACCTAACCACTATTATTTGAATGTTTGATCCCATGTATGAGTTTTGTGTTCTTGAGCTGGAATAAATACGTATGTGGTGATTTAATAGAAAAGTTAGGTATGTTAATTGGATCATAATGTATATGGGAACAAAATTTTAGGTTTTTAAAGATGGATGAATGATGTGAATGGGTCCAGCCAATGAAGGACCTTTTCTAGCATAAATCTGAGTAACTGTTATGAAGGAATGAGATTTGAAGATTTGGTTATTGATCAAAGTGAGCTGTATCAAATTGATACGTTTATATATTGGTAGGTACTATCTAGTGTATAGTCGTGTGAATATTATTATTGACATTTTTCTAGAGATAGTATAGAGGGATTTTATTGTAGATGCCTTCACAACTTGATGGGAAGGAAAGGTCTGGAGTGAATTAGGGACTCATGGAGTAGCATTATGGCTAAGAAGATGAATCCAATAGGGTGTATGGTTTATTCATACCTTCTAAAACCCCTAAAGAAGGATCATTATATATTTTGAGGCCCATAAAGATCGAATATTATTAAAATAAAGAACATGGAGGAGGGGTTTCTAATAGCATAGAGTTTTCAATAGGTATAATGGAAGATACTACCTAGATGTAGAGTGAAAATGTGGGGGGGTGTATATTTCTAGTAGTGATGCCTTTGATGTGCTGGATGATAATCAATCAAAGGCATGCAAGGAGGATACTTTTAATTGGACAAATTGTGATATTATCAACCATTTTGAGGATGGAACATTGGATGTTTCCTTTCAAATTAAGGCCCTTGTTGAGGATATAGTCCAGATGTTTAAGAGATTGATTTTGGTTGAGATAAATAATGTGCAGTGTGATTTGATCATTAAGAAGGACCATATTATAAAAACATGATTTAATGAATGAAATATAAATGTAGAGGATTTTATTTAAACGTACCACAAGATAGCTTATTGTTTTGAAGACCTATTATAGGATGACTTGGAAACAAATGTTAATGGTATTCAAAAGAAATTATTTAGGGATAATACTTCTAATAAGCTCAAAATGTATTTTAATGGTTCCACTACAACTTATAGTTCATGATGTTTTGTTTGATATGATTTGTGAGGTTTCATAGTTTTTCCTTTAAAAGTGTGTGAAATTAATAAGATTAAGGAATTTATTAAAGGATTTTAGAGTGAGAGATATATATATATATATATATATATGAAAGAGAGATATATATATATTATATAGTTATTCCATAACATTAATGGTCTTTATTTTTTAGGAATTGAAAAACATTTAAAAAATAAAAAAACACTCTAATAGAAAATAAACTAGCCACTTTGAAAATAATTTTAAAAAAAATTATCAAAATATTATGGGAAAAATTTTGTTTTAAATTATCCTTGTAAAATTATTTACTATGATTAAAAAATCATTGTGATTAATTCCATACATTCTGTATAAGTAAAACAAACATTAATTTCATATATTGTATGAAAATTAAGAATGTACCTCATTTGGAAAATGAAAATAAGTATCCATTTATGATATTTTTTGGTAAAAAATGCGTAAAAAATTATATAATAAATAAACATAGAATGTTGAATAAAAATTTTATATTTTTTTAGAAAACATGGATTTAGCGGGAAATTGTTTTTTGACCAACGAGATAAATGTATTCGTATTTTAATTAAAATAATTATCAACTATTATTGGAAAATATGAGAGGGAAACTATATTCTTACACGATAAATTCATATATAAAAAGTGTAGAATAAAATTAAAATGTTTTATTATACAATTATAATATAATTACCTTCAATGTAAATTCCAATGTAAAAAATGCCGATTAAAATTTGATTGAAGCATTAACCTTTTATACTATGGTAACTTTTGATTCATAACCCCCATAAATAAATTATTTGAATTATAATTAAGAAAAAATAAATTTTGAATAATTCATGATATAATATATAAAGTGATATAATAGAAACTATATAAAATAAATTCAATGTATAATAGAACATGTGTCTAAAAGTATGATTTTTTTGAGGGGGAAACCCTAACAATGTTAGAATCATTGAGGTGAGAGTTAATAAATTGGGTTATTATGTGTAATAGATTTATATCCCTGAATAATTTATAATATAAAAATGTTATATAAATATTAAATTAACATGAATAATTGGAATAATAAAATCAATGAAGTTCGCATATAACCCAATGAATTAAAATTGTTTAAGAAGCCACATACCTCACACTTCCCCTTAGTTGAGAAAAAATTAACCTCTTATGCATAAATTTTTAACTTGTTATTGTCTTATGAAATATTTAAATTAATATTTATAATATCATAAATGATCACTTTTTAACATCTTATCACATGTTAACTAATAATATTTCATTATAACTGTCGTTTCAGTTTCTAATTTCCATATTTTGTCATGCATGTTTTATTGTGAATGTTATGGATTCAAAATAATATATATAGTCTATTAATAACATGAATTATATTATTTTTATAAATATCTTTTTATCATTATTTAAATATTTAGAATAATTTTTAACTTATGATTCAGGTGAATGAATCACATCACTTTGTTGAGATAGTGGACCTTACATATGCCCAAGAGATGATATAATTTCCTTAATGGGTGAAAGGGTAAAGAATTATATTAATATTTCCTTAATAAATATAATTTCATATATATCACATATATTTAAAAAAATTATCCTTTATTACCTTCCATATAATACATTGGTGAAAAATGAATCACACCGCTTCTTGTGGAATAGTCTATTGTACACATGAAGGATGTCTTCTTTTATTGAATATATGGAATGGTAAGAAATTATGTGATATAATTATTTTATATAGTTATTAATAATTCATTAATATCATATATATATATAAACATAATATTTATCCTTAATACCTTAGACAAAAAATTGTAGTTGAGAAATGAATCACATCTCTTCACGAGACGATAGTCTTTCATACACACAAGTAATGTTAACATTTTACTACATAATGGATTGTATGATGGTCTGTGTGATATTATAATTGAATATTTAAATTAACATCATAAATATCATATAAAAATAGTATATATAGCATTAAATGGTCTTTCGAGCGATAGTGATGCTAAATGAATTACTTCATTTCACAGGGTGTTTGCCAACTATACACACGAACAATTGTTTTGATTCACATTTGGAGTAGAAGATGTATTTATGTATAAATAAATATATGTATATGGAATATTATTATATTATTATATAAAAATGTTTGTAAAAAAATTTTTGTAGGTGGAGGATGAAAATAAAATAAACACTTGATTTAGGATGTTATTTCATCTAGACAATTTATTTTGGTTTCCACCAAAATCCTACCATGGATATATTTATACCTGAAAATGAATTCTAGGATGATTGGAGGGGAATATTAATGTCATTTATGTAGTTATTTTTGTAATTTTTTTTGACTTTGTTGAACTAAAAGGATAGGGGTGGTCTTTTATACGTGGGGGAGAGCACACATTTTGAATTTTTGAAAAGAAAGAATCCCACCGACATTTTTCTCACGAATAAAGTATTTTAAATATTTTATTTTCAACCATGATAGATATAAGGCCAAAATATAACCATTAAGTTAGAATTAATTAATTTTGGATCATTTATAAACCATACATTTTTATTTTAATCCCTAAAGAAACTTTTTTCACCTTAACAACAAAAAATAATTTTTACTATTTTCACTATTCATTATGGTAAAAGATTAAGTTTAACTTATGATAAATTCAAAATAATGATTATTCAAATATTGAATTAATATTTAAAAAATAATCCCATATAGGTTTCATAATTTAATTTATAACATAACACATAGATGTTATGAATAAATCATATTTCAAAAAATTCATTTATGAAGGAAAAGAAGATCTCATATTAAATATATGAAAAGTAATTATTATTAATTAGATCTAAAATAATATATATAATTATATATATTTAAAATTTTAATTTATAACATTATTAAATTTGGTTTATTTTAATTAATTAAAATAGAAGAACATTATGCCCATGAACAAACATTTCATAATAAATTTTGTTTAAGAATTACAATAAACTTATACAAAAACACCGTAAAATATGAATTAAATTTAATTAATTGTATTTTATTTAAATAATTAAAAATTATGTTAATATTAACTCAAATTAAAAAAATGCGACGTAATTTATTAAAATTAAATGATAATTTTATAAATGTGAGTGTTTTTTAATATTCATTGAGAATTGAATATTTTCTTAAAAATACCAAAATATTACCAGAAGTTAATGTAAATATGATGATTTCAAAAATTATATTAATTTATTAATAAAATTTTATAAAATTGATAAAAATTACATTTAAAATATGTTTGAAAAGCCCAACAAAATGTTCTTTTATAAAAAAACAGTTTTTTATAAAACATTTAGCTTTACTTAAAATGGTAATAAAATAATTATAATCAATAGATAACCATATAATTTATTTTATAGATGTGAGAAACATATAATCTAAATAATTTAGTTATACCTTTTCATACCGACCAATTTCAAAGATGGGTTATGAGTGAATATTATATTACGGTTCATTTCGATATGGGGTTGTGTGTTCCATAAGATAATGAAAAGATTGAATTTATTTAAAATTAAATATACTTTAATGTTTTTTGGAGTTACATTATATTCTCATGTGGGTGTTTTATATCATATATACTTCTAGATGTGATGTTCCTCATTTAAAATATTATAATCATCCTTGTTGGGAGTGTTCTTTCTGATTGATAATGGGGTCACAATCTTATGTTTGTTAATGAGAAAGGGGGGGAGTGCATGAATGTTTATTTTCAGTGTGTAGGTGCTGAAAAATGCGTACGTGCTGGAGAAAGTTCCGAAATGAAAATGTGAAGTATTATTCGGACTCAGAGGCCCGGTCCGGAGGGCCAGGGGTGTTGCATGAAAAAAAGGATGAAGTGCGCAAATTTTTTTTCCCATGTGGAAGGTAACGGGATTCACGAAAAGTCACATCGCCGGGGAGAAATAATTTCGCGCCCGCGTGCTGTGCGGTTGACATTTCGCACTACCACCTCCATCTCGAAAATATTTCGTGCAACCCTGAATTCGACGCCACCAGATGCCTATAAATATATGGTGATCCCCTTCCTTTTTATGGATGAAAATTTTGAATATCCTCTCATCCGTGAAAACAGCATTCCGCGCGTGCACAATATGGCTTTCAGGTAAAGTTCTTTCTCGCACCAAGTAACCCTAGGATCTGCTTTCGCGCATGATCTCCATGGATTAGACAAAACTCCAGCCCCTTTGGGGTCCTTCCTTTACGTACAATCCTCCTTCTTCTGGGAGAAATTCCTTCATTTGCATGAAATCTCTTCCTTTTCATGCAATTAATTCCTTAGCGTGCAGTCCCTTCGTGTAGCGCGCAAAGCCTCACCCCCCCCCCCCATTTCGTACACGCATCTGTGATTTCGAACTAGCTAGGGGTCATTTCACATCGGGCCCCTTTATTTCATGCACACCTCATGGCTTGCGTGCAATCCACTAGGGACCTTTGCCTTAGTGCTCCTCGGGAGTCCTCTTGCGCAAAATCTTAATGCCCTCCTTCTGTATGCCATTCTCATGTGTCTTGCGCACCCCGAGCATCGGCATCATACTTGGTATTCTTGTACAAACTTCTAGGCTTGTAAAAATTAACTTTAATGTCCTTTGGACATTCATTCTCTTTTCTTTGCTTCGCCTCATTATTATTCGTATAGGCACATCAATGGCTATTTCTTCTTGGCATAACCACGCTAACGTGCACCCCTCGATGGTTTTCCCCGCAACACCTCCTTGCCATGACCTTACTGATGCCTTCCCATCCACAAGGGGCATAGGGCCCCAGTTATGTTAGACATAGGGTTGCGGGGCCAACCCACCTCATATGAGCTGTAGGACTTTAAAATGTCTAGCACCTCATCCTCAACAAATGACATTAAACTGTGACCTGGCTCTGTGCCTCGCACGTAGGGTCCCCCTGCATCAGATATTCTCCATGCTCACTCGTCTCTATGGGGATGGGATCGTCTCTCATAGGGGTGATTTATTGGAGTGGCGTTTGTCCGCAGGGAAGGGAATCCACCTTTCTTTCATCCCCTATCTTATCTTGAAGTAGGTCGCACCCCTGGTCCTCCTCACTTCCTTGGTGTCAAGGACAGCTGAGGGAATGATAGGGAATGGGGCCCCTCCTCTCTTCCTGGGTTCCAAATCCTTCTCCCTCTGTGCTTTGTCTCTAATGGGCCTCCATCCTGGAGTAATTCTCGACACATGGGCCGCTCAACATGTAAGACCCTCCTCATTTCTAAAGGATCACCCTTTACGATGTGATTGTTGGGTCTCTGCTAGCTCTTATTTCTCACACCGAGCATAACTCCCTTGAGCTTAGAGTGGGAACCAACAATGACACCCCTTGGTCCACCTCATAGTGTAATCCATGGATCCCCTCATCCGAGCTTTAGGTCATTAAATTTCAAAGCACCCTAGTCCCACAAGATGTTAAATTGTACACTCGAACTACAAGGACTTTGATCCGTGCTAAGGCATGGTACACAGGAATCCTCCACGAGGTTCAAGCCCAACCACCTAGGGCCGTCTCAGAGCTTAAGCCCCATCCATCTTGAACTGTGGGGACATTTATCCATGCTAAGGCATGGTACGTAGGAAGCATCCAAGAGGTTCAAGCACTACCACATTCGGTTTTCTCATAGCGTAATCCCCATCCATCCTGAATTAAGGGGAATTGTTTACGGGCTAAGTCATGGTACGTAAGATGTCTCCACGAGGTTCAAGCCCCAGCACCTTGGGCCATATTAGAGCGTAAGCCCCATCAATCCTGAACTATGGGGACATTGATACATGCTAAGTCATGGCACGTAGGAATCCAACATGAGGTTCAAGACCGCTAATCCAATGGCCCCAACCATTTCCATGTTGGTCTGCCAAGACCCATTTCCACGTTGGGCCATCTCAGATCCTAAGTCCCAATCCATCTGAACCCCAGGTCCCTTCATGTCGGTTCACCGACCCTATATCCTTGGGCTGTGTCCGTGCATAAGACCCAAATGCCCCCATCCCACTGGATGTTATACAACATTCCAACCCAAACTACAGGGACTTTGATCCCTTCTAAGGCATGGCATGTACGAAGCCTCCACGAGGTTCAAGAACACCACCCTATTTTTTGACCCTATTCACATTGGTCCGCCAACACCATGAGCATCCTCAGAGTGTAATCCCCATACTCGTCCCGCATGACATGAAACTATATCTGCCACCTGAACTACGTGGTGTTTGATTTCCTGCCACGGGGATATATAGGAAGTCTCTTCGAGGCTCAAGCCCAAAGCCATTGTCCATCCTGATTCTTACCCGGGCTTCCACATCCCAGTGCGATCATGCCACATCCTTCCCTTTCCCCATCACAGCATTCGGGAAGCCTCTCACGTGTTGGCCCTACCATCAGTGTTTCCTCCAGGGGTTCTTCAATCTGATCAACTCTTATACGTGTTCCGATCAGTCTGATCCATCTGTGTTGGACTTTAAACTTGTGGAATTCCCTGTGTTAAACATGGGAATCTGAGGAAAAGATTAGATACATGCATATGGAATACAATTCCCCATGTTCGATGAGGGATGCATCGGGCATCCGTGCCCTCGAGAAGCCCAATGATAAGCGACAGAAGACAAACATGCCAATCCCTAGCGTCAAGACATTCCAGGGATTCCCCAATGCGACAACTCTCCTAACCGAAGGATGCTGCCCGGACCGGACCCCTTCGACGGTCCTGACAGAAGTGGTGTAATTAACTGGTTTCCATGAAGATAAGGAATCTAGAAGAGCTTCACGTACTACGTCTTAAATATATGACAGAGACTTGGATGAGGAGACGAGCTCTGAGGAGGAATCCACATAAGAAATAAATGACATCCCATCATCTTGTTCGATCAAGGAGTTGACGTCCTTGAATAAGGATCATATTCCTCCCCCCTTTGGAAAGCGTAAATGTGGGGCTAGAGCAGCACATCCTTTGTATGATGGATGCGTGTGTCCCCAACAAAATCATCGGAAACAAAAAAATGGTGAATCTTGCGTGAATCTCCTCTCCTCAGCATGGAGTCTAGTAGTGTTCAGGACATCAGTGGATACACATTTCATCTGATCCCATCATTTGGTACTAGTTCTCACCAAGCACGCCTGACATGAAACTCTCCAAAAATTTGGGCAATCAGGATGTTGAGCAATCCATTCAGCAACATTGTCAGCATGGATCCCTCTTTTCAACCACAGAAGACGGAACAACACTGGGGAACTTGGTGTTGATTCCTTTTCTTTGTAGTATTAATGAGTTCATCTCCCTACACCAGGAATCAATTTGTTGCATCTGGAGATCGTTCACCTACCCACCGTCGCAGGGGCAGGGGAAATACCGACTCAACTACCCCGCACGGTTCTACCTCTTCCACGACGGCTTCAACCACCTCGACTGCTGGGCACCCATGCCCCTTATCCCCATCATAGATAATCCAGCAATGTGTAGTCAATGACCTTGTATGCAGGTATGAGGAGGATGGGTTCATCCCCACTAGGGATATTCACAGCATGGATCTTGAGGCATCCACACATTGCCATCAACGCCGCCCCCATGGGCCGCGCATGAAGCCACTTCTCCCCACACCAGAATTCAGTCGCTTTGGGAGCTTGTCCCTAGAGCACCTTGATAGCTCCCTCCCCTACGCCGAAGAAGTATGGGATGTCTGGGCCGACCCAATCAGAGTCCCACTTCATGGGATCACGGCAAGGGCCTCCACCAGGCCGCGTCAGTGCCACCGCCCGGTTCCCCAGGCCGAGGAGCAGGTAGTCCATGCGCCTACATTACTAGCTTCAGTTCATCTGACCCAACGCCAGTGTCGGGCACGAGTAGAAGAGGATGCTTGCTGTGGGGTGTCAAAATCAGCGAATGTCATGGCCCGATCCACAGTTTATTCATATCCCAAGATCCCTTCAATCTTTGAGTAGGGACAACTATCCGCCCGACCCCGATCGAGGCCCCAACCACCCCAAAAGTAGGTCTGGTCAAACCTCTTGGTCACTAGCACAGGTGATGGCTGCTGTTGACCAATTCACAGCAGCATCAACCAGAGTGGATGCTCACTCCATTCCACAACTACGGAGATGCAGGCACTTCCTATTTCCAAACTCGACTTGGAGGTCTGACTCATGCCACCTATATCCCAGGCGAGGGTCTTCCCTGTGACAGCGACACTCCATATGGGGGCCTCTCTCGCGACCACTACAATGAGTATGGTGTAACTCCCCCTGCCACATACTGTGAGTATCGAGACATCGCATGTATGACTACTCGCCGGTATAGAGGCCCTCCCCATTCCCGGTGCCAATCGGTGAAGGTCCTCCTCGCCCTAGAAATAGGAGAGGTGGAAGCCAACCCCACTTCACCAAGGCCCAGTATGGAGGTCCTCCCCATGTCATTTTTGACATTTTTCCCAGTGCTCCACGTACCCCAACTTCTTCATGTGGAAATATTCTCCCCCCCAATACTAGTACAGTTGGAGGACCTCATGTTAGAAATCAGCCCTTCCTTGAAGAACCTCCTAGGGGCAGGAGTGAAGGTCACCACCACCGCACGAGGAATCATGGGGAAGGCCGGGAAGGAATTAGGTCAGTCAGCTTCTCAAACTCTGAGGAGGAGTATGATTCAGCGTAGGAGCCCTCCCCTCAGTCCAGTGAGTCAAGGGCGGGGGCAGGAATGAGGCGCATCAGCCTCGTGCTCCTGGAATGCGAGATCCATAGGACACCTTCCTCCCTTAAAAGATATATCTAGGAGGACGAGACCCTATCATGTCTCCAGTGGCGAACCACGCAGTCACCAATATCGTCTCTGTAAGCACCCTCTTTCATGGAGCTATTTTGGGGGTCGATGATGGAAGATTCGGGGCGTAACCCACCCCTAGAAGAAACTACTGTTATGTCAGGAGCTCTAGTCGCCAGTCCATCCTCTCATGACATGGCAGACAGGTCACTGTAACCCTTAAGGATAGCCCAAGATTCAGAAACAAATCAGCCTGATCCCCATATTCTCCACCGGCCAGCCTGCCATCCCAGCAGTCTGCCCCCTTGCCGCCACCAATCTCTCAACCACCCCCCGTTTTTGACTGGGGAAATCAAGGTCCATACTATGGATCTATTACAAGAAACTTCTGGACCTTCCTCGCATTGGGCCACTTCCCTGATAAGATTTGGCCAGTCACAGGATCGAGTTTTGGTATGCCAGAATCAGTCACCCTGGTAGAGTTTGAATGGTTCCGCCTAATCCTCTAGGCGACTCACATTAATCTTTGCCACCAATGTGTGATGTATCCAAGGAGCCAAGATCATCTCGAAGAGATTGGTGAGCAATGTTGTCTGGTTAACCTAGCCACACTCCCTACGGTCCAACACCCTGAGTCACCAGGCCACCACAGGGCCCTCCAACAACAGTGAGTTTAGAGTTTTCAAGTACTCCTTATATTATTGAGGGGGGTACCCCCCACCTGCAAGTCCATGGCGGCGGGAAGTATGTTTCCATCTACTTCGGTGCGATTCTATGGAGGCCCAACATGCTAGGTGACATTGAGAACATGCCCCCGAGAAGAGTGTTGGTCAACATGACCGATCTTCCAAGAGAGGAGAACGAGCTGGAACATCTCAATGGGAACATCCCCCCTAGGGACGCGCTGCCACTGGACCCATTGAGAGGGTTACCCACCAACAGAGGAACCTCCTAGGTCTCCCTGCACCCATTGAGGCATTGGTATTGAGCCTGAATGTTAGTAAGGGAAAAGACCACGCTAGAGCTTCCAATAAATCTGACCCATCCTCCTCAGTGTAGAAGATGGAAGAGGACCCTGAGAAGGCCATGCCGCACCATAAACTTGCTGAGCAGAAGAAGTTAGTCGATGAACATCTGGATGAACGCATTGTAGAGTGACGACCCGACTATGGAGACTCTAGGTCGGGGCAACATGGGCTGGAAAAAATACCCCTCAGAGAGATTTACCCAGGTAAACCTGATCATGTCATATTCGTTAACAAGGCAGAAATTGGGTCCCATGGCAAGAGGGCACAGTATGTCTCGCCGAACCCTCCCGAGCAGTGTGACAATCAAAGGGATATGGCCTGTGTTCCTCAAAGTGATGCTCCACTAGTTGCTCTACAAGCTGCTGAGCAAGCCTATCACATTGATGATCCCGGAAATGCACTCATGATTTGGGATCCTCGTCAGGACCAGGACCCCTATCCATATGATCTGATGGAGGCGATCATCACCCGCCTGGAAGCTTCAAAGACATGGCAGTTGGTCATGCCGCCTGATGGAAAACCATAGCCGGCGTGGGTGGATGACATACATGCACCCCTAGGATTCAGAAATCCTACCTTCTCCCCATTCAATGGGATGGGAGACCCACCACAGCACCTGGCCCCCTTTAACTCGAGTTGTGGGACTATGTTAGGGAACCCAACGTAGAAGGAGGAAACCATTCTCTATTGCTTTGTTCAGACAATGGAGGGGCTGGCAATTGTATGGAAGGGCCAGCTCCATGTGGGATCCATGAAAATATGGGAAGACCTTTGCAGGAAGTTCCTTTACCAGTTCAGCTCTACCACCTGGAAGATGAACATCAGAAACCTCTTCAGGCTCAAGAAAATGCCTAATGAGCGAGTCGCAGACTTCATCGGTAGGTGGATGGTTCTTACATACTCCCTTGACATGCCGATGACTCAGGAGGAATTAATGACATTGTGTGTGGGGAATGTCAAGACGGAACGGGTTCCCTCAGTTATCACTCAGAATTATCCCAGAGGGTTCCGAGACGTCACAGATAAGGCCCATTGCCTCGAAGAATCACTACAACAGGCTCGTCAGGCACACATGCTGCCCCCGACAATTCCAGCAATGAGGGCTGCCAGAGCTGAGCTCACCACCGTGGCCTAGATAAGGGCCCCCAGGCAACTAGAGATGATCCCAATGGAGCCAGCTCTATAGCCTCACAGAGGCCCTCCTCCCTGAGCACAGTTCCCTCTCCAGCAGCTCCCACTCCTAAATCGACAGGCACCCCCACCTATTGTGCAACCACTGCCTAGGTGAGATAATCAAATTCCACCCCCTCAGTAGGCTCTTCTACCCCCCATTTCGGACAATCTCCTAGAGATCCCCTTATAGACAGAAGGAATCATACCTACTCATTCGATAAGGCTCCGGTACCCGGCTATTTCCGCAACGCCTTAGATCAGAGAATCGTCTGACTGCCTGAGTGATGGAAGCCAAAAGAGGCGCACCTTACTGATCACCCCAAATACAACCCTTATCATCGGATCCTAGATCACACCATAAAGCAATTATATGTGTCTATGGAATGGCTATAAGACTAGATTAACAACAACATAGTCAGACTGGGCCCATCACCGGAACAGGTGGGGGTGTCTTCGTATGGTTAGATAGCAGTAGCGATGGCGAGGGCGAGTGGCAGCAGGTTTCTGACCGCATGTCTGAGATTTATAGCTACTGATGCCCCATAGAATGGTTTCCCGCACCCATGGTATCATTCGGGCATTCCTAAATCAGCCATATCCTCCAGAAGCTAAGACTACCACTTCTGCATCATTATCTCTATCAGCCTCTTCCCAAAAGAGCAAGCATCGACAACGCAAGAAGAAGAAATGCGCCCCGCCAATGTCATCTTCATCCTGCACACTCGATGAATTAATGCCCCTGGAGATGGGAATCCCTCCTAGAATCTGCCCAGTGGGGGATGATTCGTCAAGTGACAGTCAAGGGTACGCTTTGGTTAACAATGTCGAGTTGGTATATCCCTATACGACTATCGATGAGGGGGAGAACCAGATGATCCTCTCCAATGTTTCCATCTGACACCAATGTCAGCTGAACTACATCCATATGGGTCATTGAGGTACGTCAGTTTGAACCTCCAGCTAGGTCGTGCATGCCGCTGAGACCAAAAATCAGACCCAACGTTGAACTCAGCACGCGCAACCTCTTCATCAGATGTCAATAGGCCCGCCTCCTCCAACGTTTGTGCTATTGTATCAGGCAAATCCACTTCAGCCATATCGCGACCAGATTCTCCCCACTATAGGCTGATCTTAGTCCCCTGATCCTCATCCTAATGCTACCCTCTAAGCTTCAACTAGTGAGAAGCGAGATGTTCCCAGTACCAGTCAGCCGCCGGTCCAACCGGCAGGGTCTGTCGTTCCTTCCATTGCAGAGTGACCTCTTGTAAGCCGAGGTTCACGCCTGGCGCGGAAGTATGATGCTCTGAAGCATCTCACCGACATTCCAGTGAGGTTCTCTATCCTTGAAGCCCTTCTCATATCACCAGATATGCGTAAATCACTCGGTGAGGCTTTATGAAGCCCCCTCAAGTTTGAGATTGAGGTACTAGCTGTAGAGGCCATCCATGCTGAAGAAGTTGAGAATGCTGAGTGTCCGGCCATCATCTCATTCTCGAGAGAGGATGAAGGATCCCCCATACAGGGGCTCATCTGCCTACTATATATCACTGGTCAATTCAATTTCATGGAGGTTCGCCACTGTCTCATTGACACTAGCTCAGGGATCAAGCTTATTCTAACACGGACACTACGGAGGCTATGGTTGTCTAAGGATCAAAAAAATACCTCTGATTTAATGTTCCAGGGATTTTAAAGCACAGAAAAGACCCCGGTGGGAAAGATCCATGTGAAGTCCCAGTTCGGTGTCCTAGTTTACCGTACTGAATTTATGGTTGTCTCCAAGGACTCCGCATATAATGCATTGATGGGATGACCTTGGCTCCACCTACACACGGACATCCCCTCATCATATCACCAATGAATCAAGTACTTCCATAATGGTCGAGTAGGTGTACTCAAAGGCGATGTATCTCATTTCACCTCTTGTGAAGCCCGCTACTTGTACACTGATTATTACAAGATCAAGGTTAAGAAAGTCCTAACAAGTCAGGTTGAGCTCGTTGCCACCACGACTGACCCTTCGACAGGTCCGAATAACCCCTACAGTTTCTCGATCCATCAGTTGGAGGCCACAACCCCCAACATTGGGCAGTGTCTTGCCATTTCTAGGACAGGAGGGAACCATACTCCCAAATCCAGGCATCTTTGGATGATCACTTCGTATTCTTATACGAACCAAGCTCCAGTTAACCCAGAGCCTCCCACTCCCGTCAGGTATAGAGACGTCTGGCTCATGGAAACTACAGTCTGTCATACCTTTCTGTTTCACCAGGCTGGAATAAGATGACTCCGGCTGACGTTCCACTACTGCATTGATATTATCAAGAGTGGACCCTTGGGTTGAAGACCAGATGGGATCGGGTCGATAGCCTTTATAGCCATGGTCTCAGTGGCACCATAGTAGCCCGATGAAATGACTGCGAATGCACCAGCGGGTAGCAGCCTCCCATCAGAGTTTGGTAGCTCAGAAATAGCTTCCCCCATTGAGGATCCCTCCATTAGATGGGAAGAAGATATAGAGGATTCCCCCTTCCTTTTAAGAAGGCGTCTCTACCACAGTCGATGAACTGGTATAGGTGAACCTTAGGAGCGAGGCCGATCCGAGACCCACATTGATCAGTGCTGCTATGCCCCTCGAGGAGAGGCTATGGTACGTTTACTTCCTCAAATAACATCACAATTTATTTTCCTGGAGTTACGACAAGATGCCAGAACCAGATCCTTAGGTAGTCGTCCATCGCCTAGGTCTTCCGAAAAATCATGGAGGTTTCAAGAAGCCTCCCCAAAAGATACATTCATCTCACGGTGCTATGATCGAGGCTGAATTTGAAAATATCATTAGAGCCAACATCATCAAGGTAGTGTAGTACCCCAAGTGGAAATCCAATATCAAGCTAGTTAGAAAGAAGAACAGATAGATTCGGGTCTGTATCGACTTCAATGATCTCAATCGTCACTATCCGAAGGATGATTTTCCCCATCCAATGATAGAATTGTTGATCGATGCTATGGCTGGATTCCAGGACCTCTATTTCACAGATGTTTACTCTGGATATAATCAGATTCGGATGGCCCCAAGGATAAGTATTCTACGACTTTCAGGGTGCCCCTAGTTACGTTCTGTTACCAGGTTATTCCCTTCAGCCTAAAAAATATAGGTGCCACCTATCATCAGGCCATGCATCGCATATTCAATCCAATCCTGGGAAAGTTGGTCGAATGCTATGTGGACTGCCTTGTGGAAAAATCTCACCAACACCAGGACTATCTCAAGGTCTTGGAGAAAGTGTTTGGCTTCCACTTTTATCAGCACCTGAAGATGAATCCGTTGAAGTGTGCCTTCGGGGTCACCATTGGGATGTTTCTTGGCTTTGTTGTCTGATACTGAGGCATCGGGATCAACCCAAAGAAGATTAACGCAATCCGCTAGATGCCCCCCGACCAATATTCAGGAGCTTAGAGGTCTTCAAGGCCACTTAGACTACATACGTTGATTCATTGCAAATCTGGTTGGCTAGTGTAATCCCTTTTATTAGATCATTATGAAGGGAACCAATTATGAGTGGGATGACCATTTCTAGACCGCCTTTGAGGAAATCAAGCAATATTTTCTCCAGCCTCTGGTCTTGATGCCGCCTGTCTCTAGCAAGCTGTTGATTCTCTATTTCACTGCCCTAAAACTATCCTTTAGCGCCCTTCTCTCCCAGAAAAACAATGAGGGGATGGAGAACATCCTCTACTATCTCAGCTGCATGCTCCTCGATATGAAAACTAGATACTCCGCCATCAAGAAAAGCTATGTTGTGCTCATATTTGATATGTATAAACTGCAACATTACATGCCGCACCATGAGGTACAGTTGACCTCTCGACTAGACCTGCTGAAGTACATTCAGAATCTCCCTATATTGATTGGCCGACTAGCTCGGTGGGTGGTGATCCTTCAACAGTTCGACATCAGGTTCATTCCCTAGAATTCTATCAAGGGGTAGGCATTGTCAGACTATCTAGCTTCCCATCCAACCTCTGTGAACCAGTCCCTCAATATAGATTTTCCTCATGAGGCAATCATCTCAGTTGGAAATGTCGTACCATGTTTGGAAATGCACTTCGACGATGCCTCCCGGAGCCCCACCGGTAGAAGCCTCAATGATCCGAGGCCCAACAGAGTAGGCCTAGGTATCATCTTTATCACCCCAGCACAAGTCGTCCTGCCATACTCATTCCTGTTATCGAAAAGTTTCACCAACAACGTGGCAGAGTATCAAGCCTTCACTGCTGGTCTCAAGCTATCCCTTGAGATCGACGTGCCTCATTTGCATGTGAAAGGGGATTCTGAGCTGGTCATCAAGGAGGTCAATGGCGACTATGTTGTCAGGAATCCAAAGCTCGTACCATTGTTTGAATGAACTCTCCTGCTAATGTCCCAGTTCCCTTCTCGGCCAGAGGTTATTCATGTCCCTCGGTCATAGAACGGTCGACAAGATGCTTTGGCCAGCCTTGCCGCGTCGCTTGACCAGCCCGAGCAGATTGATCTGATCATTCATGTGGCGCACTAGAGACTCTTTGCTCTCGTCACCCCAGAGGATGATGATGGACCACAGGAGAACCATCTTACCGCTGGTTCCTATACTTCAGAAACCACAGGTACACCAGACACGGTGATCGATGTAGTTGCTGATTAGAGGAAAACCTTGTTCGAATACCTCCAACATTATAATCTTCCATCTGATTGGGACGAGCGTGAGCGAATCTGACATTGCGCACTGCAGTTTACTCTCCAGAGTGGCACCATCCTTGATCATATCCTCTATAAAGCACGGTTTTGATGGTGTTCATCTCTATTTCCTTCAAGGGGTTGAGATTCTGCAGATCAGGCAAGAGGTTCATGTCGGTTCCTTTGGTTCCTATTAGGCCGGGCCAAATCCGACTCACCAGATTCAGAGACTAGGGTATTTTTGGGCCTCCAGGATCCAGGACTGCTTTGAGTTTTCCAAGAGGTTCCATGAGTTCCAAGTTCATGTAAATTTTGTACATCGGCCACCAGAGCTTCTCCATACTACAAAGTCCTCTTGGCCATTTGCAGTCTGGGGGTTAGATGTCATGGGAATATACCCACCGGCAACGGCTTTCCAATGCCGATTCATTCTAACCGCTATGTATTTCTTTTCCATGTGGGTAGAGTCAATTCCACTCAAGGAGGTCAAGGACTGTTATATCTTCGACTTCGTGAGTTCCAATATCATATATCGATTTGGGGTACCTCATACTATCCTAACCGATAATGGAACAAAATTCTGAGCAACCGAGCTGATGAAGTTGTACGCCACGTACAACATTTACTACAACCATAACTCCCCCTATCATGTGGAAGAAAATGGACAAATTGAGGTGCTTAATAAAACCCACCATAAAATTCTATAGAAAATGGCCGGTCAGAACAAGATGAGTTGGCCGGATAAGTTCCCCAATACCCTCTGGGCTTATTAGACGACGACTTGTAATTCCACCCAGGTGACCTCCTATTACCTGGTGTATGGAAGATAGGTCGTCCAGCCCATCGAGATTCAATTTCCCTCATTGTGAATAGCGGTCTATGTCCATCAAGAACAGTATAGGGTAGATGAAATCCTTCTAGTTGAATTGGAAGCACTGGACGAGAATAGGATTTGTGCCCCGCACAACCTAGAGAGGAATCAGAGCAAGATGGATTGAGCTTTCAACAAGAAGGTTCACCTCTGCTCTTTCCTGCAAGGTGACTTGGTATTATCCCTTAGAGGACCAATGATCCCCAGCAGAAAACCACCCAAGTTGGAGCCCAAATGGGAAGGTCCATTCATTGTTCATATGGTTTATCCCAATGGAGCATACTCCCTGGGGACCATGGATGATGAGTGTATAACTCCTCCCACCAATGCCAAGTTCCTCAAGCTATACTTTTCCTGAGTATTGTGTTCCCACATGACCCTAAACTACATCATTTCCTCCCAGACATTAAAATGTATTGTTGTCCCGCCTGACCCTAAACTGCATCAAGTCCTCCATGACCTTAAACTAGATTGTGGTCCCGCATGACCCTATACCGCATTGAGTCCTCTATGACCTTAAATTGGATTGTGGTCCTGCATGACCCTAAACTGCATCGAGTCCTCCATGACATTAAACAAGATTTTGGGACTACACGAACTTAAACTACGTTTGGTCCAACATTCGGGCCCCTAAAGTCCCGAATGTTCTGAAATTGCATGCTCGTCCCACATGACATTAAATTGTATGTTGGTCAGGCCTTCGTGACCAAGGCCTAGAATAAGCCCCCTTGGCCTTCCCAAGCCCACGGAATAGGTTCTCTCGTGTGGTATTTCATGGTGTGGTGTGGGATTATGTCCTCATTCACATCGGATTGCTCACCGTTCCATACACATCATCTGATGAGACCTTTCCCTGGCCCTCAACCTCTATATAAGACGTTAAACTGCAAGTTGGTCAAGCCTTCCTGACTGAGGCCCAGCCTCAGGCCCCTTGGCCTTCGTGGGCCCCTGGACCAAGTTCTCTCTTGTGGGATTGTATGGTGTGGTGTGGGATTATGTCCTCATTCACATAGTGTTGCTCGTTGTCCCATACACATCCCTAGATGAGATGCATATCATCATCCTACATGATGGTAAAATTTGCTTCTAGAACTATGTGTGGAATGATTCCCATCCTCATGGGATACATAGGACTGCCTGAACATCTAGATTTCATGTCCATCCATATCTCATAGATATCCCATGATCCCCTGGTCACCTTGGCCCTTTGGCCTGTCCCTCTCTATGAGGGGGATATATAGGTGTGGTACATGGTTTTTGGCTCCATTCCCCCCCTTCTCCCAGGAATCTTCCAGCTCTTGGCTGCTCTCAAATTGAGCCCCTCGACCCTTTACAAGGGTATTTCAATGTGTTCAGAGTACTCTAGTCTAGGAACTGGAATGTAAGATTCATATTAGGCAAGTTCGTTCCACTTTTCATGCTTCCTGTTCTCCTTCAATTGGGCCCTCATTATCATTCACACCTGATGGGACCCCAAAAAGCGGCATGGATACCACGACTAAGGGATATACTACCGTTACAGGCCAACACCCCCGAGGGTTTCAGACAACAAATTGATACAAATACCGCGTTGTGAACAAGGTCAACGGTCGATGCTCATTTTTCCCCCATGTCTGGCTAACACGATAGGATACTGTGTTACTAACATGGTCAGCAGTAATCCTCCGTAGTCAAGCCAGCCCCTTAAGGCCTTGAATTTTTATTTTATGATTCACATTATGTTCCACCCCCATCTTCTCTAGATGGAAGCTCAACACTCTTTTCACTAACCCTCAATGAACCTCACGTCAGACAGACAAAACTGCAATACAACATCTCTCGGGGATCCCATGATTCGAGCGCTAAAAATATAGGCTGGGATATTCTCTAAGATCCATGCACAGCTTGTCCCTCATCCCCATGGGATTCATGGAGTCACCCATACATTTCATTTCGGGTCTAGCTCAACTAGATGCTAGCATCTCTTACCCCTTATCTCATGACCTTCACTGGCCCTTTGGGCCAAGGCTTCTCTCCCAGAATCACGCATGGTGAAGGTGTGGCATTATGTCCTCATTCACATCTGGTATTCTTTATCATGTCGTGCGCATTCCCACAGGTCCATGACAAATGACTTTAAACTGTGCTGGTTGGTCCTCCCACATGACCATAAACTGTGATGATATCGTCTCAGCCGCACGATGAAAAATGACACTGCATTGTGGTAACATCATCATAGAGGGCATCACGTTTGGTATCAGTCAATTACCATACCATATGTCAATGCCCAAATACGGCTTGATTATTGTGGTGATGTTAGTAATTCCTACCCTAGGTCGGTTGCTCCACAAAATAAAAACCATTCACCTTAAAGTACAAACAAGATACATCAAATGCCGCTTCTTTTGGTGCGAGGGCTAGACCTGCAGGCCCCATTTACACCTTGCATGGGTACCTTACCGTGTCATGCCCTCCACCAAGAACTACTTATGGCTGGATTCTCATCCTTGTGAGATACGTAGGAGTGGCCTGGTACTTCCCCATGGGCCCAGCCTAACTTTTTTGTTCGGTCCCTTAACCTATACACTTTTTTCCAAGGAGCACATAGTAGGTAGGACATATGTCCTCATTCACGTCGAGTTTCGTAATCACCTTACCATGTTTCTATTTCCCCCCTTTACAAATCCATGGTCTGTGTTCTAAGACCTTAAACTAAGACCCCTTTCCAGAACTACGTGTTGCTTGATTCCCATCCATATGGGATACGTAGGAACGCCCAGACATTTCATCTCTGATCCTGCCCCATGGATTTCCAACCCCATCCCTCCTCACTGTCGGACCCATGGACTAGCATCTTGTGGAGCTGTGTAACTGCATCATTTTCCCTGAATAAGTTCAGGATGCCCCATAATGACTTTGGAATGTGACAGTTACCTCACCATAGAGGTCCTGTGTAAAAGAAGGAATGACCCATGACCATATTAATGCGTCCACAAGATGTGCTTCCACGACTATGGCGTAATATTGGGAGTGTTGGATTATGTTTGAACGAACCACCACTTCACATTCCATGGTTTGTGTGACCCTTTATTTGAATCATCATCCTCTCTCATTTTTGAAGGGACCCCTAATAGTACAGATGGTCGACCGATGGTCCGCCTACTGTCCTGGGCCAACGTTCCAGAAGACTGGTAATGATTGGAGGGACCCCTTTACAGTATGGATGCTCAACCTATGGTCCACCTACTATCCTAGGACAATGTTCAGGAAGACTGATCGATGGTATTTGAGTTAGGCCCGGTGTTGCAATCATGGTCAGTGGTCGAATCCTCATTTTTTGTCCCCATTTGCGGATAATGTGATATGGATGTCGCATTTCTACCACAGTCAACTGCTATCCTCCATCGCCACGCCCCTCCAATAGTGTTCCAAATTTGGGTAACGTGATTCACCTTTTTCTCCCGCTATGTTTTGATTGATTCTAATGCCTCGGGCATTGCCCTGCTCATGCACTAGATCATGTTGAGAAGATTATGGATCGATTAGTCTGAGGCCCTATACCTTTGGTTAGGCTTCCCTCTTATCCTCGGGAATCCGGGTTTGAATTTCGAATGCCCCAAGTATGGTTAACTCTCCCATAATCAAATGAAGTGATTGTAAGAGCCTCCATTACTTCTCACGACCCACATGAGCTTAGTGATGGATTGCTATTTATTTAAGGATTATGGATGAGAATGTTAATCCAAAGGGAAAAGTATGTTAAGAAAAGTTTCATGTAAGTAAATTTTTCCATACATACAGTCCAAAATAACAAGAAGCAGTAAAAGAGGGACAAGTGTATGGGTTTGGCCAAAACAATTTCCCTAAGGGTTGGCTGATTGGATAGATCCTTCCAATGCTGAAACCTTTTCACTAGTGTCTACCAAGACAACCTTCCATCCCCTGAGGACCCTTTCATCATCGGTGGCTGCAAAGCGGAACTCACTGGCCCTAGCCCGTACTGGTTCCTGTTCATCTTGGAGCTCGGTTATCTAGAGACTCTCTTATATGAGTTATTCTTCAGAATCCGCTAGCTATAACTTCAGCTGCTCCATGAGCTCAGAAAATATTGTGACTAATTCCTCCTACTATTTCGCCTGTTCCTCAAGGAGTTGTATCTCTTGATCCGCCCCAAAAAAACGCCCACGTACTCCCCAACCCCTCCTAGAACCGGATGAACTCGGTGCTCTGGCTGCCCTCACGCATGTTTTTGGCCAGGTATTAACGGACCGTCAGGTGAAGACATTGATCATCCACCCATCCAGCACAAAGGAAGTGTAGCTAGGTGTGGAGGGACCCCATCCAAATCAGCCATTCCTCTTGGGGCTGATTGAGGAAACTCCGGATACACTTATAACTATTGTTTCGTGTCTTCCGACTCTCCTTGGCTGCTTCAGAATTTGAATCATCAATTTCTTCGGGATCAGTCGGACAATAGATAGGGAAGATAGCCAACAAGGCAGCAGCAGGGTCCTCCTCAGGGATTTCTCCCAGGGGAATATACTCCTCACCTTCTGGGTGACCTTCTTCTCTCCCCTCAGTCCTGGTGGCACCCGCGTCGACCTCCAGACCTACCCCGATGGCAGGACCACCAATTTGTGTCACTCCATGTTCACCAATTTCCGAAGCCAACCTAGTTTGAGAGGCATGTTCTGGATGGGGAATCACTTTTTCCATCGGCACACTAACAGACGGTCCGGGCTCAGCAGCCCGACGAGCCTCCAATGCAGTGATCACTATACATACAAGGAGCACCCTGATCAGTTGAGTCCTCCGACAGTGAGTACCGGTATCGAAGAGAGGAACTTATTGAAACACAATTCATATTCATCTAGTTCTCTGGCCACTATAGGAGATGTCGTGGAGAGGGGCCCCTTAGCACTTGTCATCTCGATAACAAGCGTCGGTGCCCCACCTTGCCCCAATGACGCTTCCTCCCCTCCTTCAACCGAAGTTGCCTTATCAGCACCGATATGCTCTTATGCATGAGAGGGAATGTGGATTAAGGGATTGAAAAGGAAAGATAACACATGATAATATATGGTTTGAAGCATACCTCGAGCAGTTCAGTCACATCCATATCAGAGCTGATGATCTCGCTGCTCTACCAGAGACTCCTTTCGTGGGATGCCCCTAGAGACCCTTCACCTTCGGGCTCCCATTATCCATCTACTTCACCTTCCCCTTCTCCTTCTTCCCACTATCCTATTTCATCGCCCTCCGATTCATCACGGTCATCTTCCCCCAGCAGTATCCTTTCCAGATCTTGCACCTAGTCGAGCAGCACCATCACCAAGAGTGGGGGCTCTGCATGTTAACCCCATTGGCGAGTATATGTGTCCATGACCATTAGATATGTATTTCTTCAATGGAATTCCACAATATCGGAGACCTATACATGCCCGTCTTCTGGTAGCTGGATCCGATCTTGCCCTATCTATTGCCAGAGGGATTCAGTACTCATTGACTGTCAAAGGGTTATCCAAGGTGACCATAGCACAGGGAAGAGGGCACCCTGAGAAAGTTGAAGAAAGTATTTTATTTTCTTCCCAAGAAGTTCTCTGGCTGCTTCATGGGACCCTCCTCCAGGCAATGAGGGCATGACCATTCGAGGCGATGCCCTCACTACTAAGGTGCCAACCTGTGCCGACCCCGTATCATGAGGCGCTGCTGGTCCTCCTCCTCTTGCAGCACCCTGCCTACTCTCTCACCTCCAAGTTTCGGCACTGATAACCATGAGCTTCCGAACTCACTCTGCAGAAGCCCCTCAGGCTATTCTATGGTCCAATGTCCAGCGTACTCAATTGAGAGGCCAGAGTTGACTCTGGTAGGAGGAAAATTGATGAAGTCGCCGGAGCCATAGGTTGTGAATATCATCCATTGCTGGGCAAGAACATAGGGATACCTCCCCTCCTAGACATCTGTGTATACTCTCTTCAGCATTGGATGGAGGAATCAGATGTGACTAGAAAACCTGAATGACACATAAGGCTATCTGAAAATATTCCCATCAATCCGGGACATGAGCACACCACCTCTTAAGCTCTGGAAGTACTCCTTCTACTCTAGTGAGCCTTGCCCAACGTCTATTAGCCGACCAGTTGGGGTGATTAGTGGGATGAAGATGAAGTTGTCATGGTTTCCAATCCTGATTTGTACCCCCTCCTGATTGAGTGTCATTGGCTTGACCCCGGAAATATTCAGCAGAGAGGGTTGCAATCCATTTCTGGGGGGACATATGGCATTTGAAAAGGTGTAGCCGCCGTAGTGATCCGCAACCCAGCCATGAAAGATCTGGAAGGGTCCGCATACTCTCCTTGGTGATCCACCTCTCGAGATGTGTCCCAAGATGGCGTACAACCGAGCCATCACGTGGTCCCCCAGGTTGAACCTCTTGTTGGCAGTCATGATGCCCGCCTTCACTAGATTTGTTGGACGAATGCCTATCCTTGCATCCTATACCAGCCAGAGCCACCCTCTCAAGAATGTGGCGAGAAATCCAGCATACCGGAAATTCGGGTCCTGGGCATCATTGATGATATAGCCCCATGATTGGTATTGCCCCGCCTCCAGGATTCTCCAGTAGGACTCTCTCTTGCTCCTCTGATCCGTGGTTGGACAACGATTTCCCCACCATGGCATCTTGAACTTTAGATCCTTCTCAAGGAACATGCTGAAATAGTCCTTGTGGTGGATGTCCTTCATGAAGTCCATGACCTTCAGCTTCTTCTTGTCCAACTCCTGCAGGTGCCACATCAGTATGGTGGTTCGAGACCAATCACCCCAGATATTCGTTGGTGGGAGGAACTAATCGTATTGATATCCCTCCAAAGGGATGCCTAAAACGTAGTAGATGTCCCAGAGACTGATCAGGACATCCCCATGGTGAAGATGGAATGTGTTGATGTCAGGGTACCACTGATTGAATAGCTCCGTTCCAAGCTCAGGATGCCGATAGAAGTGGAACTTCGATGTCCACACTGCCTCGAATAGACCAATGTACCATAGATCGGTTCCGAATTGGTCACTTGTGTGAAGAAACCAGTACCCCTAGGCCCACTAACTGGTAATGTTTCCTACAGATCACTGGTCCTAGTCCTGCATCCAGCCCTTGGTCTCATCAGTGATGCTCTGACAGAATGTTCTCGCATAGAGGGCCGGTGGGATCTCTGCAATAGGATCTCTCCCAGTGACGGTCCTGTTCTTAGTATTCATGATGTTGACTTCCATATTCCTAGTTACTATGGATGGATGACTATTGTTGGTGATGTTATATTGAGAAAGTTTGTCTTCGCGGGTCACCCATGACCACGGTGTGTCAATCTCGAAGCCCGGTAGAAGAACCTCCTCCAGAATGCCGAAGTCTGCCAACTGTATATTATCAGATAGGGCATACTATTTCTAGGTGTTAGTTGGCTTGTTGAAGAGGGTGTGGATATTGGAGACAACCCTCTTTGCGCCGTAAACCTCCGGGTTCGTATCCATCTCAGATCTAGGAGCAGAGGCCTCCCCCTCATCAACCCAATTTGCGACCATCATCATTCAACTATGTGTTTGGAAGTGCTACATGAAATCTGGAAGGCTGGAATGTAATCTGGTAGGTTGGTGCATAAAATAAGCAGCGTTCACGAAATCTCAGAGTGTTGTGTGAAAAATCCTGGTCTTGCGCGTAAAAGGGTGCTAAATCTCGGCGGAATTACACGCAGACAAGGCGTTTTTATGCAAGAGCTGAGGCAATTTCACACACGAGAGCTCAATTCTTATCATGTGAGGAACTCCATATGGAGCATGGGACCCATGGTTGATAATATAGGCTAAGACATGGTTCCGTTCCCATGCAAAAATAGGATTCCACGCCTTGTTGATTTTCGTGCGAGGCTCTAATTTTTTGCGCCTAGGAGGATGATGAAGCTCTGCATTTCGGAGATTCCCTAGGAATCCGATTATTGTGACCCCTTGCCAATCCAATTCCAACAGGGGGCATTTTTAGGTGCCGAAAAATGAATAAGTGCTGGAGAATGTTCCGAAATGAATAAGTGAAGTCATATTCGGACTCGGAGGACCAGTTTGGAGGCCTGGGGGTGTTTCACAAATAAAGGATGAAGACCACGAAAAAAATTTCCCTACACGTAAGGTATAGGGATTCACAAAAAGTCCTGGCACCAGCACGAAATAATTTCACACCAGCACCCCGTGCGCTTGATATTTCCGGCCACCGCCACCGTCACGCAAATATTTCACGTAACCTAGAATTCCATGCTGCCAAGTTCCTCTAAATAGAAGCAGGCCCCCTTCATTTTCAGGGATGAATGATTTGAAATGCCTCTCGTGTGCGTAATCGGCATTCCGCACGTACTTAATATGGCATTCAGGTAAGGTTATTTTTCATGCTAAGACACCCTGGGATCTGCCATCACCCCAGATCCCCATGGCTTAGAATAAGCCCTATCCCCTTCAGGGTCCTTCCTTTGCACTCAATCCTCTTTATTTTTTGCAAACTTACTTCTTTTTCTTGCAATCTCCTCCTTTGCGCGTAATCCCTTCCTTAGCACGCACTCCCTTCAAGTCTCGTGCAAAGCCTCAGCCTCCCCATTTCACGCATGCAACTCTATTTTCATGCTTTTCCAGGGTATTTTCATGATGGGCCCATTTAGTTTTTACATACCTCAACAGTTGTGTGCAATTATCTATGGACCTTCACCTCAGTTCTGCCTGGGTGTCCTCTTGCGTGAACGACAGATTCCCTCCTTTAGGGTGCCATTCGGAGGTGTCTTGCACACCCCATGCATCTGCATCATACATGGTTTTCTTGTACTGCCTTCTAGGCTTGAACGAAGTAACATTAAGGTCTCTTGGACAATCCTTCCCATTGTGTTTCTTTTCCCCTTGCTTCTTCTCATAGGCACACAGACGGTTATTGCTTTTTCTCATAGCCATGATAACATGGACCCCTCAATGGTTCACCTCGTGACACCCCCTCACCACAGCCTGGCTGATGCCTTTCCTTCCACAAGGGGCAGATGGCACTAGTTATGTAAGTACTAGGGGTGATGAGCCAACCCACCTCGTCCGAGATGCAGGACGTTAAAGGTTCAAGAACCTTGTCCTCAACACATGAAGTTAAACAGTGACCTGGCCCCGTGCCTCGCATGCAGGGTCCCCCACCTCAGATATTCTCCACGCCCACTCATCTCCATGGAGATGGGATCATCCCCCACAAGGGGTGGTTTATTGCAGTGGAATTGGTCTGAGGGGAAGGGAAGCCACCTTTGTGTAAGCCACTACCTTTTATTGCTGGAGGAAACACCCCTGCTCCTACTCACTTCCTCGGTACCAAGGCCAGCGGAGGGCATGATGGGGAACGGGGTCACTCCTCTATGCCTGGGTACCAAATCCCTCTCCTTCTGCACTTTTTCTCCCTCGACCACCATCCTAGAGTATGTCCTGGAACATGGGCCGCTCAACGCGTAAGCACCTCCTCATTTCCCACGGACGCACCCTTCGCGATGTGATTGTCGGGTCTCTTCTAGCTATTGTTTCTCACACCGATCATGACTTCCGTGATCATAGAGTGGGCATTGAACATTACACACCTTGGGCCACCTCAAAGAGTAATCCCTGAATCCCCTTGACTGAGCTGCAGGACGTTAAACTGCCAAGAACCCCCATCCGACATGATGTTAAACTGTAAACTAGAACTACATGGACTTTGATCTGTGCTAAGTAATGGTACATAGGAAGTCTCTACGAGGATCAAGCCCCACCACCATGGGCCTTATCAGAGCATAATCCCCATCCATCCCAAACTACGGGGACATTGATCTATGATAAGGCATGTTATGTAGGAACCTCCACGAGGTTCAAGCCCCACCACCTAAGGCCTTCTCAGAGCGTAAGCCCCAACCATCCCGAACTACGGGGACATTGATCCGTGCTAAGGAATGGAACTTAGGAAGCCTCCACAAGGTTTAAGCCCCACCACCTTGGGAAATCATTGATTGTAAGAACCATCCATCCCAAACTACCGGGACTTTGATCCAAGCTAAGGTATGGTACATATGAAGCCTCCACGAGGTTCATGCCCACAAACTCATTGGCCCTGACCGTCTCCGTGTCAGTGCGCCAAGCCCCATTTCAACATTGGTCCATATCAGAGTGTAAGCCACAATACATTTGGACCCCAAGTCCCTTCATGTCTGTTTACCAACCCCACATCCTTGGGCCGCCTCATAGTATAAGCCTGAAATTCCCCCATCCCTCATGACATTAAACTGCATTCCATCCCAAACTACGTGGGCTTTGATCCGTGATAAGGCATGGTACGTCGGAAGACTCTATGATGTTCAAGCCCACCATCCGGTCATTCCATCCCTGTTCATGTCAGTCTGCCAACACCATGGGCAACCCTAGAGTGTATGCCCCATACCCATCCTGCATAACATTAATCTGTATCCGCCACAAGAACTACATGGTCTTGGATTCCCTGTCACGAGGATAAGTAGGAAGTCTTTTCGGGGCTCAATCTCAAGGCCATCATGCATCCTGATTCGTACCCAGGAAACCACATCCTATTGGGATCATGCCACTTACTTCCCCATTCCCCGTCACATCATTCGGGAAGCCGCTAACATGCTGACACCAAAATCGTTGTTCTCGCCAGGGGGTTGTTCATTCTGATCCACTCTTATCAGTGTTCCGATCAGTCTGATCCATCTTCTTTGGAAGTTAATCTTGAGGCATACACTGTGTTATACATTGGAAGATGAGGAAAACTATTGATATACACCTATGGAATACAATTCCCCATGTTCGATGTGGGATGTCTTGGGCGTCCGCGCCCTCGAGAAGCCCTATGATAAGGGATAGAAGACAGACATTCCAATCCCCAGCATCAATACATGCCCGTGATGCCCCAACATGACTACTCTCCTAACCAAAGGTTGCTCCCCTGACCATACCCCTTGGAAGGTCATGACAGAAGTGGCGTAATTAACTGGTGACCCTAAAGATATGGAATTAGGAAGAGTTTCACGAACTACGTCTTAAATCTATGATGGAGACCCGGACTAGGTGACAAACTCTGATGTGGAATCCACAGATGGATGAAATGACATCCCATCATCCTGTTTCGATGAAGGACCAGATATCCCAAAATAAGGAGTGGATGCTGCCCGCCATTGGAAAGAGGGAATGCGGGGCTACAACAGCGTGTCCTCTACGTGATGGATGGGTGCGTCCCTAGAAAAAGCATCGGAAATAGGGTGATCAATTTTATTCATAGGTGATGATACATACTAAAGATCATGGAGATTAGGGTAGTGTTTTATTTGAGGAAACATTTTCCTATCACTTTTTTCTCACACATATTATTACAAATTTTGGTTTAGAGTTGGTGATTATTGTATCATTAATGCACAATTTGATGGTGAATGGCTTCTTACTAAGTTTAGTTATAATGTTTTTAGATAAACCTCTATTGAATAATTTTTCTAATTATTTTGGATTTTTCAAAAATCATAATTTTTGACATTGTAACAAAAAACCCATTTGGTAATTTTTTGAACTTTTTTAATGAAAAGATATTTTAATACGTCTAAATAAGCTACATTGTCATAATTAAAGGATAATGTAGTTAAATAAGTACACTAAAAGTGTTAATGTTGTTCTATCAATGAGATATAAGTAATTCCATTGAAGTCATAGTCATGTTGTGAAGGTGGTTATTAGGAAATGAAATTGGAATGAGGTTCCATATATATATATATAGTATTATTTAATTTATTATACTATATTATTTATAGTTATGTTTATGGTAATATAATTTTTCTATAAGATAATATTTTCAGTTATTTTCTATCAAATTTGGTTATGCTATGACCTAGCTAAGATTAAAGTCCTGTTATGGAGGATGTATTTAAGGGGAGGATTCTGCTACAATATGATCCTGTGTGTTTTTGTCTTTGATCTAGATTATTTACAAAACCATGATATTTTTCATTTCTCTATGAGTGATTTTTCATATTGAAATAATGAAATTTAATGTAGTTTATAAGATTAATTTTGATAGAGGTGATAGGAATGGTTAGTATTTTTCATTTCTAAATTAAATATGAGTAGACGTGTCACGAGATAGTTATATGAATTATGAGGAAAATGAGTAAGATTGTTTAATGTTATGGGAAAAATGTTTGCAGCATGACTGGAAATGGGCAGATTTTAGTTTTACTATCTCGGTAGACATTCTAATTCTATGGAAAAGACAAAATTACCATGATTCTAATTCATAAATTCCAATAGATGACATTATCCTTTTTGGGTACCCTCTTCGATTTTGGGTTTGAGATATTTTTTGGTTAATTCCATGAGTAAGTGGATAATACCATGTCTTATTTGAGGATCAAAAATTATTTAAGGTTTGTTCCAAAAAGTATGATATTGATATGTGAACTTGAATTTCGAAATTTGGTAATGAGAAATTTACAAAATCATGTTTTATGAGATCAATCTAAAAATCATTGAAACCATACACAAAAACATCTATCAATCGTTCTAAAAGAAAGGATATAATTCAAGTGAGTAATCAAATAATATTGGATAATTGTTTCCTAAAAATGTAATAATGAAAAATGATTTCATTGTAGAAAAAACACAATGAAAGGAAAGTTCTAGAAAAATAGATAAAGAGAAAAATTCCATAAATATACAAAAAATATTTCAGAGAACATAGATATGGATGATTCATACTAGTCTTATAAAATTGATGAAAAATATAAGTATGTTTAAGGAGTATTTCACAATGTATGTTTGTGTAGACCATCAAGTGGAAGACAGTTAAGTATATAAATACACCATTTATAGGTGTAATATTCCTCTTGTTTCATAAATGCTAAAGACAAACATATTTATAAGAGTTATGATTTTATTAAGTGTTTGAGAGAAATAAGATCATGAAAGTCCCAGGAAAGAGTAACATTTATTTTCAATGATTCAATATGTGTTTGGTGAATGAATTTGATGGTGATTCATGGAGGATTGTTACATATTCATAAGTTATAATTATATTTCAAAAATTATAATGAATCCTAGTCCATAATTTCAATATTTTTTTCATTTAAAAAAAATTAACTATTGAGATGTTTGAGGAGGCATTAGAATAACAAATAATGACATTGATTAATTTTAGAAAAGTTATGATTTTGAGTTGTAATGTATGAATTTTATAAAGAAACACAAATATAGTTCCTATGTCAACATATCTTATGTATTTAATTCATTGAATAGAAGATATATTTTAAAAATTTGACAGATGTAGAGTTTCAATCAATGTTTCATTGGTAATGTAGAGTTCCTATGTATATTTTATGGAGCTGATGAAAATTTCATAAAGAGGTGATAATTGGGAAACACATGGACAAAAAGTTTCCAAGTCCTGTGTAGAGTTGAGATAGACATGGAAACGGAAAATGGAATTACCATATCCATTATTCACCCATGTTGATTTTCCATGAGTATTTCACCAAACAAATAAAAATTTGATGAGTCTTGAAAAATAAAATCTGATATTTTTTGAATGGTTCATTATAAATAAAAGAAGACAAAATCAATCAATGACATCTAAATAATACACACATATTAAATACTATGATCATAAATGGATCAGGATTCCAAAAATATAATGTTGTAAATATCTATGGAAGAATCTAGTGATGATGAGATGAATTCCACAACATTGAGATAAACTATCAGTGAGTGTTTTGGTCAAAATTCTGAGTATTTAATTTGATTTATAAATATCCTAGACTAAAAACATGTATACATTTAGAATCACATTATATCACTAAATATTTTTTATTTTATATTCAAATGATATAAACAGAGACTGAAAAAATATAATTGTCCACTCATGGGGAATATTTTGAGTTCTAAATCATTGAAATAAATATCCACATCACAATCCCGAAATTCATGCACACATTGTTGGAATTTTCAATGACTTAATTGAAATGGATTTTATTATGTGTTTTAATAGGGGATTATCTAATTCAGTATGAGAATTAAATGAGATAGCATGGATAGAGAAAATAATCTGGAATCATCATAATTATTTTAATGAGAAGATCACATGATTCAAAATATTATGTTGTTAAATTTTTTTAATATATAATATAATATTTAAATTGTAATTATTTTGATATTGAAATTTTGGTTGATAAAAGAAGTATGAACAACTATGAGTGATCTTAAAAATAGTGTTTGTGAGAATTATAAGTACAACAATACATTTGTATATTAAATATAAAATAAAGTGTTTGTTGTCATGATATTATTTGTTAGGGAATAATATCTACTACCTGACTTTTACAAGTGTTGATGAGAAACAGATCATGTGATGATATTAGAAAGATTAGAAAGGCATATGTTCATGGTCTAAATATGCAATAAAAATATATTCTTGAATGTGTAAATTAGTGAACCATATGGTTAATGATTATGAAGAAACATCAAATGAAGTGTTGTAGAAAAATCCTTGATAGTGAATGATATATTAATACCGCGAGATCATTGATGAAGAGAAGGTCTGTGACTGGTGTGTATAACTAGTTAATGTTCATTAGCACATATAACCAATCTCTATGGGAGAATTTGCAGTTGGTGTGTGTAGAAAATCATGGAAGAAGAGTTGGGCGTTGGGGTGTATAACCAAACACAACTGGAGGATTGACTACTAGGGTGGATAAATGGATTCCCTAGAGCATTGGTGATTATAGAGTATAACCAATAACCATCCTTTGTGACTCAAGATCCATTGTAATTTTTAACAATATTATAGTGTAGAATTCCTAGGATTGGGTGTCTAACCAATTGTGGAAAAATGAGGATTTAATGTCAGACACTATAAATCTTGATTTCATAACTTTTTCTATATTTAATTCATATCAGGTGAGACCATGATACTAAATTCAAGGGGATCAATGTTTTAACTAGGCACAATAGTTGAAGATAAAATGATACTGTTTTATATAAATAAATTTAACCTTATATGAATTCCTCCCCCTCTTAGTTATCTATCAAAACCATGTAAATTCAAGTGGTTTCAGAGATATGTTCCCCTGTAAATAATTAATAATTTTATAAGATGATAAACACACTATATTTTAAGAATAATTGTTATTTTGAGACAAGATTTGATAGCAATGATAATGATGATTTATAATAAAAGACAGAATTTATATCCAAGATAAATAAATAATACGAATAATATATTAATTGAATTATACAATTCAATAACAAAAAAATATTCAGAAATAAAATTACATTATCACTGAACAAAAATAGGAGCTGGATAAAAAAAGAATAATAATATGTTGATCAAATCAAGAATTAAAATATTTGTGTAGTTAAGGAAGAGAAAAAATTATATTATTTTGATAATAATTAGGTTGTTATGGAAGAAGAACTATTTTAGACAAAATCAATATACTTTATTTTTTAAATTTATTTAAAAATTCCAAAGAAGATGTCATCAAATCAGTTGTGGGTTATATTATGTTCTCTCAAGCTAGTGAGTGGAAAAACCGTGATTGGAAGGTAAAATATAAACCTATCAATATCAAGTTAAACATGTTATTTCTAATAGTGTTGGTGGTAAAAGTAAATATTTAGAGCTTTTGACTAAAAATAATAGTAAGAGGCACTCATTCCCCTAAAATCATGGGAGGAATATATAACAACCATTTCCCATTGAGAAATGTATGGATATGATTAAAATAACATATCCAAAAGAAATTTATGGACTGATTCATAATCAATATAAAATATATCAAATGAAATCATTTATTGGTGTTTTGAAATATATGTAAATAAAGAATACTCTTTTTAGTTTAATATTTATTTTCTATAGAAGAGGAAATATCCAAGGGGGAGCATTGTTGAACACTTGAGTAAGGATTTAAAGTGAAATAATGATGTGGCCAAGTCATTACTAGATCTTTCCACTATAAATATATTTTTATATTTTAGTGATATATGTGTATCATGTGGATTCATTATTCAAAAATTGAAATAGTGCATTGAATAATTAATTGGAATTAATTATTTTGTTTTGAAGGTGATGAAAATTGAAAATCCTAAAATGAATGTGTCATGTGATATAGAGGATTTCAATAAAGCATTCGGAAAGCCCAAAGAAGCTATGAAATTGAAGAAATAAAACTTGACTATTTTTCATAACCCAAAAGATAAGGGAAAATAAGTTGAAAAGGAACAGGTGAGTGCTATGAAGAAAATTAAACATCTAGTATTAGATAATAAGACCAAATCTCTTCATAAATTATCCATAGATAACTATTTGATAATTCAACTAAATATTTTTGAATGGTTTAGATAGTATGAGAATAAAAAAGGAATATATGAAAATTATACTAGCCTAAAAATATTCCATAATGCCCGGACCCCAGTTACCCAGATTTGGTGCATTATTACATAACATTGGCATGATACAAGGAATCATGTCCTAAAAGGCCGATCAGTTTTGTAGCCTTGGAAGTACTAGATATATTCATCAGTTTTACATTACATCATGAAATAAAAACATCAACAACATTTTTCCCCTTTTGAACAAACTTATATTCATAGCCCATCCCTGTAGGTCAACCATTAAATACTTTTTCACATCCTAGGAAAAATAAAATATAGAATGATTTGAGATCAGATACCTAGTGAGGATAACAGTATATCCAAAACATTCATAAATAAGCATAAACATTTAATGAAATGCGTTGGATTAAAACAAAATAATTTTAAACTTAAACATCAGCAGAATATAGAAGTGATATAATCAAATACTTACATTTACTTATACACATGGATATTCTACTAGTCAAATAATCACATTCATTATCAATAGAGACTTTCATAATTATGTAATTTACAGTGCCAGACTTCATAGCAACATAGTCAGGGCCTTGTGCCCATACTAAAAATATGTTTTTGCCAAGTGCTTATTCCAAGACACTAGTTTGTCTCATGAGACCTACCGATGCATAAATGAGCTATCGCGGGCTCCACCCGTCACTTACTAAGTTCAATTCATTCCTATATAATATTTTATAATCATAACATAAACATTTGTATTAAAACTAGCATACAAAACATCAATACTTTATCCATAAACAATGATCAGTGTAAAAATAAAAAATCTACAGTTAAATATATCACAAAAATATCAATACTATATGGATGATTTGTACCATAATAAATCAACTTCAAACAAGTTTAAATTTCATCAAAAGATGTTGACATATATTAAATGAAAACTATTTGAAATAAATACCTCTTTATATTTTGAAATCATTTAAAAGTCACATAATTTTAATAGAAATAATTTATTTTGAAAATATTTTTATGATATTTTATGTGAATATTTGGTGATGATATAATGGAATAATATATCCACAACTGCCATTTATGTTAAAAAAATGTATTGCCTTAATTTTGTCAAAAAGGTCATAATGATCCTTGTTTAGAAAACGACAGAATGAATCCTTTCGAAGAATTTTATAAAAATTCAAAAAAGTGTATAAATGAATTTAACACATATTATAGTAAATAGTAAAAATGTTTTGAAATACATATTCAATAAACATGGATGTGTATGATAAAGAGATCCCAGTAGATACATATGTAAAAACAACCTCAGATAATAAAGAGATTGTAAAATTAACCCTTAACTTGTGCTTTTTCTTTAGTCGATTTTATGTTAACATCCTGTATAATAGTAAATAACACAATTATTAAATTATACAAGAACAATATACATAAATATGATATCATATATGATCCTCTAATACAGCTTTGTTAATAATATTTCAGTAGTGTAATCATTTCTGGTATTAACTGATTTGTTTTCCTGTATATGATCGGTTACATAAGACATGTTTGTTATGGATAATATGTATTTTATTCATATTCAGAATGGTATTATTTTCATAATAATTATTTTTAATAATAAAATGAACATTATTTTTGAATGATTGTGATTGGTAATGAATCTGATCGCGTTAGTGGAGACAGTAAACCATACGTACAGACGAGCGACAATATCATTATATTGATGGTGAAATCGCAAGTAATTTGATGTTATATAATATATAAAGAATCATTAACATGTTAAATTTATTATTTACCTCAGTTATACTCATTATTATACAAATAAAAATAATGATTTGTTTGAATAACTAACTACACAACGACTTGGAGACAGAAAGTCGTACGTACGCACGAATGGTTACATTGTCATTCATATGAAGGATAGAATAAAGAAATTTTTTGTACCAGTTTTATAAAAACGTCAATGTATATAGAATATAATGGAGGTATTATTTTATAATTGAGACACAAAAAAAGTGGAATTGGAAGAAGATATGAAATTGAATGATGTGATGAAATATTTACCTCTTCTTCAGGTTCTTCCTTTCATTTGATCAAAAGGGATCTATACGATGGATTTTTTACCAAAGAAATGCCACTAAGATGAAGGTATTAATGTTTGGAGGATAATTGGGCCGCGTTTGGTATATCCAAATTGCTTTGGTGGTGTCAAATTAAGGGAATGGGAATTACCCTTTTATAAGGAAGGTGAGGGTCACTTTAGAAAAATATTGAAAAATGATTTTATAATTAAATAATTTTTGGTTTCTAATGGCTCAAAAAATGATTCATTTCGAAACTAAGGAGAATATGGGTGAAACTAATCTCAAATAATTGGTTTTATATATGATTAGGTAATCATATTATCCTTTTCATTTAGATTTAACTCTTAGTTAAATAGTTTGACATTTTCCGAGTCTCATTGTATAATTATATTGTATTTATAATTAATAGAATATAACAAGACAATTGAACCTGAAGTGTTTAATTATTAACATATATAACCTTATATAATTCCTTTGGTTGAACATTTGATTTTTTTGAATATTATATCAATTATGAATATAGTATTTGTTTTACAACGCAATTATGTCAACTTTGACACTATTTAGTATTTTCTTTTTGTGAGAATCATAACCATATGATTAATTAGAAAAAAATTGTTTAATAAACCCTAACATGTCATATTAACCTATAAAATAAGTTTAATTCATCCAGAGTCTCAACATACTTTTATTTGTGTATTTATAACATCATTTTTTAATCATTCATTAATAATGTGATTAATGAATCATCATTGTGTTATAAATAAATAAAATAATTTAATGTGTATATATGATAAATAAATTAAAATTATTTAGAAATATATTTTTCTTTATAAGGAATATTTATAGTCGAATATATCTTATGTATAACCCTATATTAAAAATGGTTTTGTTATTAAAAATTTAATTTAACTCTTTTAACTCTTCTTTAAATAAAATATTTATAAATGTCTTAATCCATTCCCAGTTGACCAAAGGGGATCATATTGGATTACTGAGGATGCTTATGGACAAATTAAATTTATCCAATAGAATTAGGACATGTGTTAGGGTAATTATAATATCATTTTAACCCATTATTACACAATTTACTTTTAACCTTGGTAAATAATAGTCAAAAGATACTATTCACCCAAAATTATTTTCATCTTATTGACCAAAATTTTTCATAATGATATTAACAATGTCACTTGGATTTTTAAAGTTTAACTCACAGAAGTGGTAAAATTAAGTTTTATGAAAATTTTCAAATTCTCCTAGGATGTGGGTAAAAGACGTCAACAAGTTCAATAAAATTTATATAAATATATAATCATATTATTTAATGACTCCAATGAATTTCACTGATCATATACTAGTATTATATATCTACTTTTACCTAAAATAAAATTAAATAAAATAAATAATTATTTAAATAAAGAGTCAGTTTAAACCAATAACGTATTGTTTTTCACTATACATCAATAAATTTAATGTTTTCTAAAAATTACAAAAAATTCACCCTAAGCTAATTTTGAAATTTTGAATTCCAAAATGAAGTCCATTTTGAAAAATAAAATTTATATTATTTCAAAAAGTGAGTATTACTACTCATAACATCCAGTTTTATTGGCCACGGTGTATCATATTCTCGAAGTTGCATACAATGCAAGATATTGCATTTTTCAAAGAGAAACGTACCTTGGAAGCATGTGCTGTTACATATTCTATGAGAAAGATGATATTGGGCCATGGTAATCGATTTTCCATGATTTATAAGGAAAATAATATTTCCTCACAAATGAGGACAAATCATAAAGAGCAAATGAGTTCAAAATATATTAGGGGTGTTAATGAGATAAAAACAACATGAAAAAATAGGATTATAAGAATGAAAATGGAGGAAAGGGTAAGAGGAAACTCTCATCACATGTTTATATTCTTTAAAACAAATAGACCCCCTTCTTTAGAATTAGTATTGTAAAATTATTATAAAATATATGTAATTAAAGGAAAATATTGATTATTTATTATTGTGGACTGAAAAATTGACATCTTCTAGGTATTTTATAACAACAATGAAGAAGATGGATTGATGTCACCCCTTTAGTGGAAAATATATATGATTCTATCAAATATTGATCCTATAAATTATGCATAGTTGTTCAAATCATAGAAGATGGTTTGTTAATAAAACATTCATATTTTGTTTATTATTCTATTAGACTTGTTTATTAACTAGGAATTAGATTATTTTGGGATGATAAATGGGGGAGATTATATGTTTTTCAAAATAACTTTTTATGTATTTATGGAGATTTTTTTAGGAATAATATCATTGGAAAAATATACTTTTAGCAACTGAATAATGAGTTTATGTTAAAGGTAGAAAGTGTATGGAATATTATGAAGAACATATTTGATATTGGTTTTATCTATATTTTTTTATAAATAGGGATTTACATTATACACCTTGATTAGATTAAGAAAACGATCTTTTATAAGAGAGTAATTTGGTATCATTATTTTCTTTTGAGGATAATGACTATTATACAAATCTGACAAAGAATGAAAATGAAACGAGAACACCCCTATATTTTCTGTTAAATTTATTATAAATAAGGGTAAATTTAGAATATATGACGATATAAATATTGAACTTAGTGATTATTGGTATTTAAAATAATTCAAAGTTGTATATTGATTTTATCAAGTAATAATTTCATTTATTTTCAATGATTCAAAATGTGTTATGTAAACGAATGATATGGTAATGCTTGGATTATTGTTTGGGATTGATGAGTTTGTATATGATTTTGTTGTTGATAATGATTATAAATACATAAGTTCTGTAAGCTTATATCATTATAAAATTATAAATAATTTTGGAGATTTTTTAAGAGGTATTGGAGTTCTTGAGGATTTACTAGAATTATTTTGAGTGAGGATTGGATTTTGACAATTGTTGAATCAATTTCACAAATGAACTAATGAAGAGTTCTTATATTGAGTTCCAACATAGGTCTAATTCCTTGATGTAATGTTGAAAATAAAAAAGAGAATTTATGTGTATTTGTGATGTAGATATGTGAAGAATATTTCATGGCCAACATAGAGTCCTACATATACTTAATAGGGATAACTAAGTGTTCAACTAGAGTTGTGATTTTAAAATTTCATTAACATAGACTTCCAACATAGAGATTCTAGGGTAACATATAGTTAAGACAAATAGAGAAATCAATAAAGGCATGAACACAATGTTTAATTACCCATGTGGAGTTTCTATATAGTGTTCACGAAACATAGAAAAAATTTAATATTTTTAAAAAATAAAATATTAATATTTTTTTAATTTAAATTTCTTGATAAAAAAAAGATAATATAAGACAATGAAAAAAATTGATCATCAGATATTAAACATCATGATCACACCATGCTCTTAATTAATGATTATATTATGGAGGATACATCCTGAAAAGTATCATTCGATCCTAAGATGAGTTCCACCACACAGAGGAAAACTATTAGTGGAAATTTTGGTCCCTAGGGTAAGAATTAATGTTATGTTATGATGATAATGGTGGAAAAATGAGAAAACAAAGATCCCCTTTTCATTGAACTGAGAAATTTATATTATATGTTCACCTGTCTCAAATAGAGAATCTCAAAAACATTATAGTCCATTATTAGTGAAATCTTTTTGTTCCCTTCCCAAAAAAAGAAGATCTACATAACAAATCATTCATTGATACTACATGGATAAAATTCGGAATGAGTTATATGAAGTGGATTTGGTAGAGAATCTCATATGAGGGGATACATGAGTCCTCAGAATACATAAATGATGGATTTTAAATAAATAAATACCCTCAAGAATCTTCTAAACAATTTTAGTGTGAGAAACGGCTACATCTGAATATCAAAAAGTTTTTATATTTTTAATATAGAAGATAATATTCAATCTGTTAATATATTAATATAAAAGTTTGGATATGAAGTAGAATAATATTGAAAAGCTTTGATTGAACACATGAAGACTATGAGTGATGATTCTGTGGAGTCTAATATATCATTATAGTAAATAGATAAGAACATGTTTGAATATAGATGATTATTCATAAGAAGATAATATTTGCTTCACGAGTTTTCAATGTTATGATATAAAATGGATCATGTTAATATCTTAGGAATATGAGAAAGACACAAATTATAATTATAAATAAGACATATATGTATGTATATAAAGGTTTACATGATCAAACCAGATCATGTATGATATTGTAGGAAGATCAAATCAATTGATATAAAAGAAACATAGATTTTGAGGGATATCATTCTACCATTATATAATTGGTCACGATAATGTTATTGATTAGGGAATATAACCATTTATTGTTGATTAGGGTGTTATATCATATCAATTAGGGTGTATTTATGGTTGAGGTGTATAAATAACCATGTAATTGAGATAATGGATGGTGTGTATTACTATAATCAACTGGATGATAAACTACTAATGTAAAACTAGTTATTGTGGAAGTCTTGTGAAAATATAGTATAATTAATCACTCAATTGTGTGAATCTAGAGCCATTGTAATTTATAAAAAGATTATAGTGGGTATTATATTGAATGGGGTTTCTAATAAACTTTTTAAAGGAGTATAATTTTATGTCAAACCTTGTCAATATTTTGTGATGAGATCTCTATATATCTACTACATAAGCGGTGATGCTGAGATATTTAAGATGATTGGATTTTGGATTTAACTAGCATTCATAATTGATGGTAAAAGGAGGAAATATTATAAAAATGTAAAATATCATTAATTAACCCCTCCCCCTCTTAGTGACATATCAAAACGTAGGTACTTCATATGGTATTAGAGAAATTATGTCTTATTAAGATATAAGAAATGTCAGAGATGTGTAAAACAGAATATTTTAAGTAGAAAACCAAAGTTGACAATGGCATTGATAGTTCATGAATTGATTGTTGAGAATAATGGGATAAACATTAGGGGAATCAGAGATATTAATTTGATAAAAGTCTAAAGAAAAAGTAGAATCTCAATAAATAAATATATGAAATCTTATTAAAGACTAGAAAAATATAAATAAAAAATAAGATCATTATAAAAATAAATATTTCAATTTTGATGATATTTAGAATCACATGAAGAGAGAATCTATGAGAGAGATCTTGAAGAGAATATAGATATGAGTGTAGAAGAATTGGCAATGACACAATCAATATTATAGGTTATTCAAAAGGTGTTGAACAAATCCAAAAAATTCTTTGAAAAATTTATAGAGATTAAATCTTATTTCCATTAAGGTGGTGAGAGAATAAATCTAATTAAAATATGTAAAATGTTTTCCTAATAAATCTCATGATAAATCTTGAAATTATAATAATAAAGGTGATAAAATTAAATATGACAAGTGTTGGAATAATATGAATAGTGATAGGATTCTTCCCCATTAAAGGAAATTAGGAAGATATGAAAATAATTTCCCCTAGAAAAATTAATGCTCATATTATAGTAATAAAACCACATTTATTTTATAGATATATTCATTTTCTAAATAAAATATAATAGTTTTGAGGATTTTTTTGGGTATTGTTGAAGGTATAGACATAAAGCCCATACTTTTAAGAAATACGAGTTTTCAATGGAATTGGAATGTAGAACCCTTTAAGTCATCGGTTTTGTTAATTTTTTTATTTAATTATTTCATTTAATTTAGAGTCCTAAGAGTTAGAAGCCATAATTTAAAACAATATTCGAAACAACCTGGTGCACATAGTTAGCACAAAGTTTCTGAAAATCATACTTATAACTATTTGAGAGTTGATTCTAAGGGGATAATGGTTATTTTCATGGTTACTAAATATATTTTATGACTATGTGGAATACTCTTGGAAATCATACTGTAGGATTTATTTTCATGGAGTGTTCTACTTGGTTGGTTCACGGTTATCCCAACCGTGTGGCCAAACCATGAGGTTTTTCCTATTCACAAAATTTTTTTAAATATATTTTTAACCAACATAAATTATTAAACTCCTCTCCTCACCATATCCCCAATGGAGTTCGAACCTACTCCCATCTATGAGGTTTCCCTCTCCTCCTCCCCTGATGCTTCTCTTAATATTTTGTTTTAATCATTACGTTATCATCATATTTATCTTACTTTCATCCCATATTCTTATTTATGTGCCTTATTTTTCCTTCTTTCATTAGTATGTAAACACTTGGTGGTCATGGATACTGAACCTATGTATGTAGGTGATATCCTAATAATTGATTTTAGTTTTTATGTATCTGGGAACCCTCATTCTAAATTCTTATGATTACTAAAAATGTGATGAGTTCAACTCCTTTTTTTAGGACGGTTTCTATAATCAATTGGGCATACCCTTGTCTTAATTTTTCATCAACAATCTCCTTTGGATTAATTTTATTACTTATGTATTATTTTTTATGGTGGATTATGTAACCATTTATTGTATTTCATTGTGCGTGTAGTATAAAATAGTGTTTCATAAGGTTCCATCCATTGAAATAGGGTTCGAAGGGCTTCTTGAATCCATAAGTAATTAAAAAAGTATTATATTCAACAGGTTTACAATGAATATTTTAATACATGTTGTGTATTTATAATTTTTTCAAATTCTTTAAAGGTGGTTTTCCATAGGAATAAATTCAATTGAGGATTGGTTGCCATAGTTTGATTGATAATAGATGTTTAACTAATTTTTTTAATTGGTTTTATCACTCTATAATGATTCCAAATAGTTAATTTAAAAGTTTGATTCCTTTGTTTTATGGTTTATAGATTGTGATAATGTTTTGGAATGTGATTGTATTTTCATTGGAATTTTCTTAGGGGTTGGTTATTTATTACAAATGGATGTCCTTAGGTATGTCAGTGAGTGTATAGGTGATACCCAGGCATTAGGAATGATTCATACAAGGGTTAATTTATAAAGATATAGAGAGGAATAGGTTGTATTACTATTATAAGAATAGATTGACCGCAATTTTTTCATGAGAGATCACTAGTTTCTTTAGAACCAATATCTAAAATTTCCATAATTTTTCTTATTTGATGTTTACAATGACATATAGAATTCAATTAGATCAGGAGTGTTATTTTTTACATTCAATTTATTAATCATGGTATTATTATTTTTATTGATGGCCTTGTAACTCAATAATGATTACTCCACATGGGTTATTTATGGAAAACAACTTATTTATGTGAAAAAAAATTATTTGATAATGAAGGATTTAAATTTAAAAATTTGATTTCAATTATATTTTTCAATCATGAAATAATAGCTTTCATGTATAAATTCAATATATAGATTAATAGTGGTATCTTATATGGATTTTACTCAAACTGTACATATTCCTTTAGGTGTGTACAAACCTTTTTTGTATGATAAAGGTTAAGAAAATATTTCCAATTGGATAGTGAATCATATTGTTGATTATCACACATCATATGTTTGTTTTTTTGGTGGTAACATATTGTAACATGGAGATTGGGATCATGTGATGAATTTCTAGTTATATAGTGGTGTTTGAATTTTTTTAACAGGAATATATATCCATGAATATATTTTATTTTGGTATATTTTTTTATGGATGTTGGTTTATATTTATTTTTTCATAGAATATTTATTATTATTTAGGGTTATATTTCCAAATACTTATAATCTATTTTTTGGTGTCTATATTTTGAAAGTGTTTCTTTTGATGATGTGGGTGTCCAATCTCTAGATGGGTATTGTCATAATACTGTGTAAAATACATGTTTTTTTATTTGGATTCAAGATATAAAGCCTTCACACATGTTTTTTATACCTTAGTGATGGTCTCAAAACGTTAAAAATCCAAAATGCGCTTTAGGACTTATAATGGAGTTTTTTGGTGATGTGGTTGGTTGACCTGGCTAGGTTCCTTAAAAACTGATTTCATGTCTAGGATTTTATTTGGTAATTAAAGTTAGTGTTGAGAATGGGAAAATTTATCTTAAGATATAGCTGTAGTGGAGTTCTTAAATAGTTCTTCTTTGTATGGAACGACATGTTACCATGGGTTGTCAGAGTTATGTTATAAGTTATAACTGATTATTGTAATGTATATTTATTTTTGATGTGTCTTATTATTTATTATTATTATAAATAAGTAAAAATGTTTTGTTCAGATAAAATTTGAGTTTTGGGGGTGAATTAGTAAAAGGAGGTAGAGAATCATGGTTTATGAGAATGATTGACAAAAAATATACAGAACTCATGTGACATAATTTTTATTTCTTCTAGTGTAACTTTCATGGTTGGCACTTGGTTTTCCAAACCATGTAGTGAATTGACATACAATGGAAAAATGTTTAAAATTTTAATATCTTTACATCTTTTTCATTATAAATTTCTATGTATTTTTACTAGATTAAGAGCGTTTGAATTATTTTTGAGGATTAAATTAGTGGTATTAAGATTATTTTTATTGAAGTATATAATATGTTGATGATTATTGTTTTATTATTTTTTGTGGGTTTCATAAAATCATGTGGGGTTTAAATTTTGGATGTTTTTTTAGTGTTGTGAGTGGAATTAAAGGAAATATTTGGATTTAAAAAATGATTTTATAAAGATATTTAACATTTAAATATTATTTTTTAGATGACTAAAAAAATATTTTGTACTAGAAGTAATATCTTAAAGTGTTGGGTTATATGAAAATCAATTTTTAAATTTCTGATGAGATTAAATAGGGGGATAAATTTTATAATGTAACTCTATGAGTGTCTTTGAAAAAAGATTTATTTTAATAGATTAAATTTTAAATAAAGTCTAATGGATGTTTATCAAATATTTTTTTTATTTCCATATTGTCTTTTAAATATTAAATAAATTTTTTATGATATTTTTATAGTTTGATTGAAAGAGTATTATAATTTTTATGATTTTTTTAAAAAGTTGATAATCCCTTGAAGGATTTTCGCAATTGTTTAAAAATCCATGACTGAATTCATATAGGTTTGGTGAAACATTAAATTTTATTGTGGGTAATTGTTTTCACAATAATGTAAGACTATACGGTGGATCTTTTAGGTTCTATATATTGGCCAAAAAAATAAATGATCTTATATTTTAAAGGTTTGATCATGTGGTAAAGTGAATTTCAATAAATTTTTTCTTCTATAAATAATTATTATCATACAAACTTGATAATTATATGAGTTTAAAGGGGTGTTTTAAATTTAAAATGGGATCAAGTACACATCATCTGTTTTGGATTTTAATGGGTGATAATCTAGTGTAAACTGTGTTTTAAAATTTTTTAAAATGTTTTCAAAAGGAATTGATGTTGTCATCGAATTTGGAATGTGTTTTGAAAACTAATTTTTTGTTATTTTGAAAATTCTATGTTAGAGAATTGAAATGTTATAAATTATTGAAACGTATTTGAATAAAAAATTTTAAAATGTGTATTTTATTTATTTAGTGTGTACCATTATAAAGTAGTGTGTTTACTATTTTATGTGGTTTTGGATTCCATGTTTTAATTTTGAAATTTGACTAACTTGGGGATTAGTGATTTAGAGTTGATCTTTATGTTTGCATGACACTATTCAATTAGGGTGGTGAGACTAGAATAGAATTGATTTGTGTTATTTTCATTTAAATTTACTTCTCAAAACATGTAATAATGAAATATATAGATCATTTCTGTAGTAATGGTCCAATGGTTTGTTGAATTTTCCTGAATATCTAGCCGAGTGATGGAGTAAGGGTCCTCTTAATATTGGAATTCATTAACGATCATATAGATCTATATTTTATACATCAGTAATAGATGAAGATGGATTTTGGAGGAGCGGTGATTACATAGAATGATAGAAACATATAGTTCATTCAAAATTCCTAAAGCATAATGGTGTAGAGCATTATTGACCTACTCGATCTATTGATCTGGGATTGATAGAATGTAATTTCCTCAACTCACCCCCTCGTTTACTATATTGAGAACTAATTATGATAATGGATATAGAATGGTTTCATTACAATAATATATATTTATGATGAACAATTGAACTTTTAAAACCTGGTCAAGTAGATTTTTCAGCAGTGGAGAATGTTGAGTGTTTTTATAAATTATGTTTCCTTATCCTAGAGTAAATCAATTGTTGTGATATCAAGGATCAAAAATATGTTGGGGTCATTCCCTAAACCTTCAGTTTTTGGGTTTGAAAACATTTAATATTCAGTGATAATTAGTTTATAAATATCATGGTGATGGTTTGTGTTTAGAGGAAATTTGATCTGAGTAGGGTTTTGGTTTGACAATTGAGTTTCATTAGAAATAATTATTCCTCAAATAGAGAAATCCATGTGTGTTCTATGAGTTTCATGAATGTTGGTTTGCAATATATTTGAGTAAATCATTATTTATTTATTTTACTCCTTCTCTCCATTATTTAATGAAAATTTTCAATGGTGGTGATAAAAATGTTTACATGTCTTTTTCTCCCATAATTGTTGTTTTCTTGAAAAAATTATTATGCCTCCTATAATATAGTTTCATGAAACATGTCCCTTTACACTTAATTTATTTTTGAATTGTATTATGGATGTTTTTCTAGTTAGTATATCCAAGTTATATAGTTTACAATATAAAATAATTTATTTATTATTATGATTTTTTATTGGAATATTATCTAGTGTCGAGTTTGACAATGTTATTGAATAATTATCAAACACTAAAAAATATGAATTTATTGAATCTTTCATGGTATATATTTCTATTTCCTTTTATATGGATCTTATTTGGGGGTTATAACTTTTTTATAACCAAATTTCATCTATGAGATGATTGATTAGGTTCGATCAAATTCGGAATATTAGCAGTGTCCTGTAACCACTACTATTTTTCCTAACTTTTGGTCAGTCTAATTTAGATATTTTTATTAATAATCATGTGACCTTATTCGGAATTTATTTATTAGAATCAAATTAAATTTAGTTTCTTGTGTTAGATAATACTATGTTTTTTGGACATTCAGGTTGATAGTTCCTGTGGAATTAGATTTTATGAATTATTTTTTGGTCATGTACAATGGGTTGATTGGGGACTCAAATAATTTTCCCCAATCAATAACTAGTTTGATTTTGTTTTTAAAACTAATATTAATAATTCATTGAGTAATTTTTTATTTTCATTTATTTATAATGGTTGATATAGGATATCCTTGAGTTTTTTAAATGCTTGAACTTAGTGATAGAGATAAAGAGTTATGATCATCGCTTCTCATTAATAAGAAGAAATATATACAATGGGTGATTGGAAATTTGGGGTGAATTGTTATATTAACTAGGAAAATTGTATTATTTTAATTAGTTATTATCATATATTTCATTTAAATGGATGTTTCAATGAGTTATAGGTTAGAGATCTCAAATTTGGGAGTAATACATTAGTGGGAAGGTTAGTGCATTGTTAGTATAAATCGTGCACCTAACATTTTACAGTGGTGTCTAGTGGGGAAGACCAGTTTCATATGGTTATAAATTTTTTCTGAATGAGTTTTACTCTAAAAGAAACTATACAGCATGATTTCTTAGGGAGGGGTAATCTTCATGGTTGGGGAATAGTTTTCTCAACCATTCTGCCAAACCATGAGGCTTTTTCTATGAATATTAATATAAAAATTTACCATTTTATGCCAATTTATTATAAACCTCTTCTAAATCCCTCTTCTTACAATTCAAATACACACCCCACCTCAATAGTTTGAGGTTTTTCTTTTCCTCCCTTGGTGGTTCTATTTGTATTTTTGGCCAACTCTTCCTTATTTCCTATATTTTCTCATTTGTTTTTCCCTAAATTATTCTTTCTTTTAGTTATTCTACATTACTTCTTCATTTTAAGAACCATCTGTTGTTATGGAGGCTGAACCTAGAGCTTAGGGTATCATTTAAAGATATTTTTTAGTATTTTATGTTTGTGAGTACAACTCCTTATTTTTTATGATTTTTTATGATAGTGTCATATTTAACTCCAATTCTATAGTGGGTGTATGTATACAATGGGAAATTCACATTATTTATAATATTTTCATGAAATTCATTCGGTTTATGCAGAAAAAGTATGCTTTTTGATATTCATTATGTTATTTTTTGTTTCCATTTGAACTATTATTATATTTTGTTTTAAATTTCATTTCTTATGGGTCATTCCATTTAAATGTGTTTCTTCCCTTGAATTTTTATATATAAAGTTTTTGAAGGGAATATTGAACCCAAACTAATTTCAAAAAGTATTTATATCAATGGGTATTCCATGAAAATACTTTTATAATGAGGTTGGAAATTAAATTATTTCAAATGTATTTTTAATCCTAAGGTGTTTTCAAATAATTCGTTAAAATGTGGGATTCATTTGTTTTTTTGTTGGTGAATTATAAGCATATTTTGGAAAGTGAATTTATTTTAAATGGTATTTAATTGCGGGTAGGTCGTTGGTTGCATGTGGGTATCCATTGGTATAAATTTTTTTATGGGCATTTCCCTAGTTTTAGGCATGATCCTAACAATGGGTGGATTTTAGTAACCATGAGGGGCCTCCGATGTATTACTTGTTGAGGATCACATAGTCAGCCTGTATTATGTAAATGATCCATTATGGAAATAGTAACGATAGATTATAAATACTACATGATTATTGTGTGATGTGTGTAATAAAATAAACATTTTTCTTAATTAGGGTGTGTTATTTATTTTGAAAAAACTAAATATTTTAAAAGAACATGATGTTCGTGAGTGTATGCAACATGAAAGACCGAGCTTAAATAGACCATGAAAACGTATTATAGATATAATCTCAAAGATAAATTGGGAATTATAAATTGGATGAAACACATTATGATATATATATATATATATATAAATTCTACCCTTAGTATGTATCTATTTTCTAATTCTTTGGAAATATGATGCTAATTTTTAGTATAGATATTTTATTTTTAAATAAATTTGTTTTCTTCAAAAACTTTTTTTTGAATTTTTTACGAAAATATTATAATTAATTTTTATAATATTTATAAAATTTATTTGAAAAAATGAAATTAATTTTTAAATCATCATATTATAATTGTTAAAGGATTAATTTTTGGGATTTTTTTGAAAACATAACATTTTCAATTAATAGTGAAAATACGTATTTTTATTGGAAACTATACTTTATTTTCATGTATTTAGAGTGTAAACTTATATTTAGGATTATATTAAAATTATAATGAGTTAATTTTAATTAAAAATAATCTAATTATTGTCTTTATAAAGAATTTTAAAATTAAATTTGGTATGAAATCATTTTATCTACATCAAATTAATTTTTCTAAAAAAAAGTTTTTGTTTTGTTTTTTGTCATTATGTTAAATTAATATATGCAACATATTTAAATAAAATATTGAAAAATATATTTCATATTTCTTATATGCTTTTAGAAATTTTGTAAATAGGTCTATTTTATTTTTGTTCATTATGAATTGTAACTACAGTAAAGAATTTTAACCAATATAAGGGTAAATTTGCTTAATATGGGTTAAAATATTATAATGACTAAAATTAACCAGAAAACTTTATTTTTTTTATCTTGTATGATTTTATTATATCCATTTAAATCTATTTTTATAAAATATGTATCTCAGTTCAACCTAGATTTGATTTTGACCATTATAATATTTAATTAATAAACAATGTCGAAAATGTCAATTTATTGATTGAAATTTATATAAAAACTATTGATTGTGAGAAAAGAAAACATAAGTTTTTTTATAAATAGTTATTTGAATTATAATCTAGTTTTTTATCATGTAAATTAATTTTTAATATATATTAATTAAATAGTTACCCTATATTCTTGCACCACATCGGCATAGTATCTATTAAATTAATAGAAAAATAAATGAAATGACTTTATAAATGATAAAATTATGATAGTTTCAATTATGTATTGTGTGGAATATATTTGTAAATAAAAAAATATATTAAAGTGGTTATAATGGATTATATTCTAATTAATTCATTTTCCTGTTGTTTTCAAATTCACATTAATTGTGTAGTTACAAAAATGACAGTAATGTAATTTAATAAAACAATAATAATTTATTAAATGATCTAAAATTCATAAAAATGCTATTTTCTGAAACTTATTTTCAATATGCATAAAAATATAAAATATGGTCCATTTATGGACCAATTTCCCTTTTATAGTAACTATATTATCACATAATGAGTAAAATCATTTTTATCATGATAATTATCAAAAATGGTAAACACATATTTAAACAAACATATAAGGGGAAAACCTAATGTAAAAATAAAAAAATTTATTTTATGATAGTATATAGACAAGAAATAATAAAAATATTTAAATTATATCATTTTTTCAACACTTTTATGTGAAAAGTAATTTATATTAACTTAATATTTTAAGTAATTCATTGATTTTCCCTCACAAAAGTAAAAAACACCTAATATCCCCATTTTTTACAATTCAAAAACGATTTTTTTAATACCTACATAAATACCTTCCAATAGTCCCTAATAATGTTCTAATGGTATTATTTTTGGAGTACGACAAGCCTTACATGGTTTATGCTGTAACTAAATGGATATTGACTTAAGAAGAGGTATAGTATCTACCCAAATGTTTCAGTATTATATTTTCTTATAAAACCATAAGATATTATTCAAAATGGTGAAATAATAAAAATAGTGTGATAAATATAATTATATGTTATTATTTTAAGGGAATCATTTATATCCATCTACTCTTCCATGATAATGTGAATCTAAATCATTATTCATTCGTACGACATACAATTGTCTCATGATCTGATACAAATCATATTTCACCACATCCTCTTACAACTAGTTATAATGATAGATTTAGTAAATATATATATCATTTATGATATTATTATGTATTTTTTAGGTGAATTATTATTTAAATTTATTTTTTCTTTGCATCGTAAACAGAAAAAACGTTCTTGCCTATATATGGACTACCGTCTCCATGAAATGTGTACCTCATTTTTTATCTATATATTTTCTATATGAATATATATATATATATATATAGATTATATATAATATGAATTTAATTATAAATATTATAAAAATTATTTAACCTCAATAATTGTATAATAACCAAAAATACCCAAACAAAACATGCAAGAATAATGATGTAATTATCACCCATAAAAATTATTTTCATTTTAAATTTATAAGATGTTGGTGGTAAGATGTAATAAGAAAATAATAAAAGGCATGATATATATAATACATGTTTAATAATAAATTTATAATAAATTTATATTTATTATATAGTGATTTATAACACATATGAATAAATAAAATACTTAAGGTAAGGTATCTCTCTGAACCAACATTTTTCTTGGGGTTATAACATTTTTCAATCTTCACTCACATTCTCTCTCTCTCTCTCTATTAAATATTATGGAATGTCTATATATTCTTTTTATATGTATCTCACATATATACAAAGATTATTATTCTTTTCATTTATGGGTTAATACGTTCTGCAATTTCATTTCTCAAAAACCGTATGATTATACCTTATGATAGATTATCTATTATGGAACACATAAGCATGTACATATGATAATGGTTTATCCCAGAAAGCCCTCAAATTCTCTAGGTAATTTGTTTCCTCAAATAATGTTCTGTATTGGATTAGGGATGAAACGTAATAAATAATGGGTCTATTTTCACAATGTGACGTTGTCCTGATATTTATCCATGACATATACTTATGTCGTGTTTTGTGCTACTAACACATTTACCCTGATGTCATGATATAAGGATACCAAGTTATTCTTCCATGTGATTACACACCAGACTTATCTTTTACGATATACTGTTATAAATTTGACTAACATGTTATTATTCATTATCATGTTTATTCCCTTAATTGGGTTTTTATCTCAAAATGTTTCTATGTATTCATATATAATAACATGTACTATTAGAATATAAATGATATTTAAGAGCTCATTATAGAGATTATAATAAAAATTTATTTACAAGTTACAGTTTTATGTACCTACTCTTCTAGAAACACTAGGCCTTTCGAACCTTCTTTTGTATTTAATAGATGTTTATATTAAAAATCATGTATTAATATATTTAAAGGGATTTGATCACTATTGTTGGTATCAATGTAATAACTATTTATTTTTATGTATTATGGCTAAATTACTTTAGTGATAACCCTATAGATATGTGTTAGTACTGAAAAATTTCCAGGAATTTTAGTGTAGTATAGAGTGAGTAGTTTTTAAGTAATTACATCACTATATGGATAATATAATTGGAAGTGGTATAGACACAGTTTCACCTAGGTGTAATTAGTCTAAAAAGTTTGTATTATTTATTAACATGATTATAACTTTTTGCATGACAAAGAGGCCTTACTAGACAACTATTTTGACACTCCCATGGTATATTATTTCATTAATCCACACTCTTTATGAACCACTATGATGGACAAAAAGAGATTGTTAGGATAAAAATAATAATAAGAAAATTTACAAGGATTATCAAGATTGAATCATTAAGACTCAGATTTCAGTATATACTTGTCATTTATATGTTGTTCCTTCTATTTTCAGTAGTTTTAATTTTATATGTTTATTAGAAATATTTTATTCTTTTTTTGTTGATGGATAGAAATATGAGAAACTGTTCAAACAACCAACATGATAGAAAATGTGATTATTCCCCTAATTTTATTCCAAGATAATGGGATATGGAGCATAAAACATCATAGCAATACAAGATCAATTGACTTATTCTATGACTATTAACATGAATCATGCATAATCCCCCCTTTATCCTAAAAAATAGTAAGATGTGGTCTAGTATTCTATGTGAAAATGTCTACTTAAATTTAGACGATCTTATTATACCCTCATCATAAAACAATCATTTATGTCCATAGAGATGAATTATACTTCCTCCAATGCTCAGAACATGATAATGTTATGTTGGTCATTTATTACATAGACGGAGATGCTGATAAATAGTCGATGTTGATCAAGAACATAATATAAGAAGAAGATGTTGATTCTATGAAATGATAAGAAATCATTAAAATATATTTAAATAAATACTTTACGAAAAATATCTATCTTAAAATGGAGAGCTAGTTCCATTAATTGAGGAAAAAGAAAGATGAATCTATAGGGATGTATGAGTAGAACATCACAAGGCATACACAATTTTCTTTCAGATTCATCACCATTTATAAAAGTAAGGTCATTCATTTAGTTAGTGGTCTATATATGTAGTGCCCAATAACTGGTTAAATTCCACTTATAGAGGGGTGAATCATTGGTACACTTATTTTATGAATTTTTAACTTTTCGAATTCCTATCATTGAACATTTTATGGTTCTCAATCCAATTAATAACATCTATCAAACTCAACTTGTGTTCAATAGTAAAAAAAATATAAAAAAGAACATTGTATTTATAGGGTTTGATCGTGGTTAGATACCACAACATTTATTCTCATTAATATATCTACAAGTTAATAGAATTGGTTATTCATACTAGTTTTAAAATTGGTTAGAGACCCCAATTTCTATCCCAAATGTCAAATAGAAACCCTAACTTCTCTTCTTTTATGATTTGTTAGACACCCAAATCAGAATCATATTATAGCTAGATATACACCCCAACTATAAGGATTATCTTCAATTGATTTAGTGATAGAAATATATTCACATATAGTCATCCTCTATAAAAATGCATGATGTTTTTTACTTGTGTAATGATCTTCATTTTATTCAGTATATGACCCAATCAATATTTTTTTTTTCAGTGAAGCTCCAATTATATCTTTTATAATTTGGTTTATTTTATTCAAATACTAAGGTACATGTAGTCACCTTCTTCATGAATCACCTGACTCTAGTTGACCCTCACAATTCAACTTTAATAATGTTTGTAAGGTTTCAAAAAATTATCTTGTAATTATATACATATATATAATCACATAAAATAATATATTTATACATAAATATTTTTAAAATAAATCTCAAACAATTCCTTGATATAAATTCATTTATTTCAATAGTATATTAAATGTTTTAAAATGTAAATCACATTTAATATACCATAATCATTAAATATTGATACTAGAATGATAATTATGTATTTCAATTACTCATTAATATACCCCACTGAAAATGTGTATTAAATAACTCATTATAAATACCACATAACCCGTGGGAATCCTTATACAATGTAACTCATAAGATTATTACTTTTTTCAAATGGAATTAGAATTCATGGTTGACCATACATGAATGCATTCATATATGAATTCAAGAATCTCATTCTATTTTAATCTAAATAACCCTAGAGACTCAGGTTCATTCTTCTTCATTGTGGATATTAAATATTTTTGAAGTGTAGCTTTAATATTAAATCACCAAAATTACATAGGTGTTCCTTCTTATTTCATCACATGGATATCAATATATATATAAATTATAATATTTTTGAATTAATATACATTGGAAATGAAAATAATTTGATAATATCAATGGATTTAGGTACTCTATTCATCATAATTTAAATAAATACAACATCACATTTAAAGGCCTGAATTCTTGGACTCTCTATTATTCACATTGAATACCTGAAGGAATTAGGTTCCCCTTATTCATAAAATGGAATTGATGAATCATGAATCCACATGAAATTAACCTAAGATAATTTGTTTCCCCATTATTTTGATATTGTTCAATTCCCGAAAAAGTTACTATATGAATTATTTATCTTACATCATCATAAATCATAAATTTTTCACTGCTTGGGAACAGAACATCATCCAAAAAATAGGTGAATTGGGTTATCTAGTTCATGCATGACAGTTGGAAATTTAATCATTTGAATCTTGTTTCTCGGACTCACCTTAATGACAAGTTATCATCAATGAATTCGTTTAAATTGAGTGGGTTCAACCTAGAGTTCCAGGGATTCAAAAAATTGTAAAATATCCATTTCACATAGATTCGTTGAATGAGTTTGGAGGAAGGATATATGGCTCCCTTGATTGGATGGTCTAGATCACAGAGATGAGAAAACCATGGTTCAATTCATGTTTTTAAAGATGATGAATAGTGTGTGGGGTTTCTTGTCTCACATTAGGTCTAAGCCTCATTTTTTGTTGCCTTATTAATCATAGTGCTAAATTGGTTATCCATACTTCCTGAACCCCTACTAGCACCACCTGTTCTGGATCTCCCTACACCCACGTGATGGTGCCACCTATATTACCATGCATTGTGCTCTTTATGGGATCCCTCCTCCAGGCCTAACACAATGGCTCACACCAATTCCACCCACATTCTTTCCTTGGATGGTTCCCATGGGAACTGATTATGTTATTCCCACATGAGTTCATGGTCAATTCAGGACTAGGTAGGCTGGTGGGATGGATATTTTTTTAATGAGAACCCCATTATACATATATAACATATATGAATATAATATATTCAATCCATTAATAATTATGAATCCAAAAAATCTCTTATTAATTTTAAAAAAATTCATGGTCTTCAATAAATCCCTATGCCCAACTATTTCTATCTTCATCTTCTTCATATCATGAAATAAAAATTTCCATTGACTTCAATTTATGTAACCATTGTGAAAGAACTTTATAACATGTTTTTAATAAGTTTTGTAATGTTAAAAATCATCAGAGTTACAACATGGAAATTTTATCATGCATGAAATCCGAGACCATTAAATGAGTCCATAAGAATTATGCAGGCACCACCACCGCATCATCAGTAAAATATTGACTCCTTGACAATAAATGAAAAATATTGGCAAAAAAATCACCCACATTATTTGTTTTAAATATATTTCCACATTATAAAATTTAAAATATGGAATCTTACATTATTCTCACCCTTATTGAAAAATAGATTCAGTGGAAAATAGGGTTGTTTATCATTTGATATTTTATCATTAAAAATAAGTTCTCATATTTTAAAATAATGGTATGATATCGCATGATACTTAGAAAGGGCCTTTAGCTAATCAACTCTAAGTCTACCTTGGCTAACATGGTGTTTAAAAAAATAAAATAACTAACATTATCTTTGGTTTCCATAACACATACTCAAATGTGATATCATGAATATAGTTTCTCAATTATAAATAAAGAGTTTTTCAAATTGAATAATTTTTAGTGAAATGAGAAATATTTCACTTTTCAATAATGACATTATAACGTTTGGGTGCACAAGAATAATTCCCCCTTTGTAACATTTTCCCATCAACCAATCACCCCCCTCAATGAATAGAATTTAGGAAAAAGGGATTAATGTATGATTTTAATACAACATGACTCTTAAAAGAATCCCCTGAAGGGATGAAATCCTAATTATCATCAGGGAAATTAATAAACTCCATGATAAAAAACTTGTATCCTTTTATTACTTGCCTATTAGATAAAAAATATATGGAATAAGGTGAATCCTTTAATTTTTTATAACAAACATTCATGTCCATATCATTCCTTTCACCTTTCATGCTTCTTCTATGAAAAAATATAATGGATTATGTTTTATTTCTTGTTTACATTCTATATGGATTTTTCACATCTTATTCTCTCCTAGATTTCTTCTTTTTGGGGAATACATTTTTCAATATCCTTTATTGCTAGAAAAACCACATCTTTTTACATCAATATTTTTATTCATTTATTCCAAGAGTGTTTAGGGGAGTTCATATATTTAGTTTATTGATACATCCTTTGATGATATCGTTTTCATTCTCCAATAAATTAAGGCTATATACTATATATATTGGATTTTTACAAATATAATCAATCATCGGGTAATTAATAGGAGTATAGTGTCATTGTATAGATTAGTTTCCATTCCATGCATTTCACCATGTGAAATTCGTTTCCATATGATCAAGTTAATTAATAATGTAATATTTTCTAGAAAAAACCATACCACATTTGGTTTCTCCTCAAATGGGATGTCGGTATAGATGGAGTCTTTCGAATATCACTGGGCTTCATTTCATTAAATCGTCTTCTCATGATGTTACCAAATCACCCACAATAAAAAAAATGTGTTGCTTTCATTTCCTTGGGACAACATTTTTGGATTTTTCTTCACAAAAAATTACTTCTATATTTCAGATATTGGTTTCTATTTGTCATTACACACATTGATAAATCATTAGGAAGGACATTTGTTTTCGTCTTATAATTGTTAAACTTCTCCTCTTGGTCTCGTATTTTCATGTCTATCGAATCTATCTTATAAAACATTAATTTCATCATTAAATAAGAAACCATACCCGATTTTATACATTCTGTATATATGTTTTGAGATATTTGATGATATCTTTCAATTCCATCTCCCAGACTATTTGATTTAGAATCTCGTGGGAATGTTTTTCTATTATATGAAATTCTTAGTTCATATAAATTCCCATTTTCATTGAGTATATATTCAATGACACTATATATAACCTCGTTATTTTATTATCCAAGGTAAAAAAATTTAACCATTGAATAATAAACAACATGCCTGATTCTATAGTGATATTCATTTTCATTCTATAAGGATTCCTTGGAATAACAACTTTATTTTGTTACCTCATCATCAATAGAATCAAATTTATTTTTCAAATAGAAGTGTGAGTCTAAAAGTTTACATCCATTCTATACATAATGGTAATAATTATTAATAACATAAGGTTTGGATTTTACCTTTATTAGAGAACATAACATCTCGGATTAATTATTCTTCTTTTCCTTTTCAGGAAATTCATGGAGATTTATTTTATATCCACACATCATATTCTTCTTAGGAAAATATGTTTTTTCTTATTAACTGTACCCCTTTTCTAATTTCTTGAATTAAGGGTAAAAAAACATTATAATATTAATCATATTCCATCATTAAATCATATAGGATATTTAGAGGTGAAATATGCTTCGATACCACTTATAGATCCCAAGGACAAGTTGTGTTCCACTAATAGAGTTGTGAATCAGTGGAACCCTTGTCTTATTACTTTTTATCCTTTTAAATTTAACCCTATGAAATTGTTAATATTGTCATTCCACTCAATAATTTCTATTAAAATAACCTAATGTGAATTAATAATTTATGATAAGATATCATAATGTATTTATAAGTTTTTGAAATGAATTTCCTACTACTATACATGTAGGTCAGACATCCCAACATGAATTATACTCATTATATTTAAAAGTGAATATTATATTTAGACTCCCAAGAATAACATTTGGTTGTACACCATAATTTATCTTTACAAATATGGTTAGACGCCTCAACTATTCTTCATCTATAGTTGGTTAGAAATCATAATCAAAAGTCTACTATAATTGGATAGGCACCCTAGGTACATGATTCTTCACTAATTAATCTAGTGCTGGAAATATCTTCAAAAATTGTGTTGCACCACAAGAAAGTGGATTTTCCATCCTTCTTTAAAAATGATCAAGGTATTTAAAAAATTACTGGATCACTATTTTTTTTCCGAAAAGCTCCAATCATAACATGAATGATTTAAATTATTTTCAGTAATTTCCAATGTACATGAAATCACCTTCTCCATGATTTAATCATCGTTGGTTCACCCTAAAAATTATTCTTGTACAATGGTTTGTAGGTATCTCAAAATTATATTTCAATAATTTACATATTCATTATCACCTTCATGAAAATATTTATAAAAAAATATTGTAATTATAAATCTCAAAAAATACACTGACATAAATTCCTTCAATGAAATCCTCAATTAAATGTGTTGTGTATTAAAAACTTTTAATTTCCCCACTTCCACAAATATAAATACATGAATTATACATATGTATTTATATTACACATACAAATACCACAGTTGAAAATGGTTATTGTATCACTCATTATGAATACCCCATAAATAGAGGTTATCATTTTTTCAGGAAACTCTTAAGAGTCATCCTTCTTCTTCATGTGGAATTAGCATACATGGATCACTATACATGCTTCCATGCATGAATTTTTGAAAATAAATCCCATGAAATCTAAACTATTTTAGATATGTGGGTAATTCACCATCACATGGACTGACATTGTTTTGGAATTACATCTCCCATCTTAAAACACCCGAAGAACTCGGGTGTTCCTTACAATTTCATCACATAGATATCAATCTCTATGGATCAACTAATATTTCTTCATTCATGTAAATGGGGAATACAAAAAGTAATTCAAATACTCATGTATATTATTCCTATATTATTCTTGATATAAATAAATACATCATCCAATTGAAATACTGAAGACCTGGGCCCTCTGTTGTTTACACTAAATACCAAAAGGAATCGAGTTTTCATTGTTTATCACATGATATTATAACATTGAATGACTCCATGAAATTCACATGAGAGTGTATATTTCCTTAATATTCTCATTTAATTAATTCCATGAATGTGTAACTGAATGAATTTTCGAACTTATATTTACATAAATCTCATTTCATTCATCATCTAGGTACTTAATATATTTAAATGGTCACACTACATGAGATATCTAGCTTATTCTTGATATTGTTCATAGAAACAGTGTGAAACTTGTATCTCAACATTTCTTAAGAGGCATGAGATCATCATGGAAATTGGTTAAATATAGACGATAAGGCAATGAGTTTAACATCTTCAAAAATAATTGAATATTTTTTTATATAGAATTCATGAAAGAGGCATGAGGAAGATGACATAGATTCATCGATCAGATTGTCTAGATGGAAGAGGTCAGATGATCATGGTTCTATTTGTATTTTTATCTATTATTAATAATTCATGGGGTTTCTTTTCCAAATTTGTCTATAAGAACCAGTTTCCACTAAATTATTAATAATAGAAATGGATTGGCTCTCCAAATTTACAAAACTACCACTGCCAACGCCTCATCTCGGCTCTCCCAGCAACCTTGCGACCCCACATAGTGGTGCTTACTCTGGTCTCATGTGATTCACTCTTTGTTTAAACCCTTTTTTGGGTCTAATACAGTGTCCCTCACATCGTTCACATGTCAGATTTCCCGAGATAGTTCCCTTGATCATGGTTGACTTCGTCCCTACTCGAGCCTTTAGTAGAGCCTAGCATATGATGTCATGGGTGATGGTTATTTTTTTATTGAGGAAACCATTATAAATAGAACTCATTTATTTATAAAACATATTCATTCCAGTCCTAAATAAAATTCCAAATAATCTTTTATTCATATGAAAAAAAATTATTCTATATTGTATTCAATAAATTTATATGACCAACTATTTCTCTCTTCATCTTATTCACTTTATTGAACAAACTTTTTTGAGGTATTTCCTTGATGAAACCATTTTGTAAACTCCTTATCACATGTTTTCAATAATTTAAAATCAGTTCAAAAAACATAAGAGTTAAAACAAGGGGAATTTATCATGTGTGATATCCAGTTCCATCAAATTAATCCAAAACTATTCTATATGAATCATCACCATATGTCTACAATCATATTGTCTCCTTAACAAAAAATGAATCACCTTTATAAAAAACTACAATTTAGTGTATATATTATGTTATTATTGACATTGAAAACAATGAAGATATTTTTTATGGTGCATTCAATGTCAAGATGTAGATTGGAGGCTCTCGGTGGTATTGCAGGCATAGTGATAAAAAGTTTAAATTGTAATTTTAGTTAGAAGGATCAATAGATAAATTTTGTAGATGAAGTAAATACCAATATCAAATGTGTCAAATGTCTTGGAAGAAGCATCCTAAAAACTATCTGAATAGAATTGGGAGAATCTTCATGTGTGTAAATGAAGTGAATCAGGTTAATCAATGTAAAAGTGAGATGAAGGAACCTAAAAAATGAAATAGAGGAATGGTTACTCAGATCAACACACATCATGTAGTATATTTTTTCAACTATATGGAATATTGGAATTACACAGTCTTATACCCTAAGACGATGGTTTTTTGAAGATAATAAAAGAAGAAAACATCCAATTACAAGGGATTTTGGAAGAGAATATGATATCATTACTACTGAGGTGGATCCATGTAATAGTGTGGTTATAGGTATTCTAATTATCAATTCATCAAAAGAAAATATAATGTCTGATTCTGGTTCTATTCATTCATTCATATAATTTATTTTTAGATGAACTATTCACAAAACACTTCAAAACATTGGTGTTGAAAAATATTTGAGAAAAAAATGGATCAATGGATTCATCCCAAGTATATAATTCTACTCAGTCATTTTTTGGACTCATTCTTGTAGAAAATCAAATATTACATAATTTAATAGAGTTTTATGGTATATTATTCTTGTATTGGTTATTCTTATATTAATTCAACATCAAATGCTAGGTGAGGTAGATAAATCAAAACATTTAAAGTCATCCTCTAATTATGTACATGTCTAGGGTGTAGGATGATTCTCCCATATAATCCTCATCTCAAGCATGGATATTATTGTTTTATTTGCAATTGTATCTTCCTCAAATGATTGAGAAAAAGTAAAGAGCCGTGATTAATGCCATGGCCATTATGAGGGATTATACAGTCATATTCTCTAAATAGTTTCATAGTCTTCATTTTGAAATTAAGGTTGATTTTTTATCAAAATTATATTTTTATATCCTCCCATATCAAAGACTCCTTAATTATTTCCCACCATTTATTTGGAAGAACTAAGAGAGAAGATACCATAGTAGCTGGAAAAGTGTTTTATATGCTCAAGTGTTTCACCATGGGGTAAACTGGTCCTCTTTATGAATAATAGGGAGGGGTAAATGTTCCTCTATATTATTTATAATGAGTTATCATAAATTAATCACGATAAAGAACAAGTATCTCCTTTTAGGGATAGATTACTTCATCCAACAACTACATGGGTCCTGATATTTCTCTAAGGTAAATCATTGGCCAGGAGATCTGTAATTAATTGAAAAAAAGAAATATATTCCCACAAAAACCATTCAAATAAGGTATTGAAACTATGTGTCCATATTTATTCCCCTAGAACCACTAACATCCATAAATATTTACGGATATAATTAATATAGAATTTTGATATTACCATGACCAATTTGTGGTAGTCTTTACTGATGAAATTCTGATATACCCAAAAAGGAAAGGAGGATCATGAGAAAAATATGAATATGGTGTTAAAGACTTTTTTGTAAATAGATTATATATTTAATGTGTTATGAATTATAATTTTGGATAAACAATGTATCATTCTTGAGGCATGTTACCACTAGAAAATGGATACTTAAGGACCCATAGAAGACAATGAAAACTAAGGACTGACCTAAACAAACATCTGTAAATGACATCCATTGTTTCCTTGTAATAGGTAGGTATCACAAATTTTTTTTGAAAAAAATTTCATTATTCTAAAACTCATTAACCAAAAAAATTAGATTGGATTTTTTTCTGTACTAGTGTGGGAAAAGAGTGATTTATAGAACTCAAAACAAATTTTATCAATCTGTCAGTCCTCACACACATCTCAAGTGGGGAAATTGTCATCATATATTGATAAGATTCCAAGAAAGGGTTAGATTATGTTCTAAGTAAAAATGATAAATTTATGTCATGTGACTCAATATAGTTGAAATTTTATGACAATAACTATCCAACACATGATCTAGAATTAGACACAAAAATCTATTAATTTAATATTTTGTAGCATTATCTCGATGGGGGACAAGTGTGAAATATATGCATTATAAGATCCCTATATATATATATATTAACTTGTATATTGCCTAATATGATCCAATGAAGGTGGATAGAGATGATCAAGGACTATGATTTCTCAATACATTACCACACAGGGAAAGAAAAGAAAGATACAACTCCACTAATTAGAAATGAACCCACATCATTATTAATGATGAAAATATTGAAGGATATAATATTTATATACTTGAAGAGAATATAAATGGGAATAATAAAGTAAAAACATCATTATTACATTATCAAATGATTTCTTATCCATCCCTTTAGATTATGATAAAGGATTCCTCACTATATTATGTGGAAATATTGAAAATGGTGGAATCTATAAGAAAATGTAAATCCATGGAGTTAAAAATTGAAAAAGAAGGAGTGATAAAATTTGATTCAGAGATATTTGTACAATAAATATGAAAATAAATAAGGATATGTTGAATGATCCCCATAGCTCAACATTTTTCCCCTAGGGATCATAAATATATACCAAAATCTCTTAGAGCACTATTGGTGAGATAGTATGAAGAACGATATCATAGAATAAACATCAACATTTTTGGTATTTCAGTATGTTTAGGGTGAAATGAAAAGTTCTATGGGCTTAATAAAACCATTAAATATTTCTATATGTAAATTGGAAAAACACCATGTACATTTTAAAGGTTCTTTTAAATACCTTGAGAGGAAATAATGATATATAGTTTGTGGTGGTTGGTATTAAAAATATTGTTCCCTTTATTTTAATTTTATAAGGATTGTCAATTTATAATCATGAATTTATATAAATCAAACAGATGTTGAGACTTAATTTGATATTAATATCAATTTTATCTGATTAAGATGCAAGATTTCTCTCTAAATTATATAAAAGTCTCCAACAAGATCTGAAAATTGAGTTGAAATTTATTACATATAATCACATACAAACTAATAGAAAAAATCAGTTGAATATCTTTAAACTATAATATGTGTTGGGAGCATGATCGATGGACAGTACTAAAAAACTAAGTTCATCCAGTTCTAGGTATTAGAAAAATATAACTAAAATCACAATTAAATACCCCTTTATATACACTAGAAAAAGAGTTGTTAAAGGGGGTCTTTATCATTGCATTTTCAGCACTATTAAAGGGGGACTTTAAAAGTGTGAAAAAGGGTTATTAAAGGTGGACCTTTGTTAGATCTTTTAAAAAATATCTTCAAAATTACCCCTTAACATCAATAGTTAAAAATCAATGGTAAAGGTGTTCCATTATCAGTACTAGTAAAAAAGTGCTAATAAGGGGGGGGGGCTTTATCAGCACTGGTGAACTAGAGCTGACATGGGATCATTAGTATCTTTTTTTAGAAGTTCTTTTATAGACCACCCAATATCATTTGTTTCACAATGTAACTGAAAAAATTATATTTATATAAATATTTATATATTTCATAGAAAATTATATATTAATATATAAGTATATTTATATTTATATAGATATAATATATATTTTATAAATATGTTTTAGAAATGGATAAACAGGAATTTCTAAATAATATATAAGTTATATTGTGATAAAGGATTATAATCAATTTAAAAATTATATTTAATTAATAAATTATTCATTATTATTGACTAAAATTCATTTAATAAAATTTAAAAGATTAAAAATCAAAGAAAACTAGAATATCTAAAACATGTTGAAAACGTAACTCAAACCTCAAACAGAAATAACTTTTCATTCAGGTTTCTACTTGGGCACTTCCACATATAAAATCAAATCTTGGGATGATATCTGCTCCATAGAAATTGGGTGAACCCCAAGCCACATTTTTCGACTTCAAAAATCCATATACTTCCTCCTGAATTGAGATTTTTTTACTTCAGTTACTGTAATTTTTTAACACTTAATGGAATTTGATTCTGGATTATGGTGGTATTTTTTTTATTTTTAGATGATCATTAATTTATTCTAATGGATTATATTCATATTTATATTATTATTTGAAATGTTATAATTTTTTATAAATTTATTTTTAAATGTAATTAAATATATTGATATTTTCTTAAATATAGTTATAATAAATATAATGTATAAAAACTTATAATAACATATTTACATATAAATTTAATTTAAAATATATAAAAATTAATTATTATTAATTTTTTTTAATGTAAAAAAATGTTTTATTTTATTTACCTTATACAAATGCATTCATATGTATATATATACCTTTGAAATTAATTTTTATAAGTAAACCAATGTGTGTTGATAATTAATATATGAATATATATATATATATGTATATGCATATTCTAAAATATATAAATAAATAAATATTATAAAAATTATTTAAAACTATATCTAACCATAGTTTAAGTTGTAAAAATATAAATATACTTTTTATATATATATATATTTGTGTATTAATAAGCAGATATATATTTATATTATATTATATTATATATTAATATATATAATAAATATTACAATTAAATAAATATAATTATATATATCACACACAGTTATATATATATTATTAATGTATATAAAAATTAATTATATTAATATATAACTAAAAAATATATTTGAATATATAAATAAATATATATATATATATAAACACAAATGTAATTAAATTAAAAACTAAACAACATGGAGTAGTGTTAAAGGCATTCCATCTTCAAAGGATATATGTAGGGTTCAAATAAATGTGGTAGCAGAGGTTGTAATTTCACAAGGTGCTGATAAAGGGGTGGTGGGGTGGAAAACACTTATTAATGGGGCAGCGATGCTAAAGGGGTGTTAGATGATATGATAAAATGGTCAGGTTAATTTATGTCCAAAAAATATATATTTGTACCATAATTAACAATGTTTTTTCAGTGTTGTTGAAGAGGATTTTATCATCCCAAAAAATGTTGTTAATGGGTTCCTATGACAACACAAAAACAGTTCTTTTAAAATCTACCTCTAAAAGTGTAAAAAATAACTGATGATTTGGTTTTTTATCATTGCATTTCATTGTGTGGATAGGGACCTATTTAAAATCACTTTCCAAGAATTGATCAAATAATATTTCTTTAAACTATGATTCAGTAGTCACTTATTTTTTAGCACTGATAAAGGCCTATTATTTCACTATTAACAGCCACTTTCACAGTATGGAGACTTCAAAGGGGGATGGGATCAATGTCTTCAACTAGTTTAGTTCTTGTACAATAATATATTTTACTCAAGAATCCAAATGACCCTTTATGATTTCCTTTATGTTATGTTATGTAGAATACTAGTGTGTTGGGATGATATTAGAGAATCCAAGAATTTATAACCAAAAAAGGATGTGGAAATGGTAAAAATGTTTTATCCAATTCTGCAACACATCATGGTTTCTTGTAGTCAAGAAAATAGATATTTTTAAAATCTTCAATAAGACCTTGAGTGTAACACCCCATTTTTTTTAAAATAAATTGAAATGCATGAAATTTTTTTTTATGTATATATTTATAACAATACATTAAACAAAAGTTTTCAACTTATGTTCTGAATATCAGAAAATGGTCATCTATGGTATTAATCTGTAAGTCATTTAGTGTCTGATAGAACCATCATTTTTAGGTGAATAGTGTCATACCTTTATGAATATTAATATGAATAGTAATATGACCCTTAAGAATAGTAAATCATATTATTATTATATTTATTCTAGAATATAAGATTATGAGATGATTATTATTTTTCCACAGTGTTAAAAAATGAGTTATATATATAAATTTCATTATTTTGGAATAAATTATGATTTCATTAAAATATAAATTAATATTAAATAGAAAATAATTTTCTAAAAATGGACCTCAATTTTTAATTTTACATGTAAACAATTTATTAAGGTGATTTTTTGGGATTTTTCTAAAAAACATGATTTTTCATGAATAGTAAAAAACATTTTTCAGTTTTCAGTTTGTTTAATGACATCATAATGATATAATAATTAATATATTATTTTTTTGTCTTGGGTATTTTAAAATATGACTTGAGGTGTCCCATGTGGCTACTAGAAAGGGAATACGTCATGACCACTCCCATGGTATTACAAAAACCATTAATAAGGTATCCTATAAAATTAATAAAAAAAACTCATTATCATTTACTATAAATACCCACTAATGTTTTCATTTTATTTCCTTCCAAAAAAACCATCATTTATGATATAGTATATTTACATCCCTATGAGTCCTCCCAAGGTGTCATAAAGGCCCCAAAGTCCCAACATTGATGTTTTATGAGTTACTAAACTTGGTAAGGGAATCCACCACCCTTCTCTTTTTCAAGCTTTCTTATTATGTTATTCTTTTTAATTTCAAATTATATATGATAGGATATGTCATTACATATCCCCCATACATTACACGTTGTTTAATAATTATTCAATACCTGTTTAACCTCATTAAAATATTATAATAAATTATTAGTGACATCCTTATACTGCCGAAGTTTGGTAATGGATTTGTCACCATTAATTTTATTTTGACATTCCATTCATTAATTTTTTTCCATCGCCTTCATTAATCCAAGTGTTATTAAAACTCTAGTACCTTACACATACTATAATGTTATTGTGATAATTTTTTAATTCTTCATAATCACGGGTTTCTAACTCTTTTATACTAAAAATGAAAACACCATCGGATATATGATAATTTACAACATTTATGGACAACAGGTTGTCAATTTATATTAACATATTAACTTCTGGGAATGATAAAGTTTTTGTGGTTTAAAAATTTATAATTTATTGATAATATATTATATAAGGTTTTGGAATCATTTTGTACACATGTTATTAATTTGTAAAATAAAATGAGTTCTTTATAATCGATGAATCGCCAAAATAAACAAAAAAATCAATATTATTTTAACTTATGGATCATTCTCATGTTTTAATTGAAAATGATTAATGGTATAATTTATGGCTCTTTAAATATGTAAATAAAAATCCATTATAATTATATCGTTTTACTTTCAATCGAAATGAACAAACATCAGGAAATGTTTAGGGAAATCTTGTTATGAATGCACCAAAAACAATGGAATGAAAAAAATGAAAACATCTAATGGGAGAAATGATGTAATTAAATGATTATGTAAGTAATAGTAAACATAAATACGTTTTTGTAAGATTTTTTCTACACAATTTTATCTATTATACATGAGCATTAAACAGGTTTTAAGTATAAAAATCTCGAAGTAAGAGAATTCTTAACCTTATTTCCATTCATTGGGTAACCATTTACATCATTATATAGGTCATGTTAAAATTGTTTGTGTGATGAATTTTGTTTATATTATGTTTAATTATATTTATTTATACTTTATATAAATATTTCAACCACTCTATTAAGTCACACATCAATTGAAGTTATTTGTAAGGGATTTTCCATTTAAAAACGTCTTCAAAAATGCTGTTTTGCAAAACTCAAAAGAAATGTTATTAAGAAATTATTCATGTTTTATGATTAGTTTTTTGTTATAGATAATTTTTTATGATTATGTGTGGTACATATATCTACTTCAAATGGATTGGTTATGTGTAAGTTGGAGTTCAGCCATATGGTTACTCCAAGTGTAACTCTGATGGTTACAAAAATTGTAAGGTAGTCGTATGGGTTACAAATTATAAACTATCTAAGTAGTTTGTAATATTATGTAATTAATATCCAAAGATATAGTTATGGTCCTAATTATGTAATATATTTTTTTGTTTAAATATAATGGTATGATCATGTTTCACAATGTAAATTTATATGGGTACAAGTATTTATTTTTTTTTTGAAAAATGATTCCACACACACTACTGCAAATACAGAAATTATCAGCACTAGAAAAGCGCATTAACAGTGCTAAAAAATAATTGTTTATTGAGGGGAAGATGAGGGGGTCACCATTATCAGTTCTATGAAAAGCACTGATAAATGGTCCTTCTATCATACCTTTAAAAAGAACTGCTAAAAGAGGCATTTTATCAGTGCTAAAAAATACCTGATTAAAAGGTATTTATCAGCACTTTTTTACCCCTGATAGAAGCGTTAAAATCAGTAAAAAAATCAGTTCTTGGAGGCTTCAATAGTTCCCCACCCCCTTTAATCGCCCCTCGACCACCACACTACATGCACCCACCCACCACCTTCGCCCGCACCCTTTAATAGCACCCATGTGACAATCCCCCTTTAACAGTGCTAGATGTTATTCCTCCCATGCACGCAACCTGCCTCCCAGGGATTAAAACTCTGTATTTTTTTCCAACACACCCTAAGCCATTACCAATTCACAATATTTTTTTCTCTTGATTTATTAATATATATATTTATTTTTATATATATTTAGTTATATTAATATATATATATATATGTGTGTATATTAATATATATATATATATATATATTTATTAATATATTTATTAATATATTGATATATATTTATATGATTAGTTTTGAATGAATTTAAAAAATATGATTTTTGTGTATTTATAAATAAGTAAGTACATATATATAGCCCCCCCCACACATATATATATTATATATATGTATGTATAGTTATACAAATTTATATATATTTACAAATATTATATATTAAAATGTTTATACATATGTTCAGAATATGTAGATAATATATATCAGTTTTTCAATACAACCTCACACAAATATATATATATATATATATATACAAACACATTATATGGGTTAACAAATGGAGAATCCCACAAAACCCGTAAATACATCCAGAATGTCAAATAAACCCTAAACTCAGGGGAATGACGAAACCATCTGATCCGAAAGTCCCTTCCAGCTCCGTGACCATTCTAATAAAAGATCATAAAACAAAATTTGATTTTATAGGTCATGGAGACTGAATTTAAAGGTAGATCATATGTTACAATTGTTTGAATAATATCGGAAAAGTCAAAAGTACTAGAAATTGGTGCTAGTAAAACCTAAAAAATCGTAGATTTATTGAAACAAGAATAACTTATGATCTAGGTGTCTTTTTCAGCTATGTGACCTATAAAATAATATATCATGGAATTAATAATTATATAACTAGTATAGGAGTCCAAACAGACAAAATCATTGATAAGTATTGTCGTTTTAAGAAAAATATGACAGGGCGCCAGACACATAACATTTTTTTGGAGGCCTTCTGATGTGTTATTAGGGTTTTAGTGTCCCTAACTAGACTGAAAATATGTTCCAATCAATCTTCTTGAGTATATACATTTTCTACCTTCAGTTTTATATGTGGTAGAGCCAAAACTGACACTTAGAGAAAAAGTTATGGTTGTTTAAATTTGATGTTTTTTAGGAGTGGTGTAACAGATATGTCTTCTGATTTTTTGATCTTTTTATGATATTGAATGGATATGGTTCTCACACATCTCACATGCTTTGATTTTATTTTTTTCTTCACTTAAATGGACACCCGAAACAGATATTATGCCTATTTTAATGAGTTGTGAGTTTCTTAGGTTTTTATGCGCAATAAGGGTTACTAAATTTCAAATGAAAAAAACTTCTACTCTATGTGTCTATTTTGTCTCTAACACATATAAAATCAAAACATGTGAAAATATACACACTCTGGTGACCACTAGATCCCCTTCGCACATTATTGAAGGACCAAAAGGCCCAACATCCCTTTGGATGGTCATTAATCTGTCTTCTGGTGTCTATTTTCCATAACATCTACTATGAGTGTTCATTTTACATCCAACTCATTTAAAATAGAATCTTACAACTAGAACTGAACTACATTGACCACTGGGACACCATCTCATATTCTTCAAGACACGAATTGGTCCTTAATCCCTCCAAACAACCATAATTTTTTCTCCGTGTTTCCTTTTGGCATCTACAACATATAAAATGGATATAAAACCTATTTATTATATTTATAACAATATAAATATACTTATATAGGAATATTTTATATTTTATGAAATTCATTTTTTTCAAATATACACTTTATCAGTGCTAGAAAAAACCCATTGATAATGCCCCCCTTTATCAGCGCTACTAAAAAAACTCTGATAAAGGGTGGTGCTGTGGAAACCCTTTTTTGTGGCACGTTACACATATTCATGCAGTAGTGTTTTATATTTTTCTTTTTATATCCCTTAAATTTTTTTTTAGGAAATAGAATCTTTTTAAATGATTTTTATACATTATGAGGATGTGTAATAAAAATAAGGAAGGAAAGTTAGGTGTTATTAAATTTTTTCCTAGAAAACAAGTGTTATTTAAAATTTTTTATATTTTGGAAGAAATGGATTCTGTTTTTATTGTATCTTCTCCATATGAATATTGAATGTTTTGTATGAATTATCTCACAATTATCTAAAACTCTAAAATTTAATATATAGTCAATTTTAATGGAAATAATTTCTTGACAAAAATTCAATATTAGGTAATGTAAGAATACCAGGTCCTTATATACAGTTTGAGGATAGAGATTATATTTTTATCTAAATATCTCGATGAAATAGATTCATGATATTTTTTAAAAAGGGTATTCTAAATATAAGGCTCATTTGACCCCTTAATATTCATTATCTCATTTGAGTTGTGGCATATCGGCTAACACTCCCATTAACCCATTCTCATGTACATGACGTACTTGATATCTCTCTCTCAATGAAATACATAACAGAACACTCACATGTACTAAATTAAGAGGGGGTACAACTAAAAAATTATAGGTATTATAATGAAAACTCAATTAAGATCGTAGATAGTTGAGTTAGTGTTCAATGTAACAAGAAAACTGTGCTACTTAAAATATTATGGTGGAGCCATTAATATGAGAAGAAAATATACGAACTGGCTAAATCCATGAAGAAAAATTACCCTAAACTATTCTCATTTTATTTTTTATAATGATATACTAATGGTGAAATTTATTAATAATAATATAATGTAACACCCTGATATTTTAAAATAACAATGGGTTTAATAGTGTATTCAACATAGAACATCGAGCTTAAACAGACAATGAAATATTATTATTGATATGACGTAGTAGTTAAATTAGTGAGTTCAAATAGGAATAACCAAATTATGATATATATATATATATATATAATGGTCATACTCAATAAAAACGTGTTGATTAACTCTGAGAAAATAAGAACTCAATTTATAATAATGTTATTTCATTCATTAAAAATATATTTTCATTGAAAATGATTATTAATGATTTTTTGAAGAAAATGTTATAATTAATATATAGATCTTTAAGAAAATATATTTAGTAAAATAAAAAAAAATTTCTTATCATAATATTAAAATTATATTTGGTTCAATTATTTGGATTTTTCTAAAAATATTGTGTTTTCAATTAATATTGAATGATATTGCTCTTTATTGGAATAAATATTTTATTTTTGAGTATTTACTTAATAAGACACTCTTTTGGATTAGTTTTAAAATTTAATTAGTTTATTTTCACTAAACATAATGTAAATATGGTATTTTGAATGAATTTAATACTTGAGTTTGGTATAAAAAAATACTTTATACTTAAAAGGATTTTTGTAAGAAAATATTATTCATTTCATTTTGTATTTTTTCCTTATATTAATTGCAAAAAACATATAAAAATAAAACATAGAAATGTAGATTATATATTTTGAATCATAAGGTTTAATTTTTTGAAATAGTTCCCCTTTTTTGACATTATGAATAGTTACCATAGTAAATAATTGCCACCATGATAAGGGTAAATTGGGTAATTTACGTTAAAAAAATATGATAAGGACTAAAAAATAACCACAATACACGACTCTATTTTTTGTGTGAGTGAATTTCATCTATTTACACCGAATATTATAATATAAGGAAACTCTCTTCTCTATGTATTTGTTTTAAACATTATAATTTTTAAGTAAATGGTAAAGTCAAAAATATCACTTTCTGTTTTTAGATTTCTATAATATTTATTCACCGTGATAAAGAAAACATATGATAAATTAAACATAATTATTTGAATGATAAATTATATTTTATATTGGAAATTTATTTTTAATTTTTAATTATTATATAATAATTACCTTAAATTCTTATGCCACGGTGAAATGGTATTTATTTAGTTAATTAAAAAATAAAATAAATAAATACAAATAAGTTAAATGTAAGACAATTTTAATGAATTATTGTTTTCCATGAATTTTATACATTAAAATGACATATTATATAGGTTTTAGTGGATTATATTTAAATTACTTATTTTCTTATTTTATTGAATGTCAAATTAAATTAATAGTTTCAAAAATTATGTTAGTTTTATTTTAAAAAAATAATATTTTATTAAATGATTTTAAATCCCTAAAAATCCTATATTTTTCTGTTAATTTTATATTTTTTAAAATATCATGTATGGCCTATTAATCGTCAATTTTTTTATAGTAACTATATTTCTCCCTAGAGATTAAAACCATAATTATAATGGTAATTATCTTAAAGGGTTATTATTGATTAAAAAACATATAAGGGTAGAAAACTAATATAATATTTTATAAATATTATTTTATGATATTATTTAGAACCATTAGAATCCTATATTCATTTTATATCATTTTAGATCATTTTTTATTTAAAATTGAGATATATTAATTTAATATTTTTAGTAAGTCTATGAGTTACCCTCCCCTCACGTATAAAAGTTCATCCCTCTCCACTTTTCATCAAAGATAAAAATCATTTTATTTCGGTAAATAACATGAAATATTTATTCAAAAAATCCATCCATATTTTCTAGAGGTATTATTTTTGGTAAAATAACATCCATCGAGATTTTATGTAGTAATTTAAATGAAATGATTTGAAGAATTGGTATAGTATTTTACCGAATATTTTAATTTTATTTATTATTTTAATATCATAAAATACTCTCCAAATTTGATGACTTAATAAAACAAATATTTTTATTATACATATAATTTTTATTTTAAATGTATCACATACATCAATATTTTATTCCAATGAATTAGAAATTAAATTATTGTTCATGTGTATAGAGGACTACCACATTGCGAATGGATTTAATTCATTTTCAATAACTGCATCTCATGGATGATTCTAATGATGGAATTAGTAAATATATATGTTATTTATTATATTATTTTGTTTTATTAAATATGAATTATTTTTAACATTTCTTTTGTTATGTACAATGATGATAGTATCAACGTTCATGTGTTGTTATGGCCTACGATATCAATGAAATGTGTAATTAATTTTTGTAACTAAAAATTTTGTGGATGAATATATATATATATTATTAATATATTTTATTTTTATATAATGTTTAAAATTTTATAGATTATGGAAACATTATCTAGAAAAATATCGAGACTTCCAAACCAAAACATGCTTGTAAAATGAAGCAATTATACATGAAATACTGATTTTAGTAATGAATTATAGATAAATGGGTGTTATGATTTTATAGAAAAATCATATTTGGTATAATATATATGATTATGGTTGTATAATAAATTTATAATAAATATATATTTATTAAATTAGAGTTTATAATATGAATGATGAAATACACGAATTAAGGTAACGGATCTCTCTGAACAAAATTTTTTCTACGGTGATTTCCCTTTCTCTTACTAACTAAAATTATCTCTATCATTAATTTTATGTAATGATTATAAATTTTGTATTTATTTCTTTCAAATATTTACCTTAATAATTATCCCTTCCTTTTATGGGGTAATACACACCTTATGTTCATTTCTCAAATTCCTCTTGATAATGACTTATGATCGATTCCCTTTTACGACACACATAACCATCTAACTTTTATGATGGGTGTGCACTGACATATCTCCAATGCACTGGGTAATGTTTTTTTATCATTGGATATTATGTATGGTATTAAAAAGTAAGCCTAATCCCTAATGGAACTCCTTTCACCATGTGATCTTGTCTGCCCAGTTAGCTATGACTTATGTGTATGTCATGTTTAATTTTACTACTATATATAATATGTTCTTTCATATTATGATAACACTTTGTGAATACATGTTATTAATCATTATTTTTCACTTTTATGATATCATAATATACCTTTGACCCACACGTTGTACATGCTTATCATGTTTACTCTTTTAGTGTACTTTTTAGCTCACCCCTTTTTCCAAAGTATTCCCTAGGTTATCCCTTGGAGTTTAGTGATCTCTAAGGGATTTTGATGATTATGATAGTTATTAAAGTAAATATATTTTATTTTCATGTTTATTTTTATGTATCTATTCTTAAAGAGATATTATTCCTTTAGATTCATTTTTTTTCAATGATAGTTTTTCAAAAAACATAAAGTAATATGTGTAAAAATACATAGTTCACTATATGATTTTTCTGTTTATTGTGATTGATATAATGTTTTTATTTTATTTTCACATATTGATGATTATTAGTTACGAATTATTTATGGAAAATGTTTTATTTTATTGAAAAACAATTATTTAACCAAACACTTTTAAAATGAAAAAATTGATTTCAATTGTAAATTTTGGACATGGAATAACAATTTTCATGGATTATTTCCTTATATAGGTTAATACTGGTACCGTACTAGTAATTTCCTCATACTCTATATATTCCTTTGCGAATATGATAATTTATAAAAAATATAGAGGTAGTGAAATGAGTTTCTTCTGGATGGTTACTCCTCTTATTTATCATCATCCATCCTGGGTATGTTTGATGAGGTAACTGATTGCCACATGTTGGTTAGACCCATGTGGAGACTTTTGGTTCCTTAAAAGGATTAAACAGTTTTTTTATAATCATATTTATCCTTAAAAATATTTTATTTTTTTACTATTTATATATATTGTGGTTGATATTTATTTATACTTGTAATTATGTTAATGAGTTATAGTTATATTTTGAGTAAATTATAGTAATTTTTTTGGGTTATATATTCTAAAATTGTTTCATTTTATGATGGGGGAATAAACTCTCTAGATGTGTCATTCCATAAATCATGGTGGAGTACATGTCTTGTTTATTTGGTTTTTGTGGGTGAAACTATTCAAAAATTACAATTCTATGTATATTGAGGATTATTGGTGGCCTGTGGTTATCATGAACATTCATAGAACATTATGGTTGAATATTCGTAGTGGTTGGGAGGGTTGACCAATGATACTTCATTATAAGGGATAATCATAGAAAAAACATTAGTGAGAATGTGATGATAGATTTTTAGAGAAATTAAAATGTGAAAATTACACAAAATCTATCTAATCAGACTAGTTTTGTATGGATAAAATAATTATATGAAATATATTGACTAGAAGTTCACAAAGCTAAGGAGTAAATAAAAAAATTACCCAAACAACCCTAAATGTTTTGAAAGGCGAAACGATTCAAAAATTTCATTAGAAGGAAGCAATCAACATTGGGGATTTCTATAAGGCATGTTGGAGGCCCAATGTAGTTCTAAAATCAAAGAAATAGTGCTTTACTATTTGACCTACTCAATTATCCAATGATAAAATAATAAAATATTAACAAGTTACTTCTAAGGAGAAGGGAATGAAAGTGTTTTTGGATAATTATACCAAAACCCATGAGAATCATTCCATAATTGATGATCTACAAATTCTATAAAAATTTTATTAAATGTGTTGATAGTTTTGGTGTGTAATAATGTTTTATATGAAATTTATATCATCCCAAGAATATATAATGAGAAATATGATTTTTCCCAAGGTAATTAAGTTTCCTTTATTATTATTAAAAATAATACTACATCACAAATTAGGACAATATATGGAGATAAGATGAGTTTAGAGTATGTGAAGGATATAAACAAGATTACAATCGCATCATAATCTAATAACAGTTGAATGAAAATGAGATAGTGGTGATTTAAAACTATCATCTCAAGTTCATCTAAAGAGGGTAATAATTTACTAGCCTTATTCAAAATTATTCATGTATTTTTTGATAACATGTTGGTAAATAAAATAGAATATTGAAAATTGTGGATACTAGATAGAAAATAAGGTGTTCTCCATTGAATAGTCAATGTTCCATAAATATTTGGGACTTAGTGAATCCATTTAAGGGAATTATAAATAAAATGAATATGTCATATTATTAATCTAGAAATTTTTTATTAATATTGAAACTAGAAAAAATTATATATTCATTTCACTTTCATATAAATATTTTTATTGTATCACACATGCTTAGGAAGGGGGTGTTGGTTGAAAAAATGATGAGATCATGGGATGATTATGTGTATTTCCCAATAAATGTTTTATTCTTTTTTTGAAATGTGTGCAGTGTAAATGAATCTTCATAAATATATCATGAGAAACCCCAAAATGAGTTTTATATCATGGTATCCCATGTATGTAATTTTATGGATAATATAGATGATCATAGTTATATCTCTCTCTTTTTACATCAAGTTTTAACATGTAGACTTATATTAGATTAACTAAAGGATATTTTCATTAAGAATCATGTGGTATCATTATTCTCTGATGTAGATAAAGGATGCTATAAAAATCTAAGAAATAAATAATATGAAATAACAATACCCCAATAAATTGTTTAGAATTTATATAAATTAATGGGGGAAATTAGGAATTCATAGAGATATATATTTTGACATTGATGATTGTTGGTAGTGAAAAGAAATTTAAATGAAGATATTGATGTGTCGAAGTAATGATTAAATTTATTTTAAATGATTCAATATGTGTGTGGTAAGGGAACGTGATGGTGATAATTATAGTATTATTATTGATTTATGGGTTGGAATTTGATATCATGCTTGGTAATGAATCCATGTCAATAAGTTTAGTATGATGTTATCATTATAAATTGTAAAATGAGTTTTGTGATGATTATGGTGGTCTCAAAATGTCTAAGGAAGTCCCAGAATTAATTTGAGGGATTTCTATAAATTGAGTGTTAGAGTAAAAAATTCATTTTGGAACTAATTTAGAGTTAAAAAGTAGAGTGAGTATGTATATTAAATTCTTGGAATTAAATTATAAAATATGAAAACAAATCGATATAGATTTTTTATGTATAATTAAAAAGAAGAGTTCATGGTTAACATAGAGTTACTATCTAGAGATAATAGAGTCAACATATAATCATCAAGAATAAAATAAATTCGCCACAATAAACCAAATTTTATTGAAATAATACAGTGATTAAATGAATATATAAAAAATTATCCAAATCTCCCACACATAATTTGTTTCTTATAATCATTCAAAAAATCCTAGGTTCTAAACAGGGAAAGGGTGATTTCTTTAGTAATGTAGTAGCATTGTATTAGGGTACTATCATAATACTACAAGAAATGTGGAAATGTAGTAGTAGTGACACTACAAAGAAAACATTTACAATAACAAGGACTCTAGAAATGGCAGTACTATATTAGGTATTGTAGAATATTGGGTATTGTAGTAGTACAATTAATCAGAGGGACCTTCGGAAAAAAATTGCCTCTATGGAAAAACATTATGGAATTCAATCCTTAGTGACATTATGATATATTCAAGAGCTAGTTGGACTTGGGAATATGGTCTAGGTAATGGGACTCCCTCTACCTATATATAAATAAGTCTTCGCTTTCATAATAAAAATATTCTTTGGACCTAACTTTTAAAAAAATGTAAAAAAAGATTTCAAAGAATATATCACTTTAATAAGATATGTTTAGAACCAATCATTATAATATAAGAAATTCCAAAAGGAAAATAATCAAATTTTAAATTCTCATCCCCATTAGGTACCCACTCATGACTCTTTATTGAGTTTAAGTTCCAATATATATTTTGTTACAATATCATATCCCAAAATATCCAAGATATCAATACCTAGTTTTTGATTTATCATACCATAATGTAATTTCAATCATCACATTAGATCATTTCATTGGAATTAGAATTAATCAAAAATATATTCAATCTATTAACAATATTTTAAGATATCTAAATATCTACTTTATAAATCATTTCATGATAATAATGATATATTTTGAAAAGGTTTGTTTCAATGATTGTGGTTTGGGGATAAATGATGTCAAAATAATAAAAAATCTCAAAAAATGAGGATTAATTCCTTACATATAATGCATTGTTTTAACTTAAAATCAGAAAATACCACTATTATTCATTATAACAACATACCTCATCCATTTAATACTTTAGTTATTTTTTAAAAAATTAACAAAACAACACTTAATTTATTTTGATAATGGTTACCTTTTTTGTGAGAATGTAAGGAACATGTCCTTAAATGGTTTTAATATCCCATTAACAATATTTTTAGTTTATTATGAAGTAATACTCACATCACAAGTTTCTAACAAATATAACGTTCTTTAAAATTCATGGGAAGTCCATCTTATACCAGATCAATAATTTATATTATTATATCTAACTTAAAACAATTAATGTTAAGGAAAATTCTCTCATACTGAAAACAATTCATTCATTATTCTCATTTTATTTTTATCATATAAACATGTTCTTCATTCATATTACTCTTATCTTGGAAAGAATTATCAATTGCTTCTTTATTTTTCCCTAAACTTTCAATTGGTCATTATTGACATCTATAAATGTTTACTGTATTTATTATAGAGAATTGATTATTTATTCCCATGATTATTTAATCTATAATTTCTAATAAACTTAATTAATCAATACTCACTATCCAGTGTGTGTTTTTATTTATTATACAATAAAATTTATTCTCCATCTTTCACATCATGAACTAGAGTATTGTACTTTTGTTACTTATCCAAAAACCCTTTTTTTATACCATCTTCTTCTATATCTAGTATCAATTTTTCATTTCGTAGATACATGATGTATATAATTATAAAAGTGATAATATCTAAATGAAATATTTTTAATGAATATTTTCATTAGATTAATAATTACCAAGTGATTTATCTGGTGCATATTCTCTACAGCTTGTACTAAATTAATCATGATGGCAATTATCAATTCATCTGAAAAAATTTAGTATTTGATTACCATCAACTAATTGTATATACTATTTATTATTTGATATATTTAATAATATATTATCTTTTTAATCTAAAATTTAATTATGTTTTTTATGAAACATAAATGAAGCTATTGACAGGGATAATAACTACATTCTCCATCTATGGAAATGATGAACATCTTAAAATCTTCAATATATAGTTAACTGGAAAATAAAATTAAGAATTAAAATGGATCTAATTAGTAGGAAATTAGATTAGCGGTGATACAACATGAAAACCGCAGTGGGATCCTGAAATCACTTAGTGGGGGGAGGGGCGGATTATTGTGACTCTACCTTAACTATCCATTTGTTTTTAAAATTATGGTCTTAATATTCAAACCTATGAATTTTTTAATATGAATAAATATCATTATTTCACTCTAAAAAGATAGAATATATACAATAAGGCAATAAACAATGAATGACACATATTAATTTTACTTGTTTTGATCCTAATGTGTGTATCTACTCATTTTTGTGTTTGGTTCATGTCAAAGACACATAATTTAATTATGTTACACAAGTGAATACAAAATAAAGGTTGATGTATTCATAGACACTTTATGTTTCAATGAAATAAGGAATGAATATATCCTTGAATTATATGGGTCTATCTAATTGATTACAAAGGAAAATTTGAATTCATGTTTGATTCTCATGAAGTTATCACCCAAAAAAAGTTGTCTTCCCCCATATAAATAGTCTCTTGACTCATTTGGATTAAATTATATTGGATCCCTCTTGTATTTAAGGCACCTATTTCATGACTTATATGGAAGATTATTAATCTACTATATTATGTCAACATATCAACTAATATGATCTTCTTACTCAATAATTGGTCATTACATTAAATTTCATATACAATAAAAAAATATTGCATGGTTTCCTTGTTCTGTTAACTCAATCATTGAATGATCAATGCATATATAAAGAAGGTGTTACTATATTTCTTTATTCATCATTATTTTTTTAGAAATTGATATATAGAATTTTTTTCCCTTTATCAACTCTTCTCTTTTTATTCTTCTTTCTCCTCAATACACAAGATGTTTTTTTTGAGAAAATCATTGTGTTTTTTCAACCTCTCACTTTGATACTCTTGATATTCAATAGAATAAATTATCAATTTATTTTATTTCCTCTCTAATATTATTTTTCTTATTTATGAAAATATTCACTATAAAAACATGAATAATATTTCAATAATTTTACTATATTTAACACACTTTTAAATTCAAAAAAATTAATCTTCATTTAAACCAAGTGAAAAGATCTCATAATAAAAGCTCTAGTTTTGATCATGAGTAATGATTTATAATGTTTTATTAAAAATTACATAATTATAATTATATGATCCTTTAAATTTTATTTTCCTTAAATTACCTTTTTGACACATTCAGAATAGTGATTTAATCAATATATTTAATTTATGAGGATTTTATTAGCATCTCATAACTTAAATCACTATAAATCTCGCAACATTCCAAACTAATGAACCTTACATATGAAAATATAATATCATACATATATTCTATATGATCTAAAATATATTATGAATCAATATATAGATTTTAAATTTTCCAAATTTTTGTGTTAATTATAGAAAATATCATTTATTGGATTTAATGTCTTATATATCAATGTATGATAATTCTTTTTTCAAATTTTTTCATTGGCGTTGGTCAGAGTGGACACTCAAGAGGGCGGTGAATTGAGTTCCAATAAAAATTTTGTTAAAAATATTTCTCTTAAAATACCCCTATTAAAATACAAAGATAAACAGTAGGGAATTTATTCAAAGTGTAAATGTTCAATTAGTTTCTCAAATATTGATTAGGTCTCAGTTAATTTAATCTTAAGATTAAATTAACTTTTGAAACTAACATAGTAGTTTATAATAAGTATAAACACTTGATAATTTAACTATCAAAGTAACTTTAAAACAAATTATATTTCAATGTATTTAGCAGATGAATATATAATATATAGTATACTTATAACATAAACTAAAAAGTATAGTAGAAGTAACCAAGAGGTTCAGTCTCAAGCCAAGAATTTGTCCTCTCAACAATTTATATAAACTGATCCACAACCTGGATCGGGGTAATCTACAGTACAATACATTCCAGGTCAAAGGACCTCTACCACAGTTCTACATGGGAAAACACAAAATAGCTCACAACTGTCTAGGTCTTACTCGACCTCTACCACTAGCCATAATGGGATAAATATGAGTTATAGAGTATGAATGAGGGTTTTATATTCCTTTAGATTAGCTCAGGAGATAGTGTATATGTAAAAAAATAGGGTACACACACTTCTTGAAATGTAAATGAAATAATCTCTAATGTAAGTGTGAATGAGTTTATAAAAGCTTTGGTGACTGGAAGTGAAGCTCTGGACTCATTTGATTGGTCAGAAAAGCTTCTGATTCCTTCTCTGGTTTTTGTTCTGAAAAACAGAGTGTCATTTTCTTCCTTGGTTCCAGGTTCATCTGATTATCCAAAGTGCATGAAGTGTCTGTTGTAGTTCATTACTCAAGATGCAGCTTCTGTTCTCCTCTAGAGAGGAATTTCTTCGTGTATGTCCAGTGTTCTTGGAGTATGGATATATCCTTGCGTAAATGAACCACATTTGAATGATGTTTAGCCCTTTTTCTTTTTCACCCTTCGTGTGCCTTATTGATTCTCGTTGTATGCACACACCTATCTTCACTACATTCCAACTAAGTCTTTATCTTCCCTTTTGTAGCATTCAGCACCGGAAAATGGGAATGATTACCTTTTTCATGGGTACTAGGTACGGTTCCCAAACAAGGAAACAGAAATCATTAAATAACATTAACTGCATTAAAATTTTCAAATGTAACCGTTATCTTAATAAATAAATAACATTGAGAGTATAGAGTTTGACGAGTTGGTTTATAATGTGTAGCCTTCTGTTGGTAAATGTGTATGGTGGATGTTTTATAGGAGTGACCTTCCATCAGTGGCTCTTTGAACTTGTATAAATAGCTCTTTTCATCAGTAAATCTTGGTATCGGTAACTCTGTATATCGGTCTCTCTTGGTATCGATAACTCTTGGTATCGGTAACTCTTGGTATCAGTCGCTCTTTGTCTATCGGTAGCTCTCGTCTATCGGTAGCTCGGGTCAATCGCTACCTCTTTCTTAGTTCCAGTGATTATGTGTATTGGTAAACTTATGCACATCGGTAAGTCCATTTGGTAAAATTGGGAATCTTTTTCTATTGATAGCTATCTGCATCGGTGACCTTGTTCTATGCTTACCGGTAGATTTGTACATATAGTCAGCTCTATACATATTAGTAGCTCTACGTATCGGTGACTCTCTCTATCAGTAGACTAAGTTCTATCAGTTTACTATGTACCGATAGCTCTGTACATGTAAATATATGCAGATCAGTGACTAACACTTATCTATTTTATGCAAAACATATCCGATTGGATTAGAATTACTTCGGAACTCATACAAACATGGATAAATAGTGATTAACATATCTCAATGGCTGTTTTAATATTATTCTCATATTGATAATAGTATATCACAGATTGAGTGAATTTGAATATAGATAATCATTAATTGGAATTATCAATGTATGTTAAAGAATAGTTGGGATTATCAAAACTGGTGAGGTCAACAATCTTTCCCATTTTGATAATCACAACTTATGATATTATATAATTTTTTTTAAGAAAAATTTATCAGAGGATATATCATTAAATGCATTTATCTCAGAGAAAATAGTATATTATAGAACATAATGTTTCAAAGGTTGAATTGAAAGCAATGATATCAGAGGGGAAAAGAATGGTAGTTCAAAGATAATATTTATCCTCTTTGATACTTTGATAATATTTCTCCCCCATTGTGATAATCAAAAAGTGGGAAATAAGAAATAGAAAAAGGAAGACAATGTGAAATAAATTAAATCCAATTGTATTATTTGGTGAAAAAATGTACATAAACAGAAAACAAAACAAAAATATTCCTATCAAACATCTTAGCCACCTATTCAATCCACATACTCAATGTGAGATTTTCCCTTTGGTATAGAAGAGGATTCAGACTGTGTGGATGCTGGGGAAGGCATAAGAATTTCGGAAATGATCATAGGAGGCTGAGCCACTGACTCTATGTCTAGTCTGTACTGAGGAGTTCTCTGAGTGATCATAAGGGTAAGGCTTCGAATGGCTTGCAATGGAGTCATCTAAAAAGGAGAATTAGTAGAGGTAGAGGCAGGTAAAGAAGGAGGTACAATCACTTCCCTAGCATTGACATGCATGAAAGGAAGTAAAAGATATCTGAAATCCATAATTATTCCTCCTCCTCTCTCCATAGCAGATATGAAGTCATCCTTGTTCTTCATGAATTTATCCATGGCTGGTGTCAATTACTGTAGTTTGTTGACTTTATCTCTGAAGGCTTGATTGACAGGAGGTAACTTCAGGTTTTCCAACAGAAGTTTGAAGTGATTGTTGAGTTGATGCTTGGTGTAAACCCTTTGGAAATAAGAGTATACCATGTCTTTAACTTCATTCTGAGATGAAGAAGCTTCTCTCATATACTCTTATCCTATATTCATTATTTATCTACATAAATCTCTAGTAGATATCACAAATTTGATCAGGTCAGATGAGTCCACAAATCCACTGGTTGAAGATGAACCAAGCTCCTCCTTCTTCACAGCTTGAATCGGATTAAAATATATTTAGGGTTTAGAAGTAATATAAACAATAGAGAAACATATAGTATCCTTGATGTTTTTGTTCTACCCATTAATATGATTTCGGACTTGGGAATCCTAGGTTTTAACATGATCTTTCATGGAGGTTTTAAAACCTTTAATCACTGAAACCATATAGCTTACAACACTTTTTACATAGGCTAAGTCCTTGTCTACTTGAGATTTTGAACTCATGTAAGAGTCTAATGAGATAACCGATTTTTTTAGATCTTCAACATCAGCTTCCAGTCTAGAAACATGAGTTTGGCAGTCTGTAACTTCTTACACTATTTCTGCCACAAAGGTTGAAAAATTAAAACCTTGAGAGAGTTCAAAATATTTTTCTATGTTACTCTCCTCTATAACAAATCTGTGCTTCAACTCAGAAATAGAAGCACTAAAAGACTCTTTCAGATCATCATTTTAGGATTCAGGATCTTCCCTGGTGATCATATCAGCAGGAGGAATTACAATAGGTGCCCTTCCGGTTGCTATGATGGCCACTGAGTCAGTCATAATTGATTGGATTGATGACACCAATGAGACTTCCATCATCCATGTCTCTTCCAAAAAACTATCCTTAAGATTTTTCTTCAAAACATCCAGTTCATTCATTCTAACAACATCATCATTTAGAAACTCAGACTCAACATGATAAAATATTTTTGGTCTATTTAGAGATTCCTCATTATCATAATCATGATATTCTAATCCGCACACCAAATAACCTGGGTCTTCTGCCTAATCCTCAATATCAACATCCACGATCACACTACCAAAAATGGTTTGATGATCCCCCTCAATAGGTGAATTCTCTTTTATAGTAAGGGAATTCTCAGTGGGTCTTTATTCTTGAGGAGAATATCCTATTATCAATACTTTCTCTTCAATAACTGGAGGGTTTTCTGAATTAGGTATAGATTCTTCTATTTCTCCTACTACATCCTCAACAGGAACAACTGAGCTTCCAATCAATGGACTCAGACTTAAAAAGATATAATCAGAGGCTTCAGATTCATTCCCCTTTTCATCTTTATGCTCAGGGGCTGGCTGGTCTTCCTCATCAGCAGGTGTCTCTTCTTCTAATAGATTTTCCTTTATCGAAGATACAATTTCAGCAACAAGAAATGGAGGTATGTCCGGATCAGTTCCATCATCCAAAGAAGTTTCTTCTTCTTCAGTCTCATCACTGAACTCAGATTCTTCTTCATCAGGTCCTAGAACTGGATCCTTCAAATCCTTCGATCTTGAAGGATGATCTACATGATTGAATTTAACATATACCTTCTTATCATCATTAAAACATTCTTCTCTCTATGGGTTCTAGTTTATTTTCATGTATTTTCAAACTATGGTTCTAATACAAAAATTATTCTTTACTTCCACTATCTCATCTTGAGACTTAGCTACCCCTCTCACTTTGATCATCACAGAGCACAACATGGAAAAGAATAGTAAATTAGTATTTGATTTTGGCCTTGTCATGTCTTCTATTTGAATCATCAACAATCTGCAAAAATTTACTTTAAAACAATATCTCAAGAGATATCGGAGATAGATATCCTGATATCTTAAATTCGCAAAGTCTCCTCTCCTTGGTATTAAGACATGCTGAACAAATTTGAACAGAAATCTATTCTCTCCATCCATTTTAGCATCCACTACTTTTCTTTGATTTCCATCACTGGTGAGCTCCTCCAAGGCAGTCTCATAATAAAATATATCACTTGTAGGTGGTATAAATTTCGAGACATATCCAGATACACCTTCATGTGGATCCTTCAAGCATCCAGCCCATCAACAGATGAAAAAGACATCTTCTTTCCATTCACAAATGAAGTCACACGGTTTTCATTTTTAGATTCCTCATAGCTTACAAACTCATAATATTATTTCAGTAGCTTCAGATATTAGGGGCCATTGTTGTTCGAAAGACAATCTACCCACTTTTGATCATCCAGCAGTTCGAGCACTAGTGACTAGCTAGGAAACAACCATTACACGCACATCTCTTTTTCAATCACAATAACTCAATTTTTCAAATGAGGATTCAATGGTCGCCTACCCGACCATGTTCTACTGACACTACCACTTGCTGCTGGATCAGACTTCTGCTTCTTGGAATTTTTCTCATCAGTGTCATCTCTGATGGTAGGATGTTTTGTTTTTTCCATCTCTGGCTTGAGGGATTTTGGGTTTTCGAGAGATTTGGGAGCTAAGGTTTGAGTTTAAAGGGTTTTAGTCTTGGTGGATTGAGAAGTAGCTAGGACTTTATTTTTATCATTATGAATCATAAAATATAAAAAAATGAAAAAATGAAAAAATGATTCAGATTACGGCAGCATGAAGATGTTTAAAACATCACTCAACGGTAGAGTTTATCGGTGAGAATTCCTATCAGCGAGGTTACATCGGTGAGGTATTACATCAGTGAGGTTACATTGGTGAGGTTACATTGGTTAGGTTACATCTGTGAGGTTACATTGGTGAGGTTACATTTGTGAGGTTACATCAGTGAGGTATAAAATCGGTGGGGTTACATTGGCGAGGTTACATCTGTGAGGTATACCATCGGTGAGGTTACATCGGTGAGGTCACATCAGGGAGGTTACATCGGTGAGGTATTCGCTGATCAAGGTTAATCATTCCCAAATCATGTCTAGTGTAACTTAACCTATCCGAACTGAAAGGTTTGGTGAAAATGTCAGCTAATTGATGTTCAGTACCTATAAATTCAAGAATAATATCACCCTTTTGGAAATTATCTCTCAGAAAATAGTGCCTTACATCAATGTGTTTGGTCCTAGAGTGAGATACAGGGTTCTTCGAAATATTAATTGCACTACTGTTGTCACAGATGATAGAAACATGCTTAAAATCATATCCATAGTCCAAAAGAGTGTGTCTCATCCATAGAATTTGTGCACAACAAATACCAGCAGCTATATACTCTGCTTCAGCAGTGGACAATTCTACAGAATTCTTCTTTTTACTACACCAATATACTAAGGATCTTCCCAATAAATGACATGTTCCAGATGTGCTTCTTCTATCCAACTTGGAACCAGCAAAGTCAGCATCTGAATAACTCATTAACTTAAATGATTTTCATTTTGGATAAACAAACCTATGTTTGAAGTATGTTTACGATATTTTAAAATTATTTTAACAGAAAGTAAATGATATTCATTTGGATTAGCCTAAAATCATTCACACATATATACACTAAACATAATATCTAGTCAACTAGCATTAAGTTAAAGTAAGCTTCCAATCATACCTCTGTAATTGGTTTGATCCACTGGTTTCCCAGCTTCATCTTCATCCAATTTACAAACTGTACTCATACGAGTATCACTTTTCTTAATACTATCCAAACCAAAACATTTTAAAATATCCTTTGTATATTTACTTTGATTCAAAATAATACCATTTTAATTTTGAAAAACATGAAATCCAAGAAAATATTTATGTTCTCTCATTCAACTCATTTCAAATTCATTTTGCATACTCTTTGAAAAATCAGTACATAAAGAGTGTTTATAAGATCCAAAAATAATGTCATCAACATAGATTTGTACTATTAAAAAATCTTCAGAAATTATTTTAATAAAAAGAGTTGGATCAATAATCCCTTTAGTAAAACATTTTGAAATAAAGAAAATTACTAAGTCTATCATACCATGCTCTTGGAGCTTTTTTTAAACCATATAAAGCTATAGAAAGTTTGAAAACATGATTTGAAAAATTATTATTAGTAAATACAGGTGGTTTTTCAACAAAAAAACCTTCAATTATAAAAACAATTAGAAAAGAACTTTTTCCATCCATTTGATATTACTTGAAATTCAGATGAGCAGCATAAGGAAGTAGGATTCTAATGGATTCTAATATAGCTACAGGTGAAAAGGTTTCCTCATAGTATATACCTTTGTATTGACTATATCATTGTGAAACTAGCCTCTCTTGGGTTCTAATTAAGCTTCCAGTTTAATCAACTTTGCTTCTAGAAACCCATTTAGTGCCTATTGTCAAATTGTCCTTGGGTCTTTCAACTAATTCCCAGACTTTGTTTCTTTCAAATTTATTTAACTCTTCTTTCATATCCATTACACAAAATTCATCATTGATAGCATCATTTACACGTTTAGGTTCTAGCTGTGAAAGGAAAGCTTGATGTTCAACCTCGTTTCTTAGAGAAGCTCTAGTCTATGTCCCTCTATCAAGATTACCAACAACAACATCTAAAGAATGATTCTTTAGAATCCTAGTTGATCTAGTAAAGGTAGGACTAAGAATTTTAGGTTCATATATAGGTTTATGTTCAACAGAAGTAGATTTTGGTATGTGTCCAGAACTGGATGTTTTTACAGCAGGTTCTTTAGTTTTTTCATTAAGGTCCAGAATAGTAAAATCTTCTTCATGATTTTCAAGAGAGGTTTTAGGCTCATGTGGATCAGTTTCATCAAACTTGATGTGAACAGATTATTCCACACATTTGGTTCTTTTATGAAAGACTCTATAGGCTTTACTAGTTAAAAAATAACCAAGAAAAATTCCTTCATAACTCTTAGAAACAAACTTTTCCAGATTATCCTTTGTATTGAGAATAAAAGCTTTGTAGCCAAAGACTCTAAAGTAACTAACTTTATGTTTTTTATAGTTCCATTGTTCATATGGGGTATTCTTAAAAACAGGTATAATTAAGACTCTATTAATAATATAACAAGTTGTATTCACAATTTCATCCCAAAAATAAATAGGTAGGTCATACTCATTAAGCACAGTTCTTATAATTTCTTGAAGGGTTTTGTTTCTTCTTTCTACTACACCATTCTGCTGAGGTGTCCTAGGAGAAGAAAAGTTGTGACTATAGCCATTGCGTGAGCAATAAGATTCAAACTCCTGATTTTTAAACTCACTGCCATGATTACTTCTCAGGGTTTTAATCATAAGTACACTAAGGTTTTTTACAGACATGGAGTATTTAATACAGTAAGAAAAAGCTTCACTTTTGTGAGCTATGAAGTATAACAAAGTATATCTAGAAAAGTCATCTACTAAGACATAGACATAGTGCTTCCCATTTAAACTATAAACCCTAGATGGTCCAAACAAGTCCATGTGAACCAACTCAAGAGGATGATAAGTTGAACCTTCTTTCTTTGATTTAAAAGAAAATTTATGTTGCTTTACCTTTTCATAGTGATTACAAACATTGTCTGTTAGGAATTCATGATTAGGTAGGTCTCTAACCATGTTATTACTAGTGAATTTTCTAACTGAATAGATGTTTCAGTTTCCTAATCTTTTGTTCGATAGCCAATATTCTTTATTAAAATCATTTAAACAAGTAACATTTTTCTTAGCTAAAGAACTCAGATCAACAGCATAAACATTTTCATTTCTCAAGGCATAGAACAAAAAAAATAGAGGTAAAATCATTACATGAGTCATTTTCAAATTCCACATTAAATACATAATCACATAATTGAGAGATACATAACAGGTTATACTTATGTCCACCAACAAATAAATCTTTAGAAAAAAAAACTGAATTAGTGTTACCAATTTGGCCTAGGCCAATGATTTTTCCATTAGAATCATCACCAAAGGTTTCATAGACTCCATCAAATTTAATTAGACTCTTGAAGCATGAATAATCTCCAGAAATGTGCCTTGAACATCCACTGTGTATGTACCATACCATCTTGTGATAACTCTTCAACCAAGTTTCCTACAAAATAGATTTAGATGGAAAATGATTTTGGTTCCCAGATGATCTTTGGTCCAGATAGTCATCAATCAAAGATTTAGGTATCCAAATTTGTCTTATTGGTCTCATATAATTTATAAAATCAATATATTTTTAAAGATAAACTTTATTTTATATATACGCATATGAATAACTAGTTGAAGCATATAAACTTCATGAACTAGAACAAGCAGAATGTTGTCCAGATTTAGGAATAAATCAATTTTTAGTGAACTATCTTATTCCAGGTTGGTATCCCAAACCAGTAGTGTATTTTGGTTCTAATCTCATTCCTAACATTTTAGTTAGATTATCCTTCCCATTTATGAATTTTTTTAATTCCTTTCAAATTTTATCATTATACATTTTCAGTTTTGTATTTTCCTTTAATAGTTGATCATTATTTTCCTTTTCTATATCAAAGGCAAATTTAACATTGGCAATGAGAGCATGTTGTTTCTTTAATGACTTATATTTGTCCTTAACTTCATTACATGATTGTTCCAGCATGTAACAATATTCAGATAATTTAGCTTTAGACATATCATCAGAATCTGAATCTGAATCTTCATTATCTCCAGAATAATAGGAATTTAAAACAGGATTATCTAAGGATACCTCAGATATGTTAGTCATGCATCACATGTTGGCACAATTCTTTTCATAATCACAAATATCAGATTCACTTGTGTTGTCTTCTGATGCACTCCATGTAGCTTTCATAGCTTTCTTGTACTTCTTGTCCTTATAATCATATTTCTTTTTGAATTTTAATTTTGGACAGTGAGCCTTGATGTGTCCTTTCCTTTTCCACTCATAGAAGACTATATCATCTTCCTTATCAGATTTATTCCAGTACTTCTTCCAATGACCTCTATTTTCATACCTACCTTTGTAATATGATTTTCTAAAGAATCTATTTTTCTTATAAAACTTAATGAATCTCCTGGCCATTTGAGCCATCTCAGCATCACTGTCAGAGTCTGAATCTTCACTTGTTGAACATTCAATTTGAATTTGAACTTTGTATTTATCCTTGCTCTTCGAAGCCGTAGATTTAAAAGCTAAAGATTTTCTTTTAGGTTCATCATCATCCTCCTTATTCACCTTTAATTCTTCATCATACATCATTAATTTATCAATAAGCTCTTTAACTAGGAGAGTGCTGATGTCTCATGGTTCTATGATTGAAGCAGAAGTGCCTCTCCATCTTCCTGGTAGACATCTCAAGATTCTCATGATTTGTTCCTTTGCTGGAATAGTCATTGTAGGTTTATCCCAAGTTGTTGATTCAGTTTCTAGAATTTTATATTGTGACTCTATAGCAGTCCAGATATCAAAAACCATACATTACCAGTGAATTTTCATTTTATGTTTCCACTGGACATAGTTTGTACCTTTAATGAAAGGTTTCCTATTGGTAGCAGCACCGTCTAGTATATTGTTTATAAATAGATTTTATCAAATAAAACATATAAAAATTAGAACTAACAAAAAATTAAGATCTTTAAGTATGCAACCAAAATCACAGTTGAAAAACAGAATGTTTTTAAACTAGTATTAAAAAAACAACCTCTTATACCAAATGTTGGTCGGAGTGGACACTCAATTGGGGGGTTGGTGAATTTACCTCCAATAAAAATTTCTGTTAAAAACATTTCTCTTAAAATCCCCCAATTAAAAAACAAGTTAAACTATAGTGAATTTATACAGAGTGTAAATGTTCAATTAGTTTCTCAAAGATTGATTACGTCACAGTTAATTTAATCTGAAGATTAAATTTACCTTTGAAACTAACTTACTGGTTTACAATAACTATAAACACATGATAATCTAACTATCAAAGTAACTTTAAAACAAAATATATTTCAAAGTAGTTAGCAGTTGAATATGAAATATATATTATGAATTTAACTTAAACTAAAAAGCACAGCAGATGTAAACAAGAGGTTCAGTCTCAAGCCGAGACATAGTCCTCTCAATAATTTATATAAACTGATCCACACCCTATATTGGGGTAAACAACAATACAATATTTTCCAGGTCAAAAGACCTCTAGCATAGTTCTATGTGGGAAAACAAAAAATAGCTGAAGGTTATCCATGTATTACACGACCTATACCACTATCCACAGTGGTATACAAAGGAGTTATAGAGTTTGAATGAGGATTTTAGAATCCTCCAGCTTAGCTCAAGAGACAGTGTGTGTGTAAAATAAACAGGGTACACACACTGATCGAAATGTAAATGAAAGAATCATTAAAGTGTGAATGAGTTCAGAAAAGCTTTAGTGATTGGCAATGCAGCTCTGGACTCGTTTGATTGGTCAGAAAAGCTTCTGAGTCCTTCTATGGTTTTTGTTCTGAAAAACATAGTGTCATTTTCTTCCTTGGTTCCAGGTTCATCTTATCAGCCTGAGTGCATGAAGTGTTTGTTGTAGTTCTTCACTCAAGATGAAGCTTGTGTTCTCCGCTAGAGAATAATTGATTCGTGTATGTCTAGTGCTCATGGAGTATGGATGTAGCCTTCTGTGAATTCACCACGTTTGAATGATGTTGATCCCTTTTTCTTTTTCACCCTTTGTGTGCCTTCATGACTCTCGCTGTATGCACACCCCCCGTGTTCACTACCTTCCATCTAGGTCTTTATCTTCCCTTTTGTAGCTTTTAACACCGGAAAATGGGAATGATTAACTTTTACATGAGTACTAGGTATGGTTCCCTAACATGGAAGCATAAATCATTAAATAACATTAACTGCATTAAAAACATCAAATGTAACTATTAGCTTAATAAATAAATAGTTTTGAGAGTATAGAGTTTCACTGGTTGGTCAATCATTATTAGCCTTCTATTGGTAGATGTGTACGGTGGATGTTGTGTAGTAGTGAACTTCCATCAGTAGCTCTTTGAACTTGTATCGGTAGCTCTTTGCATCGGTAGCTCTTTGTATAAGTAACTCTGTATATCGGTCACTCTTGGTATCAGTAACTCTTGGTATCAGCAACTCTTGGTATCGATCGCTCTTGGTCTATCGGTATCTCTGGTCTATCGGTAGCTCTGGTCTATCGGTATCTCTTTATTAGTTCAAGTGATTATGTGTATCGGTAGACTTATGAACATCAGTATGTCCATTCTGTACTATCAATAAATTTATTCTATTGATAACTATATGCATTAGTGACCTTGCTCTATGATTACCGGTAGATTTGTACATATCGGTAGCTCTGTACATATCTGTAGCTCTGCATATTGGTGACTCTTTATATCGGTAAACTAAGGTCTATCGGATGACTAAGTATCAGTAGCTCTGTTTTAGTAATTATATGCAGATCAGTGACTAACACTTACCTGTTTTATGGAAACCATATCCAATTGGGTTAGAATTACTTCAAAACTCATACAAACATGGATAAACATTGATTAACATATCTCAAGGACTATTTAAATATTAATATAGTCATGATAATAGTAAATCATAGATTGAGTTAATTTGAATATAGATAAACATTAATTGGGATAATCAATGTATGTGAAAGCATAGTTGGGATTATCAAAACAGGTGAGGTCAATAATTGGTTTCAACAAATATATTATGTAGGAACTATAACATGATACATATTAAGAATATCCAATGGTCAATATGAATTTTATTTTGTATGAAAACATACAATATTACTTTTCATAATTTTCCCAAAACCTAAAACTCCAAAATTCATCTCCAGGTTTTTTAATTCAACTCCATACAACTTGAAGTACATATATTCATCTCAAAACGACCAAAATTTCATTAATTATATATCAAATCTTCTGACAATATACATATTATAAACAATGTTTTTTAATATAAATGATATTATTTAATTATTTAGATCAGGATAGGATACCTCAATACATCATAGATTCAAACTCAACCTTCATCAATCCTAGCCAACATAGAAAACTCAAAAAGAGAACTCTCATATCCATATATACATTTCATTGATTATTATATTATTATACCTATATTTTAACACTATAACTATTATATCTATGATAATATGGTTACCTTACAACATTGGAACTTGATATAATAGACCACATCCCAAAGGATAGATTATTTTAGCAGTCTTGGGAGAATATATACATATATTATTCTCACATTAGATATGAATACATGAAATATAACATAAAATTATAATTAGAACATTGTTATTTATTCTATTATATAACTGAATTCATTCATTAACTGATAATTTTTATTCTGGAAAAATCAAAAAATAATGATGAGTTATCTTAGATTCTATGTAATGGAAAGTGTACAATAGAAGCTATCATATATTAAATAATGAATTAATAATATAGAAAATATAATAAATAATAAAATATGTCAAGAAAAAATATCATAAAGGGGAATATATCTATGAATTATATAATAATATATTAAACACATGGATAATTATAACTAGTTTTATATTGACATAATTCACTATACTAGATATAATATTCATTTGTTCAAGGCATTCTTCTATGGTATCATATATAAATAGGTAAGCAGTACACCAAATATACAAAGTAGATTGTCTCATGAGACCAAATGATTCATAACGTTTATATAACAGTCCATACCCATAACTTATTAAGTTAAATTCATTCATCATTTGAAATAAATGAATTCCAATTCAAAACATAATCGATATAAACATTCATATTGAAAAATAGCATATGAACTCTTAAAATTTATCATAATCATTAAATGTATCCATATAATCAATTTCCATCTAGATTAATAAAGATTATGTTAACATTAGAGAATTACCCTAGTATTTTATAATAATTGTTACTGAATTTTCACATAGATAAAGAAACCATTAAAATAATATTCTTACTATTCATTGAAAACCTAAAAAAATCCTTTTCATTTGATAAAATTTTAAATAAAAAATTATAAAATATTGTGAAAATTATTTTTATTTAAAAATAAAAATGGAAAATTATAAATAAATATGAAATCAAGTAATAGTTATGAAGGCAGGATAAATTAATCATCTGGTAAATTTTAAAATAAAGATTCAATTAATGCTTTAAGAAAGAAATACAAAGTACTACATTTATAAAATGAAAATAATATTCTTTTTAAAAAATTATAAGTAATAAAATTTAATAGAAAATGAATTTAATATAATATTTATCAAATTAAAAAATTTCATGAAAATAATATAGTCAGTGTAGAAATGGTGGAGAATGATTCCAGACTAAAAGGAGAAATAAGGTCTGGTTTCCTTAAACTATTCTCTTAGTAATTTTAACTATAAAAGAGATGAAAATGGAAGGAAAATATAAAATATATTGATTACCCATGGAGAATAAAATATATGGATTTTAAAGATAAATATTTTATAATCCCCTTCATGGATGTTTAAACATAATGATCCCCAAATAAAAATGTTATTGTAGTCTAAACCCTTAAATGAGAATTCTACTAGGTTGGAAGACTTATATACACATGAATAATAAATATAATGTAATTAAATACTTTATGAAGAAAATTTTCAATCTTTATGTCATTATTAATGTCATTTCATAAGAATTTAGAATATATTCATTGAATATTTCTTATTTACATTGGCCACTTATGTTTGTTCGGTCAATAACACCAAATTTACATAGGTATATGGACCATGTTTAAGGTGTTTTGAAATGGATGCATCACCTCTATAATGATAATAATATCATTTATATAATTATATATAAATTTATAACCATCCATGCTGGTCAGTAATATAAATAAATGTACATCGCATCATGGAGGTGGTAGTCAACATTTACACATGAAAATCATTATCATTCTCCAATTGATTGAAGGGTAAGTAGGTAGAAGATATATTATATTTAAATAATAATAATTATTTCAAAAATATCATATATATTCATTAGTTTTATATTTATAACCATCTATGTAAAGTTGGGTAGAAAAATTAATTACATCGCTATGTGGAGATGGTAGGTCATATGTACTCACAAGCAATGTTTTCGTTTTAAATGGTTTCGAAATGTGAGAGATAATGGATTCACCATTAATATAAAAATATCTAAATATTTTTAATATACCAATTTAATTATTTTCATATTTTTATCGAACATTTATAATTAGTTTAAGAAGAAAGGAACTTGAAAAAACTCGGTATGAAAATATACATATTCTTTTGTTAACCTTAAATGGATTACACCTTAAGCCATCTTGAAGTGGTCATTTGGTGGGACCAGGACCTTGATGAATTTGGGAGGAATTTTTTCGGTATTTGGGAAGATATATATTGAGATAAATGGTCCTATTAGTGTTAGTAAGAGAGGATAATAGGTTCCCTTTTGAATTTTAGGAGACTAAAACACTTGTGATTATTAAGAAATATTAAATAATATACGTGTATTTCTCATGGATAAGTGGAACATAAATAATTAAAATTTCAAGATAATGTGATAATATTTGAAATAAAATCATCCAATAAGAATTAATATGATATCTTATGGTCATATCATAAATGTTTAACCGTATTTAACATGTATTAACCATTTATCATAGTGATAATATATTTACCATGGATACTATTCATAAAGACAAAAAATGAAATTACAATATTTATTATATTTGGACTTATTAATTCCAAAATATGTGACCTAATTATCAAAATTAAATTTATTGAACTATCAAAAATTAATATTAATATAAATTAAAAAAATGTAAAAAAAAATTGTTAGAAACAATGTTTTCTAAGAATAAAAAAATCATATACAAATAAAAAATATAATACTAATTAATATATAATTAAATATATTAATTTTAATAAAATTTATGTTATGTTACTTTAAAATAAAATATAACCATAATGTGACTTTGAAATTAATTTATTTAATAAAAATAAATGACATTTCATATTATTCATATAAAAATACATTATTTCTGAAAAATATTAAAAATTAAATCTATGATAATTTGGACAAGATGGATTCAAAAACAATTATTTCAACGTATTAAATTATAAAAATTTCTGATTTAATTTTTAATCACATTCTTTAAAAAATAAATGTTCATTATGCAATTGTTTTATTAAAAAGAAAATATTATTTACTACAATTTAGGATCTGGTGTTACGTTTTTCCCTCCTTTAAAATATTAGCATTACAATGTTATATAATGTCATATAATGAATATATATGGGTAGTTCAACATACCCTATTTAGGTTCCCAAGCTTCCACAAATATTATAGGATATGTACAATGTTCATTCACCAGTCTACTCACCGGATTATGAAACAATTATTATCTACTATCATGAATATCGATAGATAGTTCACAGCAAGATAAGTTATATTCCAATTATATTTCCTTATAGGTGAGAAAATCTGTTGGTTCTGAAATCATCTTCTTCAACAAATAGATATGTAACATATCATGAACTTTAGATATGTTAGGTATTATATAAAAATGGTAATCTACTACTCTTCTTATTTCTATAATTTTAAACTGCCTTATATACCTATGAATTAGTTTTCCATTCATAATGAACGATATGACACACTTGTAGGAGAATACATTCCATAAAAAATGATCTTCATCTTAAAATTATAAATCATTCCTTTGGATAGTAGAATATCATTTATCATCATGGATCTACCTTAATCTGATTATAAACATTCTTCAATACTATCATTATCACTTCTATGAGATCTAGTATTACAATCATTCTTTCACCAATTTTATCCCAACAACCTGTAGAAATACACCTATTTCTATAAAATTATTCATATAGTAAAATTATAAAGCTTTAATGGAATATATTATTTTATAAAAATTTCACCAATGGTAAATACTAATCCCACATTCCTTGAAGTTCAATTGATAGTAAACATGACATGTATTTTAATGTCTAAATTATTCTTTTTTACTACTTATAATATTGATGATGAAATGTTGTTTTAAAATATTTCATGGTTATAAGATACTTTAAAATAATTTACCATAATTTCAATGTAAAATATGGGTTATGGTAAAATACAATAAAAAGAGGTTCACCATGAAGTCTAAAACATTATTAATAAAGTGTCACGTGATTCCATCTAGATGCACATCTTCCCTTTTAGAGATGAAATGTGTGGAATTGTTAAGTTGATCAATAATAACCCATATATGACCATTATATAAAGGATTCCTACTAAAACTAGTGATAATTTCCATAGTAATATCATCCAATTTTCACACAGGATTAGATAGATGATGAATAAAAACTTTAAGATATTGGCTTATAGTCATTACCTATTTAAAAACCAATAATTTTTATTAGCAGTATTTAATTTATTATTTTACATTACCCCACAATGAAATCCATCATATAATGATACATCTTGGCACTTATAGGTTGTATACATACATTTTATCTATGAGCTTCAACTAATAATTCTATTTCCATCTTAGGATGGAATAAAACACATTGACTCTTTCAAAATTTCAATACTGAATATTTATAGATGACACCTACTAACATCAAATTATTCATGAGTTTGATTTTCCTCTGAATATTATTATCATTAAGTTAATAGTTTTTTATTTTATCGAATAATGATGGTTTAGTAATCATTTATAATAGATGTGATATTTCATACTTATTAATGATTACAATGTCTAACTTCACTAAATCCAGGAATAATAGATATTTTTTCATCTTTATTTTAGAAAAATCTATAAGATATTTCCTACTCATTGCATTAACCTTCATATTCTTCATTAAAGGGTGGTAGTGTGTTGATAAATCACTGTCCTTTTGAAATTATATCTAGTGTAAATGCCTCATGATGTGATATTCTTATCGGAGAATGTATTTAAATTATTTATGATTCATATATATTTCAAATAATTCACCATAAAGGTAACCCATATATATATAATATTAAATTATTATGCATTAGAATTCAAGATATAGGGTTGGATAATTATATTTATAAATTTTAAACATCTTTGATGCATAGAAAACAATTGTATCATTCTATATATGGAAACATCCATGTCCCTTCATCGAAACATCACTATATAAAATAAATTCATCCCATCATGGTGGTAAATTCAACATAAATGCATTCAAAAATAACCTCAATAATTCATAAAAAAATATCATTATATTCTAATGAACAAATAAACGTAACCACATTATAGGTCAACTTGTTTGATATGTTATCTAATTGAGAAATAATTTGAACTAATCATAGATAATAAATTGTTAATCCAAGTAAACTATACACCTCAGTTATGTTACTTTTCATTGGTCATTCCCATAATGCCACTGTCATTAAATGATCATCTTATATTCCATATTAATAAAAAACATAAAAATGAAAATAAATTTCTTATAGAAAGAATCGACATATTCTAAATTATCCAAACAATTCATTTCTTATAAGAGTCCTAATAATAATTCAAAAAAGAATCATATGAAAATAACTACATTTAGAGTATTCCATGATATTATAAATAAATACCAAATAAATTATAGAGAAAATCCTTGAGTATTTAATCCACCATATCCATAAAAACATATGGTTTATCAGAAAATTCAAAGTAAGGTACATAAAAATCTTAGTGTCCATTCATCATATGAAATGTTGTCATTAGAATATAATTATTATTTACATGTAGTTAATGATGCACTAAATAAAGTTAAATCGTTCAAAAATATTGAGCACTTTGACCTTGATCAAAAAATTCATTAATATAGGAAAGGGGATAATTTATATTTATAATAATGGAATTATTTTATATATATTAGATTCATAAACTTATGGACCCATATTTCATCATAACAAAAAGATCATGGACACCAAATTGTGAAAAATTAGGGTGTATAAATAATATAACACACAACCACTATATTTTTTTATTTAATTTCACTAAGTATACTATACTCATACAATACGGAGTCTGATATATAGGTTTTATATTAGGCATGAGATCAATGGAAAACTAACCCTCATGCTCAAGTGCATATCCTGGTAGTTATTTCTAAACAACATCAATTTATTCCTTCCAAATTATTATATAATATATTCTAAGGATAATTTTACCATTCATTTTTTGTCACATCTCTTCTTCCGAAATAATATCAATTATTATATACAGTTTATTAGGATTGGTACATTATTTGAATAATGTAGTATCAACTTTAATGATAATGGATCTCATATCTCTACCACAAATCGTAATTTTCTTCTATTTTAAATAAAATTTTTCTATATAATTTTAAATTCAATACATAAAAATAAAACTTCATTAATCATCCCTAATTACCATAATAATATTTTAAAATACGGTATTTCTATGTTTTATATTTAGAAGAGGCTGACATTTCCTTGTTATAAAATTTTTTTCACTAAGTGACTTGATTTAAATAAATATTCTTAAGGTGATAAGAAAATATCCAATTTTACTAAAAATCATAAAAGATATAAAAGGGTTAAGTGATCTAGAATAAAACAAATCATCAGATGAATTTTACATTTTGATCAATGTATATACAACCACATTTTTAATAATTTCATCTTCGGTTATAGTAATCAGATATTATTAACTATTCTCCCTTGGAATTTTCTTTGAAAAATTCCATTTATTATTGGGTAATTCATTTGAATAGTACCCCATATACATACTATAAAATCCTAAGAAATTTTTTATTTATTTCATTCACTTTAAATCACAATATTTGTTTCATTTGTCTCTATAATTAATGAAAATTCTTTTTCCCATCTAAAATATTCAATGGTGTTTCCTTCCCCAATTATTACATGTTTGAAGATAAACTCTTCATTTCTTCCCTTCTTCTATATTTGTTTTTATAGTGTGTTTATCCGCCAACTTAGTTTCCAATTTTCCCAAAAAAACATTAGTCTTGTTGAATTATTTTTTTGAATCTATATCACATGATACTATATCATCATATTCTGAAAATTTCTATGAGAAGAATGCCATTTGAAGGATAATATTAATCACAAAAAATAAGAGATATATCTTAATACATTTTTTACAAACATAATCCATAACATCAATTGATAACCTTGTAAAATTATATTCATATTGTGAAACATTGTCTCCTTCAATTTTCCTTATATTGAGGGATTTCCTTTCATTATCTTATCATTTCTTATAAAAAATTTATTTTTTAAAGAATATCTACCTGAAGTCATTCATTCAAAAATATTTGTAACATATACCTCCTTAGTGTTCTTAATCCATGGCCATCATTGATACGTGGGTCCCTTAATATGATAAATTTCCATGATAACATTCTCTATTTCACTACTGCCAAAAGTGAGAAATATCTTCTCAAGGGACATGATCCATTTTTTCCCCATATGGTTTAGAGGACCAATATATTGATGGATATTGCTTTCTTCTAAATTAGTCCAACATTATTGCACCATGCTGGGGATCAACAGACTACTCCATACATGCTAGGTTATTGGTCATAACCTGAGTCATATTCCCCAATTTAGTTTTAATTTGTTTTAGGTCTATCTTTACATTCATTTTCTTCCTTATGAAGAAAATCCTTATATATATTGTGTGAATTTATACAATTTCATTTTATCTTCTAAGTGTTGTTTCTAATAAATAAAATATAAAACATTATCTCATAATAATATCAATTTTAAATCATACTTTAAAATTCTAAATCTATTGTATCACATATGAAAAATTGAAATTTATTCATATCAAATAAAAAAAATCATAATATTAGTTGCTTTCTGAATATATTAAACAATATATAAATATTTTAAAATATTTAATAATGGATTCTATAGATAATCTAAATCTACCAAAGCTTATCATTAAAACTATTTTTGTTAGGTGTGTTGTCTTAAGATCACTCATCTTGCACCGAGTTAATATTGAGTTAATACTTAACTATCCTTTTTAGAGTGCTTGCACCTAGGTGCATCTTTTCCAAAAATGCATCCACTTACATGTATCCAAAAATGGGATTAATTTTCATTAAACGTCACATTTTCTACCTTAAAAAACATCATGATATTATAATATATTTATACTTATCTCAAGATTATTTATTTATTTATTTATTTATTTATTTATTTTAGATGGGGGATTAGAAGACTGAAACTAACTCACACTCCCAAGAACCCTAGTGGGTCAATTTTTATCCATCCCAATAAGGATTTGAAATCACTATAAAGAGATATTTTATTAAATATTTATGACCTAGAGTCCCTTAGGATTAATGATTATTCTTTTAGACTGAAGGCACACAATCAGCTATGGATGGTGCCTATCGTGGCCTTCGATTGAAGTCCCATTATTACATTTGATTGAAGGACCATTTTTATCTAACGGACCATGTAGTTTTGGAAACCCCTTTTCCTTACCAAAATCCCCATTCCAATAAGACAAGTGTCCCCATGACTCTTGGAACATAAGACTATAGAAATACTATCTCATAGGTCCCCACTGTTGGCGTACATCTGCCATAATGAACCTAGGACCAACATCCTAATCCCACCACATAGAAACATCAATCCAAAACTCATCCTACCACCATGATACTAACCCAACAATCTTCCTATATCCCCTCTACTGGTAGTACCAAACCCCACACCTTTCATTATTAATAGGAAGAAAACTATTTTGTTCCCCCCTTTCCACTATTTTATTGGTCCACTATCCACTATGAGCCCCTCTAAAAGTAGTGTCTTTCACAATGCATGGAATTTTTACCCATCACAAAAACTTGGTGAATTTCTAGAACACCATCTATGGTCCCATATATAGACTTAGATGTAATCATGTGACACCATCATACACAAATCACACACCCAAAAAATTCAGATGTTTGTAATTAATGATTTGTACCCCTATTGTTGATACTGATCTGAAACCCCCATTTCACTCAACAGATGTCATATTATACGTATCCAATGAATATACAATATTTTTATCTTTTATAATCTATGATTTTATAAATATATTTCCCATGGTTCACACTAAAATTCCTCTGATATAAATTATAACACCCTAACTCTAGTAAACCAATTTCTGTGGTTATATTAATACAATGGAATAAGATACAAGTGATCTCATCCTAAGGGATCAATTTTTTTGATGTTTTAGGATACTTGAAATATATAATATTCTCACATTACATTTGAAAAAATTATATAAAAAATAAAATTAATATGACAGATCAATTATTTATTCAATTATATCGCTGAAATCATCCATATATTTCTTTTATTATATAATGGAATGGAAAACATAATAAGTTTTAGATAAGATACACAGTAAGAGAAATTACACTATAGAATCAATCATATAGTAAATAAATAAAAAATAATATGGGAGTGGTAAAAAATAATCAAATAATCCATATAAAAAATATTATAAGTAGGGAATATATCCAAGGATGAAATAATGACATACATAATTTCATAGATAAAAATAACTAGTTTCATAAATATATAATGCATAATTTAAGATATATTAATCCTATTATCAAGGCCTCATTCTATGTAATCATAAATAAACAGTTAAGGCATATGTCAAATACTGAAACAAGTTTTTCTCATGATACTTAATGATTCATCACAGGGATATAAAGCGATACACCAATACCTTACTATGGTCACTTAATTAATCCTATTGAATAAAAAAAATTAATACATAATCAATATAAAAATTCCTTCAAAAAACTATCTTAATAAAGGTTATTATTTTACTAATTCATTAAACTGAAAACATTATCATAATTAATATATAGAATAACGTTGGATGGTTTCATAGTAATAGATAATAATCATCGATGTTCATTGGAATAGATGAAAATAATTTTAAAATAATATCTTTTATTTTCTGTGAAAACATGATATCTTATATTTTTATTTTGATAAAATTAAAAAAATACCATTGAGAAAATTATTTTAAAATAAAATATTCATAGAAAAATTTTAAGAAAGTTTCAAATCAATGAATCGTTATGAATTCAAGAAAAATCATTCATTTGGTAAACATTGGAATAATTATTAATTTTGTAATTTTGTTAAAAAGTAAAAAGTACCTCATTCGAAAAAAGATAACAATATTACTTTTAATATTTTTTATGGAAATTTAAATCTATATCAAAATGAATTGAAATAATCAATGTAGAATATTACAAAAATTCTTGAAAACATGATAATGAATATAGATATTGTAAGAATTATTACCAACCAAAATGAAAAATAAAGTCGGTTTTCATTAAAAAATCATAATAGTTAAAACTAATAAAGATAAGAAATTGAAAGGAATGTTGGTAACAAGATGTTTGGATATGTTTGATGAAGAATATGATGGAATAATTATATCTCAAAGTATTGTCATTTTTCTCTCACATTAATCATCATAATTTTTGGAACATTCCATCAAAGGTGATTAGATGAAGTTTATTAGCTCATGTCTATTAGATAGAGTCCACCAACTCGAGTTCATTGGATATATGTTTCCAATAATTTCTGATTAAATAAAATTGTATCTTTTAATGCTTTTATAAGTTCACTCATGACTATATTAGATATAACAATTATTGATGTCAAATATGGAAATATTTTTTAGTCCATATTTTTCAAAAAATCATGTCTACTAAAAGTTTCCATGATTCAAGCCTATGTACAAAGTTGATTTTGTGATGTGTCTATATTGATATTCTTCTAATATGTTATTAATTATTACCAAATTGTTGTTTGGGGATAAAGTCATGTGTATGAAATATAAAAATCATAAAGTGATAAAGTCCCATGATTCCAATTTTAAAAGATATATAGATTTGATGTTTTGGTGGTATGATGTTTCATAAATCAGTTTTTATAAAATATGTTGAATTTGGAATGATTGAAGATGTCTGAAATTGTGTTCTCTATAAAATTTCATTGAATGGAGGGAATCATATTGACTTTTACATAGTTATCCTATAATGTTTAGTAGTTTGTCTTCAGTTGTAATCAATTTTAACAAAAGGTTGTGAAAAGTATCGACATATGATTGAAATCAACATCACTAAATATTATCAACGGAATATACCTTTTACAATGTCATAAGGAAAATATTTTTTCTTATATATTATGTCTATTAGATGATACTTAAGATTGTATAAGTTGGGGAATGAATAAGACTTCAATACTTTAGTCCCAAAACAACATTTTACGTGATTTGATAGATGTAACTGAATGAGGTTCATCGTTTATAGGATTCCATTTGAACATAATAGATAAAGGATACAAATGAAACTAATTGTATGGATGTATTTGTTCAGTAAAATACTTCTTACGTGGTTCCTATGATGTTGTGTTGGAACACCAGTTCGAGTTTCATCTATTTGATGAATTATGTGGGGTACACCAGACGGTAATATTGGAAGTATTTAAAGAATATTCATAAATATATCAATGTGATAATGTAAATATTATCTTTCAATGTCTCAAATATCTTGGGGTAACGATATATGATTCTCACCAAGTCCTAATAATCATTGATGAAGAATGTTGATGATGAGTATTAAGTAATACCTCTATTTTTAGGGGGTTTTAATGCGGTTAATGGAAGGATGATTTCATGTGATCCACCTAATTTCTTGAAAAGGATAATTGAATTTGATATATATTCCTCAAAATAAATTCATTGATAAGGGATAACAATACAAAGGAGTGATGTTATAGGGAATTTCAGGTGCTGATTATTGGAAGGTGGGTGAAGTGTTTCCAATGTAGAGAGTCAATCTGATGTCTAGGTTCAAGTAGCATTAGTTTGAAGAATATCTGATGAATACATTATCTGAGTTGTTATTAGATGGAAAATGTGTACAAGATATAAGAAGAATATGATGAATAGGTTGTTAATTAACATGTTGAATAGGTAGTAGAATAATATTAGCTAGAGGAAATATTTCAAACATATATGATTGGATAGATAGAATTAATCATATGACCACTATATGAGACTGTGTTTTATCAGAACATATATACCTGATGAAGATAATATCAGATATATGGTTTCCTACATAAGACCACTATGTAGTTGTTTCTTGCTAATATTTAATAATGAGAAGAATAACTCTCAATAAGCTAAAGTGTGGATAAAGTACAAGCAACATAGGGAAAACACAATGAATCTTGTTGGTTATGGTTCTTATAATTATAATTATAAATTATTATACAATTGTGTATATGAAGATAACATGCACTTTAGAGTGACTATAGTAAAACAAAAGTGAAGGGATATTCCCTTTTTACTAAAACCACCCAAAGGATTATTTTATAGTGGTTCATGTAGACTAGTATTAAATTTATATTATGTTAGGAAATAGTGAAAATTATATAATATTTATCCTTATAAATACCAATATACATAAAGCATTTACTGATTTCTTTTTTTTCATGTAGATATGAATCTGTCAACTAGAAGGGTAATTTTTTATGTAATAAATCATAGAAATAAAATATCTTTGAATTAACCCATCTGCATCTCAATGATCACCCTATTCTTGATTGGTCTTTTCAAGTGGTATTAGAATAAAATTTTTCCTTTTGGTCTCTTATCTAAAGTTATTGGAAAAAGGACGGTTGTCATGGATGTTTAAAACCCTATTAAGAGTAAGCGTATTCATGTTTTTTATGAAAATAAATATCATATATAGAAATATTAGATGGTTTCTTATCTTACTTCCATTGGATATAATGTTCTAGAAGCTATTAAAAATGGATTAATTCATCTTACATAAGGTGTTCCCATAAAATTTAATGATATAGTGAATCAAGAGAATCTTGGGTTATCCAAATAAATCTATACATTCCTCACTCATTATATGAGAATTTATGAGGGTCAGGGGCAGTGGAATTGGTAAAGGCCACTTGAAAAAGTTAAAGAACATATTGGAAGAAAATATGAAAGTAACTAAAGTGAACTTTGAAATATACAGACGAAATAATAAAGCCATTAAAATGGGTAAATATCATTTTATTATTGACTTATTTGCAAGATTTAATGACATTGTAAGAATTATAAGATGTTTCCCAGAGAAGCAATAAGATTCTAAGGTTGATGAAAAGATTCATTGAACAATCATAGATAGATTTGATTTTAGGGTATCATAATTGAAAGATATATATCCTAAAACAATATCTCTATATAATATGTATAGAGTTTTTATCACTTATTAAATGAGAAGATAATATTTAAAGAAGAACCAAGAAACGGTTGATCATGTAATTTCATTCAATGTTGTAAAGAAAAAAATGTCGAAGAATGATATCAAGGAATAATATAGTCAATCTAAAAGTAAAATTTAGGTTATTAAAATATTGGATGAATTTATATTTCTTTTCTAAAGGGTAGAAAATAGGGAAGGGAAAAGACAATGTAAAGTTGCCTATGAAGTGATTTGGCGGCGGAGCTATTAGACATTTTACAAAAAAATTCCATAAATTAAGGAACGTGGAGATAATGATGAAGTGGGTAGAAATATGAGATGATATTTAAAAAATAAGTCAATAAACTATAATTCCCATACAAATATAAAGGATAAGATATTATCTATATACTAAATGATAAGATGTTTATCTAATTTTGATGAAGAATATAATAGTGAAGAACAAGAAAAAAACAACAGTGATGATGCTGCAGAAAACATTATTTTTCCGAAACTGAATGGAAAAAATATTACATGTGATGAACATTGAATCTATGAATAAGACTAATAAGAGACATATTTTAATTATATTATGAATAGGGATTTTATATAATTACTTCTTAAAATTGTTATACATGAAAAGTAAAACGACAAGTTATAGAACGAAAATATATAATCAAAAAATATAGAATATTTTCTTGAAGAAATTTCTATGATTATAAAATATATTTACTATTTTTGGAAGATTATTATTGAAGAGAAAAAAAAATTCAATCTTGAATAAAATATAAATTTGAATTAAAAATAAGATTATCTTATTCAACTAAATCATCTTGAAACTGAGAAAAGAACAAAAAAATTTCATTAATCAGTTTTAGAAGATGGTGAAAGATCTTAGAAGAGTAAGAATTTTGTGTGTCTACAAAAGACGTCTTCAATTGTTAAAATTAAGGATTATGATGGTTGTAATAAAAAAATATAATAGGACAATTTATGTAGCTAAAAATTATGTGTTGAATTTCCAAAAAAAAAATTATGGTTTCAAATTATGAATCAAAAGCTACTACTACTATTTATTATGATAAGGTAGAGAATAATTATAATTATAAGAAGGTTATTTCAAGAGGTTAAAAACAAATTGGTCCACAAAAATGTTCAAAGGTGTATTTTAAGAAAAATGATGGAAATCAGGTACAAAATTTTGGAGATCATGTGTGTTACAAAAGAAATTATGATTTCTATAGATATCAATAAAACTATGGTGGATTTAGTAATATAGAAAAATAATATGGTTAAATTATTAACATGATAATATATCTATGGGAAATTTGAGGTTATGTCTGATGTGGAGTCAACCCACTCAAAGAATACAACCTTAGAAAGTTAGTATAAAGATTCAAAATAGATTTCAACCCTTTGAATCTATTTTGTAATATAGGGATGTAGCCGTACATCCTATAAAATGGTGTACGGTCATATTACCTACAAAACATAATTATTGAAAAATCCTAGAAACTGTATTTTTAAGATTAAAAAAAAATGAAAAAAACATTTATTTTTTGAAACTAATTCCAACGAAACAAACAAAGAAGGATCATAGATATTGGATAATGTTTTTTATTCAATCATGAATAGAAATTTCAAGTGAATAATGAATGTGGCATATTATAAAAAATTATTGTGATGTTTGTAAAGGATGATTCACTCATAATTAATAGAATTGGATTCACATTCATTATGTAAGAAAAATTAAAATCCAAATGTGTCCTATTTTTTGATGTACTGAAACATTGTTTCTTGAGTGTATTAAAAATTTGTGATGAAGGTAATTATTTTTTTTCAAAATATATTGTTTCATACTTAAATAGAATGAATACTGGAAGTTATTATGAGGGGAAATTAACCAATAAAAACTTGTTTCAAGTTGTTGATGTATATCATTCATTCTATCTAAGGATGGTGGAAGGAAATAATATATAGAATTAAATAATGAGACAGATGTGTTAGAGGAATATGAGAAATTTCAAAATGTGAGAAAGAATTAATGACATTCATAACAAGATATGAATAACATATTTTTGTTGTTACATATACCAATATAAGAATATTATAAACATGATATATAATAAGGTTGAGATTCAGTCAACCCATCCCTTATAGATTATACATCCAAACATATATGGTCCAATGAGAATGATACCACTGAATAAAAATATTTACATTATTTACATTATTGATTATTTTTCTCACATTAATTATTTTAAAAATATGTTAGTGTCTCTTAAAATGTTAAGAGTTTTAGGATAAATGTATAAATAGAATATGGAAAATCTCTAAAAACATTTTTAACTGATAATTTTATCAAATACAGAAATTCAATGTTTAGAAATTGTCTTGAAAATCCTGGAATTCATTACATGTTTAGTTCACCATGCACACAAGAAACTAATTTTTTTAAAATAAGTTTTATAATTTCGATTGATATAGAATGAACTATCTTGATTGAATATGATATTTATTTATAATTTTAGAGGCATTCTATTGGAGGATATTTTCATATTCATAATCTTTTTTCTATATTTTAAACTCTAATATGACTCATTATGAGATATATTAAATAGAAAACCCATGTTTGATGTGCGTAGGTGTATTTTCATGTCCATTCATTATAAAAAATGGTTTGAATCTCGGAAAGACTGAGTATTGGTGTAATGATGAAATATTTCTTGGGTATCCATCAAATGGTAGAGGATACAGGTTCTATAATAAATAAATATAAAGTATTTTTGAATTTATTGATTTGAAATTTGATGAAAAATATAATAAAAAAAATTTACATAAAATTATAGATATGGAAGAAAGAGAAAATATATTGGCTGCAGATAAGTATTATGAAATGTTCGTTAAAATTATTCATATTGATGTTGTGAGAAATAAATATTTTGACTCATATATCTAATGTGATGAGGAATAATTATGTTCATCTCATCCTAGTATAAGTAATCAAATGGAATTCCAGAACATCATTGGATATCAACAACCAAATGATTAAATCAGATGAATGTCAATGTTAGTGATAATACATGTTTTTTTGAATATTTAGTTGATAATTATTTATTTAATTTTCCCACATTAATCTAATAAAGATGATTTAATGGAAAATTTGTTTTCGTCTTGAATTTGGAAATTTCATGGAATTTCTTTTTACCATTTTAATTTCAACATTGTATTTTGGACCTAAAATTTACTGTATTCTAGATTTTGATAGGATATTTTATAGTAATATTCAATTATAAATTCTATTAAATTTTTATTCTTATCATCATATCTGGAGTGAATATTTTATGAGCTGAAAATTGGTAATATTGAAGGGATGGACAGAATTTGGAAGACAGGACCCTACCTCACTAAAGTGGTCATAACATCTTCATTAATACTATTATGTTGCTGAATTTTTGAAAGGTGTAAAAGGAATAATTTTATATAATTTAATTAAATTGGAGTGAAACGTGGTTAGGAAAGAACGATTGTCAAAACATAGTTCAATATGATGTGATTTTGGAGACCTAATATTGTAAGTACCTTTTTTAGTATTTAAAACCCTAGCCCTCTAAAACACTACATAAATGTGATTTTCGGTCTTTTTAAGGGTTGGTATTGGTTTTTTAAGGTGAGGTAGTATATTTTTTCCCATGTAAACATGTCAAGCCTCTTTGAATAAGTAAGTATTTGCGCATGTGTCCCTTCCATTAAGGATTTCCTCCCCCATGTCCACTTTTCATTTCATTGTCTTAATTAATGTAACATAAATTTTCATCCAATTAATCTTCTATGATCTTATCTATTAAAAATATTAATTTTCTTATTAGTTGTAGAATATAATATTAGATTTGATATTTGGTGTTTCACATTCAATACATTGTTGGGGAAAAACATTTCTATTATGATAACTCCTCCCATGGAAGAGTGATTTTGTTAATAGTTGATCTAATACATATTTCATTGATGTATTTATTTTTAATCCATAAACATAATATAAGTCATGAATTTTGATCAATTAATTGAGTATGATTTTATATGGAACTCAATCGTCTTTTACATCAATGTGGGGATGGAAATGTGTAAATCGTGTAAGTGAAACTTCAACCGTAAGACCCAATCATCTTGTGATAGAGTTATAGAGTTCATGTCTCATTACCAAACTCTATTAAATCTCAACACTAGGGAGGATATTATTCCCTATTTTTCCATTGAAAATTTGTTTTAATTTGGATCGTAATCATCACAATGTGTTGCGATAATATGTCTTGAAGATAACCTAGGGCTCATTTTCCCAATATTGGTGGTAGTGTTAATTTCTATAGGGTTCGGGGATTGAAAAGATCAGAACATCACAACTAAATGTATAATAATAATATGTGTCAATGATAGATTATTGTTGAAGGTGGTGGATTAAATTTACTATTTCTTCTAATATATTTTTTATAGGTGTTGTATAACTGAATGTTTCTTCCCCTTATTTAGTTTTGTTTATTGTCTAAAAAACATCCAAAACCCCAAATATTTTGATATTTTTTTTCACATTTTTTCTTGTTTTCTCAATTCCTATTAATGGTTTTTAATTCCATTATTCAATGAGAGAACAACCTAGGTCATCTACTATTTGGTACTTAGTAAAATCATAAATATTTTTAGAGAATGCACGACAACGTTCATCAAAATGGAATCACTTATGGGGAAGAATGTTTTTTATTCTACCTATTTTAGGTAATTTTTTATGTTCTTATTTGTTATTTGTTTATATTCTTCTACACCAATTTACATTCTTTTCTTTTATCCGCAACTAATTTTTTTGGTCCATCAATTGAAAGTTAATTTAATGATATAGTTGTCCACTGATTTTTTCACTATCTTTTGTATGATTTTTGAGACAATCACACCCCGAGGACCTATTTGATGTAACATTGATATTTAATTGATCATTAGTAATGGAATAAAACAATATCAGTCTATGAGATGTGTGTAAATTTACCAAATCAAGAAATATATATGGTTTATGAATTTTTTAATAGAAAATCCATTGGAAAACAATATTAAAGCAGATACAATGGATGAAGAAAATAACAACGAACATAATATAACCATTCATGAGATGGATGCACCAAATGATAATTATCAACCATTATTCATTACATACCCAAAAATAGAACCAGATTTCAAAATAATATGTGTGGTGAGACACTTACTTCTGATATTTCATGGCTCCTCTAGAGAGGATCCAATCAAAAATTTAAATGTATTATATGTGGTTTTCTCAACACTAAAACCGAGAAATTTATTTGAAGATAAAATATAATTATGGGAATTATAATTATCACATGATAGAGAAGTAAAATATTTGATGTATTAGACAAGTAAAAAATATTTAACATCATTGAATGATTTAAATGTTATTTTCATAAAGATATTCTCTCCAGCATCAGGGACAAATGATATTCGGAAGGAGATCTCTACAATAAATAAATCATATGGAGAGTAAATGCATCAGTACTCAAACTTTTTCAAGAAGTTATGTGAATATTTTTTCATGTCACCAAATCATTGAGAAACATTATATCAAGTACTTCTATGATGGTCTCTATCCCATAGAGAGATTCATGGTGGATGAAGAAGCATGTTTCACATAATTGTGATCAATTAATTGAGTTTTATTTTCTATGGATATTAATTTACTTGCACATAATTTTGCGGTTGGACTTGTGTAAATCATGTGAGTGAAACTTCAACCTCAAGATCCAACAAACATTGGATCTAATTGTAGGGTTCAAGTATCTTCCCCAAAAAATTATCTTCAAGGACTATATGTTGACCAAATTTTATATTGACCATAATCTAGCTTCTGGATCACAATAAAGGCATGTTTTTATGATTCAATGTCTTGAAGTTAACTTAGGTCTTATTTTTCAAATATTTGTGGTTGTGTTATTTTTCGAAGTGTTCATGGATTGAAAATATTCAAGGATAAAAATTTAATAAATTATAATCATCTAATAAAATGATAAATTAATGGTGAAGGGGTTGGATTAGACTTTGTACATCTTCTCATATTAGTGTTTTTAAGAAGTTTTGTTCCTGATAGTTTCTTCTCTTTTTTTTGATTTATTTATTATCAACAAGTCACATACAAAACCCCCAATCTTTTGAAATTTGATTTCTCTTGTTTTCTTAAATCTTAATAAGGGTTGTTCAATTCACTTCCTCTTTAAGTGAACGACCTAGGTCATCCACTATGCTGGACATAGTAAAATCAAATATATTTTGACAGTATGTCTGATAATGCTCATCAGTTAGTATCACATACTTCTATATACTCATATGTCATTAAAAAAATATTTAGATAAATATTTGGCGTATCACGTGTGGAGTTATTACATGAATGATGATTTGGGTTAGATTATGATGAATGGTACTTGGGAACTCTTTCTGAAACCAAATAATAAAATTGTGATTGTTACGAAGTGGTTGTTATAATTTAAGTTTAATGAAATTGATGAAGTGTTATGAAAAATGAAGGATTGGAGTGTGAATATTTCTCTCAAATTGAAGGCGTTAATGTGGATGAGTCCTAATCCCTAGTATCTAGGATTGAAACTATAAGAATCTTTGTAACTATTAAGACACAAAAAAACAAAATATATTATAGATGGATGTTAAGTCATATTTTCGAAATGGGGGTGTGATACAAAAGTTTATAATGAAAAACTATCTGGAATGGCTTCTTTCTGGAAAAATAAGATAATTATTTGTGAAATTTGAACTAGGATTTGTATGGGTTGAAGAAAGCTATAATATTTTATTATTCATAACTCGATACATTAATATGTATGTTGAACATTATGAAAAAAGGGTTGATAATAACCTCTACATAAAATAAAATCAATATTCTTCCCTCACTAGGATTATTTATGATGACGATATCATATTCATAGGCACTGATGACGAAATATAAATAATATTTTTGAAGGATATGATGAAATTATTTGAAATGAAAATGCTTAGAGAAATTAAATGCTTCATTAGTTTATAGATGCCTCAAAATAAGAAATACATATTCCAATATCAAGATAATTATGCTTAGGTGCTTATGAATAAACATGGTATAGTAGATTCAAAACCAAATTTGAAAACTATCTCGTTGGGGAAATTTTTTTCAAAATATATTGAATGAAAATAGTTTGAACCTAAAGAGTTTAGAATGTTGGTTGGAAAAATAATATATGTATTACCTTTTAAGGATCTAAATTGTAAATGTTGTTGCATTGTGTTTCCTTTATAAATGTGTTATAAACTAATTCCATCTTATGATTGGAAAAATAATTCTAAAATATATTAATGGTATAACTGATTTTGGGTTGAAATACTACAACTCAAGGAAGATTGATCTGTTTAGTTACACATAATCAGATTTGAAACATTGTGTTAATGATTGGAAATCCACAAGTGGTGGATTTTTTATCTTCGAAGAAATATGTGTCAGTTTGAATATAAAGAAGAAAAAATTAGTAATTATTATCACTATTGATAAAAGTTATATAACTAAAACTCAATATGAAATGTAATTTATTTTGATACAAAAACTATTGGATGATTTTTTAATTGATGTGTGGTTTCATATTCTCCTAGGTTGTGATAATCAAGATGATATTAATCAATATAAGAGTAATCTAAAACGTTTTCATTTCAAGAAAAATGATATCAAATATAATTTCATTAAATATAATTTGGATTGGATGCACTAATGTTAGTTTTTTTTGATAAATTAGAGAATGTTTTCATATTTTTATAAAAACATTTTCAAATGAAACATTTTATATGATAAGTCTGATAATGTATATTTAACATTCATAACAGAAAGTCTAATGTATGTTATTTTTTTCATATAATATCTATTTTTATGTTTTCTTAATAGGGGGATTTTTTAACAAAAGTCTATCCATTAAATATGATTAATCATTTTAAAGAATATCATATATTTCGAGGGAGTTTTTAGAAGGTTTAATATGTGATCCTTGCATGTGGGGACTATATAAATAGTTTTTTGAAGTGGAATTCTGAAAAGTTATTCCTGTAGGTTAATGTTTTTTTTACGTTTATGGTGTAATGTAAAATAAAAACTGTAAAATGATTTTATGAAATTTTTCTAAACAGTTGTAAGGTATGTTTATGAAATAACTTCTTATGTAAAATATGGTATTTTTATTTAATGATTCATGTTTTAGAAACCATGTTTTGTTGCATAGCCTTATAATTAGTGGATAAATAATCCATTACATGAGTTTGAATGTTATTTAGATTTATGATCCATGGCTGACAATAGAATCTAAATGGGTGACTATTTTGACCAAGAATCATAGTAATGTTTTACATAGAATCTAATAGAATAGGGGTTACTAAAAGGTTTTTCATTTATGGTCAATCATAAATGACCATACATAGATAAAAATTTCCCCTATGGTGATCAAAATTGGTTTGTAAGATCTTGTTTATCATAGAAAGTCTACAAGATTGAGTTTATCATATAGATGTTACCAATTTATGGTGATCTGCTGAGGTTTTTGATTTGGCTGATTATCCAAGTTCAATCAAAATTGTATCTGAACTAATGATCATTGATGTCAAATATGGTGATTTTTAAATGTTTTTATTTTTCCAAAAATAATTACAACAATAATTTTTTATAATTTAGTCATATGTACAAAGGGGATTTTGTGATGCGATTGTACAAGTATTGCTTTATAATGTTGTATTGTTTTACCAAACTAATATTATCAGTCAAAGGTGATGTTGTGAAAAATAAAAATCCTAATGTAATGAGATTATACAATTATATTGTCAAAGGGAATGGTGGTTTGATTCTATGGTGGTATGAAATTATATCAATAATATGTTTACAATGTATATCCTTCTGAGGAAGTTAGATAATGTGTGGAAAATTGGTCTCTGTGTAATTTCATCAGATGATGAACATTGTATGTAATTTTTCATAGTCTTTCAACATTGTTCAATAGTTTCAATTTTGATTTAATATTTTCTAATAGAAGGTTATTGAAGGTCCAATGTTCTAGAATACTCAATGTCATCTGATTGAGTCAACTGGATTGACCTTTTAAAACGTCATCGAGAATAGATTCTTTCATTACGTATGATGAATATTGGGTTGTCTTGAACAAAACTAAATATGTGAAAAGAATAAATCATCAAGTATTCAGATAAAATGATACATTTTACGAAATTAGATATGTTTAAATAAATGATTTTTATCGGTCGGAGGTTTCCATGAAAAGGGAATGTATTATGGATTCTAATGCAATGCATTAAATGTATAAACTATCTTGGAAATGTATTTCAAATGGTTCCTATAATGTTGTGTGAGAACACTGGTCGTAGTATTATCAAATGGAAGAATTATATGGAGATATAATAGATAGAATGATCAAATAGATTTATTAAATATTTAGATATATATTAGTATGATTATGAAAAGATAATCTTTCAATATACCAAATATCATGGAGTATATATTTATGATTCTCACTGAATAACAATGAGGATTGATTAAGAATGTTGACATCGAGACTTAAGAAAAAATATATTTTTTGGAGTTTTGAATGTGTTCAATTGAAGGATTTTTTGGACTGGGTAATACTATATTTCTTGTGGGATATGATAATTTTTTATATTCATCTCATGCTTAATTAATAGAGGAACATTGCAAATATAATGCAGTAAATTTTCTGGGAATTTTATGTTGATCGTTGGTAACTGGGAAAATTGTTTCAAAAGTGAAGAGTCCATTAGATGAATATATTGAAGTGGAATTTGACAGAAGAATACAGGATAATGAAATATCTTCAATTACTATTATATTGATGGTGTATATAAGTGATTTGATGAAAATGATTTAGATGAAGTAGATGAACATGTTGAATAGATAATAGGAGTATAGTATAAAGAGATGATTGGTAAAACTAAGGTGATCATCCCGAAGAAAATAATCATAATAAAATAGAAATCAGTCATGTTTTATCAAACTGTCTATACCATATAGAGATAAGATCTTATGGTTGTTTTCACACAGAATTCTAGGTAGAGGTTTTTCCTCACTGATGTGAAAGAAAGTGAGGATAAAAAACCATGAAGAAAAAGTGTGGAGAAAGTAAAATAAGCCTGGTAAAATTATATTTAATATTTTTTTGAAGGATATTACAGTTGATTAAAAACATTATTATCTCATTTTTCTATGTGGGTACTATATGGAATTTGGATTAACTATAGTTCTACATAATTGGACGGATATTCCATTCATGTTATTACCACTTAAACTATTGTTTTATAGTATTTTGTGTGGTGATTTATTACTTTAAAACCATGACCTTGACAAGATTTTATTATTGAGTAGTAAAAAAATTCAATACGTATGTTCCTATGGATGTTCCAATTTTCTTTTTGTTTTCTATTAGATTCATATTTCTTTATTGGGTGGGGAATGTTTTCTGTTATGTATAAAAACCTAAAAAGAAAAGATCATTGATTCCCACATACCCCTCTTTGTGATCAAATATATATCATTTGGTTCATTATAGGAAAACCTGTAAGCTCCACAGATAACCTGAGTATAAGAAATTAGGTTGGTATTAAAATTTGAAGAGACTATAATTTGTTTTAACAGATCTTTAATCCTAAACAATCACGAATAAAAATGAATAACAGATTATACACTTACCTCAAACTTCTACTTGTCCAAGATCATTATAGAATAATAAATAATTAATTTAAATTTATTATATAATTTATTACGAATATTTTTCATCTATATTTAATTTTTTAAGGACCTTTTAAAAACATTTGGAATCCACTCATTGAATAGTTCTTGTTATTGTTGACCATTTATTATTTTTCTATCAATTTTCAAAAAATGATGTCAATATATTCACCATGGTAAAAGGTCTTGTGAAATAGTTACATCATCTCTAGAATGTTAAAAATGTAATTAATATTAATATAAAAAAATTATAATCATATACTCAATGTTTTAATATAAAAAAATATCATCACTTTGTGGATGTGGTAGTCAACAATTATGAATGAGTGATGTTATAATTCACTGACATATGGGAGGGTAAAAGGTAGATAATATATATTAATTTTTTAGTAATAAGTATCTTATTTATTTATTCTTAACATATTTATAACCATTCAAGTAAATTAGCGAGTAAAAATTAATTACACTACTACATGGAGATAGTAGGTCGTACGTACGCATGAGGGTTGGATTAATTTTCCATGGGATGGAAAGGATATATAAAAATAACCTACCATTAACATAAAAAAAATATTAATACGGTTAATATAATAATGTAATTATATTAATATAGTTATTTAAAAATTTTATATGGTTTTAGAGGATATAACTTGAAAAATATTGATAAGAACACATACCACTTCTTGTGGTACCCTCCATTGGCTAACACATTATGCCTTATTGATGGAAAAATTTTGTGACACAAAAACATTTAAGATGTGTAGATGTATTTAAAGAATGTACGTGGTCAAATATTGGCCAAGATAAAATTCATTACTAGTGTAAAGGATAGAGGATATGATGATCCAATTTACAAGTGAGGTCAGTGGTACACTTGTAATTATATTGGAATATTTAATATTATAATTGTATCACTCATAGATAAGTGAATGATGAACAATAAAATTATTATACTAATGTGATAAGGGTAAAATTACCCCATCCAATAATATTTAAAATTATATTTTAGGTCCATATCACAATTTTTAACCTTAGTTAACCCATTTCACCCTATTACTATGGTGAGAATATTTTTTCCTAAGATACTATTCATAATGATGAAAACTAAAATTGACCTCTTCACAAAATATGATCATCCTAAATCAAAATAAGTGATCGATTTTTCAAGAATCAATTGTAAAGGTGGAGGAAATTTATTTTAATATTATTGCACAAAACATAATGAAAAATATTTTATTTAGAAAATTGTGTTTTTATGCATAAACAAAATCTTAATCCAAAATAAAATATAATGTTGATTGATATGAAAATAATTATTTTTTGTTTATAAAAGGGATAAAATATTAATTTAAAGTAATATTAAAAATATAAATATACTTTTAAATTTACTTATTTAAATAAAATAAATGATAAATTAGTAAAAAATGATATTTTTTACTATTCATACAAATGTCAACTATTTCCAAAACATATAAAAATAAATCTATGATAATCATGATAGTTTTAATATAAAAATGACATGAAATCCATAAAATTGATATTAATAAATATGAGAAATTATGTTTTAATCACATTCATGAATAAATATATGTGTATTATGCTATTGTTTCTTTCAAAAGAAAATCTAAAAAATAATTAATGATAAGATGTTACATCTATCATCATAATATGTTTATAATGACTAATTGAATTTAAATGTATAAAAAATAAATTCTTCAAAAGACCTTTCCCACTATCATGGGATGTATCTCAATCTTTATCTTCATTTCCAATGTATGAATGGATCTTCTTCAATGCATCTAATAGAAGACAAATGAAATAAAAGTGATCCATTGGAGCTCTAAGTTGTATCTCATTTGTTGAATTTTATAGTCATTGAAATATTGAAAACAAAAAAATAACTTCATAATAATCCATTTAGTCACATTCATATCTATTCCCCTGAAAAACATTCATATATGGTCCCTCAAACCATAACAAAGAATACCCCATGGCCATCATAATAATCATTACAACCCATATCAAATATTAATATAATATCAAACCATCTCTATAATAATCAACAAATATACCAAATTAGATAACTCTAGGAATATTCAATGTGAACACATAATAAGAAAAAAATGTTAAAACTCATAACTAGTGAAAGGATTATTTATATCCCCAAACTACATGGTCATAATATTAAAAAATATTAAATAATAATAATTACAATTGTTGTCCCACAACCAAATTAAAAAATATCCAATATTTTGGTTAGGGTATACCCATTTATTTATCTTTGTTTTATCTTTAATCATTTAATAGTAATAATCACCATCCTATTAAAAATATGAATGGTTTTATTGAATGAATATAAAATTATAATTATGTGGTATAAAATATATCCCTCACAATATAAAAATTATTTGGAAAAAATACTTATTAAAAATAAAAATTGAGGATCCTTCTTTTTGATAATCTTATACAGGTAACACGAATGTTTATGTCATTAGATAGTCTAAATTTTAATCTACCCATAATAATGAGACAATATATTTCCTCTAATACAACATGAATTTAACTGTTAAAATATAATTACATGGAACATTCATTTGGATTAATTACTCTCATAACCCACTCATCTCTTACATGAACATATGTGAAATATAGAATGAATAGAAAACAGTTAGGGTCACATTATTTTAAATGTACCATATATTAATAGTTTAAATCCTTTGGTATAGGCATAGGAACAATTTTTATAGTTTATTCCAATGATTATGCAAACTATTTGGTGTCTAGGAGTTTTTATATAAAAATATCAATGGTTTTATTGAAGTTGTTGGTATAGGAAACATGGTTTTACAACTGGATAATGGTTTTGTTAAACTGGTGGTAGAGTTCTATAATAAATTTTTAACAAGCCATTGGTGTATCCTTCCAACATGAAACCATCCATTAACACATCCCATCATGGATGAAAGGAAACACACACCCAATCATCTAAACCAACAGTATTAAATAACTGTCATCCAATTGAACCAGTTACAATACACATTATATCATCACATATATGAAATCACATTCATTCATTAAATATTATGTGTCATAAAGTTTTGTCAAAATATAGAGGGTAAATCCCTCTCTATCATTACAACCACTATCATCAATGTCATCATCATCATCACCATCACCATCACGTTCATCATCATCATTACCTCCCCCTTTATAATCATCATCATCATCAGCCCCATCATCTTAATCATGACCATCAACATCAATATCAATATATTAATCGCCTTCAATGATTCCTTAACCCTAACCATCACCATCACCATTACCGCCACCACCACCAATACCATTGTCACCATCACCGATGCCTGGAAAGTACTCATCATAACTACCATGATGAACATCAACACCATCTCTTGGTGAATCATATAATAAATGCATCATCAACATCCACATATCAAAAAAAATGTAGTGGTACTTGTTTGGAGTGACGATCATAATGATAAAATAACTTTCTAGAATTTCTCTTTGTCTTTTGGATTAGTTCACAGTCTTTAATTGTTATTTTTATGCATTTTATTACACTGTATGAGCCTTTATTACATCTACATAATCAATTTCCCACTCGGTACTAGAAGAACTAATAGTGGTATAGGAAGTGGGCCACTATCTAATGTGGAAAATACCCTTCACTGGTACACAACATACTCTCCCATGGTTATCATCTCCTAATATCTAGTTCAAATGATTTTTTAGCACAAGGAATCCATCTTCATACACATTAAAGGCATCAAAATCGCACTATTTCAAATATAATGAACTATTTAGTTGCAATTTTTTTTAAATATTAAATATAAACATAAAATATATAGTCTATTATTTTGATTATTTATTTATCATACTTCCATATTTCACCATAATTCCTGATCAAAATTATATTTCTCATGGAACTTGTCCTTCAATGTTCAATACCAAACTCTATAATGAAATTGTATTTAGGAACACATTATTTAATAACAATATATTTTATAAAAAAACTACTCTATGTAACCAATATTTTATGGAAAATAAAAAAAATACATTAGGTAATATTTAATAGATATATTATATTATCCCAAACTATAAGGATCTATAATCAATCAAACAAAATGAAAAAAAAATTAAATTTTATCTATATTCTAAAAACTTCTATTACTCATTAGATTTAAAAAATATATGTTCTTTTATTTTTAAATGATATATTGAGATATATATCATAATTACATGTATAATATCAAATTAGAAATATAAAATGTTTACCTAATTCAATTCATCTATAAACTACATCTAAATCAGACATTTTGATTCTCTAAAAAATGACCATCATTTTGAAATTGTTTCTATCATTATCCAATTTTCCATATTATGTGAGATTATTTTATTTATTTATATAATTTAATACATAATTAAAATTAATGTTTCTCTTGATCCGTTGGATATTTTTTAATATAACAAAATATAATTTATTTTAACTGAATATTGAAGGAGTTTATTAGAGGGAATAAAAATTAACCAAAAATTAATATTTCAAGGAATAAATATTTTCCGAATTTGTACCATGTTAAACACAAGAATCGATGAAAAATACATAGTTACTCTCAAATTTTTGATTCTTAATTCACCAAAATGTTTTGTCATACTCAGTATAATTTTTAATTTATTTATTTTGAATGTTTCTTAAAATAATTAAAAATTAAAAATAGATTATTAATAAATACCATCATCATTTTCAACTAATAACCTCATTTTTTATTAATACCATAATCTCATTAGTCTTTCAATGAGAAATCATTTCCCAATAATATGTTTCTATAATCTGATACAGGAAATCTATATCCTCTAAACCTATTCCAAATCTAGAAACCCATTTATTGTAAAACTCATGTTTATATGCTCTGTATAGATCACCTAATTCCATTAGTTGGGCAGTCCTCACAACCTCAGCCATTGGAAAATTGTAAGAAATAAACTACCAAAATTATAATTCCAATAAATAATATAATATTACTACATAAAATCTAGTTATTTTTTAATGAAATTAGATCCTAAGAATTATCATTTATTTCATTTTCATGGTGCCTTCGTGAGAACGAATTAATGGGAATGATGTCACAATATTTTGGAATTTTTTGCCATAAAAATAATATATATTATACCAATTTTACCAATCATTTTATTATCTTCATTATACACATCCATCACTTATGGGTGGTTATTCCACACTTCACAAATGTATTAACACCCATTCTACCTTATTGTGGAAAATCTTATTGTTAATGAATAAAATAAAACTTCTAAATTAATAAATATTATAGTGAAAATCAATTTTGGTAAAAAAATATTGAGTTATATTAATATTTCTAATAAAGGATAATCAGTGACTATTAGAAGATCCATAATCTGGGAAGGATCATTGAATTGTATATTAGTGTTTTCTGATATCTTCTCATGATAATCAGTATTCTGGGTAGGTTTGTAATGCACTTAAGTAAAAATCAAATGAGCATGCTTATAAAATCCCAAAGAAAATGAAGTAGTAGGAAAAAGGATATGGAATAGATGTATAATGAAAATAACAATATGGATCGAGAGTGGGATCTATCACTGTATATGGAAAATATATACAAGGAGGATCGGATGTTAATGGTGGTGACATTATATGTGGACTTAATATATCAAGTTCGATTAATGAAGAAACAAAATAATAAATAAAGATGCATTGTTTATCTAAAAAACGTTTTTATTATGAAGGGTTATGATTAGTGGTGAACGTATTTCTAGTACCCCATCCCCCAAATCTCCCATTCCAATCATAAGTGTGAGTACCACTGACACAAGGTTGGTAAAAGAATAATTACTTCTTGGAAGGGGGTTGTTGGTTAAATTTATCAAAAAAACATTAATTACATGACATTATATGTTATTGATATATATATTTGAAATATTATACTCACAGTGGGAAATAGTTGAGGTATTTCTATATCCCTCGGGCAGTGATTATTATCACCAATCATATTCCTTCATATCTATTCAATTTTTTCATTTAGTTAATTTTAAAATAAATATGCATTTAATTAAAAAATTTCAACAAGTGTGTAATCCGAACAAGAAAGAATAGGTAATATGAATTAATTAATGGATACTAGTATTAAATCAAAATGTATTATAGGCAGGGACATGTCATAATCATGTCATATTCAGTGGAAAACATTTGATAACATAAAAGATGATTCATAAAAAATCAGCACATTCTAATTATCATTTTATACATGGGTATTTGGTTTGGTCATTTTATTAGTTTTAATTAAATCCAATACAGCTTTGGTAATATCATTTGCTTCCTATGGGTATTTTTATTATATTACATGGACATTTTTATGTTATTTTGTTCAAATTTTGTGTTGGGTACTTTTCCATTTGGCCATTTCTTCAGTTCATTAATTTCATTGTTGTTAATTTTATGATAAATAGTTTAAGATTTTTTAGTTCAAATGATGTTTTTTTTTATAATTGGATTGTTTCAGTTTTTTTAGTTATTTTTGCTCAAATATTGTTTCGTTATATATTATAAAAGTAATTTAACAAATCTACAAAAGACATTATATTGAAAATTTAAATGAAGCTCAATTTGGATACATAATATTTAAAAAAATTATTAAATTAACTTTAATAGGAAAAATATAAAATAGCCAAGTCAAGATAAAATAAAAAACTAAAAAAAAATTGGATGATTTTATATATTACCTTCCATAACATAAAGTTCACAATCAACCATAAAAATTATTCTATTTGAGATATTATGAGTAAAAAATTGATGAAATCCATTTGGAGAAGTGAGGATGTCCATTTTATCCCCAACCACATAAAAATAGGCCTTGGGATTTCATCAAATAATGAAACTAAATTTTGGTCCTAGATGATCTTTCACATACAAAACTTGTTTTAAAAATGATGCCAAAATATATGGCTCATTAATTTCAATAATTTGATTCATGTTAATATCTAGAAATCCAAAAATATAAGTAAAAAATAGTCTTTTGTTGTAGTTAATATAACAGTATCACTTGTGTTTTATTATTCAATTATCATTCCTTGATAATAAATTTATTACCATTTTTCAAATATATTTTCATTTTTGAACCATATATTTATATAAAAATACATATATATTTTTTCTATAGAGACATACCCATCGGGTAAACTCAATACATGAAATATAAATGAATATTAATTTGTTTATTTTTTTTTAGTAATAATTATCCATTAATTTCAACTATAAATAAAACAATTTTCTATGATATGCCTCTTTTATTATCAAAGGTAATGAATGGTGATTACTATTTATTTTTTCTATGTTCCATCTCTAAAATTATATAAATAGTTTTTCACATTTCGAAAATTTCATGGGATTAGATTATATATACATGTTTAATTTACATACATGATGGAGTCATCCAAACAATCACCAATGTACATGACTATGTGATGTGTCATCTCCCACTATTCACTTCTAAATGTAGTCAATGTATATAACCCTATAATTCCCCCTATTTTGGTATGTGATGAAAATAATGTTTAAATTTCATATACATCTATTCTTAATTTCTCAGTGGTAAGTTATGTATCATAATATTAATGGAAAAACACATTGAACATAAATACATATATCCATGTGCCATGTATCCTTTTGGATGATTCTGGTTTAAAATGAAAGGATACAATGTGTACATATTTAGTAAAATTTGTTATATGCAACGAAAATAAATATGTCCTCCATGAAATATTATAGTTGTATGTTGGATAGTTAGATGAAACATGCATGTGAAAAATGATGGAGGAAATTTTTTCTCAAAATCATACAAAATTAATGGTACCACATCCTTCATTTGTTCAAGAAATACATTGAAAATGTTTTAGACAAAAAATTCATTATAAAAATATAACTATTGAATAATTTCTAGCCTTGCATTATTTGAAACTAGACGATGGATTTCTATTAGTATCATCTCAAGAAAGAGGGTGTAAAAATCATGATTCATAATAGAAATTCATCTCTAAATCACTTCTATTATCATATTTTGATATATGTATTGAATACTTATTAGAAACATTGGATGTCTCTAGTATATTTATATAATGATTTTTATGGATCATTAATCACATAAAAATCACATGGAAATTTCCAATTATTTTCACTAATACACAAGGATGTCATCCAGGTCTGATACCCTAATCCACTAAGTCATGATGTGATCATAAATCAAGTTTTTTCTTTCCCTTGAAATTTAGAATAATGAAAAGTATAATTTCAAACATAATTTTTTTCAAATTTTAATTATGTTTAATAAATTATATAAAAATAAACAATAATGTAACTCAAAGAATATACATTTATTCTTCCAATTTTAATTTGATTTAGTGAAAACATTTTTACTCTTTTTAGATTTCATCTGACCACTTCTGAATGAAAAATTAAATCTTTTAATTAATTAAGGTCATTATTTCCCAATATATGTTGAGGTGGGTTTTCAATATTCATGGTATTTTAAACCATTGGAGATTATTTATATATGTATGATCCATTCGAAATAATCCTTAATAACACAAAGAAAAACTAACATTATGATGATATTTAAGACATATTGATCGTGTATTATTTATAAAAAAATAATATGATATTTTTTAGTTCATGCTCTATCTAGAAATAATTACATTAGAAATAAAATAATTTATCCTCCACATAAGTTACACACACATCTAATGAATATATTTCGGTCAAGCATTTTATGTGAACATACCCATATTCCAAAGATGCTTCAAGTCATTAATTAAAGGTCACATAAATACACTTATATCATTTCTAGGATCATATGTTCCATATATGAGAATACATAAGAATGTTAATGGTTGTTTCATACTCATCCATAGAGGAAGGATATAAATGTATATGAAAAAGGTCCATGTCTTGTGCAATGTAAGTATCTGACCAAATGGATTAATACTATTACAAGATAACCACAATCACATTATGTACCCCATTTGAAAAATTAGGATATTTATCATAAAATTTCCATCATGATAATCCCTCTACAAGATTAATTAATTCATCATTATCCTTATTTCTCTCAATATCATATTACTACAAATTTGATTATATTTTATCAGACATTATGATATTTTGGAGTCTATAAATAAATAGAAAGTTCCATCATTTTTGGAAAATGATATGGTGTTAAATAAATATTTTTCTTCCATTAAGATTTTCTAAATCTTATAAAATCATTTTTTCCAGTTTATTACTCTTGGAATAAATGATAATCATTTGAGCAAGCATCATTTTTATTTTTAGATAATCCATATTTTAAAATTAACATCGATGATATAAAGTGGTTTAGGGGAATATCGGAATCATAAAGAAGTAAGTACATGAAAAATATATATGAATATAAATTCTTTTTGTATTATAAATTCAATATATTCATTTCCCATGAAATATACATATTAAAAATACCAGCTTTTTCATTTTACGTCATTGTCGATATATTAGAGTTGTGTCAGCATCCTTAAATTTTTTACCATATCAATATCATTATTATCATTAAATGCATCATTTTTTACTTATATCAATGAATTATTATATTTTAATACATTCATTATCATGGTGATAAATAAATTTAAATCAATAATATAAAATATTATATAAACCAGTCCTCACATTTAGATCGTGGTGCTTTTGAGGCATTATTTTAACACTAGTGTGATGATAATATTAATATTTTAATAGAAAACAAATGGATTATATATGGGAGATAACATCATCATTAATTAACCAAGGAATTTCAACACAATTATAACATGGGTTGTTTATAAGACCTCTATCTAAATTATTATTAACGGAAAAATCTAAAAACAATACTCCATCTTGTATTAAATATTTATTGAGATCAAACTAGTATTATAAATCCCATTTCCATCCATTGTATTAAAATTTTATATATTTCATGTCATAATATCAGTTAAAAATATTGAATTCAAATACCAAATATATTTAATGTTAATGGGATGTTTCCACTTTATTTCGATAACTTTGAAAACATGAAACTAATATTCAAATAAATTCAATTGTAAATCACTCAAAAAAGTTTTGAATAAATACAATATTAAACATAAATTAATACATCATTATAAAAAAAATATTTTATCATGATAAAAATTATAAAGGTAAAATTCTATTTTGAAATAATTCATAGTATATATTTATCACTCATATCCTTAATTTCATAACTCAATCCCATGAGATAAAAATCACAATATATATAAAACAATAATATTAAATTCCATTATATCAATGAGTTGTAACTATACTTAACACCAAAAAAAGAAATATTTGTGTGGAATAACTGAAAAATTATTCCATGTGATATTTATAATATAAAAAAAATATCAAATATGAACCATGGTATATATAGTAGTATAAATATCACAAGTTACTAGAGAAAAAATGAATTGGAAGAGTTTTGTCAATAACTATAATATATTATTAGTAAACTATGTATGTTTTTAGTATGTAATATATCATAACAAATGCTTACTCAAAATAACCCACACAAGTCATATGTCATAACAAAAACATTTATTTAAACATATAAAAAGAAAGTAAATTCTCTTTTTTAAAAATATATTTCCTTATAGTTAACACAATTTAATAAATATGTTCATGTAACAAAAATAAGTCTATCAATAGTCATCCATATATGAAAACAAGAAAAATCTATATATGAAAACCATATATTACATTTTAAACCCAAACATGATTACCTCCTAAAATGAATGATGTCATTTATTAGAATAAAACATTGAAATGAAGTATTTCATAACTCCAAAATATATTCAACAAATTACTAAAATACTGAATTATATATTTACCTCATATATCACACCAATTAATAGTTTTATATTTTATTTATATTCATATATAGAGTAAATTAATTAAAAAATACAAAAAATAAAATAAAATTTGTTTAGAAATACAAAAAAAATTATTCAAAACTAACCCTCATTAAATGAATTGAGAAGAATATTAAAAAAAGAGAATCTAGGTTAGTGTTTTATACCTATTGAAAAATTAAAATGGGTCTTGGCAGATGAGATAATGTATTTTTAACTAAATTTATTTCAATAATAATTCAATAAATTGATTAAATAAAGAGATTTATTCATGGATATAGAGTAAAATGGAAGGCTTCCCATAGATTTTAATTTGGATGGGATTGAGATAGGAGGAGGGGAGGTCACAATTATTTGGATGTGTTCCTAAGTCAATACCAATGATTTTTCTAAACCATTGGTAATTCCTTACTCTATACCAATAGATTTTATAAAGCAGTTTTATATAAATATATATACCAGTGGTTAACAAAAACCATCGACATATCATTCTCATAAATAGGCTATACCAACAGTTATTATAAACATTTTTGAATAGGGGAGCTAATAAAACCAGTTTTCTAAAATCATTGGTATAATTATGTTAGTATAGCTCAAATTACCAATAGTATCACTATCCATATTTGATGATCAAGTTCCACACCTCAAATATCATCAAATTAATTTTTCCACTTGATTTAAATTAGGTCAAATTATCCTGAAACCCCCTAAATCAATTTGTAATTCATTATGAATTAAAAATAGAATTAAATTTAAAAACATAGGGATTACCATTGTATTGAATATAAAATATTATTTATTTAAATGTATCTTTTATATGAGTCCCGATAAAACACTAGCATATGAAATAATGACATGGGGGAAGAGAGAGGGAATGAGAACCCCATCCCATCCATCTCTATTGGTTATAACAAGCCCGATTTTTCTGATTTTAGGGGATTAATTACCCAACCGGAATTGTTTTTTAAAAAATGGGGATTCCAATAAAAACTAGTTGATTACCACAATCCTTTTTGTGCACACTAGAACACTGGTGTCCATCCACCAGTACTTTGGAGGAGAGATAATGGATTCTTAAAATTGTCAACCACAACTATAAGATCAATGTAACACAAATTAAACTTTCGATGGTCGTATCATCATTATACTACAGTGAATTAACCTAAAAATACTACAAAATTCTATATATAGACCATTCTACACATCCTTTTTGTGTCATATGTGAAAATTTACCTTCAAATAATATTAACGATGAATTTTTTAAATAAAAAATTATGGTTGTTATACTATATATACCAAAATAATAAAATATTTTTGATATTCCATTATATACTCATATGTAAATATTACTTATTATATGTATTTGTGTGGTGTCTTCACTAATACCGTACCATGGACTTAATTTGGAAATTAGTGAACTGTATAACCAATATCATGTTATATTTTCCTATCATTTAAATGTTTTTTTCAACATTATATATAATTGGGTGTGGAATATCACATTTATACCATCAGTCATTTTTGTGATCTTACATCAAGTGGTTTCACCATAGGGGATTTAGTTCTTGTTTTTTTAATATTTATGTGCATTATAAAAAGTATGAATTCCACCTGTGTAATAATTATGATATTTTATATATTTATTTTCCTATTAACAAATATATGAACTATAAAAAATATTTGTTCTATTTATAAAATTAAGAATAAATATATAGTTGAATTATTTATTATACTACTCAAATATAGAACCTGATATATATCATATGAAATAACTATAGTCTTTTTAATTCATAGTTAGAAAATGAAAATAATAAATATAATTCCACATGAAATCTATAAATAATGGGATTTGAAATATAGATAATCGTGCACATGAAGATTACATATTCCCATGTAAATAGTCTAAAAAAATAAAAAACCCTTTATGTGTCAATTTCAAGAGAAATCAAATAATTATTATGGATATAATAATTTTAACAAAGAGGATAAGAATCTATAGTGAAAAACATATAGGCGATATGTATGTTTTTTGAGGAATTATATAATAGTATACTTGTATTATTTTTATGATATTCATTTTAAATATGGAAATTAAGAAAATACTATGATCATTAAAATAGTACATTTTTTTATTATGAGTAGAATTTATTGAATAACATTCATCACCTGAAACCCCATTTCATGTATTTAATATTTTTTATTGATATTTATATTTTTCATAGGGTTTGAATTTATATATTTAAAATGGATGTAATATATGATATTATTATATCCAAATTTGATATGAATAGAATTTTGAGATTTTTTAAGATAATAAAAAATGGGATTGAATATTAAAATATTTTACTAGTGTATGATAAATTTTTTTTTTGGCTTATCAAATAGAAAGGATGTCAAAATTGAAATTATAATTTAAAGGACCTATGATATACTTAAAATTTTATAAAATTTATTTTAAACTATTAACATCAAATCTTATCTGAAAAAATTCTTTTTTAAGAAAGAATTATATTTAATGAATTACGAAAAAATGGGTAAATGATTCCTTCAAATGTATATTTTTATATAATTTATATATTTTTTCATATAATTCAAACTAAAAAACAATAGTCTAAAATCAAAAAATCATGGGATGGAATATAAAAAACATAAGTGGAAACCCATTTAAGAAATTTGAATGTAAAAATTGTAAAACCCATGTTCGAAGAGGTATAATAAAAAAAAAATTAAAAAATTTTGAAATTTTCATTATAAATAGAAAATATCAAAGTAAAAACATAGAAATTTTAAATTTAGATTCTCACAAAATGTTAATAATTTTCATATGTAAAGGATAAAAAAGCTATTTTATTTACATATAGATAAATATGCTAACATATCTTTCAATTTGGAATTTGATGTTTAATAATTTATGGTATTTTAGGAATTTCCTATTTATTTTTTGACATTTTCAATAATTTTGGTTGATAGTGGGATTAAAATAATACTATATTAATTTATTAAATTCATTTTAGTTGATTATTTTTATAAAAAAATAATATTGCTATTTTAAGATTTTTAGTGATGGTGATGATAGAGAATATTAGATGAATTGTAGACTAGATACTTTATTTTGATATCGAATGTCTAATAAATAGTGTTAATGACCAGTCTGAATGTATTGAATCGAAGATTGGGAGATTGGGAGAGTCAAAAATTATTAATAAATAAAATTAATTAGAGAATTATATGAATTTTCTTCTATGGTTTTATCCACCAAGTATATTTCTACCAAATTTTCAATATTAATTCCACTAATTTGATAGAGGAAGACTTTGTGTTAGTGTGTTATGGAAGACTATATAGATATATACATATATATAGGTAAAGGAATATAGATGAATAGTTGTAGGTAGATTACGGATTAACATTCATCATAAAATTCAGGTAGGTGACATGTATTTCTCACCATCTATATTATTCAATATGAATATTCCAATCATTTATTTACTATGATCATTTGATGATTAATAATAATCTAGGATAATTATTATATGTTAAATTATAATTTCTTATGATATATGAATATTAAATTGGTGGAATTAATAGTAAATATGAATTGTTTTAATGATTTTGAATATTAGAATAATGAATTATTAATGAGAATTTATAGTTGAGGAAATAAAAATGTAAAGATGAATATAAAATATAACATCCAAATATTATATTTTTAATTCAAAAATATATAAGTGTATAAATATGGTAAAATATTGTAAATGAGATATAGATAATAAATTAATTAATATATATTGATTATATATTATGATTAAGGTGTGAATTTTTTGATATGTTGTTTGGGATTGGAATTTGGTTTTATGGTTGGTTGTAAATAATTGTAAAATATTTTTCAAGTTATCAAATTTAATTTTGACTCTAGAATAAAAAATTATTATTGAATATATCATAAGATGTGAGATTATAATAATACAAATTTAGGCATTAGTTACAACAATTCAGCATGAGGGGTTTGACACTCTCTGGAAAAATTTACGAAAGTATTTGTGATTGGGTGTGGTGAAGTGGTAGTGATTTATGTATAGGTTATTCTACTTGGGAATGGAGTGTTCAATATTCTAGAGTTGGGTGAGTTTTGGTAATTTGGTACATGAGGGTGGTGTGTATTTTATATGGTTTGTTCCAAATTATTATATGTTTTATGACATATATGGATGGGTCTGGAAAAATTATCCATCCTTATACATTTCATGTGGTGTTTGGTGGTGCTTATGGTATGAGTTGAGTGTGGTTTTGGTTCTCAAATCATCAATATTGGCCATAATAAACTTCAATAGTGGGGATAAACTGAGGTAACTGTTTTCACATGAGTGGTAGATTGTATAACATTGTTGAAAGTGGTATTTTATTTTATGATATATTGTAATGATCGAATATAACATTTTTATACATAGGATATGAGTAATTTCATTGATATGGTGAAATACTCTATAGAATATATGAGGTGAGAAAACCATAACATACATAAAAAATACATTATTATATATAATTATCTATTACATCTATTTATAAATCACACCACCATAACCTATAGGTTTGGTTCCATTGGAAATTAGATACAAAAAACTATATTACAATAATTTGTAAACATATCCCATTTAAAATCTCCCAACATTATTTCCATTACAATATATCATACAAAATACTCTTTATCATTACTTAGGTAATGGAATAAAAAACAATTCTTGAGCACAGATTCATAGTAAGAGAAACGATACAAGAGATATCAATCATGTCAACATAGGTAACCATAATGATGACTATAAATGATTAATTATAAAGAGAAAATAACTACTACAATATAAGTTATTTGCAAAGGGTTAATTTTGGTGGGAAGTTACCCCATCAAAAATACTTTCTGGAAATTTCTTCTATGCAATAGATGATGTATTCTATCTCAAATAGTATTCATTTGGGATGAAATAAATCAACCTTTATTTGTAATTTTGGTTATACATCTTTTCACCAAGCACAAATAGTTGTATCAATGGTAATTTATGATGGAATATTATGTTGATCAAAAATAGTCATTGTGTAGGAAGTATTTGGAATTGACATTAATACACGTCGCAAATAATTTTGGTTGAAAGATTTATATTTGATTGAATTAATTATATCATAAACAGTCTAACTAAATTAATATTAAATTATAAAAAAATAGGCCCCAATCTTATTATCTATCATCTTTATTTCCATCTCCCTGAAAAACATGTCACATAGATGACTGAAATCACCCCCCTCTAACGCACTCCATCGTAACCACTTTTTTATCGATCTGTATTTGAATCGTCTTGGTATAAATGTATCTTGTCTCATTTTTTATGATTTTTTCATTTTATTCATTCTATCATACATTATTTATTTTGGGAAACCCCTAGGTTATGATATTTACTTGACTTTCATGGCTTATTTGGTATTTATGATTTATGAAAAAAATATTATTCCCTATTTTCATGTTAATTTGTTATGTGGTGGTTATTTTAATTCCTAATTATATATATTTCTCATTAGTTAGTTTGTATATATGTATATTTATTTGCGTCTGAGTGTGTATATTAACATGTAAATATATACAAAAATAATTGTTTTTTAAATTTTTATGGTTATATATATATGTTTTTTTTTATTTTTCTGTTTATATCTATGTATAAAAATATTTGATATGTATTTTTGTTTTTAAAAAATTAGAATATAATTGATTTATTTATATTAACTATTAATTCTTTATGTATATATATATATATATTAACATCTGAATATTCATATATAATCTTTTTTAAAAATAATGTAAGGTTTTTAATATGTATATATGTTTTTATAAAAAAATGTGTACAGTTTTTAATATATATGTTTCTGTGTGTATGTACATAATCATGTGAAGATATATATAGATGTTTTTAATAAATGCAAGGTTTTTGATATATACCCATAGAGACGTATATATATGTTTTAAAAAATGTATAGGTTTTTTAATATAAATAAATAAATATATATATACTGATATGATGTGTATATTAGTTTAAAAAACATGTAATAATATATTTTATTACGAAATTGTGTAATATATATATATATTAACATTTGAACATGTATATATAAATTTTTTAAAAATACCTATAAGGTTTATTATATATATGTGTGTGTGTGTGTGTGTGTGTGTTTATATAGATTTTATTTGAAAATTTGTTTGAATGAAGTCAAAATATATTGAATGTATTAATATTTATTAATAAATCATGATATATATATATAGTAATTAGTAAAAAATTAATAATAATTTATATAATTAATAATAATAAATAAATAATTTCTAATAATTTATAATTTACTATTGAAAATTATTAATAAATAGTAAATAATGGTGTAAATTAAAAAATATTTTAAATAATTTTGAAAAAATTTAAAATTACCATAATTTGTAAAAGAAAAAAAAAGAAATAGTAGTAATTAGTAAAAATTAGTAATATTAAGTATAATTTTTTTATAAATAATAAATATTTATTATTACTTAAAAAATAATTTATCCACTAGTAAAAATAAAAAATATAAAAAATTCTAAAAAAATTCTCAAAACATCAAAAAGTATAATAAAAAATAATTACTATTAGAAATTCACAGTAATTAATAGAAATTTTTATTAATTAAAATAATTTTTTTAAATAATTAATATAAATGTTGTAATATATATATATATATATTATAAAATATTTACTAGGTTATTCTCACATGCGATGTTACCAAACACCCGACACACACAAATATTATATCCTGCCTAGGGTGAACCTATCATCCCCGATCTAACGGTGGTCTGAAATTTTTGATATGTCACACAATTAAAAAAAATACATCCATTTTTTGTAAATAAAATTAATGAAAATATTATATTAATTACCATCATGCATGATGTTACCAATATCTCAACGAGTAGAAATGTTATATCAGGTTTTCGGTAATCCCCATATATCGGACCTAATGGTGGTCTCTGATGTTTCATACGGTACATAGTTTGGGATTAATAAATGTTTCATAAAAATTTATAATAAAATTATTGAATAAATAACCCATGTGTCCAATGTAACTAAACACCCCACACACAAATTATATATTATGATTAACGTTACCCCAACATCCCAAACATAAAAGGGTCTCATATTTCATATATAATACACCATTATAGATATACTACAATTTTATAAAATATTATAATAATAAAATTAATTAATTGATATCTTGAATGGGGTTACCAAACACTCAACATGCACAATTGTTTTGTAGAATCTAATATAATCTCTACCGCCTGAATACAATAGTGGTCACTAATTTTTCATATGATACACAGTTTAAGAGATACATAATTTTAAAAAAACGATAATTAAAATCATAAATTATTTAACATCGCATGAAGTGTAACGAAACAACCAACACACAAAAATGTTATATCGTACCTAGGGTAAACACATCATCCTTGACCTAATGGTGGATTCAGATTTCCAAAATAAGACACCGTTAAAAATATATCCTAGTATTAATAAAAAATATAACGTATTTGATATAATATATTTAATATTTTTATTCTATCTACATCGAGCCTCTATGAGTCCCATAATCTAGTGCTAACCGAACACCCCACTTCGCTCATATTCTATAGAATATTTCATGGTTTTAAAATATAATAATAATTTTAAACTAGTCATAATGATTAGAAATTATTATTCTTATTACTATAGTTTTATATGTAAATATGGAATCATGAAGTATACACTAGTTTCTATAAGGTGATAGTGATTATATAAATCATCATCAAAAAACAATTGTTCTGTCATAAATCACGTATACATTGATCTTGTTGAAATAGATATTTCATTTTCACCATCTAATGTAAAATTATTTTCATATGTAATAAATAATCATCCATATCAGAAATGTGACCTTAGGAGATTCAAAACTTTTGAAAATGTTGGAATTCATCTATTTCATATTTATCTTAGAAAATATTATCTTTATTTGAATCATGATGGTGAAAAGATTCCTTAGAAAAGACAAATTTTTTGTTTTGATTCTTTCATTTAAAATTTAATTACACTTGGATGTCGGTTAATATATTTAGGAAAAAACACAAAATGAAATTCCAAATCATTAATCAATTTCATCTCATCTTTATAATTTATTAAAATCTACTGAGGAAGCCTTATATATATGATTCCATACAACCAAACATGAATCTGTTACAAAATTTATGGCTATTTAATTAGATTTTGGAATATAAAATAGTTGATTCAGTAAGATATTATTATTGATTAAATAATTATTTTCAAACGAAAATACATTACTTAGAATTTTAAATGAAACTGAGAGGTTCATGAATAATTTGGGTCTTAATTATAATAATATTCGTGAATGTTAAAATGACTGCATATTATATTATAGTTATTATTAATCCATAGCTAATTTTCCAATATGTGGAGAATCAATGTATAAAGTGGAAAAATAAATAATGTTTTTATTTCCTGTGAAATAGTTATGGTAGTTTTCTATTACTCCATGTTTAAATCATTTATTTATGTCACGTTACATAGATTCATTGATGGAATTGAATAAATCAAGTATTTATGTTTGTAAAAGCATAAAAAATCCATGTGATAGATATTCCTAGAAAAATTTTGATAAAATGCAACCTCTTTTTCCTTCAGAACCTCATTAAATACAGTTAGGAATTTTTCCTGATGATTTTTTTCCTTTAGGAACCTATGGATGTCAATATTCTTATTTCAATATTTTCATTACTATGTAAAACATAAATCCTAGTATTTTTTTAATTGAACCGTATATATATATTTGGTGTTATTGATTAATGGACATCCAAAAAATTATGTTGACATTTATTTGATGCCACAAATTTCTGAGTTAATTTCACTATATAATGATTGTGTGAGTGTATTTCATATAGATCCATATCAAAATATTACACTGAAATTTGTGTTAATGTGGATGAATAGTGACTTTATGGCGTATGTTAACTTACATATATGGAGAAAAAATGGTCTAAAAACAAATCAATAATGCATGGATGGTAAAAAAATATTTACTATTAGTAATGAGAGAATTGAATATTGATTTTAACTGTAATCATAGATTTCAACCTACGGATCACCCTTTTTAAAGGAACATAAATAATTTTAAAAAGGTATAATAAAAAAGGGATGAACCTCGGGTAGTTTTATTAGGTATATTGGTCAAATATATTATCTTCACATTATATCCTAATACATTTTTGACAATAATAAATGAACAAAAAAACAATTTCTATAGAGATCATAATTGGATAAAGAGGAATAATTTTTGGGACCTTCAGTATTGGTCTGATTTGTTTCTTCATGACATGTTATATGTAAGGCATATTGAAATGAAAATTTGATAACAAATTTTATATCATGTTTGAAACATCAGATAAGAACAATGAAAATATAAAGGCATGGTTAGATCTTTCACAAAATTTCATACATTCTCTGGATGAATTATTTGATGAAGAATGATCGCAAAATTTAATGAATCCCAAAAAAAGATTAAAAATTTTCAATATAATGTTTTCTATTATTATATTAATAGATTCATGATTTTTTCTTTCCATATCAATATGCTTATAATTTTTCTCACTACATCAGAAATGGGCATATTACCAATAATAAAATCATAAATATCATGTAATAATTGAAATAGTATTGCATGTTGGTATTCGTGATCTATTGAATTATTCAATATAGTATATTTTTAATAAACTTTCATATTTATTGTGAGATATTTCTGTGGAAACATAAGATTATAATACATTGGGTATTCTAAAAAATATGTTTTTTAAATTTATGTAAATTAGAGAAAATTTTCCTAATACAATTATATGACTCCATGGGTCATTTAAAATTGAATTTTCAATATAATTCCAAATGTGTATGAATAGTAAAATTTTAATAGATGTACACATTCTAGAGATACATGAAAAAGGTAAATAATATGGTACATAAAAAATAATCAGTTGGGAATCAATTGTAGAAGCACACTTATATGAGGGAATTTAAAATTTTCGATCAAATTATTTTCAATTGGAATGTCCTTCAAAACATATTGGGATGGGGAACAATAAGGTAAATTTTAATAATGACACAAATGATCAATTAAAGATTTTTAAATAGCCAAGGCTTGGTGTTCCTGGTTATCATGATTGATAGCTATCAGATGAAGAACTCCAAAAATCTTATACAAATGATCAGCTGAATTGGAAAAAATGATATGATTTTTGTAGTAATTACATCTATTTATTGTTATTTTATCTTTTTATAAAACATACATTTATTAAGATTATTTTTTATGTACAATATATGATGAAAATATCAAAAAATTATAAACATTATATCTTGTGCATTTAAATAATGTTTTCAATAGAAACTTTTAAATTGGATTCAAAGATAGGTAAGTTAAGTTTTATTCTATGGAACAGTAATTCAATATTGAAATGATATCTGTTATTTATAATTTTTTTGTAGGAAAAAGCATGAAAATTATGTTTATATTTGATTATTTGTGCCTCAAAATCCTCAATTGAAAGTGGAAAAATATTATAATGGATATGTGGTTAATGGATTTCGATTCCACACACGCATATATGGCGACCCAATGAACTCTATTAATAATTTTTTCTGTTTGAATGTTTATCATCAAAAGGAACGTGAAGATTAATTTATTGATATACTAGATGAAATAATTGAGATTTTTTATATAAGACCAAATTATGTAACAATGTTTAAATTTCATTGGTTTGATATGGATTGAGGGTTTCAAGATCATCCCTAACATAGAGTATCTAACATTAAATTTAAAATTCATCATTAATCAATTAAACCATTTATGTTTGAACATCAAGAATATAATGTGTATAATGAGAATCACTATAATTTTTAGAGAATTTAATTACTGGTGGAGTGTGATTAAAATTAAATCATATGAAAATAAGTTTATTAAAAATAAAAACAGATCTGTTGAATTGAAACAAATTGATATTTTTTATGAAACATCCTAAAATATATCTCTTTTCCAATGAGATATAAATGTTGATGATGAAAGATCCTTGTTAAGGGATGATGATATATGTGATTGAATGATTTAATAATTGGTGATGAAACTAAAAGTCATATAGAATTTGAAGATGACGATGATTTTGATGAAAAAAATTTTCATGAATAAAATGATGATGAAGATGAAGATTGATGTATTATATTCAGGTATTTATTTATTCATTTAATTTATATGTGTATTAATAATTATTTGTAGGTAATATTATTCATTTCAAATGACTAGAATAGATGAAATATTTGATTCCTTCAATAATAGAATTGATTATTATTATTATTATAATATTCGATATATTTATTATCATTTATTGTTAGGTAATAATATAAAATTTTGAAAGATTATTAATATATTTTTATATTTGATATCTATATTGCCAAAAATTTACCGGTAAAATTATTATGTTCTATTATTTACTTATATTTAAATATAATATTTTTCTAGTTATCATTTTTTATATTTTATATGCGTATTAATAATTTGAAACATATGTGGTTATTATATTTTGGTATTTGTCTTTTTATTTAATAATTTTATGAACAATTCCTTCAGGTATGATTTTTTTTTCAGGTTTTTGGAGATGCTCCGGATGATCTATATCATTCTATCAGTAATATTGTACTTCCTGATGATGATCTCGATTCATCAAATCCCTAGGATAATGTGCTTATTAATAGGTGGTGTGGACTTTCTTGATTGAGGATTCTAGACCCTATTATAGAGAGATGCTCATCTATTTATTTTGATCCCCATTTATAGTGTTATACATAATGGTATAAGTTGTTTTATTTTATATTATCTTTTTGTATGATTTTTTGTATTAATATTGTGGATACGTTTTTTTATTTTTACGTTTTTTCTTATCTAGTTGTTGGGTAGGCTGGTGTGATTCTATGAAATTATTTTTCTAATCCTTAGGTTTCATGGGACTAGGATCCCATCATAGTGTGTCACTAGATGTTCCATCACTAGATTGTACATTATCAAATAATATATTCTTTTAAAATAATAATTAAAATCCTTTTTTTTGAATTGACTTACAGAATATATTTCTCTTGATTTCTTATAGCTTATGACATCATATCTAAGGGAAATGATATATTTGAATATATGAGTGCTTTTGTTATTTTTTACACAACCTCAAAAAGTTAGCTATGAATAAATAATCTCCTACTGTTTTCTACCAGTCATTGATCTCCCATCAACCATACTATATCACATCTCAGATATGGGATGGATTGTGCTCCTACTATCTTGGAGAGACATTTAGTAAGAGTTCATAATCTAAACGTCAGATCCATGGGTGGAATGGGGCCACACATTATACTGAAAGTGATTCATTTTTCATTCATTGATAACATATGGTAAGTGAAGTTATTTATTAATTTATAAATATATTTACTATAATATTTTTTTATATTAAATAGTCCACTTCTAACTATTATATAATGGAGTTTGAAGATTATAAGAAGATGAATACTATTCCATATAAAAGAGAAATTATAGGTGACAGATAGTCCCATATTGTGGTTTGTAATTTTTTAAAAATTTCAAACATATTATTTTTATTCTTAGTCTATTTTTTTTATATTTTAATTAAATGAATGAGATTGTGATATATCATTCATGAGAGATTCATGTCGAGAGTGAAGAATATTCCAACGATGATTTAGGGTTTTTTGAGGGGCCATAGATACAGTTGTTTTTTCATTTTGTTGAGTAAGGTTGGGTGAACATTGTTGATTAAAAAACTAACACCTATGAGTTATTATCAAAATTCTGTGATGTCATTGGTGAGCTTAAATGGTGGTTGTGGAGAGACTTCATTGACATCCTTTTCCACTGCACAGTATGAGGAGAGGTTGAGAGCTCAGGAAGAGATGATACAATGGATGCAGAGAGAGAGGTAGGGAGAGCATGAGTAGGATTATCAGAGAGATGAGAAGATTTATGAGTATATACAACACATTGAGCACGACGTTGGTTTCGAGTTTCCTTATCCCAAACCTTGGATTCATTATCCTCCACCTAACACAAGTTTATTATCTGTGATTTTGTATTAATTTTTTTTTATTTTTTGATGAAAAAAATATTATGTTTCAAAATGATATACTAATTTTATATATCGTTCTATTTTTTATTTTTATAATTATTTATAATTATTAAATTTTTTAACAACATTATAATTTTTATAATTTTTTATCTTATAAAAATATTTTCAATTTTAATATTTTTTATTTTTAAATTATTAATTTGAGATATTTTGAATTATTTATAAATATTTTTAAATTTTATAATATTTAATTAAATAAATTGTTTTGAATTATTTAAATTTTTTCCAAAATTTTCATTATTTTTAATTTTAATCAATAATTTTCGATAATTTTGTATAATTTTAATTATTTATAATTATCATTAATTTTTTAAATCTATTTTTAAATTTTTTATTTTAATTATTTGTGAAAATATTATTTTCATGTGATGGAATGTTCTTCTATCACAAATAATATCATCTACGATGAACCATCACAATTGTTAATTTGAAAAAGTGCAAACCACAATTACAAATGATATTTCATCATTTGCAATTATTCTCTATTTGTTATTAACAATCAAAAATAACCACAAATGTGACACCATTTTTTCCATGGTGCATTAGAAACAATCTCATGTTGCAACAAAATCATAATCAAAGGGGTAATAATGTAGAATGAATCATAAAGCTCTAGCATAACCTAGGATTGCGGAATCATAAATCAGCAATCATGATCCAACCAAACATACGTTAGTAATTTAGTGTAAACATGAACCTAAGAAATCATAACATATATTCAAGTTAACTACCAAGACATTCATATCATATTAGAATATTTTAACCACTAATTCCTTATAACATAATAGACTAGAAAACATACGATGTCCCATAATATAATGAAATCAAGAGATATAATATTTTATCTAATTTTTTTAGTGATATATAATTCTCATCCCACCAACCAAATTATGATAAATCATATAAATTTGTGTCATATGATCATAAAAACAATTAGAAAAATATCATAAAATACTTAACCTATGAGAATGAAATTAGTTTCATAAAAATCATCAGAAGTTATAAAAATCAATCATCTAGAATAAGTAAGTAGGTGAATTCATTGAAACAAATCATGAGTGAATTATAAGACACATTATATGATATTTTAATAGATAAAAAACACTTTAGAAAAACAATAGAAAATTATTTGAAAAATAAAAATATATATTCTTTATATTATGAGAGGAATTATATATATATATATATATGGTTTGAAAATATGATAATATAAACAAAAAATTATTTGATGAATTTGGAAAATTTATAAAGGAATATTTATAATGAGAACCAAAGAAGATAGTTGGAGAAACTTACTGAGTGTGGAATATAGAGGAGGAAAGAAAATAAAATATTCCTTTACTACTTTTTAGATAAGTAAAATACTTTAGAAAGAGACATTAAGGTTTCATATAATTTTTAAGAATGAAATTATGGAAAAATATTAAAGACTATTGACCTGAAGGATAATGATTCTTAACAGAAAATAATTGATAATGATGGAACCACATAAAAAATCATTTAGTGGTGTTAACAAATAAATGAGGAGGAAAAATTATGAAGATTAGTAATCCTATAAAAATTACCATGGGTGTATAGAATAAATTGTTTTGGGGAAAGAAATTATTGGAAAATTACCCTATGTAAATTTAGACATAGACAATCTCAATTTTGATGAGATTTTGAAAGATAAACCCTTACCTTTACTCACAACTCTTAAAAACATGTTTTGACCACAATTTAATAAAAAAATTATTCATAATCACATAATTTAGATCCTTATCCATATCTATTTCTTTTTATACCATTATATTATAGTAACATAGTATAAATATATATTAGTATTTTATTTATTATTTTCATCATTAAATTCTAGTGTAATCAGTGGCTTACTTGAGTGGTTAAGTCACACTATTATGCTACAAGAAATATTGTTTCACATATGAGTGGGAGTGAATTTTTATAGGTACTATAGTAGTTATATGGAAGGTAATATAGTAGCATTGTTGTACATTGTAGCATGAATATTGTATTGGGGTATTGTAACTACAATATTATTCATCTCTAATGATCTTTTGGGTTACAAAAATGTGTCATTAAATCATAAGGTCCTCTGAATATCAGACAATTTCAAGATATATATTCACCATGACATGAAGAATATTTTATTTTACTATACAATATTGTCCCTAGGATGATGGATTAATGTATTCGATGTCACCAAGAAGAGCTGATCAGACCCAGAACTGAAAGTGGGATATGTCAGAATAGAACTCAGCCTTTTCTGCACTACCTAGATAATTCAAATTTGATAGCAGTGACTGGTGATAATATAGTTTAATATGTGAAAAAGGTTTTAGGGAGGGTTTGTTTCAGTGTAGTTGGGTCTAATAATATTATAAAGCCATTGTGCCTCTTATCCTATGAGGCATGTAATCTTTAGGCCTTATGCCTCTATACATTCATTTCATTTATTGTTTTCCTCTCAAACTAGTTATAATGATGGATGATCACAAAAATAAAAATATGAAATTCACAACCATCATCAGATGAGAGTAGTTTTAATTGTTTCATGCTAGTTTTTCTATGGTAATGTCGATACCAATTCTTTTTAAATTAATTCATCATTAACAAATCATTCAAGGAAGTGGAATAATATTATTATTATGATTCATAGGTTACCTAATTAATTTTATTAATGATTTTTCATTAGATAATAAGAATTGAATTCACAATGCATAAATTTTATTTGATTTTATAAATAGTACACTATATATTATAATAATAATTTATATAATTTTTGACCTTATAGAAACATAATAATAACATAAATTTATCATTAATATCATATATTACCATAATTTATGGTTTGATAACCATTAATGTTGGAAATGATGAATATCATATAACAATGACCATGTAGATGGTTGAAACAACCCTAAAAACATGTTATATTAACGAATGAATAAGAGCACAGAGTTATATTATTATAATATCACTTACATATAAGAATAATTATGTCAATATAATATAATTAGAGTGGTGAATGAGATTTACAAAGAGTGGTGATGAGTAAGTAATTGAGAATGTTTTAGAAAACAAAATACTTACTTTGATGTAATCTACCCTTCCCACAATTGATTCCTCTATAATGAAGGATTTATAATTCTTTATTGGGATAAGATTCTAACAAACATAATATAGGGATCTAAGGGATGAAAATTTGGTTGGTATTAAACACGAAAATAGATGAAAGAATTTTTTTGGAATGGGTACAGGGGTTCAATTTCATAGATCAGTTTGAGCATCATTTTTGCAATTTCTCAATACTTAATGATTAATAATGGGCATTTTTACAAGAAAATTTTTACATTTGTGAAAAAAATGATTATTTATTTTACCTTAATAATTACCTATTATTTTTATTTTTATATGTTTAAAACATCATTTTAAATTATACTATATTTTACTACTTTTACATATTACCAATGTTAATCACTATTCACAGTGGTTACTTATTATTCACAAAAAAATTAAATTGGCCATATTTAAAAAGATTGATGCCTTTTTACAAATATAAAATATATTTTTTCAAATTAATTTTCTAAAAAGTTTAATTTTAATATTACATAATATTAATAAGACATTATGAAAACAACTCCTCATAAATATTTTATGTAATAATTGATTATATTTTACTCATTATCATTCTATATTTAGAGGACTAATGTTAATTATTTATTTTAAGCTAGTAAATTACAAGAAGGCATAATTTATTTATTTATTTTTATATTATTACTTTTTTAACTAACCTTAGAGGTAACCCTTTCATAACACATAGGCTGAGTGGCATAAATAGAAGAACATGACCTAAAGGATAATAGGCCCAGCTACAGTAATATTTCACCTCCAGGGTATCTGAATCAATGATGAATACAAGCTTCTCACCTTACCTAGATGATCAACTAGCATTAACCTATACAAGATACATGGTTCTGGGTACTCATGGAGAATTATATACCCTCTCTTCCTTCCCAATATGGTTATCTCTACTCTAGTGGTTATTATATTTCTCATTCCTCTTATGGGCCATGCATATGATTTTTCTGATATAATTGAAATATAGCCTAAAATCCCTTGTCCCATAGGCTTTAGGAGGGCTAGAGGCCTTGTGGCCTATAGGCCCAAACTAGTGTCCTAATGGAAAAAATCAAATGAATAGTTTGACTCCTATAGTACTACTATATTATCTACTAAAATAATGCTGGAGTAACTAGGAATAACTCCTCCACCATGAATTGATTGTGTATTTCATTTATGAATATTGGGTTTGTAAATTAATTATTTTACATGTTGAATATATGAATCTTAAACAGAATTAATTTCTAAAAAAAATTAGACACTCATTGTAACATTTCATATAAAATACATTATTATATGAATTACTAATGGGAGTGTATATTCCCAAGGGTCATATAAATCTCATATTATGTATTTTTTAGTCATATATAAAACAATACAAACATATTTAAAATTCATTCATCATGTACCTTTATTTATTAATATTTATTGTTATATTTCTATTGTCTTTCATTCTATCAACAGTAATAATTTTTGGTATGATCAACAAGGAAAACCATTGGGATAAATATTTCTTGTTAACGGTACTTTTATTTAATTGTATTTCTATTCATTCCATTATTTTCATATTGAACAATCATTATTCATTCCCAAAATGTATTAGTGTTTATAAAGTATATTAATATTTAATTATAATAAAACATTACATTTGATCATTTTGTTTTAGTGTGTCCTGTAATAAATTTTATTCATCATATTCAAGGAATAAAAATTTAGGATGTTTTATTCTAGCCACCAAAAAAACATCCTAAAATTTTCATTTCATTGTTGAAAATGGAAGAGCGTATTTCTACCTCCTAACATCTTTATGTTCTCGTGTAACTTCTTCAAACATATGATTAATTTATTTAACTGTGACCTAGTCAGTGGTCTAGATTCATATGAATATTTATTCCCCATCCTTGATCTCTATTGTTTTTTCTTAATAAGATAGATCAGGTCCTACTAGTACAACATATTAGTTAAGTACATGGGATGTATAAGGATCTTAATTCATCAAATTTGATACATGAAAAACATCATGTGCATGTGACAGGTTTGGAGGATGTTCTAGACAATAAGATATATCCTTAATATGATTAAGGATCTAAAATGGGATAACGTATCTTGGAATTATATTCCCCTTCTTCCTGAGTCTATTAACCCTCTTCCATTCCTATATTTTATGAAATTCCTTGACTCCAACATTAAACTCCAAATATAATTTATTATTATCTACATAACACTTTTCTCATCTTTATCCCCTCTAATATGTCATTGAATGATTTGAATTTTCAATAACATCCATTAATAAAGGTACAATATCTATAGTTTCTATCTCCTACTTCATCCCAATATGTTGGTCTTTTTAACCACATCCCATAAAGAGTATCAAATAATTCCATTTGAATGATATTATGGAAGCTGTTGTTGTATAAGAAATATTACAGTAAAAAATTATTGTACGAACTTTCTATGAAATCAATTAAATAGGATCTTAGTAAATCCTTTAGTGTTTGAATATTCCATTCCGATTTACTGTTGGTATGAGGGTGATATGTGTTGTTAAGTCTTATCTTTTAACTGACTATTATTGTAAAATTACCTTTAACATCAAGGTAAACCTCATATCTCGATAAGATATAATTAGAATTAGTACTCTATGAAGACATTCCTCAGACATTAAATATGTCTTAATAGTAAGATATAGTGTGGGTTCCTCTCAAATAGAAGTAAAATGTGCCAGCTTCTAAGGGTTTCCAGTAAAAATCAAAATGAAATAATTCCCTTTTATGTTTTTAGAAAGATCACAATAATAAATAGTGATGTTCTATGATTTCCATATGGATATGGTCAATGGTTTCATTATCCCCTTATACATTTATCACTTTTCCTCTACTTACTAATATACCTAGAATCATGATGCCATCTACCCAATCTATCCATTCACATTTTCCCACAAAAAATGAACCTTGATATTTATATACCTCTATATGACTCCTGGATGTATTAATAATGGGGATTTATAAGCATCATCAAATAGATTATTCTAAAATAACAATATTTAAGGGGAACATTAATTTTTTGAAATCCTATAATTCTATAAATTTCCCGGTTGAATGTTGAAATATTTCTATCCTTATTATTTATCTATATATCAACCTTCTATACCTCCTTTATTTTTACATGGATAGATTGTAGAATGGTCATTTTGGAAAGATAGGAATTATCCACTCCACTTATGATTCCTTGATCCATCATTTTTAAATCATTTAGTATCAAGTCTCTTGAAATACTCATTGTAGATTATATAGCATGACCCTTACTACATAATGTAGCTTCAACCTTTTTTGTCATAATCGGACGATAATGTATTGATCAGTCATAGTCCATAATCTACTGCAACCATGTCATTTGGAACTCATTAAAATCATTCAATGTTAATATACAATATATGCTTTTGTGAACAATATATTTATCAAACCATTTCACTTATTGATACTTCCTTTATATCATTAATGAAAATATTACTGTTTGTAACTCTAAATCATATTTCTAATAATTTGTATCATGGATAATTAAATAATGTGATGCATTAGATACCACCTTGTCACTTTTAATACGGATGCACCATAAGACCATCCATGATGCATCACTATATATAAAAAAAATCCACTATAGTGTTTGGTGATTATAGTTTTAATTATAACCTTCCAATAATATTTATGAATTTATATTCATATTATCTATATAGAGGAACATGAATCCCTTCCATTTTATCATGGTTTCGGTATTTGAGAGTGTTGATAGATTTGCTAAAATTAATTAATATTATGCATTCAATACAAGAAACCTATTTGAAACTCTTACAGTGGTCATTTTAGGCTATTTTAAGTCGCCACTATCTTTGAATGATCTACAAATATATCCTCACTTTTAATTTCAGGGAAAATGAATGATACATTCTATATACTGAATTAAAATTTACTAAATTTAATATATGGTTTATCCTTTCTTAAGGTCTTCATCACAATCTTCATTTTATATTCATGTTCTACCTTTTTATTATAAATTATTATTATTTCACCTGTAAATACTACCGTAAAATGATATAAGTAATCTATAATCAATGTAGTCATCAAATATATGGAGATTATAGTTTAATTTTTTTTTTCAAATTGCATTAATATAAATTCATAGTGTTTGTGTCTTGTAAGAAAGGTTTTCTTTTGTATATCATCAGTTTTTAGCATTAATTCATGATATCTATATCAACAACCAATATTTGAGTATTATATAAACACTAACATTTGATCAAACAATTCATTAATACAAGGGATAAGATAATTTTTCTTGATTTTGTTGTGGTTATGTTCATGAATATAAATGGAAAGATGGTTTGTTCAATCGTTATTCATGAAAAATAAAACTGTTGAACCCTTGGTGACGTAGACTAGAAAATAAAAACCATTTCATAATTATCTTTTATATTCATTTTCATTTTTTCCAATTCAATAGGGAAAATTAAATAATAAATCAATAATATGGGCATAGGGTTAAGTATGAGTTTAATGGAAAACCCTACATCATGTGTTTTGGAAGATCATGTAGCTATTGGGAAAATATGTCATCATATTCATAAACAATTAGAATATAGTAAATGTTTATTTTATCCCACATAGTTTGGGATAAATATCCCTCATTATTGTGTATCAAATCCCATGCATGGGAGATAATATCCATAGGATGTTCATATCCATCCTTGCACAAATAAATAATCATGGGTTGATTTGGGACATGAATTGTGAATTAAATATCCCTAAAATTAATATGGGATATATATAGAGAAAGTAAATCCATATCAAAAATCATATCAAATTAAACTAATTGGTTAGTTAAAATATTTTCAGGATGTATCTTCCAATATACCTCAATTGGAGAGGAGTTATAGAATTCAGTTAAAATCATCAAACCATTAGGTATTTTCTGAATAATGAGTGTACTTTCACCAGCCAAATTTATGATTATATCTCCATTCCTATATTAAAACCAAAATGGTTAGAATGAGTGTTAGATAATAATATCAACAGTAAACACTCATATGATAATAAAAATAAATCATATAATGTCCAAAGTTATGACTCCTTTTATTCATCCTTTAATGTTTTTGGTTTAATATATGTCACACTTGGGTCACCCAAAATAAATTTTGGAGCAAAAACTATTGATTTATGTTTAATTTCATCATTCATAATCGTCAAAAAATTATTGAACCCTGCTCTAATAGCAACTGAGATTACCCAACCATAATATATTTACATAATACATCATTATAAATAATTATCCCTAACATATCATAATAAATAACACCTCTTGAACCGATATACATAGGGTATTTGAATATTAGATACATAATTATCTTATTTTACAATGATTCTTCAATATCTCCCACAAATTTTCCCACTACATGACATAATTCAAGGAATATTATATATAATAACTATTATTCATTTCATTTGGAATGGAAATGTATGAAAAGTGTGGGAATATATAATAAATATTTGGTATTTGACAAGATATCAATTATATATATAATAATTCCTGAAGAATTTTAGGAATTCGTAATAAAAAAGAGAACATGAAACCATGAAAAAATAATCATGAAATCATATCCAAAAGATTAAGAACATAGCTTGAATCATAATACATTGGAATAACATAAGAGTGTTTAATTATATGAAAATAATCATAAGACATAGATAAATAAATTTTGATTTCGGAATGGACATAATAATATAAAATCATAACTTCACTCAAGGTTAACAACTAGGACATCATTATCATATTTGAATAAGATTACCTCATATTTTTAATAACTTAATACATAGAGCAAGCAACCCACATCCTATAACATAGTGTTCTCATAAGAAATGACTCCTCTCAAAATTCATTGGAAGGTTTTATAATTTTAGGACAACCCATCACATAATAATAAACCACACATTTGTGTGCGACATGATAATTAAAACATTCATAAATAATTATAAGATAATTAACTCATGATAATGAAATAGTTTTTTAGTAAATCATTAAAATGTATAAAATTAAACTATCCATAGAAATACATCATATGTTTCTATTAAAACCTATCGCCAGTGAAACATAATAATCATTAAAGAATATTAAAATATATGAAATCCAATTTAAAATAACATTAGAAAATTATTTAAAAATTAAGAAGTATAATTTGGATTTTGAACCCCAATATTATAATATAAATAAATTAAAACTCAATTATTTAAACTATATATTAATATACTTAAATAATACATTCCATAATCATGATAACATTTAATGTAATATTTCTAAATAAAACAAATGAAATGGTGGGTGAAAATGACAAAGTGGGGAATGAGGGATAAATGTATTTCATTAAATACTGATTAAATATGATAAGAAATTGTGTATTTGACCTCAATTTATCATTAAAATAGAGTTAATTAAATTATTGAACCTATTTAAAAAATATAGACATGGATAATAATGTATCTCAGTAGAAAAGTACGTATAAGACGTTTCCACTTACAAAAATCTGGTTTGGTGGTCAACAAATTAATTATATTCGAAATAGTAAGAAGGAATGTAAACCCAAGATATATTCACATAGAAATAATGTAAATGGGATTTTATAAAGTATATCATAACTACCCATTGTAAATGTATACACATACAATCTCAAATTTTTTGAGATATTGGAAGAGAGACATATATGTTTTCTCGTGAATCACAAAAATAGGATTTATCCCCTTATATGATCAACATACCCATATTTATATCTTCCTTAATAATATTATTTTTATATATTACCAATTATAATATTACATTAGAATCATTTATTACATATATATTAGTTTGTTATTGATTATTTTAATAATTGGATGTTAGTTTGTACTAGTTCTTGATATAGTGATGTTGAACCAAATAATTTATTAATTTGTAAATCATTACATGATTATTAATGGTAGAGTAATTATATTAATTTTATTGCTTAAATTTTCCTATGTCCATTTTATGGAATTCATGGGTATGGTTAGTAAGATATAGAAATCACAATTCATACATTTAGTTTGATTTTATAAATAGTAAAAGATATATTCTAGTGATAATTTATTTTAGTTAAAACCTTAAATTAACAAATTCATAACATATATTGATTTTTAATATATAATATTACCATAATTTATACATTTATAACAATTCGTGATGTAAATGGTGAAGATGATATAACATTGTTCATGCAGGTGGTTCAAATGACCCAAAGAGGAAGATGCTATACTAATGAATAAATAATAATGTGAAGTTATATAATTATAGTCTAATTTTTATAGAATAATATATATGTAAATATAAAATAATTATTATGTTTAATGATATTTATAGGGTCTTATTTTTATAAGTTAGTTGAAACATATTGAGAAAAACAAAAGTCCTGCTTTTATGGAATCACCCCTCGAAACATCTTCTTTAATAATAAAGTATGCAGGCCTATCTGTTACACCATAATCTAAAAATAACGATATATGAGAAGAGGAAAACATATTACATATTAAATATGAAAACAATGTATTTAATTATTTTTGAATGAGAAGATGATGGGTCTTTTTATAGGAGAGTTGGATGAAATTTTTACAATTTTTCATTACATAATTGTTATGAAAGGTCATTTTCATATGAAATGTATCCCATAATGAGAAAAAGGATTAGTATAAAGACCATTATGTTATTTTTTATAAATTTTATACCATAATATAACCATATATTATATTTTTCCATATTGACTATTTAGCAATGTGATTCACTATTTACACCAGAAATTTATTTTAAAAAAAATTAAATTGACCCTATATCTTAATTTAAATGACTTTATTCCAAAACAATAAATCCATTTTATAAAATAATGTTTTGAAATATGTGTATTTTTTACCGTTAAATAAGATACATTATTCTTTAGTAATATTTTATTTCTTGAATAATAGTATTTTTTTAATGATGGATTATATTTTATTTATTATAATTCATTATTTACTTATTATATATTAAATAACTGTTGTAAATGTTTAATACATGATATATAATACATTATTTATTTAAAAATTTTTATTAGATACTCATTGTAATTATTTATAATTACTCATTTGTTATATGCCTTCCCAATGGCCATATATATTTCCAATAGTCATGTTAACCATTTTAACTCCAATATATAACCTTACAAACTCATTTAAAATTCATGAATCCTACTATTTCATATATTTCTCAAAAAATATATAATATTTATAATGTTTTCATTCGATTCATATTTATAATTGTTAGTATGATCATTAGGGAAAATAGTGAGGATGGACATTTCATGTTCATGAACTTTTTAACAACTATTGGTTTTATTCAAATTTTAATTTTCATAATAATGTTTTATATTTAATTATAATAATATTTTAATTTTTATTAGGTATTTTAATGTTTTATCATAATAAAATTTTTAATTATTTTATTTTAGACCAGTGTTTTTTATAAGACAATCTATTCGATATATTTAAAGAATACAAATATAGGGTGTTATAATATATTGATGGTGAACCTAGGATTAAGGATCATATATGTGTGTGTGTGTGTGTGATGTGATTATATTCCTTAGGGCCATTTTTTACATTCTTTTCTAGGTGGGATAATAAATATATGGTGAGGGTCCAAATCCATTTAGTATGTTTTAATGTGTTGTAGATGTTTTTAGAAACTATGTTGTAGTAGTATGTGGTATGTGATATTTGATCACAATGCTAATTGTTTGGCTTACGTGGTTTTCTATTTTGAATATGTGACGTCTATTGGTAATGATAGTAGTTTACGAGATGAGAGTCCATATCAGTGGATACATTAAAATATATATTGCCTATGAGTGTAAAATGGTACCCAACTGATCTAGGTTATGGTGGAGGAGTGTTCCTAAGGGTGTAAACCCAAGGAACATTGATAACACCTTTACTTATATGGTGACCCAACCAATGAATAAACATATTGTTGTCCTTATGGGCGTAAATATTAATAGAGATATTATATTGAGTTCCCTACGGATATATTTCTATATATTGAAATTACATTGAGGTCCCAATTTGTGGAAAATATCTTGTTTTCATATATAGTATGATGATATTATAGTCAGGTCCCTACGAGTGTAAAACTAAACGAGGATATTATAATGTGGTATATGTAACTGTAAATCTATTCATTAAATTATTTTTTATTTGTGATATTCATTTTTGATGCGATTATTATTTTTTGTTGTGTGATAGGGGGAAGTATCATGGTATGGAAATTGAGATGTTTATCATTAATGTTAGGGATGGTGATTAGTGGATGAACAGGAGGATTAATGTTTGACTGATTGTTTTCTTTTTTATACTTACATGGTTTTATTATTATGCTTCATTAATATGGACATGTGATTGATACTAAGAGGAACCTATTGAGTATATTTATATACTCACCCTTTCAATATCTATAATATTTTTTATATTATCTGAATTGAGTTGGTGGTGGCGTATGGTGACCATTAGTATGAACATAGGGAACATATTAGAGTTTGTTATTACATTATAACTTTCATGATGTATAATGATGTGGATAGACATGTGGTTGTATTACCACTTTTTTATTGATTTTTTATGATACTACATGTTTTGATATATATTTTTCATTTTTTTGGTTAGGAAATGTGTTTTAGTAGTGATAATTTTATGGGATATCCATTTATAATTTGAAATCCCTTCCATATATGTGCAATTTTATACCTTTTTTGCTAGTCCCCAACACCTGGCCTACTGAAGTTGGGATTATGTTGTCAAACTCAAGCATATATTTGGCTAAGGTAGAGTCTCAATGGAAATTGTTCATGATAGAATGTTGTCAAATAAATTGTTATCGAATGAATTTTAGATTAGTAACTAGTTAGGTATTCATGGATAGTAATGATACAATACTACATAAACCTAGTATGTAAAGTAAAGTAAAGAATCCATATTAACCAATAAGTTTCTGTCTGATCTATGGGAATAATTTTTGTCCTATGTATCAATATATATGGAATAATATATTTATTATAGGGTACCATTAATGTTGTATAAAATAGTGTGTGTTAGATATACGAGGATCATGCTTCAAAGACATAAGGCAAGGGAATAATAGGGGGTAGTGTTAAATTTAGTGCTGAGGTTCACAACGGTTGTATGGATTTTATCAGGTTTATTCCTCCTTGGAATGGCAGTATATAAGAATATTCATTCAAAAAATAAATTCATGACTACTAAATCTTTTGGGATGAGTTTATCGTGGGGGTGGTACTTGAATTTCATATAAATCCCATGATACACCTCTCTAGTGTGAATATATTATGTCATAAATGGGGAAATGTTTAGTAAATAACATTGTTTTCATGAAGGGTTTATTTTATTAGGAGATGTCAAGTGGTGTGGTTTTATTAATTGTATATTCATAGGATATGAGGAAAGTTTAAGATGTGGTGAATTACTATCTTTGAAATAGTGGTGTAGGGTCTAGGTGGGTGTGTGATATATATATATCTCATTTTTTGTTTGTTTGTTTGTTTTTTTGTGATTATATTCCATAAGACCCTTTTAGTTTTGGGGGACCATGTTGTAGAGTAAATGGATATTTTGGGTTTGGATTCATTTTTATGATTTGAAAATGATGTGGGTGTAGTGACTAGTTAGGTGGTAGTAGTATTTGGCATGTGATATTGAGGATTATGCGGATTATATGGAAATACATGGTGGATATTTTATGTGTGGTTGTGATGATATAAGTCGATGAGATGTATCTAAGGGTAGACATTGGGTAATATGGTGTGAGTCCTATATATTGGATAATTTCCCAACTAATGTAGATTTAAATAATAGAGATTCAATGTTGGTGGATACCTTAGGAATAGTGAGACTCTATAATGGTTGACATCAACCTGGTTGATGAATATATATATATATATATAGAGATCCTTATGGGTTGACGACTATATGAATATATCATAGTGAGTTCCCTTTAGGTATATAGATTCTTGGTAATATTATAGTGAGTTCCCTATGTGTGGATGTCTATTTGGTTTTTGAATTAAAATAAAGACATTAAAGTTATATATCAATATGTTGGTAGGTACATTATATTAATTCATTGAGGTACCTACTAGTAGATAGTTATTTCTTCATAGGTGGTTATTTGTGATTTTTATTATTAAAGTGGTGGTTATGTGTTGATGTGTAATAGGGAAAAGTGTTGTGGTATGGAAATTGAGAATACTATGAGATATTATATGGATGAGAATTAGAGGATAACCATAAGGATGGATTGTTGTATTATTTTTTTGTTTTATTTAGACATATATGGGACTATTGGTAAAATTCTTTTACATGGACACATGAGAGTTCCTTGGAATAACTTACTGGGTATATTTATTTTCTCACCCAACTTAATATATTATTTTCTCATATCATCATTATATAGTTGGTTATTGTGTTGGAAAACCATTGCTATAGACATGGTAGGATTTTTGTAGTTTGTTTTTTTATTATACCTTAGTTGAGGTATAAAGAAGGTTATAGACATATAGCTTAACTGCAACATGTGGATTTGTTTTATATTTCAGGGAATGCAATTTGTTACATTATACATGTGTTGTGGTTCAAAAAATATTTATATCAATCTTGGTTTTATGGAATTTGTATTTATAAAGATTAATATCTTCTATATGTGTGTGTTATTATACCCTTGGTGCTAATTACCAATCTATGGAAAATTAAAGGTATTATTCAGGGATTACAAACAAACATGTTTTACTATTAAGTAGATTATCATTGAGAATGGGTTGTGAAAGAATAGTGTCATTGTGACTGTTTAAGGATAGATTTTCGAGTATGCACTTGTGAGGATTTTTCAACACTCATCATATTACATGTTATGGATTTGTTTAAATTTTTTACCAAACCATGAGGGATTCAGTTATTTTTTTCTATTAGAGGTGTTTTTATATGTTCACTTTCTATATTTAATGATTCAACTTTGGTTGAGGATAAACATTTAATGTACGTAAAATATTATATCACAATAGGAGTCATTATAGTGTGGCAACATGTTCTATATGATTTAAAAAATTGTATCTGGTGGATTTCTAGGCCACAATGGGGGTTATTGGGCCTTAAAACTTCTATTTAAGAATATATTTTATAGTTCAAGGTACTGTCAAACCGAAATAAGGTGGGTTGTGATGTGAGGCCATGAATTTTGTATAGGAATTGGTTTTAAAATGTTGGGATGGTTCATTCCACAATGATAAGGATTTCACTATTAATACCTTGGTCATGATTAAATGTGTGTTTTTGTATTTTTAGTAAATATTAATAAGTGGAATTGTGTTTTCTCATTAATGGTTAGGTAATTGTGGGTGACTAGGTTTTAATTTATAGTTCTCATGTGATGGGTAGTTCTATTTTTCACTGTAAGGACACAACATAACATGTTGTTATGTAGCTATCACGAGGCTCTAGGTGGAGACATCACTTTATGACAGAGGGTGGTTATGCCAAAATGGTCCCTTATTCTATTTTTAGCAATGTTTTAAATTGGGGACCACTCAGGATTTAGGGTTTAATCGGTTTAAGATATAGGGGAGGTCATCACTATTGTTACCACTTCATAGTGTTTTACTGATTTCATATATTGAGGTTAGGGATATATTTCATTCATGTTTGAGTTTAAATATCTCCCCTCTATAACTATTCTTGTTTTAAACCACCATTTTTTCTGCTTTGGTGTATTTTGGATTGGGTTTTAGTTTAGATTCCACAAGTGAGTAATGTAATCATGTCAGAATGATGGGGATTTGGAATGGATTTTCTTGACTAAGCCCTAGAAGTATGATCTATTGTGGAGAAACATGGTTTCACTTATGGTTGGAGATTCCTTTCTTTTTTTTCCCAGGATTTTTATGATTTGGTATGATAGTAAACATTTTTTAGAAATCAATTTGGATTTTTTTGTTTAATAGGTCTGGGTGGATGTTAGAAGTGGATCATACCCTTTTTCTCAAGGATTCAAAAAGGATATGTTTCCCAAAGATTTTACCTTAATTATTAATAATTGTAAAAATTAGAAATTAATTATCTAAATTTCTTATATTTTAATTTTAATTGATTAAATAGAATTTTGGAATAGTTTGGGTATCGTGGATGTGGATGGTGTTGGAATATTACTTTTTCATGGATGGGTTAAACTTTTATTGAGGTGTTAACATCATTTTTTAGTTTTTTGGTCACTGATATAAGTCATTTAAATGGTTTTTTATATAATTTTTGTATTGTATGTCTTGGCTATTGGGGGAAAGTGACGTGATATTGTTCCATAGGATATTTCTATTGTGTAAGGCATTACTATTGAGTTATATCTTCTATAATGTATCCTCATGTGTTACGTATTATTGTTTACGATTATGGTCATGTATCCTATGTGGTATTCTTGATTAATGATGAATTTTAACATAAGATGGGTTCCCGTTGTTTAGTTGCACCTCTAGAAATGTAGGGCTTATTTGGTATGTAATTCTAACATAGAATGATTCTATGTACTCTAACTATGGACATTTCGTTGTTCTCCCCATGTTATGCCAGAGGTTCATGCATATATAAATATCATGGAATGAAACTAGCATCTATTTATCTATGTATAATTTATTTAATAATGACATTTAGGGTTATGATAGGAATTTGAAATAATATAATTTTTTCTATGATTGTTTATGACTATGTTATTTTAATTGATGTGTAAGAGACCATGTATTTGAAACTCAATGTGGTGTTTTTCAGTATATATCATGAAATAGTGAACCTTTAAAGGTTCCTATTTTCTTTTTATTAAGGGATGAAGTTTACATTAGAATAATATTGAGGATTTCACTGTAATAGGGTATCTTTTTGTCCTTATATCATGTTGGAATTATTATATTTGTTTGAGAGGCTTGGGCATCCCACCATTATGTTTTATGGGTCAAATTGGAAGTACATTGGATATTTGATTTTTGTAAAGGGGTTAGGAGAATTAAACACAATATTATATTTATCTTATATAGTGTTGGAAATCAATCAAAAATTATTATTATCCATTTTTAAAATATTAAATGAGTTTCTATTGTGCCTATATATGGTATCCACTAGGGGATTCCTTTACATATTTATACTAATATTAATATTATATATACAGAGAAGCTATGTTCCAATAATATATTTTGAGATTGGGATGAATTTCAAATTTAAATTGGTGTTTCCTTCGCTAAGGGGTGATATTTCCATTATTTTAAAATCACCTACAGTATGGAATGGAATTCCCATTGTGTTATTAACTATGGTATTGGATATAATTCCCATTAACCTTATTGTGTTTATAATGATGGATGTTATGAACATTATGTGATAAGATGGTTTCATGATTTGTTATAACCATTATTGTTCATATTTTTAGTGGGATGTGTTACACACATGATAATAGAATTAAATTACCACGTATTCTGGTTATTGATTAAGGCATTGTATGTAATTACAATTTTACTTCATTGTTATTATATATATGGGAAACAATTCCCACTTTTGTGTGTTTTTATATTATGGGATGGCATTCTATTAATTTTTTTTTTTAATATTAAGGGATTCTATGATCATGTATATGTTATTTCCTAATAGCGAGGCACTGGAAAGATATTATTAATAAGGGACACACAACCCTGAGAGAGAAGAACATCCATGACATTTTTGATTATGTATGCACTTACCTGATAAGGATACACTTCACTAATTGTATTGGTCCTTGATAGGGTTTCACTCCCATTATATTATTAATAAGGTATGAATTACCCTGATATTGATTATGTGGGTTGTGCCTCACTAATATTACAAATGATGGATACACTGCCCTGATGTTGATAAATAGGGAAGAACATCTCTAATAGGTTCACACTACAATAATATTATTGAGGTGTTACACACTACTCTAGAAATGTCTATGAGGGATAAAACCCCTAATATTTTTCAGGACGGATACGTTGTTCTAATATTTTTTATTGGATATCACTCTCATGTTATACCTAATTTTTAAATTAGGTTAATCCTAACCCTTGGATATTATATATGTTAAGTTTAGATAGTAACCCGATATTGGATAACATGGTTATGATTCATTCTTCAAGGTGGATTCTAAAGTACCCTTGGTATGTTAGGTGTATGCATGTGATTATTTAATGTATTCCTATTTTGATTAGTACCTTCATGTAAATTTATAATATTTTTTATTTGGTATAATGTATGAGGTGGCCAACTATGTATTATACATACACTCAACATGTGAAATATGTTTTTTTATACATACCTTATGGTTGACATACAGGTTCATGTGATAGACCCATTTTATATTGGGGATCCTATAGATCTTAGCGAGAACATGGTGAAAAATTTGAGGTGATGTTGAAAAGTATGTTTGGGTCTCCTTTTATTATATTTAGTTTTATTTACTCTATTATATATTATCATCCCATTAGGTGGTCCTAAATTGATGTATGACTCTGTGAACTACATGTGTACTTTTCTTTATAGCATGATGAATGATATTTGTTATGTTTTTAATTATAGTGTAAATCTATTCTTATAATATAATATTTACCTTTTAAAATACATTCATCTATTTACTTGTGATATTCTATTACAATATTGAGGATATAATCTCCTGATATGGTACTAGAATTACCTCTTTTATATTTGGATGCCTTTGGTATATGGGGAGGTAGTCTTAAACTCATATGGCACCACCAGTTTATTCATATTTCAGTAGGCTAGATTGGAATATTACAGATTACATGGGTGGTAAGGTAGAAGTATTAATTGGACCATGTATGCAACGTAGACCAACAAAACCATTTTTATATTGAATATCTCATTTTATTTAAAGGTGTAATATGTATCTCAAAATATCAATACTTTAGTAATAGAAGGATGAATTATGGGTATCATGATAGGTGTTGATTCATACATCATATAGTTTTAATTCATAATTATTTTTTCTGTGTTATGTTTGGGATGATGATCCCTATGTCGGTGAATTGTATGGAAGTATGGTTAGAAATTATTTATATATATCATTGTGATGAAATTGATTTAGGTGTGTTTAGTAGTTTCTGTTTTATTATATTGTCATGATGTTTAAAAAGAGGTTGTTTCGAAAGCACCTAAGGTTGGGTGTCAATGAGTAAAATCGAATGATAGATAATTTGGAAAATATCCATGCCTGAGTTCCAAAACCCAATGTTATCATGTTTAGTGTTTAATACAACTAATTTGTTCCCGAAAAAATGTAGATTTGTGCTCAACACTCAATTGTGGGACGCATATTATGGTAGCATAATCGGTGACATATTAGTCACTATTTTTTCTTATGTAATCTCCCAATAGCTTCTACATATAAATGACCTATGGTACTTCTTTACAAAGGCAAGAAGCCAATGAGATTTTGTACCAATGACTCCTAGACATTCTCACTGATCAAGAGTATGGGACATTGATTTTATCTCACCTATTTTGGTGAAATATTTCCTACTTTAGGACTCCATTATATAAGTAAGATATATTTATGAATCTAGATAAAATCAAAATATAGTACTAATCCCCCATGTGCCAATGACCTAATCAAAACCATGTGTTAATGTGACAACCATGTGCATCAGAGGTTCCCTATAAATCCCTTATTACACCATGTTGTCCTATTTTATAATCAAAACATGGAACTCTATATCATATCACTATCGAGGGAGATTCATGGTGTTTTTGAGTTGGTTTGAGTCTCAAATTGGAGTCATATGAATCCTATGAAAATAGAAATCAGAACCAATGTTGTTTAGTTCTATTTAAACAAGATCATTGTGAATTTAAGGTCCGGTGACAAGTACTGATCCATTCAATTTAATATTACGTGGTATAGAAAACAATGAAATATATGTTTATCAATGGTTGGGGTGTGGATTATTCATGAGTGGCCCTATATGGTTGGTATCAGAGGGAGTATTTCCCAAAAAGTATGAATTTGTTTCATAAAGAATATGTATTTTTAAAAGTGAACCCCTTTTATAATATGTTTTAATGTAGGTGACATATTGTAATTTTGAAGGAATAAAAGTCTCTAAGTTGGGACATGGTTAAATTAAGTAATATTCTATGATAGAATATGGTATGTTGGGAATATATCCTTAGTGGAATGGACTTCTGGACTCACTATAATATATCCACGAAAGGGATAGAGGTAAATGATATCATGAGGGATATGACTAATGATACTGATAATGAAATTTTAATGATCCTATTTTTTTAATGTAGGAATGCATTGTATATATCAAATCTTGATTGGAAAAATTTTTGGTTCCGTTTGAATAACATTAATTAAGTCCATGTGATAGAACTATATCATGTAGTTTAATGTTAAGCTGTATAAACATCTATGGGTAAGATTATATATGAGATATAGGGGATTATCCTTGGAGAGACATCCTATGTATCCAATGAAAACATGAATAAAAATCCCCATAGTTCTAATATTAAGATCATATGTGTTGTGAAGTTTATGATAATATAATTTTGAGTGGGCTTTATACATATCAGGCTCCTGTAAGATGCTTCATTGAGAAAATGTCCCTTTCAGGAGAAGGAGGTTATAGTTGGTACTTACTTATAAGGGAGGGCATGTTAGATTAATTTTAATCATGATAAATGAATGATAATTATAATCCTATAATCTAATTTGATTCATAATTTGTGTGAGAATCAAGAGATATCAAAATATCAGATGCATTGCATGAGAGTGTAAGATTGAATCTATATGGGGATTATAAAGTAAGGATTCTTTATGATGCTTTATTTAGAGTATGGAAAATTAAAAAAGACATAGTGGGGGCTTATAATTAAGAATGATTCTCACAATTGGGGTATTATTTTATGAGGATTACACACTAAGGCTAAAAAATGATCATGGATGTTATGGACAATATGGATCTATAGGACAAGGGATGATCTTTCATAAAATATATTATAATGTGAAATCTATATGGGGGTATCAAGGTCTACATATAGAATATAGTCATGTGGAAATACCGATGGATATATTTTATATATAGATATATGTTCAAAAAAATACATATGACATATCCAGATTGAAATAGGGATCAGAGTAATCATAATTTTTTTGTTCTCTCTATGCTGATGGGTAAGGAAATATGATTACACTCATTGGGATATTGCCTCATGATATTAGGAATCCTAAAAGTACTAGTGACATATGACAAGGTGATATCATGTATTTTTGGAACCAAGTGTAATATTTCAAATCAAGGTTTATTAAGGATCGATCAAGGCTTGCACCTCGGTGATGCTCATATTATGGTTAATCCAAGATAAGCATATGGGTTTGTAAACATGATGCATGATGAAGCCGAAATGAGGCATATCAACATTAGGTGTTCTGGGGAATGGTTAGAGATTACAAATAATAGGATTCTTCTATATGGGCACACTCCTCGTCTATTGATAGATTAAGAAAGATTATATTATCATTGTAGAACGTGTCCCTTTCAGATTGAGTGTGAAAGGGATTACACCATGTGGATGCCCATTTCATACATTCATTACCTGTCCTCTGATAAACAAAATTTTATTGACCTTCAATGGTATATTATCATGTACACATATGGAATAGAGGCCATTTTGAGGGCATACCACAAGAGAACTCCCCCACCTCTCTAAAAGGGTTATGATATTTCATGTCCAAGTAGGGGTCATGTGATCACATTACCTTAAAGAGGTAATGCACTAATAAGTGGGTCAAAGAAGTAAGGTTCATAAAAGGGGGATATGACCAAGGCTCATATAAACAATGATTCACAACCCCTAAAACATGAATACTTCCCACATGAAGGGGGACCATTCCCAAGGATTCGTATATGAGTTGTATAGACTAAGGGTACATGGTCAAGAGTGGGAGGATAATTGGGCGTGAGGAAGGAAATATGAAACGAGTGCGCATGTTAGGTTCACATGAAGGAATCAAGTAACAGATGGTTTAAATGATTAATATAATTCACATGGATGCCTATTCATTGACACCGTAGAACTTGTAGCATAACCAGGGTCACATGCATGAATGTGGGCACATGGTCCAAGGCCGCATAAAGAAGACTACATGATGGAATCACGTGTGTCCACTTCTTATGAGTATACTACCTAGGGAATCTCTACATATGTGTGATACATGGGGGTTGGGATTCATTGAGATGTTTCCCAATTGATTTTTTTCATGAGGAAGACAAAATAAAATAAACAATTCATGAGATCATGTAACAATGTTGAGGTCATGTAACCACCTGATTACATGTAGGGTTTATCAAGAGAGAGGTATTTGTAAGCTAACTCCTCTCCATAACTCCCCTTTCTAATAGTTTCTTCCACCCTCTCCCGTTCTAATTGGAATTGTACTCTTTAAACCCCGCCCGTCTTATATTATCCATCTTTTTAGGGTTAATTTTTTCTTCTAAATTGGTTCTGTGGAGTTTTTTAAGAAAGGGGATCTAGGATTTATATATCCTTACAAAACATAATTCCATGAATAGTTTACAAGGTGGGGGATATATTAATGCATATGTCGGGGACTTTTCAACAATTAGAAGATCCACAAGAGGGGCATGTGACCTATTTGACATCACATGATCACATGTCACTACCACTATAATGTGATCATTGGAGGAATTTATTTACTAATAGAGGTCACAAGCAATCATATCATATACATCCTTTATCGTATGATCAATATGGGTTTAGGTGATTGTGAATATTGAGCCACCGCATGAATAAAAGATACCATGAGACACTTTCATCAAGGATAACCTCATCTAAATTGATGTCATGAAGCTATGTAGGTCCCATTATCATGTATCCCTGAGAGGATTACTTTCTTCATACTTCCCTTTTGACTGGTACTCATTCCATTGTAAAACACATAAATACATGATGCATATTGCAAGCATGGAGGTTTCATATTATTTTCATCCCCATGACCTGTAAAATAGATGTGGATGGATCAATGATTGTAAACTACTAAGGCTAAGAACCATCAAAAACTATAATTAGGAGGTTGAAGATGGTATCGTGATGTTATACGACTCATATTAGCTGGACTATACTATGTATGTTATATACAAAGTATTTTAAATATGGGAACAATATCATGCAGTTAGCTTTCCCACATTAGAAATAAAAATTATTGGCCCGCTATTAATAAGAAAACATGTTCCATGTTCTGTATAGTTGAGAAAATTTAGGTCCATAAGGGATTCTACTAACATTTCCCCTTGTCGACACCTCCTCTACGCTACTATCCCAAAATGTGTCTATTCTCCCCTTATGTGTGTTCATGTGTTCATGCACACCCCCACACATCCATTTATGGCTAGTCATGTTGGATCCTAAGCATGATCGAGGAAACTCCCATATATTTCTAGTCTATCTAATTGTCTGGCCATCCATGTCTTGAAATTTTTTTACTAAGAATAACCATATTACATAGAAATTATTCTATGTAATATTAGTAACAAAATTATCACATTAAATTTTACATCAATGCCAAAATAATATATTTAAAACATCTTAATATTATAAAAATCAATCATATATTAAATTATAATTTCACATGCCTCTTCATAATTCCTAAAAAACACTCTCAAAATCATTCATTCCATAAATTATTTTTTCAATGTATTTAATTTTCTCCAATCTCCCATAGAAAATTATATAGAACACATTTAGTGGTGCCAAAAAAATGACCTCTTTAGAATTTTATTAATTTAGAATTGAATGAATTCAATTTTAAGGTAAATCTGGGTCATCATTCTAAATACATGGATGTCTAACATATTTTGTACGGGATTCAATGAGAATATCTTACAATATTAGTGTGTCGCCTCAGGGATTTTACTTATCACCATCAGAGTATTCACAACTTCTGGAATTTTTATTATTAAGAAGAATGATCTTTTTTCTGAAAAGACATCTTAAATTGTTCAAGGAAAAATATCATGATAGAAAAGGTATTTGTATGTAAAATAATTTTCTACTAGATCCATGATAAGATATATAGGAATTGATACATGTGATGTAATTGAAGGAATTAATCCACTCATAGTTCAGATAATTGGATTATTATGCAAGTCAAACCCCTGAATAAAGGGATATAATTATCATAATAGGTCATTGTATGAAGAAATGTATGTATAAAATATCTTATATAGATCTACATCATAAAAAGGAGAGAGAATTTCAACACATTATGATGGAATCATGGGCAGGGACACATTTCATAGTGGTGATATTTCATAGATATGACTCTCATTCCAAATTGGTAGGCCAAAAAGTGTATGATGGTTTAATAAGTTTATGATCATATTGGATTTACCAAGTATCATATGGTTTCAAGTCATTTGGGCACTACATACCCCCATATGGGTGCTTAGGAATAGTGATATGCTCTAATTTTTACCTAGGTGGGTGGACCTTCCTAGAATAAATTGATTTTTAGGGTCAAAAAATGTTCCCTACATGATTTTTTTCTTTTATTTTCAACATAACGTTTTCTTGATCCATTTAAGGTCAAGTTTAGTTGGAATTTAAAAAACATCCACTTTTACCACACTTTATATGTTTTCAAGAATTCATATTTTATTCATTTTCTGTTTTAATGGTCAATTTTTCATTGATCGCACAATGTTCATGTCTGGAGATAAGAGACCAACTTCTTCTAGAACAACCTTTATATTTTATCAATACAATGAAACATCTCTTTCGTTAGTGAGATTAAGTTCACACTAGATGGACTAATTAGTAGTTGATGTTTAAGGTTATACATTTTAGAACATTTTATTAATTTAAGTTATTATATACTAGACAATATGTTGTGGTAGTTTTTGTCATATTTCTAAAAAAATATGTTAGTTTAGATTATGTTTATATATCTTGGACCATATATATGTTTAGTTTTTGTTAATATATATTGGAAATTATGTCAAGAGAGAAATATTTTGTCTTAAATGTTGGACTCATGGAAAAGTCAAATCATGTATCAAATAGCTCGAACTGGGTATGGATAGATGAAATATACTTGTCAGGAATACTTTTGAATCACTAAGGGTTAATGGTTAAATATAAAATTCCATTAATGATCATAGAGATCAATTTAAAATTTCAAATGAAAAATATCCCTTAGGTAGATGTGTCAAGGGATGTTATACTAGACCTAATATGAGATTATATCCATTGTCCATCAGAAGGGTCCCTTGAATCTGTATACACCCATTACTAAGGGCCATGGATGATTTATTGGTGGATTCAGATGATCTAAACATGAGGTGGGTCATGGGGATGAGTATTCAATAAGGGGTATAACATCATTATTCCTTTCACAAACCATATAGGATTATTATTCAAGAAGGTTCCTCTCACACTAGATCTTTTATTTATTCATGGTGGATGAATATTCAAGAAGGGTTCTAGAACAAGTCATTATTTCATCAATAGTGGTAATGGTATATAGTGATGTAACTTCAATGATGTTAAATCCACTTAGATAGTTATATCATGGGATTTGTAAATTATACTAAAAAATTACGACCTGATGATTTTGAGATGGGGAAAATAAGATTTGGGATACTCAAGAATCACACGAAGGTGATGAGTTTCACTATGATTTTGTCAAGGAATATAAGGATCATATGTCCATTTAAAAAAGAAAATTCAAGTCTTCTTAATGCGTCAAGGGCCCTTATATAGATCCAACTCATGCATAGTCAAGTAGAGTGGTCCCTTGATGTAGGAAACACTCCATACAAAGGTTTAGGGAATATTTTTTAGGATTAAAAAACATGAGAAATAAAGTAAGGTATATAGAAAGGATATCAATGGAGGGTTATTGAAACCTAGATGTAGTTTGTATAGTGAGGGCTATGTGTTGCCTGAAATGATTGTGGTTTTGATTTCCCATATAGATTATATTGGAAAACATGACATTCAGTTTGAAAGGCCAAATCAGGATATATGTAATCACTGGTAGGGGGAGGGGAGGAATCATTGATATGTTTTTATTTTAAGTTTAATATGTTATGAAATAACCTTATTATCCTATTATATATATATATATATTTCTAGAAAAAACATAGAATCACCATAGGAGAACGAGAATTCACAAGGATCACTACTCAACATGAGTTTTTAGCCCTTTCATTGGATTGGAAATAAGGTAATACCCCATAATCTAATAAATAATATTATTATTTTTGTGGCTATAACAAGAATGGAATAACATTAAAATTGTGTTTCACTATTATCAACACGATAGTGAATGTGATTTCTGCAAAAAAATTTATGTAATAATGATTTTGTAAAAACATCAAAAACCTTCACCATTATACTTAGAATGTTTTTTCCAAACTTCTTGTACAATCTTCTTCTTGCAAAACCCTTATTCATTACCATCTTAACTAGTATTAAAAAAGAATTTACTTATTAATTATCTATTTCAAATTTTTCTATTTGATCCTAACTTTTTCCTCATCCAAGATACTACTTGACTTTTAAAAACTAATCAAAAATATATTTTTGATGTTCATATAGAATTTATATCTGAAAAAAATTCTTCATAAATTTCATATTTTTTTACAAAATATTAGTGAAGAAGTACTCTCACTTATAGACATTATAATTGTTTTTTGAAATATAAAAGGCAGGAACATTATTTTATTGTTCTACTTCAATGAAAACACAAATTTTATAACTCTTTCTCAAATAATTAGTAATTTGAGATATTTAAAACCTTCCTTAAAACATCCTTTAAATTTTGTGATATTCAATATTTTCCTCCATGATTTTCATAACAATAAAATACCATATCATTATGATAACATTTACTATATTTGTGAATTTTTCATAAATAAAATCAATTCATAAAAATATTTTCCATAATGTTTTTATCCTGAATATTTCTTTCCTAAATATATTATTCTTAAATGTTTTCAACCTCTATCGTTCAATCCAGAATCTATCCTTCTTAAATCATTCCATCCTAATTATATCCAGCATTAATATTTCATTCATGAATCATTCTATAAGTAAATTATCTATTTATTATTCTAATATGATTTATTTTCAATCATGATTTTATCAATGGTAAAATTTCCTATCTATAATTTTCTTATCCTGAAATTATGAGCCCAAAATTTCTCTGTATAAAAATTCCGCATATGGTATTTTCATATCTTAATGTTTTATGTTCGGAGTTTCTATGTACTAAATTATTTATTAAAATTTCTATTATTCGAAAAAAAATTCTATATTGTAGACATAAAAAATATAAAGAATAAAATTTGTAAAAATGTAACTTCAAAACATCGTAAAAAACATTCCACAGCTAATTTTTTTTCAGACATTGTAGACCTAAACAAAACTATCCCCATTTATTACAAATTCATGGATCATAAAATTTTGTAACTCATGATGTTTAAAAGATTATGAATTTAAAATCATCAATAGATGTTGTGTTTCACCACCTTCTAATTTCTATAATGTTTTCTCATAATATTTGTATGGATACATTTTCAAATAATTTTCGACAATATTTTTATGAATACATAGTTCAATATGTTCGCCTTCTTTATAAAATTTCCTCAATATTTTCCACAAATTTCATAAGGAAACTTAAAATTATATTTTTCACAAATTTATAAAGAAAATTGCATCGTATATTTTTTTGAAACATTCTTTATAAATTACCATCCTTTCTTTTATCTAAAATTTATTACGAAAGGTTCATATCGTCTTTTAAATGAACATATTAAGGAAACTCCAAACTATGTTTTTCGAAAAAATTAATAAGGACATTTTATCAAATATTTTACCCTAAAATATCTTATGGTGACATCATATGATATTTTCAATTATATTTCATCTCTATCTGATTGACCTTATAAGAAAACCTTACAAAGTGACGTGGTTTTTTTAATGATAAAAATGAAAAAATTACATTAATTCATTTTTGAAAAAAAAACAAAAAACAATTATTCAATGAAACTTCCTATACGTAAATTCACCTTCATCCGATATGGTCTAGACACAGTTTATAGTTATGAATCTAGAACATAGAATGAGGTACCACAACCTAGATTACAAAATGAGTATTTTACATGGTGATATAATATCTAGGATGTCAAATCCACTTGAATATATGAATCATGGGATATGTAAATCATGTCTAATGAGTCTAATACTGGAATTATGAAATAGGGAAAACATGTTGGGGATACTTGAAAATCATTTTGAGGTGATGAGTTTTGTTGTAATGTATTCAGGGATCACATGGATAAATGGTCCTTTTAATAAGGAAAATATACATCTGAATAATGGTTGATGAGACCATAATATTTTTACCACTTTTATATATCCAACATAATAATGACCCAATCCACATATTGTTTTATAATTCTAGAAAAATATATCAAAATCCCACATAGGGAGAGTGGAATCTTTATTAATTAATACAGAATATTTGTGAGGCTTCCTCTGTATAGTTCGAGATTATGTGCAGTGAATGGAAATTAATCTATACATTAGTGTTGTACTACTAGGTATGTGGAGTATTGTTAAAATGGTTCAAACACTTAGGTAGGTGGGGGAATTTTTAATGTTAATTCTAGTTTAAGGATAGGAGATGTTACCACCACAATATATCTTATATTGAGAAGAACCAATCCATCTGCAGTTCCCTAGTATCCTAGATATATCCGACACAAATGAAGGGGAAACAAAAAGGGGTCCCACATAGACAAATTGACTTTTAGTGAGGCGTTGGAGTATAAATAATCAAGGTAAAACGAGAAATTTCTATACATTATTTTTCTGATGATGACATACATGACTAGAAGAACTAAGTTGTGTTCCCCATTATAGAAAAAACTCATATAGATGGAAAATGTGGTATTGTTTATTTTGGATTACAGTTGTGTCCCATATAGGGAATCTAGGTGTCACTATGTATCTATTATCGATATATATCAGGCCACAAGTAGTTCTTGAGGAAACATTCTCTTATATAGATCTGACTCATATTCATGAAAAATGGCATTTTTTCCATAAATTAAATGTTACCCACAATATCCAGAGTGCATAGTATCAAACTATTGTGAAGGAGAAGAGATCTTACACTAGGAGAGGATTTAACTAGTTGGGGTATCTTTATAATTTTTCATTTAAAAAGGGGTAAAAAATTTGATATGAAATAATAATTAGATAGTTTTATGAAAGTGATTAACCAAGTATTGGGCCTAGGGAAAAAAATCAAACATAAATACATATCCTAAAAGGATAGGAATCAAGCGAAACATAGTTCCTATATAGAAATTAATGAAATTACACTACATATATATAACTCTTGGGCATGGTGAATTTTTTCCAAACATTATAACTTGCTCCAAGACAGGGGATTTAGGCATCACTGTGTATCATGTATCATAAAGGAATCAATCAATATGTAGTTTTGGAAGAGTAAGCTCCCATCAAATATTGGGATCTTCTGTAGGGGGAGAAAATTCTTATCACATTATGGTAGGTATCATGAGGTGGGATTTATGAATCACTACACATCCTATATTACAATGAATAAATCCATGCATAATTCATGAAAATAAAAGGATCTATTTTATAGATATTTCTCATGCACAGGGTAAAAAGAAAATGGGAATTATTATCTTCTTTATTGTAGTTGATCCCAAGATTATGGGATTCATGTGTCACTATGTATCTTATAAAGATATGAATCAATTAATATGTTGTTATTAAAGAGATAAAATTCCCCTTGCACATATATTCTAAAATGTAGATGAAAGGGGTTATGTTTTTAGCACATGATCATAAACAAGAGGATCCCAATCAAATTCCTCGACACAAATCTATCTCTTTTGTAAGTGGAGGAATTTCTATATTTTGATTAAAATAATTGTGGTTGGGTCCATGGTAGAGTACATAGACATCTCTAGGTTTCCCATTATGATGAGAATTATGGCTGATTGGGGTAATTCTGAATAATGTTTCCATACATAGAACTAGATCATATATAATGAATTAGAAAATTATTTTCTACAGAATAGGTTTGGATGTATTAATAAGGAATATTCATGGATAAAACTCTCATCATGGGATGAAATAGCCCATAAATCATTGGATAATCTGAGTAGATTAATGTCATCAAGGGTTTACTTTCACATCATAGTTTAACATAATTTGGAGTGGATGGTGACCATGTAGTTTTATTTCATGCATATAGGACATGGGTTCAATGATGTTTAAATTCAATTTTTTAGGCCATACGATTGGTTTTACATGGGTATGATCCATATGTGAAATGTGGCCCTTATCTATGTGATATGTAATGAAAATAGCTAACATAAATTTGTGAAGGTTAATGAAACAAATAAGGTATGGGAATTTTAAATTTTGGTATGATTAAGGGGGAATCTTATTTGATATTCCTTTCAATATTTGTGGTTAGGCCAAGAGTATAACTTATAGATGTCACTAACTAAACCTATGTTGGTGAAATCAAGACACACATAGTTCATTGGTGTAAAAATTATCATATTGTTCTAGATCACATATGGGGAGAGGGAATTTATTCTACATGGATCTAGAAATCATGTGAGTCAGGGGTCCAATAAGATAGACAACTGTAAGCAGTTTATTTTCATGCATTGTAGATCGTATGTTGTGCATTTTAATGTAATGTGAAAAGACTATAATGGGATAATGATTACTACTATGTATCTTTGGAAGAGTGTGAAAACTAAGAGGTATGATCATCTCAAGGTGTTTGGGCCTTCATAGGGGGATGCATAGCATGATATAAAGGATTATAACAATACGATTTTGTTATTTAGCTTTGAAAATGCATACAATACATAAATTATATAACACCATGGGTATTTGAATCCTATTAAATAGTTTGGATATGGGACATGTAAATTATAATTCAATAATATAAAATTCAATGGGAATTGGATACTAGTGAGATATGGTTCACCATTAGTAATGGAGAGAACCCGTGTTTCACATTATCCAGAAAATAGATCGTGGGGTTAAGGGGGCCTTTCCACAAGAACCAAAATGTCCCCATGTCAAAATATCTGAGTAAACTGTGTTATCCAATAATGAATACTAGTGTTTACTCATCCAATAATCAGATCCTTTTTAACAGAATTCAATGGGGGGAACTAAGAGTAATGGATCGTGGTAATGGGATCCCATGTGAAGTGCATCAACTCATGAAATTTGTGGGTATTAACTTACGTATCAGAGACGTGAATTTGGGTCATAGGGAATGAAATATACAAGACGTTTTGGAGCACCATATAGGTTCAAACAATGTGTATTGAAAATATTCTTGGGGAAATGGGATTAAGCATTCAATTCTTCAGTACACAATCATCGATAAGGATGATCTTCTCCACATAAAGGCCTCTCGTTGTGCAGTTTGATGTCATGCGATAAGGATGGGTGGAGGGTCATGATTGAATGTAATAATCATTTTTGGTGATGATTGAAATAAAAAATATAGGCATAACTACATATATCATTGTTTGGTAATCAATACACATGTTATTATTATATATACCCCCAACATAGATCTAGCTCATTTTTAGGGAGAAGGATTATATTATTACTGGTTTAGTGATCCATGATAGTATAGTTATCTAAGGGTCCCCCTATATAGATTACCCTCATACATGAGGGATATTAATTTTGAAATGAATTTACTGATAAGGGTATATTCCACATATCCTTACATGGGTACAACTCTCATGTAAGTAATGGTTCCCATTGAATAGAAAACTCAAATCACATTTAGATCTTGTGGGATAGACCATATGTTGTGTAGTTTATCATCATATGAAAAGGAAAATTGAGGGATAATGTTTATGCTTCCACAACTTTGACCAAGTGGTATTTTTGAGAGGGATGTCTAACTCAAATTATTTTGGGTATTCACAGGGGGAGGCATACCTCATAATGAAAGGGTGTAAGAAGACAGTGTGATAATCACGCTTTGACAATGGATACAATGAATTTAAATATAAAATACATGGTATTTAAATACACATGAATAGTTGGTTTGTGGGACATGTATATTATAAACCCTAAATACTTTAGTTAAAGGGGTGTGGAGAATGGTGAGATTATGTTGTCTATTAGTAATTTTAGAAAACAATATCGCACACAGTTAGGGAAATATCTCATTGAGTTAAGGATGAATTTTCATCTAGGATAAAAAATTACCCTACGTCACAATCCCAATGAAAATTGTGTTATTTATAAAGGTATGATAGTGGGTTCCCTTTATATTAGTTATTCCATATTACCAATATGAAATGAAAATAAAATAAGAAGAATGAATGAAGGTCGTGGGGTTTCATGAGAAGTGCATCACCTTAGGGAATATTTTTGTAATAACATAGTTAAAAATGAAATTTTGTTGGTTCATGGGTAATGGAATTTTCCAGAAGGTTATAATAACCCTATAGGATACACCAATGTGTATTGATATCATTTTAATCTAAATGGATAAATCACATGATCCTCAACCTTGATGATGTTGACTCTTTAAGTGCATCTACGAGACCCGTGGTCAAATCCAAGTGGAAGCACATTTCTCATACTATTGATGTACTGTAGCAGGAACTGTAGAAGGAACTATAATAGGAACTATATAAGTCATTGTATCACTAATTATAGCATGTACTCTTGTAGATACTGAATGGTACTATCGTGGCTAGAACTATTCCACTCTGGGACACTGGTTTAGTCTGGGAGTCCATAAGGCCCTTGGTCCACCATGGCATTCGTGTCAGTAAGGCATTATGGCCGCCATAAGGCCTTTTACCCACCTCAAGTCCATCAGGAAACATAAAAGCCCTTGGCCCACATGATATACATACACAAACCAGATAGATTCTATAAGGAAAAATCACTATAGGAGGATTCATAACAAGGCACCTTCAATAGAAAAAAGCTAACATATTTGGAAGAATGAGTGGGAATGGAACTTTCCATTAGAAACATGTCCTTGTATCTATGAACATTACCCATAGAAAAACATCTATGTGATATTTGATAGTTAATAATGATGGAGATGATGGGGATGACCTCTTTCCAATTTTCATAGTCTAAAATGAATTCCTCTAAGACCATCAGATCATATATTGTCATGAAGCCTATGGGTCATGTAAAGGTTCCCCTTTAACCCTTAAAATGGGGATTATTAAAAAATTAATAATTATTTATTTCCTTTGGTCTATTCAAGGTTATGTGAAAAATCATGCAATGATTACTACACAATCATTCTTAGTTTTGATCTTCGTATCTAGAAGGTATCATGTCTTGAATTTTAATATAATACGATAAGAAATGGTTTCATATATTCGAATAAAACACAAAATTATAATTATAGTCTATAAAAAGTTACTATATAGGTCCTCATAGATCACATGATTCATGCTCAGTGTGAGAAAAAGGTGAGAATTCAAAAGATGATTATTCTGCATGAGAGTGCATGAAATAGAACATGTTGGGGCATTAACATTGTAATGAGAAAAATAATTTATACCCAGTTTTAAATCTGGTAGATAGACACAATTGAATGTGATGGGTACTCATGGATAGGATTTAAATAGAACATCCATTGGTCATTTTTTATACCACACTATGAGAATCAATATGCACATAGTTTTTATATATGGTCCATATGATGATATAACACTAATATTGGGATGGAGGAATTTAATTTTAATTATATACATATATATATCATGTTTAGTGAATTTATAATGAGGATATTTCCTAGATTGAGGATGAATGAAACCTGATGTGGATGAGGTTTCAGTTCCAGTACAATGTTTGATAAATTTTCCCTCATGTAATGTTTCTATAGAAAACTCATCATGAGCTCGTAAACCCATACAGTGGAAAATTTCTAGTTATATATCAATCATGTGTAAAATGGAAAATAGGTAACACAATGTGACCATAGTTGAGAAATTTTAATGACATGAAATAAGGATAAATGTTCTATGTTGGTTGAGATATTATACGTTGGACCACAGTGTTACAAAAATTAGGGACATTGAGCAAGGACATATGATTATGAATTTTAATGAATTACAATGACAATCATAGGATATTTATTTTAAATCCATTTTGTTAGGACAAAGATGTAATAAAATTTAAAGACAATGTTATTGGGATGTATATCATGTAGTTTAATATCTTTCAGTAAGGGTATGTACCCTGCATTTTAATGTTATATAGTAAGGATGTGTACCATGTAGTTTAACATCACAATGTAAATATTTGGTTAATAATATATTTTCAAGATAAATGATTTATTTGGGATTCCAGTATGTCTTTCATTCATGCTACATGTGTCCCAGGATTCTCTAACTCCATCAAACCTTCATCTACTTACTTTTAGTTCCAATCCATGAAAGAATGGAATCATTCAGTTGTATTTCCTAAAAAAATAATGAAATTAATTTACATGATATTTCATGACTACCTCCAAGGTTTTATTAATACATAGGATATTAATATGTTCTTACTCTTGTGAACCTGTAATGTATACATGGACATTCCTAGACATAAAAGAACAAACCTTGGTTGTTTTATTATTGAGTTACGGGTGACCCATGTTTTATCCCATGGATTGTATGTTTTGTTCAATGTGATTACATTACTTGAGTGGAGATTCAGGTTTCAGTTTATCTAATATCTCTTTATATACATACTTCAAAATCCATCACTTCATGGAAAATCAATTCCTGATTCTATGCTTGAGACACTGATTGTTGGGGAATTAATTGACATAGCCTCTCAACTCTAACTCAGCCACATTCTTTAATCTTGGGTGTTCAATAAAATCCTTCTCCATGGAAGAGGAAAATGTATAGAAACAAGTTTTGGTGGGATGGAATATACCATTATTTTTTTCATCATGAGATGAATGATTTAACTTCATCCCATTTTCTAGTGAAAATGAAAGAGCATTGGAAGCTCCAGATTTTTATGATGTCATCACATGATTGGAGAACTCTAGCTCTCAAAAAAATAATGGAAACCACTGTGGTCGTTTTTTTTTTGAAATGTGCATGATGTGGTGGTGGAAAATATGAAAATTATCCTGCATCTATTGGTTATTGGTCTTGAAATTTTGAAAACATCCCAATCCATATAGTCCGTGGTAAGGTGGAGCAATGTCCAAAATTCTCCCAATGAGGGGGTGAAGAAAAATAAAGCTACCCCAACCCTATGGACTGGATAACTTTTCTATAAGGTGGAACATTATTGGAGGGTAATGGTACATCATTTTGTGAAAAATATTCTCGAAGCATTCCAAAAATTATTTTTCAATGTCCTTTTTCTGTTGAGGGAGCTGGGCGATCTATTTTTTTAACAAATTATCTTATCATCTTCAAAAAGATAACTAGTATAATTCAAAATGAAACACATTCATTTTTCAATGGTAGTATTGTCAGATGATTATCAGAGTCTCATCAAGGAACCCAATGACTAGATCTACTATTGAAATTGGGCGTATTCTCCATCAACATTGCTCACTAAAACATCAACAGAGTCTATAATACCTCTTATTGTGGTGGGAATGTTATCACTAAACACTTCTTCATCAATACTAATGGATGATGATAGAAAAACCTAGTATGGATCAGAAGAATATAGGAGGGTACAATATTCCACATAAAAAATACACTCATTAGAACTATTTATAAATTATTTGTATCAGATTGATATCATTTTGATGGAGACGTAAGTGAACAGGTTCTCCTCATCATCAGAGTATCCCGTTTGGTGGGTCATTCCATGATATAACATATTATGGGATGGTTCTTGTTCTACTTAGTAGTTGAACAGAGCCTATTGTACCATTTTGTTGGTTTATCCCTATATCAAATATGAATCCAACATTAAAAATGATTAAAATTCCCCTATCCATATTGTTGGAGTCCTCCCTAGGATTCTATTTGAACCAAGCTAGCTATGACAAAATCTAATGTTTTTGGTTAGTGATGATTTGGAGCTTGATCTGGGCCACTGTTAGGATATATCAATGGATATTAGATTTTTTCTGTATCAACTACATAGACCAATTATAGAGTTAAACTTGTTGGTTTCCCCAAGTAGGATTCCATTTTTGATATCCATACCTGATTGACCAGGGAAGGTGTGAATTTTTCTATGAATTATTTCATAATTGGGGTCACACATTTACGACGATGACTATGCTGAACAAGATCCGTCCATGGTTTCTTTGAGGTAGTTATGTTTACATTGATATTTCCCTCATATACCTCCCAAAGATAGGAAAAGTACTTGTTTTTGTTCTCATGGGAAAGTATTCCAATGTAGTTGAAAATTGGGTCCACATTCTACTATGTGTCTTGTTGGGGGTAAGACGGACAATAAGGATTCACATTATAGTATTACATGATCTACCCCAAAATTTGGTATGGAGATGTTGGGAATGTACTCTCGGACCATAATTTTCACCAACCAACACTATAGATGTTGGGTAGGTATCAATGTTTTCTAGGGACTCATGGAAAAGGTTTCAAAGGTATGTGAGGCATATTATTGGTTTGTGATCTAGTTTTGAGCATCAGATTTTGGTGTTCCATGGGATCCATCTTGTTTTTTTTAAATTCTTTAGCATATTTATTATTCCATTTTGATTGTAATTAATCCAGAAAGCCTAAAGGGGAACACAAACAAGACACACATCTCTAAAGTATAATACATAAGAGTGAAAGGTTCATAGATCATCGTCACAGTTAATAAAAAGAATAATGGTCCATCATTTTTTTATCATAAAGAGGCTTGAAATTATTGAGGGATTCACAATAGGTTCACCATTTTCTTTTCTCTAACATAATGTGGCTTTGATAAAAACAAAATGGGTGAAGGTAAATTGATAATTTATAATATTTGAAAGCAATAACATTGTGAATGTATTAATAGAAAGTTCAATATTTCTTTCTAAGACAATGTTATGAAACAAAATGTCTTATGGGAACATGATAATTGATTCCATTTCAATTGGATGGTACTATTAATAGACTCATTTTGGGTTAGCCATTTTTTATTTCACCCCATTATGGGGGTGAAAAAAAATTGTCGATAAGGAATTGAAGATCAATTACCTTTTAAAGGGTTGACAATATTAAATTAATCACATCATCTTCAACATTTTTGTTTCCTGAACAAAATGTGATTTTGTACTCCAATATCATTTGTGGGAGCCTGAGTGTGGTTACTTAATCCTTCATGTCAGCATCATTGTTTTTCAATTTGATTGTGACTCTCAATGTATTTTTCATCTGTAAACGTCTACATGCCTACAGTACAAAGGAATATAGTAATTGTGATTTCATACCAATGTCACTTAATAACTATCATTTTATTAGAGGATAGTAGTTAGGGATCATCATACCTCATTGAGAGAAATATTTTCTACTCTAAGATTATATTATAGATTTAAGGAATGTTTCTAAATCCTTCCCAAATCCTAGTATAGGGCTGGTTACCACTATCCAAATGACTAGATAAAATAAAAGTGTCAATGTGATCAAACATGTACATTATAGGTTCTCTATTATTAAATAATGACTTAATTATGCATTAGTTTAACGAAACAACTAGGAACTATCGATTTTATCATCTTTCATGGAAACATTTGGGGTTTTGGAATTTTAATTTAACCTAAATGATTTTTCCTACATATCCACTAAAATAGTAATCGAAAACGATGTAGTTTAGTGCCAGTTAGGTGGATACACAACACCATTAGGGTTGTGTGACCGGGATTGATCCATGAATTTTATTGTCACACAATGAGGAAAACTGTGTGACAGATTCCTATAAATGTTTGGTGTAGGGATTACACATGAGAGATCCTATATGGTTTTACCCAATGGGAGAATATCCCCGAAAGTATGATTTAATATGATATTGAAAAATTATTTATGAAATTGATACCCACTTGGAATATGGTCTGAGGAGGATAATATAATGGGATTGTAAAAAAATATAGCCCTAATAGTGTGAAAAAGGTTTTATTCATGAATATGACTTATAGAATATGGTCAGTGGGGATTATATATATTGTGTATAAGGAATATAAAATATCAATAATATATTCAGACAATGGATTAATGTAGAAAATACCATGAGATAAATGGATCAATTAGACTGATGATGAAAGTTCAATGACTTTCGGTTTGGACTTCGGGGTGGTTTCCTCTATATCCCAAAGAGATGGGAATTAAATCACACATTGTTCAAATGAAATGTTTTATGTGTAACATCCCATGTAAATAAATAATATTAAATTATCATGTTTATCAATATTTTTGAATAAAATGATAATATTACATTAAACAGAATTCTATGCTCGATGGCGTACCCAGTATGTAACAATGAGTTTCTTGGAAATCTTACATTGCAATCTAATAATAAAATAATATTATTTTAAATGGTAGTTAACACCTAGCCATTATAATGGAAGGAATGAAAAGATTAACTAAAAAGTGATTATATATTCTTGTCAATGATTTTTACATTTATTCAATATATCTTAGATTCTTAAAATGCGAATCAATCATATTTTAAGCGTAAATATTTTAATATTCCTTAAAAGGTCAATTAACCTCCTTTTGATGGAGAACCCCTTTTAAATCCACTTTTTGACATTTTTATATGTTATAATTGACAAAATTAATATTTTTTTTGAATCGGGACATCAAAATTTACTTTTTATCAATTTATGTAATTTTTTTTGATAAAGTTTATTTTTTTAATGAATTGTGTAAAATACTGTATTTTAATTCAAAACCTCATTTTTAATCTAATTTATTTATATGATTAGATTATATTTTGAATTAGTATTAAAGTTAAATTATAATATATTTTTACCATTTAATCCAATGGTGGTCATTTGAATTAATTTCACTTTGAAATTTGACTTAAACTAGTGTCAATCTTTTAATAGATATTGTTTCTTAAAAACACGCTATTTGTTTTGATAGCGGGAATTAATTATTAAATTAATTAATGAAACTTATATGTTTTAAATTTTTTAAAATAGAAAACATTTTTGAATTCGGAATATCAAATATAGCTTAGTGTGTATTTTTGGTATTTTTCTAAAAAACATCAATTTTTTATGAATAGTGAAACCACTAAGTGGTAGTTAAAAAAACTGATTTATCGTTTAAATGAATCTTTACCACTTCTGTGATTTTAAATTTCAAAAATCCAACATACATGGTTGTCATTATTATGTAAAATTTGGTTTAATGGCATTAAAATAATTTTTTTGGTGAATAGTAACTTTTAGGTCTTATTAATCGCAATTAAGGGTAATTTGTGTAATTTAAGGTAAAAATAATGTTTTAATAATATGAAATTACCATTACACATGTCCTACCCTTATTTAATGTGTCATTTCATACCATTAAAATCCATGGGTCAACTTGGGGACCCCATGGATCCACTAGGGTTAAAAAATGACATTAATAACTTTTTATTTAAAGTTTAAATAAAAATGTCACAGACATGTATTGTTTCACAAAAACAATTTTCACATGGGGTTATACAAGTAATATTTTTAACTATAAATATTAATTATAAAGAAACGAATATTTCCTACATCATGATATTTTTATTATAATTTTTAAACATTAAATAAATAAATTTATTTATGACCCTATGATGATGTAGTGTCTACCTCATTAATGAACGATTTAAATAAAATAAAAAGATAAGGTAAAATATAAGGATTAAACTTATCAAAAACCTATTGAATGGGTGGATTTCTAACCCTTATCACTGTAACCTATAAATATATAATTTTGGGACCTTTAATATTCGAAAATCATTTTATAATAAAATAACTTTTCAAGACATTCCAAGAGTGCCCCTCCTCCCTCTTATAAAAGGCCCCCACCTCTACCTCATTACCAAAACCTCTCAAGACTTTGGCTCAACCAAACTCTTCTCATTTTATCACTCCACATCACTAATTTTATCCTAGAAGCCTTAACTTAGGGATAAATATCTTCAAAAAACATTTTTGTTCAAACCAAAGGGAGTTACCCGATTTAATGGTAATGTCCTCTCTTATGTTCTTTTGTTTTATTTTTCTTCTCCAACCCCATAAAATCTTATTATTCATTTATTTTGTAACAAAAACAGTATCTTCAATATAATAGTATGTTTTTATGAGAATTATTAGAGATTAAATTACACACACCTCCGTCTAATGGTTAATGAAAATACTGTTTCCGTGGATAGAGAATTACTGCCTCACGAAACGATAATTGTTCTATCTTCTCCTACCACCTTTCATGGTGGCTATTATGATGTAACTATATTTGTTTATTATATTTATTATATTTATTTCTCTATATGATTATTTATTTTTCATTTAAAACATACCATTATGCTTTTCATGTTGTGAAAATGCGATAATTTCATTTGAGGAAGTGTGGACTACCGCCCCCTCAAGTGATGTGACTCATTCATGCAATACATGGAATGTATAATGAATGAAATTATTGAACGTATGTGACCTATATAAAATATATATTATACTGTAATTATAATATTTATATATTTATATATCTCATTTAGTTTTAATTCCATTAAATACGAAATAGAAATGAAAGTAGTGTTCATGCGAACGCACGACTTACCGTCTCCATGAACGATGCATTTCATTTATTCCCTTTAAATGTTATGTAATACTATAAATTCAATTATATACTGGATATGTATTATATATATGATATATACATCATTAATATAATTCTTGATATAATGGATATTTTACCACATGAACAACTTGTAATTATAAGAAGTATATTTTTGACTCAAGTACTAATGATCGACAAAATGACCGTTATAAACATAAATAATTAAATAATGTTCATAACATGGTAATAAGTGATATAACAGGATTAATGAACTTGAAAAAATTTTCTTATTCATGTATAAATTAACTCTAGTTTATTATTCAGGAGTATAAATAAACGAACAATACAAGTCAGACTTGAGGTAAGGGATCCAACCTCTCTCTTTATTTTTAAGTACTCTCTTTTATGTCATTTCTTTTAAGATCATATTTTTATGTTTGGGGATGTTATTTTATATTCCTAAATATTTACATTTTATGATCATGTTATTAGAGACAATATTTGATATCATAAATCCATTTTTGGAAGTGTTAAGTGGCGCTTTTAGGCTGCCGAGTTTTTGTAAGGGGTTTTTCATCTCAATTTTATTCCTGTGAGATTTATGCTACATTTTCCACCATTTACATTGAGTTGTATATGTAATGCCAATTATTCTCATATTTGTGTAATATAAATTTGTTTATGAGTATTTACATCAATGTTGTATTGTCCTTCTTTTATGGGGAGTATGTTTCAAAAGATACCCAAGTCGGCAAGGGAACCTTTCACCCTCCTGTTTATAAAAGACTTCATTTGTTATGACTTTTAATTTACATATTATTATTCTCGGATATGTTTTTCTATATACGTATTGATGTGAAATTTATTTCCATGTTATGAGATACCCTTTTTGTCTCATCAACTCATTTTCTGAATTTAAAAGTGACGTCGTTAGGCTGTCGAATTTTTACAAGGGAACTTCTTAACCCAATTTTTATTTATATGGGTTCAACTTGTAGTTATTGAATATCTCATCCTATGAATATGTGTGAATGGCCTCTGATTTTATTACTCTTAATATCCACTTATATTTGGTGTATCTATATTTTTCACACATATTTATGATATTTATTTATCCTTAAATTAAGGATACCATCTTTATAATGGATTTCATCTCAATTTACATTTCCACTAAGACTTAATTGTTTTTATTCACCAATTCACACTTATATGGTTTATTTACTATCCTTGGACACATTACATCATGAATCCCATTATTCTCATGATATTACAAAGTTTTGATTAAATGTTATTCCTCGATTATTTGTATTCAATTGTCTCTCATTTTGTTAAAAACTCTTTAACTAAAATATCATTTTAAATGTTTGAATAATTTATTATTATAAATATTTCTCATTAATATCCATGTTTTCAAAAAAGTTTTAAGTATTTATTTATGTGGATACTAATGGTATAAAATTTTGAAAGCTTCAAAGTGGTATGAGACACTTTGATTAAAAAATCTCTTTATTAAATGTTTTAAAAGGTTTTGAAAATGGTTTTGAAAATGGATTTGTTTTGTAAATATATTTAAGTGATATATTTTGATTGAGATGTGGATGTGTTTTTTTCCATTATATTTGTTTTATGTATTATGATTTTTTAATGGTACTTGGACATTTGACGGGTGGTTACGTGATAAACCATATGACGGGTGGTGCCATAAATACTAGGACAGGTGGTTATGTTATAACCTCCAATGCATTGGGTATGGAAGTCGGCCATATGGCTATTCAATTAAGTGATATGTGTGTAAGTTGACCATATCGTTATTCCATTTAAGTATTTTATATATCCCATGTTACCTTTATATGTTATGTGTTCTTTATATGGGTTTATGGTAATCTTTTGTTTGAAAAGGATAAGTAGTGATCTTTTATTCAGTGAATAGTATTTACTACTTCATAAAGGTAAAAAGTTTTACATTGATAAAGTATTCATGGGCTACTTGTTGTTATGATAAACTAATATTTTTCCTTCTTTATGTATCCTTTACCGGGATTTTTATGCTCATACCATGTTTTTGAAATGTTTTCCACAGGAATGAAAGTGGAATACGGTCAAGGATGGGGTCAAGGAAATGTCATGATGTCTAAAACATGGAACTATACATGAATATTTTTCAAGAGTTTATATTTTGTTAAAAAAATGGAAACTGAGTAGTTTTGTCTACCTTGTAATCTTTGAGATGTAATAATTATGTCCTAATTATCAAAAACTCAAAACCTGAAAATATCCTCAATGTGAATTATTCAATTTAATTCATGATTAAGTAATGTTTTATGGTCGGGTCCTTATAGTTGGTATAAAAGGTTGGTTTAGTTAACATTAGAGGATAGAGTGTCGTTTAAGCATAAGTGACAAGTTGTGTATAACCACAATGGTTATTATATTAGATAGAGTCATAGTTATGTTTGAATGTTGGAATGAGTTTGAGATAACATGGATAATTATATATTAGTGTTTATCTTCCACTTTAGTATATGATGATTTTGTTGATATACTCACACTGACCTTTTTAGTTCTAGTAAATGGATTGATCTAGCAAGCCCCAATGTGACGATGGGTTTAAAGGAAACTGTGATGGTTCTCTGATTAAGAGACTGGATGAAATGAGGGATTCAATGAGAAATCTTATGGTTATCCTAAACCAACTATTAGGAGTCATGATGAACAACTTGAACCTTGGAGAGTTCTCTAATGCATCATGTATGAGATAACCAACTCGATGTGGAAGTTCAAGTAATAATTATAAAGATAACCATTAGGGATTATTTGATCCTTACTTTTTAGGTAATTATCGGTTACTCTATAATATGATGGAATATGAAAGGCATGAGGTAAACTTGAGGTTAAAATATTTTATGGTTATTTTTGATGATTTTATCTCATTTTGGGGAATGTTTGAAGAATTATATAATTTTGGAAAAAGGACAACACACAGACTGTGTGACAACCTTTCGCGTCGGACAAAGCTGCGGGAATCGAACCCACAACCAATGTTCGACGGGTATTTATCACCTACCACAGGACTACGTGAAGTCTCTGGTTAGCTTAAGTAATTCTTTTTACTAAGATGATCTTATGAATCTAGAATAAGTTTATTTTGGGTTATCTATGAAAATTATTAACCTATCATTGAGGATATGTGATTAGGTTAATTACTTTTAGGTATGAGACTTTAAGAGTAACTGGTGATTAGAGATTAATGTTAAGATTTACATTGAGATACTATGTGATTAAATCATTTGGAGATTTGGGTTTCAATATTACTGTGGTTTATATTGAAGAATTTTTTGGACAGATATTTATTGAATGGTCTTTGTTGAACTTTGGGTATTGTTTGACAAATTTTGGAGATTATGAATTGATTTTTTTTATAAAGGATTATCCTTTTTGGGTTTTATCTGAACATGTAATAACCTTTTAGGTTTTGGTATTGGTTTTGGTCTAAAGAAATGGGATATATATATAGTTCCCTTTTGTGGATTAGGTGATTCTCTAGAAGTTTATTATAGAGCACTTAATGTGAACACGTTATCCTAAATACTCGTCTTTTGGAGAAAATATGAGTTTGTGTAAGAAATCAAGAAAAAGTTGAAAGTCAACCTGAAAAATAAGTATGTTTCATTATGTTTTAGTTAATCACATAAATAATTTCCTCAATAAAAATTAATTTAAAACAAAATTGTTGTCTGTTAACTTTTCCTACTAGGAAATCAAATAACCTTTAACCCATCACAAGTTTGTGATTTTCTTGTGGTTAACATTTTCCTAATAATATTTTCTATCACTCTCCCTCAGAACATGACCCTTTGTTTTTTCTTCCATATCCATGTTTTCCTAAATGGTATCCTAGTATTTGTTAACTCAGGTGTCCTCTGTACTTCTCTTTTGTTCTTTTAAAGTGATGGGTTTTCTGACTATTTTTCCAATGTGGGACTTTCAATGAAGTTCCCAAGCCCAATATTAAAATTTCGAGGATGCAATTCCCAAAAGGGGGGCAGGATGTAACATCCCAGGTAAATAAATAATATTACATTCTCATGTTTATCAATATTTGTGAATAAAATGATAATTTTATTTTAAAATTAATTTTATGCTCGATGGCGTACCCAATACACAACAACGATTTTCTTGGAAATCATACATTGCACTCTAATAATAAAATACTATTATTTTAAATAGTAGTTAACGTCCAGCCATTTTAATGGTAGTAATGAACAGAACTAACTAAAATGTGATTATATATGCTTGTCAAATATTTTTACATTTATTCAATATATGTTAGATTCTTAAAATGAGAATGAATCCAATTTTAAGCGTTAATATTCTAATATACATTAAAAGGTCGATTAAGCGCCTTTTGATGGAGAACCCCTAATATATCCAATTTTTGACAATTTTATATGTTATATTTGACAAAATAAAATTCTTTTTAGAATCGGGACATCAAAATTTACTTTGTATAAATATTTGGAATTTTTCCGATAAAGTTTATTTTTTAATGAGTAGTGTAAAATGCTGTATTTTAATTGAAAGCCTCATTTTTAATCAAATTTATTTATATGATTATATTATATTTATAATTAGTTTTATAGTTCAATTAGAATATATTTTTACCATTTAATACAATGATGTTAATTGGAATGAATTTCACATTGAAATTGGACTTAAAATAGTGTCAATCTTTAAATAGATGTTGTTTCTTAAAACGCGCTATTTGTTTTGACAACGGGAATTAATTATTAAATTAATTAATACAACTTATATTTTTTTAATTTCTTAAAATATAAATCATTTTTGAAATTGGAATTTCAAATATAGCTTAGGGTGAATTTCTGGTATTTTTCTGAAAAACTTCAATTTTTGATGAATAGTGAAACCACAAAGTGGTAGTTAAGAAAACTGATTTATCATTTAAATGAAACATTACGACTTCTGTTATTTTAATTTCAAAAATCTTACATACATGGTTGTAATTATGATGTAAAATGTTGTTCAATGGGATTAAAATAATTTTTTGGTGAATAGTAACTTTTAAGTTTTATTAATCGCGATTAAAGGTAGTTAGTGTAATTTAAGGTAAAAATAATGTTTTAATAATATGAAATGGCCTTGAAACATTTCCTACCCATATTTGATGTGTCATGGAAGACCAATACAATCCATGGGTAAACTTGGGGACCCCATGGATCCACTTGGGTAAGAAAATGACATTAATAACTTTTTATTTAATGTTAAAATATAAATGTCACAAACATGTATTGTTTTACAAAAATAAATTTTACATGGGGTTATACAAGTCATATATTTTACTATAAATTTTTATTATAAAGATAAAAAAATTTCCTACATCATGATATTTTTTTATAATTTTTAGACCTTAAATAAATAAATTTATTTATGACACCACGATGATGCACTGTTTACCTCATTAATGAACGATTTAAATAAAATGAAGAGATAAGTTTAAATATAAGACTAAAACTTTTAAAAAACCTATTGGATGGGTTTATTTATAAACATTTTCACCTTAACCTTGAAATATATTATTGTGGGACATTTAATATCCGAAAATAATTTTTTAATAAAATAACATTTCAAGACATTCCAAGAGTGCCCCTCCTCCCTCTTATAAAAGGCCCCCACCTCTACCTCCTTACCCACACCGCTCAAGCCTTTGCATCGACCAAAAACTGCTCATTTTATCTCTCCACATCCCTCTCTTAATCCCAGAAGCCTTACCTTTGGCAGAAAACTCTTCAAGAAACCCTTTTGGTTCAAACCAAAGGGAGTTACCCGATTTAAAAGTAATGTCTTCTCTTATGTTCTTTTGTTTTATTTTTCTTCTCCAACCACCTAAACTCTTGATATTACATTATTTTATAAAAACACCAGTATCAACAATATACTATGCTATTGTTATGGGAATTATTTTAGCTATAATTACACTCACCTCCGTCTAATGGTTAATGAACATACAGTTTCCGTGGATAGCGAATTACTGCCTCACGAAACAATGATTGTTATATCTTCTCCTACCACCTCTCATGGTGGCCATTATGATGGAACTATATTTAATTATGATATATATTATATTTATTTCTTCTATATGCTTATGTATTTTACATTTGAAACAAACCTTTATGCTTTTCATGTTGTGCAAATCCGATAATTTTATTTGAGGAAGTGTGGACTACTGCCCCCTCTAGTGATGTGACTCGTTCATGCAATACATGGAATGTATAAAGAATGAAAGTAAGGTCCTTATGAGGCCTATATAAAATATATATTATAATGGAATTATAATATATATATATATATATATATCATTTAGTTTTAATTCCATTAAATATGAAATAGAAATGAAAGTAGCGTTCATGCGTATGCACGACTTACTGTCTCCATGAACGGTGCATTTCATTTATTACCTTTAAATGTTATGTAATATTATAAATGAAACTATATACTGGTCATGTATGATATATATGATATATACATCATGAATATAATTATAGATATAATGGAAATTTTATCACATTAACAACTTTTAATTATAAGAATTTTATTTTCGACTTAGGTACCAATGATCGACAAAACGACCATTATAAACATAAATAATTACATATTGTTCATAACATGGTAATAAGTTATATAAAATGAATAATGAACTTGAAAAAGGTTCCTAATAAAGTATAAATTAACTCTAGTTTATTATTCAGGAATATAATGAAACGAACAAGACAAGTCGGACTTGAGGTAAGGGATCCGACCTCTCTCTTTCTTTTTAAGTACTCTCTTTTCTATCATTTCTTTTAAGCTCGTCTTTGTTATGTATGGGGATGTTATTTTCCATTAATAATTCTTTACATTTTATGTTCATATTATGAGAGACCCTATTTGATATCATAAATCCATTTTTGAATGTTTGAAGTGGCATCGTTAGGCTGCCGAGTTTTCGTAAGGGGTTTTTCATCTCACTTTTTTTCTTGTGAGATTTATGCTACATTTTCCACCATTTCCTTTGAGTGATATATGTACTTCCCATTATTATACTATTTGTGTAATAAAATTATTTTATGTGTATTTACATCAATGTCATATTGTCCTTCTTTTATGGGGTGTACGTTTTGAAAGATACCCAAGTCGGTAAGGGAAACTTTCACCCTCATGTTTTTAAAAGACATCTTTTATTATGTATTTTAATTTACATATTATTTTTTTGGGATATGTTTTTATATATCCTTATTGATGTAAAATTTATTTCCAAGTGATGATATACCCTTTTTGTCTCATCAACTCATTTTCTGAATTTTAAAGTCAGGTCGTTAGGCTGTCAAATTTTTACAAGGGAACTTCTTAACCCAATTCCGATTTCATTGGGTTGAACTTCTAGTTATTGAATATGTCATACAATGATTATGTGTGAATGACCTCTAATTTTTTTAAACTTAATATCCACTAATATTGGGTGTATTTATATTTTTCACATATATTTATGATATTTATTTATCCTTAATTTAAGGAAACCACCTTTATAATAGATTTCATCTCAATTTAATTTTCCATTGAGACTTCATTGTTGTTAATCTCCAATTAGGTATTATATGGTGTATTTACTATCCGTTGAAATATTATATCATTAATCCCATTATTCACATTACACTATATAGTTCTGATTAAATTTTATTCCTCAATTATTTGTATTCAAGTGTCTTTCATTTTGTTAAAAACTATTTAACTAAAATATCGTTTTAAATGTTTTAATGATTTATTATTATAAATATTTCTCATTAATATCCATTTTTTTCAAAATGGTTTTAAGGATTTATTTATATGGATATTAATGGTTTAAAATTTTGAATGCTTAAAAGTGGAATGGGACACTTTGATACATAAATCACTTTATTAAATGTTTTAAATTGTTTTGAAAATGGATTTGATAATGGATTTGTTATGTCAATATATTTAAGTGATATATGGTGATTGAAATGTGGAAATGTTTTCTTTACATTGTATTTGTTTTATGTATTAATATTTTTTAATGGAACATGGACATTTGACAAGTGGTTATGTGATAAACCATATGACGGGTGGTGCCGTGAATACCAGGACGGGTGGTTATGTTATAACCTCTAATGTGTTCGGTATGGAAGTCATCCGTATGGCTATTCCATTAAGTTATATGTGTGGAAGTCGACGCGTGGTTATTACATTTACGTATGTTTATGTCCCAAGTTACCTTTATATATTATGTGTTATTTATATGGGTTTATGGTAATCTTTTGGTTGAAAAGGATAAGTAGTGATCTTTTATTCAGTGAAGATTATTTACTACTACATAAAGGTAGAAAGTATTACATTTATAATGTACTCATCGTTTACTTATTGTTTTGAAAAAATAATAGATTTCCTTCTTTATGTATCCTTTGTTGGGATTTTTATGCTCATCCAATGTTTTTGAAATGTTTTCCACATGACTGAAAGTGGAATACGGTCAAGGATGGGATCAAGGAAATGTCATGATGTCTAAAACATGTAACTAGACATGAATTTTTTCAAGAGTTAATATTTGGTGAAAAAAAGGTAAACTGAGTAGTTGTGTCTATCTTGTAATCTTTGAGATTAATAGTTATGTCCTAATTCTCTAAAACTCTAAACCTGAAAAGATCCTCAATGTGAATTATTCAATTTAATTCAATATTAAGTAATGTTTTAAGGCCATGTCCTTATAGTTGGTATCAATGGTTGGTTTAGATAAATTTAGAGTTTAGAGTGTTGTTTAAGCATAAGTGAAAAGTTGTGTATAACCACAATGGTTATTATATTATATATAGTAATATTTATTTTTGAATGATGCAATGAGTTTGAGATAATGTGGATAATTATATATTAGTGTTTATCTTCCTCTTTATTACATGATGTTTTAGTTGATATACTCACACTAACATTTTTGGTTTTAGTAAATGGATGGATCTAGCAGGAACCAAAGTGATGATGGGTTTGAAGGAAACTGTGGTGGTTCTCTGATTAAGAGACTAGATGAAATGGGGGATTCAATGAGAAATCTTGCGGTTATCCTAAACCAACTATCAGGAGTCATGATCAACCACTTGAACCTTGGTGAGTTCTCTAATGAATCATGTATAAGAGAACCAACTCAATGTGGATGTTCAGGTAATAATTATAAAGGTATCCATTATGGTTTATATGATCCTACTTTTTAGGTAATTATGGGTTACTCTATGATATAATGGAATATGATAGGCATGAGATAAACTTGAGGTTAAAGTATTATATGGTTATTTTTGAAGATTTTATCTCGGTTTTGGGAATGTTTTCATAATTATATAGTTTTGGAAAAAGGAAAACACGCAGACCGCATTACAACCTGTCACGTCGGACAAAGTTGCGGGAATCGAAGCAACAACCAAAGTGCGACTGGTATTTATCGCCTACCACTGGACTACATGAAGTATTTGGTTAGTTTGACTAATTATATTTAATTATATGATCTTAGGAATATAGAATAAGTTGATTTTGGGTTATCTATGGAAATTATTAACCTATCATGGAGGATATGTGATTAGGTTAATTACTTTTCAGTATGATACTTTAAGAGTAACTGACAATTGGAGATAAATGTTAAGATTTACCTTGAGAGACTATGTGATTAAATTCTCAAGGAGATTTTTGTTTCAATATTAGTGTGGTTTACTTTAAAGTAATTTATGGATAGATGTTTATTTAATGGTCTTTGTTGAACATTGGGTATTGTTTAACATATTTTTGAGATTAAGAATAGAATTTTTCATAAAGGATTATCCTTTTTGGGTATTATCTGACCCTGTACTAACCTTTTAGGTTTTGGTTTTGGCTTTGGTCTAAATACATGATAAGTATATAGTTCTATTTTGTGGATTTGGTGATTCTCTAGATGTTGATTATAGTTCTCTTAATGTGAACAAGTTATCCTAAATACTCGTCTTTTGTAGAAAATATTAGTTTGTATAAGAAATATAGAAAAAGTTGAAAGTCAGCATGATAAGTATGTATGTTTCTTTATGTTTTAGTTAATCACATAAATAAATTATTCAATGAAGAGTAAATTAAAACAAAAATGTTGTATGTTAGCTTTTCCTACTTGGGAATCAAATACCATTTAACCCATCACAAGTTTGTGATTTTATTGTGTTTTACTTTCTCCTAATCATATTTTCTATCACTCTCTCTCAGAACATGACCCTTTGTTTTTTCTTCCATATCCATGTATTCCTACATGGAATCCTAGTATGGTTTAACTTGGGTGACCTCTGTACTTATCTTTATTTCTTTTAATGTGATGGTTTTTCTGACTCTTTTTCCGATGTGGGACTTTCAATAAATTTTCCAAGCCCAATTTTAAAATAGCAAGGACGCAATTTCCAAAAGGGGGGAAGGTTGTAACATCCCAGGTAAATAAATAATATTACATTCTCATTTTTATCAATATTATTGAATTAAATGTTAATATTACTTTAAAGGGAATGCTAGGCTCGATGGTGTACCCAATACACAACAACGAGTTTCTTGGAAATCTTACGTTGCACTCTAATAATAAAATAATATTATTTTAAATGGTAGTTAACGCCTAGCCATTGTAATGGTAGGAATGATCAAAACTAACTAAAAAGTGAATATATATGTTTGTCAAATATTTTTACATTTATTCAATATATGTTAGATTCTTAAATTGCAAATGAATCCAATTTTAAGAGTTAATATTCTAATATTCATTAAAAGATCGATTAACCGCCTTTTGATGGCCAACCCCATTTAAATCAACTTTTTGACAATTTTATATGTTATATTTGACAAAATAAAATTCTTTATAGAATCAGGACATCAATATTTACGTTTTATAAATTTTTAGAATTTTTTCGATAAAGTTCATTTTTAATGAATAGTGTAAATTGCTGTATTTTAATTCAAACCCTCATTTGTAATCTAATGTATTTATATGATTATATTATCTTTTTAATTAGTTTTAAAGTTCAATTAGAATATATTTTAACCATTTAATCCAATGGTGGTCATTGGAATTAATTTTACTTTTAAATTGGACTTAAACTAGTGTAAATCTTTTAATAGATATTGTTTCATAGAAACACGATATTTGTTTTGACAGCGGGAATTAATTATTAAATTAATTACTGAAAATTATATTTTTTGAATTTTTTAAAATAGAAATCATTTTTGAATTTGGAATATCAAATATTGCTGAGGGTGAATTTTTGTTATTTTTCTGAAAAACATCAATTTTTTATGAATAATGAAACCACTAAGTGATAGTTAAAAAAACTGATTTATCGTTAAAATGAAACTTCACCACTTCTGTGATTTGAATTTAAAAAATCCGACATGCATGGTTGTCATTGGTATGTAAATTTTGGTTCAATGGGATTAAAATAATTTTTTGGTGAATAGTAACTTTTATGTTTTATTAATCGCGATTAAAGGTAATTAGTGTAATTTAAGGTAAAAATAATGTTTTAATAATATGAAATGACCTTGACACATGTCCTAACCTTATTGGATGTGTCATGGACGACCATGAAAATCCATGGGTCAAATTGGGGACCACATGGATCCACATTGGTAAAAAAATGACATTAATAACTTTTTATTTAAAGTTAAAATAAAAATGTCACAAACATGTATTATTTTACTAAAAAAAAATTTACATGGGGTTATAGAAGTCATATTTTTTAATATAAATATTCATTATAAAAAAATTTCCTACTTCATGATAGTTTTTTGATAATTTTTAGACATTAAATAAACACATTTATTTATGACACCATGATGATGCAGTGTTTACCTCATTAATGAACGATTTAAATAAAATGAAAAGATAAGTTAACATCAATGGAATACACCTGTCAAAAACATATTGGATGGGTTTATTTAGAACCCTTATCACCTTAACATATAAATATATAATTTTGGGAACTTTAATATCCAAAAATCATTTTATAATAAAATAACTTTTCAAGACATTCCAAGAGTGCCCCTCCCCCCTCTTATAAAAGACCCCCACCTCAACCTCTTTACCCACACCTCCCCAAACTTCGGATCGACCAAACTCTGATAATTTTATATCTCCACATCACTATCTTCATCCAAGAAGCCTTACCTTAGGCATAAATATCTTCAAGAAGCCCTTTTGGTTCAAACCAAATGGAGTTACCCGATTTAAAGGTAATGTCCTCTTTTATGTTCTTTTGTTTTATTTTTATTCTCTAACACCCAAAACTCTTTTTATTCATTTATTTTGTAACAACACCAGTATCTTGAATATAATAGGATTTTGTTATGAGAATTATTCTACCTACACTTACACACACCTCAGTTTAATTGTTTGTGATGATACTGTTTCCATGGATGGAGAATTACTGCATCACAAAACAATGATTGTTCTATCTTCTCCTACCACCTCTCATGGTGGACATTATGATGGAACTATATTTATTTATAATATATATTATATGTATTTACTCTATATGATTATTTATTGTACAATTAAAACATACCTTTATGCATTGCATGTTCTGCAAATGCGATAATTTCATTTGAGGAAGTGTGGACTACCACCCCCTCAAGTGATGTGACTCGTTCATGCAATACATGGAATGTATAAAGAATGAAATTAATGAACTTATGTGACCTATATAAAATATATATTATACTGTGATTATAATATATATATATATCTCATTTAGTTTTAATTCCACTAAATATGAAATAGAAATGAAAGTAGTGTTCATGCGTACGCACGGCTTACCGTTTCCATAAACGGTGCAATTCATTTCTTACCTTTAAATGTTATGTAATATTATAAATGAAAGTATATACTGGATATGTATGGTATATATGATATATACATCATGAATATAATTCTGTATATAATGGATATTTTACAACATGAAAAACTTGTAATTATAAGAAGTTTATTTTTGGCTCAAGTACCAATGATCGACAAAACGACCATTATAAACTTAAATAATAAAATAATGTTCATAACATGGTAATAAGTGATATAAAAGGAATAATGAACTTGATAAATGTTCTTATTCAAGTAGAAATGAACTGTAGTTTATTATTCATGAGTATAAAGAAACGAACAAGACAATTCGGACTTGAGGTAAGGCATCCAACCTCTCTCTTTCTTTTTTAGAACTGTCTTTATGTCATTTATTTTAAGCTCATATTTATTATGTGTGGGGATGTTATTTTACATTCCTAATTATTTAAATTTTTATTCGTATTATTAGAGACCATTTTTGATCTCATAAATCCATTTTTGGATGTTTTAAGTGGCGTCGTTAGGCTGCCTTGCTTTTGTAAGGGGTTTTTCATCTCACTTTTATTCCAATGAGATTTATGCCACATTTTCCACCATTTCCTTTGAGTGGTATATGTACTTCCCATTATTCTAATATTTGTGTAATATAGTTTTGTTTATGATTATTTACATCATTGTTGTATTGTCTTTCTTTCATGGGGTGTACGTTTCGAAAGATACCCAAGTCGGTAAGGGAACCTTTCACCCTCTTGTTTATAAAAGACTTATTTTATTATGTATTTTAATTTACATCCTATTTTTTTGGGATATGTTTTTCTATATACTTATTGATGTAAAATTTATTTACAAGTGATGAGATACCCTTTTTGTCTCATCAACTTATTTTCTAAATTTTAAAGTCACGTCGTTAGGCTGTCGAATTTTTACAAGGGAACTTCTTAACCCAATTTTGATTTCATTGGGTTGAACTTGTAGTTATTGAATATGTCATCCTATAAATATGTGTGAATGACCTCTAATTGTTTTACACTTAATATACACTTATATTAGGTGTATTTATATTTGTCACACATATTTATGATATTTATTTATCCTTAATTTAAGGAAACCACCTTTATAATGGATTTCATCTCGATTTAATTTTCTATTGAGACATCATTGTTGTTATTCACCAATTCGGTATTATATGGTGTATTTACTATCCTTTGACATATTATATCATTAATCCCATTATTCACATTACATTATATAATTCTGATTAAATGTTTTTTCGTCAATTATTTGTATTCATGTGTCTTTCATTTTGTTAAAACTCTTTAACTAAAATATCGTTTTAAATGTTTTAATGATTTATTATTATAAATATTTCTCATTAATATCCATATTTTCAAAATGGTTTTATGGATTTATTTATATGGATATTAATGGTTTAAAATTTTGAAATCTGCAAAGAGGTATGGGACACATTGATACAAAAATCACTTTATTAAATGTTTTAAATGGTTTTGAAAATGGTTTTGATAATGGATTTGTTATGTCAATATATTCAGTGATATATTGTGATTGAAATGTGGAAAGGTTTTCTTTCCATTGTATTTGTTTTATGTATTAATATTTTTTAATGGTACTTGGATATTTGACAAGTGGTTACGTGATAAACCATATGACGGGTGGTGCTGTGAATACCATGATGAGTGGTTACGTTATAACCTCCAATGCATTGGGTATGGAAGTCAGCGGTATGGGTATTCCATCAAGTGATATGTGTGGAAGTTGACCATATGGTTATTCCATTAAAGTATGTTTATTTCCCAAGTTACCTTTATATGTTATGTGTTCTTTATATGGGTTTATGGTAATCTTTTGGTTGCAAAGGATAAGTAGTAATCATTTTTTCAGTGAAGAGTATTTACAACATCATAAACTTAAAAAGTATTACTTTGATAAAGTTTTCATCGTTTACTTGTTGTTTTGAAAAAATAATAGTTTTCCTTCTTTATGTATCCTTTAATGGGATTTTTATTCTCAGCCCATGTTTTTGAAATTTTTTCCATGGGACTAAAAGTGGAATACGGTCAAGGATGGGATCAAGGAAATGTCATGATGTCTAAAACATGTAACTGGAAATGAATCTTTTTCAAGACTTTATATTTTGTGAAAAAAATTGAAACTGAGTAGTTCTGTCTACCTTACAATCATGGAGATGTAATAGTTATATCCTAATTCCCTAAAACTCTATACCTGAAATGATCGTCAATTTGAATTATTCAATTTAATTCAAGATTATGTAAAGTTTTAAGGCCAGGTCCTTATATTAAGACTGTACAACAGGATAATACCATGATGTCCAATATCATGTGGTATGGAAGTCATTATGATGACATATGTATGATGGTATTTAAACTTTTATATGATTCCTCTTTATCCATTGAAAACAAGTATCGGAGTCCACATAATTATAATGATGGGGACATTTTTTCGTTAAAGGTAACACAGAATGAGTTTGAATGGCGATTATGGATGTAAGGAATCCCTAAGATACTTCATCAGGATTATGGCCCTTTTTGGTGAAGAGAATATATGTAGTACATACACTTAAGGGGGAGACCCATGCTAAATGAATTATTATGATGTTAATGGAATGATCATTATAGGTATTTATGCCCATGTGATCCATGCTTGGTGTGAGAATTAAGATATTGAAAAGACCATACGCATTTCATAAGAGCACAAGAATAAACTATTTTTTTGGATTACACATAAAGGCTATCTTGAGATGCTTCATTGAAAGTATAGACTGTTGATGAAGATGATGTTGGAGATTAAAAAAGGATTATTCCTGTAATTGGTATATTCTTGTATGATCCATTCACATTGAGTTTTCCCTATGATAATGAATCTCATGGAAAATATAGATCCATGAGATATATAAAAAACATTCACTATTAATATTGTAATGTGAAAACTATATGGGGACATCATGGACACCATGTGGAATATGGTTTCATTGGGATATCAACTTATATATATTAGATAATGAGATAAGGATATAAAAATACATATCCTATACATCCTGATTATAAAATAAATCACAGTCCTCATAGTTCATATGTTCTTGGTCATGAAATTGGAAAGGAAAGATGATTAAACTCATGGGGGGTTATTTCCACATGAATATGGGGATCATCATAATATTGAGGACATAAACCAAGGTGGAAGACCATATTTAGGAACTAAAAAGAATATTTAAACTCATGTTATATTAAACAGTCGTCAAGGCTTACATCCATGGATAATGACCATATTAGGATAAATATAAGAGAATCATCTAATTTGGGAATCATGGTGCATGACGAAGTTGAAAGGATGAATATCAAAGTAACGTGTTCAATGGTATCATCAACGAGTACTAGTTATATGATAACTTTTTATATACCCATTCTTCATCTGTTGATGGATAAGGAATGATGATAATCTCGGAAGACAAGTTTTCCCGATGAGTAGAGTAATTATGTTTTTATATCAAGTAGCTTCTAGTGTCATAGATTCATTCTCCTTCCTCATGAAAAGGAAAAATGATTACCATTAATGTTCTTTAGGCATGTAATGCTATAGAATGGATTCCAATTTGTTTTTAATGGAATATGATTACTCCCACACATCTTTACAAGGGTCAAGAAATCACATAACCAAGTAGGGATTATGCAATATCATTTCATCAAGTGGTTTTTGTGATCATTAGTGGGATCATGACATAGGGTGAATGATAGGGGAACATAAATGAGGTTTATATAAACAAGTCCACACAACCCCCACTGCATGAATACTTTTCACATGAAGAGGATGCTTGTCCAAGGGCTCAAAATTGAGCAGCATGGACTAAGGGTGTATGTTTAAAAAATCGTGACTAATGGAACATGAGGAAGACCACATAACAAGGGGTGCATGTCAGGGTCACATGAAAGCTACAATTAACACATGATTCATATGACTAATATAATCTACATGATTAGTTTGTTAATGACATCTTCTTAAAACATGCAACATAACAAGGGTCGCAAGCATAGCTATGAGAACATGGTCCAAGGGCACATTGAGAAGACCACTTGATAGCATTTCATGAGTACACTTCACATGAGTTTACTATGAAGGGACTCCTTATTTATGTTCTCTTCATGTACGATGGGTTTGGTGTCTAGATGTATATAGAGGTGTCTGGTTTTTTAGTTATTTAAAAAAACACGTGACTTCATAAAATATGATAGTTCACATGATTGTGTGATTAGCTGGAGGGTTTTTCTCAATATTGGATTCCATTACCTCTCTATTCATCACTCTTATATATCAATTTTTCTTCCATACTCCCCCTTTACCTTATTTTCACCCTCTTTCTCCCACTCCCCAATATCTTCTCCTTTTAAGGGTTAATATTTTCTTCTTAATTTCATCCGACGAGTTTATAATTGGGGGGATTCAAGATAATCAACACCTTCTATAATGGTAAGGACACGTATGGGATATTAGTTGGTGGAGAGACCTTACCCTAGTTTCGATACTTATCTTGGCTTAGGAAATGCATAAGATGATCATATAACCCATGAAGTATCACATGATCACATGTAACTACAATGGTTGAGCACACATTAATGGTGTCAAATGAATAATCATGAGCACAACACATCCCATAATTGATAAGAATTATCACATCACCTTGATGGGGTTAAGAGATTGAGTATATCAATCCAACTCATGAATAATTGTCTCCATTTGACTATTCAATCAAGGATAGACTCTTTAAAATTCAAAAAATGATTGTGTGGAGGTTTCATGATTAAGTATCCCCATGGGTATTGTACACTTCGTACTTCTCGTGTGGCCACTACCCATTCCTCGGTCAAACACATACATGAAAGATGAAGATTTCATGTATAGAGGGTCAATTATGGCTTTTATACCTCTACATTTCTATATAAAAATTTATAGATCGATGACTATCAAATTTTGAGGTTGAGAGCCTTCACAAACCCTCATTGGGAGGTTCAAGACAACCCGATGATGGCCTGATGTCTTATTTCATCCGAATCAAACATCACATGTTATATTAATATCATTTTAAGCATAAGAATAGTACTCCATTTAACAATCATCCCACATGGAAAATAAAAATGTTTTTTCCCAATTTAATAAAAAAACTCCTTCCCTCTACAACTTAGTTGTGAGGATCAGGGTCATCTTTGGTCTTCTGTTAGAAAAACAAGGTGTCAACACCTGCTTTGATCTATTAACATGTTGGATCCTTTTTTGGTTGAGGAAAATCCAACATGTTCCTAGAAAATCTAGTTGGCTGGCCAGTAATTCCAAACAAAATATTTCACTAATCATAACCGTAATACTTATAATATATTATAGGTATTATGTGAGATGAGGTAATCACAGACATCAACTCTTCAATTCAAAAATTTCCTCATCCATTATTCATTTAATATTCTAAAAATATTTCATGCAATAAATTCTTATTTCATGGTATTATCTAAAATTCTCTAATAACACTAATAATCATCCATAAAATAAATTATTTTATAATGATACTCATACTTCTCCAATCTCTAATAGAAAAGTGCATAGAACACATTTAGTATTTCCAACACAAATCAAGAGAATGTGTGTTGGTTGGGAGTGGTTTATATATTTCATAGTTGACCTAAGTTGGAGATGAGAATTATATACCATTACCAATGAGTTTATTGTGATTATTGGTACATCAGTGGTGGATGTTATGTTAGGGAGATTTTAATGTTTCTACGATATATTGGGCTTGGTTTGGCGAGTTTTTCAGAGAATATTTCATTGTGGAGACTCTAACACCAATGCAGAAACTATAGTTATTGGTTATAAACTAGGGAAGCTCTTCTATCTTAATCATGGCGTGTTTTTTTGAGTTAATGCAATATTATACCAATTTTATTATTTCAAGATCATTATTTGTAGTGGTATTTGAGGTGTTAGATTAGTAAAAAGTTAATACGTTTTGTCTAATAGATTTTTTGATGAAATTGGGAGGTATGAAGATAGGGAATAATTTACTGAAGGAGATGTGATTTTTCTAGTAGAGTTCTCAAAAGGATCTTTTTCATGGTATAGATAGTGGTTATAGTTTTTGATTTTGAACTAAATCACAGTTTTAGGAAAGGCAATGGGAGTTTTTTGATCAAATAATCTAATTTATATGGTATTGGTAGTATGATGCATTTTTAATGGACCACCTTGTCGATATCATCAACATACTAAACATAAATATACATAGAAAAAATATTATAGAAATACCATGAGACCAACTACATAGAGACGTACTGGAAGAATACATCATAGAGTTTCTCATTAAAGAGCTCACCAAAAATTATGTAGAGACTGGAAACACAGATGGAATAGAGGAAGATTTTGTGGAAGGTAACTTTTGGATGTCAAATTTCAACAAGTGTATGGACCATAGGTGGTTAAAGGTAAGATTTTATATTACTCTGCTATTACTTAATTTTAATTTTATGCCATTTCTTCTTATTAGTTTGTCACTTATTACCTAGTTTATGAGAAATATCTTCATTTACTGAAACACAAAATTCTATTATGTTTGACTACTCTAGTGGGCGGTTGAACAATGTAGTTTGAGGAGTGTAGTATAGATTTATTTTTTGGAAAATAATTTTTATATTGGAACATATTTATTATATGAATGTAACCCTATGACACTACCCTTAGGATGGATTAATTGTACACTGTATATTCATGTGTTGATTTTATCAACGAGGGATGATATTTTCTAGTATGGATGGATATTTTTCAATGATTTGTTATAAAAATTATTTCCATTTAGCTAAGATAAAAATTTATCCATAGAGTAAAATATCTCAGAAAGAGAGCATAATACTTTCTTTATCAGATTTGGAGATAAAGAAATTTCAGTGACTTATGAGTGATTATACAAGGGAATTCATAGAATAGGTTCTGATTTTACCTCCGTGGAATAATAATTCTTTTTGAATTGATCAATATATAGGATTTTATTCTATTATTGTGACACCATATTAGATAGATCTATATGACATTAATAAGTGGTTTATTATGTTTTATGGGTTTTTGCAATAAGTATTTATTCTACATATTAATCCAAAATGGACCGCTTTGGTGTTTTTTCTAAAGAAGGTCGAAGATTGATTTACTTTGTTTATAGATTACTAGTTTTTTTACCAATTGAATGTGTAGAATTGTTATAATACTCATAGGAAAAATGTTTTTTTTGATATGTTAAAAGGGGTGAGTTTTTTAATTTGGATAAATTTGAAATCTAAATATTATTAAATGGGGGTTATAGATGATGGTATCTGTAATATATTTTTTTGGCGTTAGAATGGAAATTTTGAGTTTATTATGACACTGAAAGGGGTCATGAGTGCATGTTATTTTTTAATATATATTTTTAATAGGGTGTTTCAACACTATATTGATGATTTTATGTTGTATTAATTAATTATATATTTTTTACTCAACAAAAGTGGAGGATCATGCACTGAATCATTGAATGGTGTAGAATATTATCAAGGAACAATAACTATATGGAAGTATGTACAAGTGATTATTCTAGAGATGTGAGTTAAATTTTCTGAGAATTAATATTTTATATAATGGCTTCACTTTAATCATATGGATGATTGAAGAATGAATTAAAAAGATAATAAGGATTAGAAAGTTATTATATGGGGTCTGTATCTAGTATCACATTATATTGAATGTTTGTTTACAGGTTTGACCAAGAAAAGGATTTCTTTTTGATAGATTGCTGAGTGGAATGTTTATTTTCAATGTTTTATGGAGAATTTTACGAGGGACCTTATTTTTTTTCCTAAATAAGGTATTCATTATGAGGAATATTGTGAAGTACACAAAAATATTTTAAACATGTCTAGATGAAATATAGGGAATTAATTACATATAGTTATAAATAGTTACAACAAGATGATTATAATTATGCTACCCATTATTTGGAGCTGTTGGAGGTAGTTTTTTCAAATAATAATTAAGGGAATTATTCTTCAAAATAATGATTTGTGGTTTACAAATATCAAAAGATACTGTGACATATATTTTCATGTAAGGATTATAATTTTTATACGAAAATATTGGTGTAATTTCATATAGATGATGAATTTACGATCACATATACTAGAAAGGGTATTGTAGTGGTTGGATCATTGATTCATAAGTTTAATGATGACGATTATTTGTGGGAAATAAATGAGTGTAATGAAATGGATTTATCACCATCTATTCACCCTTCATATGAGGAGATTAATAATATGACACGTCTTTAACTAATTATGGTGACATCTACATTGATGTGGTGGGTATAAGTGTTTCAACTAAGAGATATTACGATAGAGGTGTAGAGAGACCACTAGAACATAATGAACTAATCTAAGGGTTTCTTATGTCCATTAGAAATCAACAGAGTGCGTGAGACTTAGCATGAGAGTCTAACACTGTTGTTAGAGGAGGAATTGTGTGAATACTTGTGAAATCAAATTTATATTATTATTTATCTTTTTAGAGTATATATTGTTTTTTATTTCTAATGTATTTTTAATGTGATGGAGGTAATTTATATCTGATGATAATAAAAGTGAAAAATATAATTCCAAAAAAAAAATGAAGACTGAATGAAATGTATTTAATAGGTGGAATTCAATAAGAGAAAATCATGATTGACTGAGTTTTATTGAATTTTTTTTATCATTGTGTACTGAATATATTATTTTAGTCATGAAATAAAATTTAATCAAGGGATATATAACTTTCATCACTTGGAAAAAGTCCTTATTTGAAATTGAAACCACACATCACATAGATTTCTCCCATTCTAATGCGGTATCATCCAATAAATGTGGTAGAGATTTAGAAATGTTTATATGGATCCATAGACACTTATAAAATTAAAATTCATTCATTAGAAATAAAAATTGGATGAATGTGAGGAAGTTTTCATGAATAAGATTTCTGTAAATAGGTATTTAAAAACTATCTCCTCATAATTGACCAAAAACATGGAATAAGAATGCAATATGAAAATGTTATTCGAACTGGAAACCATAATATCAGAATAATTAATTAAACTCGAAGTGTGGGTTATCCCTCTATTTATGTAGTTCTGAGGTCAAGATACATGAATAAAATGATATAAAAAGAATAAAGTGGAAGGAATGAGAAAAAAAGAGATGAGAAAACACAAAAAAAATATGAAATCAACATTACGAATGATATAGCAGCTCAAAATCACTAAACTCTAGAAATTAAAATAAAATAAAATAAATGACATGTAATAATAATGAGTAGATCACAATTGATAGTAATAAAAATACTTATATTATTATAGAAACCTGATTGAATAACTCACATAGTTGGAGGAAGATTCACAAATAATATAACACTTGTTAGCATGTTAATGTAAAAAATAGAAACAATAGAAAAAGGGTGAAATGGGTGAATGAATGGTTCAATAAATAAATTTTTATTCATATTACAAAGAAGAATAAATTTATTTTTTCCTTATTCACTACCCAAATATTGGTTAATGGCTATCTAAAGTTACCCAATACTAGAGACCCTTTCAATTTTTTATAGAAAATGAAAATACGATAATTTGAAATAGACACTAATAAATGATTTTTTCCTTAAATTTTAAAGATATTATGGTATCATTAAACCTAATATACCAATTTTGGGAAGATTATTTAGGTACATATATTGATTTATTTAATTTGTATACCATTTATTCTTTTTCATCACTGAAAAAACCATTTGATGATCCATGTATACATCTTCCTCAGAGATTCAATTTGGAATGGATGTTTTAATATTCATTTGATGTAACTCTAAATCATGTTGAGTTATCAATTACATTATAATTAAGAAAGAATAATTCTTATATACAAGTGATAGTGTTTTTTATAGTCTATACCATCCTTTTGAGTGAATACTTTAGTCATAAGTTTAGCATTTTTATATTTAGGTTTACCATGACAGTCGTCTTTGTTTTTTAATATCCATTAACACACAACTCTCTTAAATACTTTATGAAATTCTATAATGCCGCATTCATTATTTGGATTCATGGAATTTAACTATCATTTCCTGGAATCTAACCATTTATCAAGATTATCACAATTTATTATATTATAAATTTAAATTTTATGATTATAAATTCCAAGATCAATTTATATTTTATTAAGATATACCACATAATCATCAGAAATATGAGACATTCTATCACTTTGGTAAAATTATAAAACTATTTATTATTATTTTATAACCATTTCATCATTTGGAATTTGGGAAACATTATTTTATAGTTCTACGTGATCATTTATTGATGAAAAGTATTTTAGAACACCAAAATGTGAATTTAGAGCATAAGAAAATGGATCTTGAATTTTAACTTCAATAATTTCCCATGTTGTAGAACTTCACTCCAACTAGATTCACCATTTGAAATAAATCTAAAAATTATATTTTCAATAATTCTCAAACTATAGTTCATATAATAAAATATTTCCCCTATTATTTCTATTCCTGACCAATGAAATTACATTGTTTGTTCTTTCATTAAATTTTCATTGTTTTGGATTATATGATCTTATTTCAACCTGATTACCCCATACATATAGGTGTCTCAAACTAAGTTTTCCTATAGTCAGAAGTTCAAATGGATTCTTTATAACTACATTACTAGGAACACTATTCAATAAATACATGGATGAATGTAAATAATACATTCAAAATGATAACGGTAATGATGAATTACTTCATATACTCCAGCCAATTTCCAGTAATGTTCTACTATATCTCATCACTTCACCATTTTTTTGGTGTACCTATCATGGTTTATTGGGAACATATGCAATGGAATTCTGGAAACATTTATAATGAAATGGGGTTTTGTAAACTTTAATATAATCATCAGAATATTCGCCACCACAATTAGAACATATTACCTTCACATTTCTATATAATTACCTCTCATGTTAATATACATAAATATCGATAGATTTTTTTTCTTGAGATTTCTCATTCAATAAATAGACATATCCATAACATTGAAAAACCTCAATAAATGTGATAAATTATTATTATTTACCAAAATAATAGATATCAAAAGAACTATTTATATCTGTATGTATGATCTCAAGAAGATTATCACTTCTTGTGGAACCTTTATTTGTGAGAATAATTATTTTATTTAATAAAATCCACAAAAATTATAAGGTCAGTAAAATATTTATATATAATTATTTTAATATTAATCAATCTGTCTATTATTTCATCATAAGTATAACCTAAATGTTTATACCACAAATAAAAAGACATTCCATTTACTAAACAATATTTAGTTCATAAAATGTGATTCATGTTCATAAGCATTTTAGAATACTTATTATAAATATTTAGTTTATCTATACCATCATATAATAAACTGAATCCAATCATGCATGTATGTTGAAACGTACAACAATATATATACCTAAAATTAAAAGACTATCTAACAACAATTTTTTTGGATAAACCAACCCATTTACTAGATATAATAGGTATATATATTGTTTTTAATTAATCCAAAAAATATCCACTCTCAATGATTAAATGGTTAGTATTGACTGATTCCACCAATATTATCACTATATTCCCCATAAATTTGATCATTTTAGATGGTATTATAATATGTGTTAAAAGAAATACTTGCATCATATTAGAGACATGATTCATGAAACCTAACTCAATCCACATATTATTATGTATAATTTCAGCTATGTTTTATTCATTACATGTACATGTAATTTAATTGCATTTCATTTCAAACTAATCCCTTCATTTCGCGAAATTCTTTTGAAAATTTCCAACATCCCCATAGAAATGGAATTTATCTTTAATTTCATTATTATGGTTCTTGGTATATGAATCATTCAAATTAAATCACCTCATTCCTTTTCCAAGAATCATTATACCATAAATCATTCCTCATTAAAGATACGGATAATAGAAGGAGAGGATTACTTGGAAATTTAAAAGTGTTTCCCCTTGAAGTAGCATGTTGTTCAATTCATGAAAATTGCATTTATTTTTCGTGTTTTTTTGTTCATTTTGAATGATGAATAACCATACGGTAATGATTTTGGGAAAAAAATTACAAATTTTTTTTTGTCCACTTCTATTAATAATGACTTGATTCATGTTGTAGTTTTTGTCATTTCAATGACATGCAGAAGCATAGTATGAGAACCATCAAACTTCATACTGGTCAATATACTCATTAATGTCATGGGAAGAGATTATTCAGCAGTTGAGATCATTCTCCCAAAAAATTCATATATTGATGGGAACTTTTAGTTTTGGGGATACCATACATGATGTTTCATTCAATTCACATTAGCATATGCGTGAAACATAAAATGTACAATATTTCCCTTGATTCAAATATATTTTATCACAATCACTACCAATGTCCATAATAGTATAATATTTCTTTACTCCTAGTGTTAAATCATGATCCAATATACAAAGGTGAAATTGGATTTCTTCTCTTTAATCAAAGAAATTCCTTCCATTAAATATCAAAATATTTGATGCATGTGACTGCAATGATGATGGAAATCTAACATCAATAAACATATGCTCGAAATTAATGATTTGAATAATAATAATGATGATGATGATGATGATGACTTGTAAATATTATTTAACATAAAATGTATATTGTTGTTATCCTTTGTGTGATACCCTAGTACACAATCACAATTGATATGAATTAAATTATCTTCATTTTGGGAATAATAAATTCATCAATTTGATTTATTTATTATCTTCAGATATATTTTTAAATATCAAAATTCAAAAATATTTCACTAAAAATTATATTCATATATTATAACAATATGAAAATTTTTGTTGTATAATTAATAAATATCACATAATAATAAATTTAAATAGCTCATAAAATATTATAATAGTATTAAATTTCACTTTACTCAATTTATATTATTTATAAATGATTTTGAATGAATTTTAACTTTATTATTTTACCACTTTGGGGATTAACAAGTACCATATTAAAATGTTACAAATAAAAAATATCATAATAATAACATAGTTTTAAATACATATAATTTTTAATAATGGTAAATCCCAATTTCATTTAATCTTTCATAAAATATATTTGGCATCAAAAATTAAAACTATAATAATTATTTCAAATAATGAAAAATAATTTTATATTTCAAAAATAACACAATATATCATGTTATAAATCGGAAGGGGAATTACAAAGCTATAGTGAAACACAAAACCACACACATGTAGGAAGTTGGGGTGACCTAAACCGGAGACCTCCCCGACACCACAGAGGGCCCTTTTCCCCTAGTCTAGGCCCTGGGGGATTAGCACAATTCATAATAACAACTCTTTGTTGAAATTATAATAAGAAATATAAGGATACTACATAGAGTATTTTGATTTTAAAATTTATAATGTGTATTCTGATTTCAGAAAAAACACATAAAATTTAATGATAATTTGATAATGATGCATAATTGGTTAACTAGTGTTGTATTTTCTTGATTTATTTAATCATATGTGGTTCAATGGATAAATTATTTTTATTGGTGTGATAAATAAAAATAATATAACATTAAGATTGAAACCATGTTTACCAGTGGTGAAAACTGATGAAATTATATCAAATACATGATACAATTTCAATAACATGTAAAATCCAAATTGTTTGATGTGAGAATTTTTTATTATATATATTTAATATAAAAATAATATTCATTTTCTAACATAGTTCATGAGAATACTATTTCTAAAATCTCACAACATAACAGAAGAATTTTTAAAAAAACCATGATTACTATTATTATAATACATCTATTAAAAGTAAAAAACTAGGAAATTTATTATGTGAAATAGAAACATCATTTATTTTTTAAAATTATTAAAATTTCACATTCTAAATTCAATAAAAATATAATAATTTTAAATATGGAAAAAATGATTTCAAAAATCCCCCACATGCAAATGATTTTCATTTAATTTAGGATCTATAAATAATGTATTTATCAAATTTCTAGATATATAAAATTTAATTGGAATAAGACATACCATGATCCATTGATTATCCTTTATTATAACCTCATTAAAGGGTTTTTATCATTTTATATTCACTCTTATGTTGTAATTTTGATAGAGGGTTCCATAATAATAAAACAAATATGAGACATAATTGAATATTACACGACCCTATAAGTAGAGATGAAATATTTTTCCTAGGTGATCATTTAAATAAAATTCAAAGATGATAAATTTGAAAAAATTATATTTCATTATCCAATTATAATAATATTAAACATAATATATGGTAGACCCATAATTTGTGTTTTGTTACATGGGAGAGGTTTGATGTGGGTGGAAGAACGGGGATTGAGCTACCGAGGTGATCCTCCATATTGTTCCTTAATAGATCACTATGTGTAGACGCCGAAAAGTGATCAATTTTTGAAAAATATTTCCAAAAGATAAAGAGAAGTCATATTCGGACCTGAGGACCCAGTTCGGGTGGTTCGGAGGGGCTGTGAGAAATAAATTCCTATCCGTGCAACAAAATGTGGCATGCACGGAATGTTCCGGGTATCGTGAAGTGGCCTCGGCCCAGGTGAGGAATAATTTCACACCCAACCCCGCGTGGTTTCCATTTCGTGATGTCGACCTCGGAGCATAATTATTTTGTGTCGAGGTGTTTTCCGCGCCCCTAGTGCCTTTAAATAGGAGGAACCCCCTTCCATTTCAGGGCTGATGTATTCAAACCGGGTCTCGTGCAATAAATCATCTTTCCGCACGGGCGAAGATGGCCTTCAGGTACGGTTCTTTTCACACCATGTCACACTATGGTCCACCTTTGCATGAGATCCCCATGACTTAGACTTAATTACTATCTCGTCGGGGTCTTACCCTTCTGCGCAATCCCTTCCATTGCGTGCATGCCGGCCAATTGCGCGCAATTCCTTCCATTGCATGCACACCCTGCCAATTGTGTGCAATCAATAAAAATTGCATGCACCCCTGTCCTTGCACTCATCTTCTTCCAGTTTCACACAATTCGTACTTCTTGCACGCAATTCTTCTAGTCACGCTCAAAACCTCGTCACTAATTATGCGCAAGAATCACTGATTCTGTGCCATCTCTATGATTTTTTTCCCATGTCTATTATTTCACGCGCAAACCTCAAATGTTGCATGAAATTCCCCTGGACCACCCACCTCGGTGCTCCCAAGGAGCCTCCTTACGTGGGTGACCAATGTTCTTCTTATGGATGTCATTCACGGGTCACGCCCTGGGCATCCACATCATGCACCGTTTTCTCGTGAGACCTTCTAGGATCGTACAAATTAACTTCAAAGTCCATTGGATGATACTTCCCGTTGTGTTGACTTTCCTCATGCTTCTTCACAAAGGCATGCTAATATCTATTACTTCTTCGCATAGCCACACTAATGTGGTCCCCTCAATGGTTCACTCTGAGACACACCCCTGCTATACATTTCTGATACCTTCCCTCCCACAAGGAGCAGATGGTACCAATTATGTAAGTCCTAGCGGTGCAGAGCAATCCAACCTCGTCCGAGCTGCATGACATTGAACATCCGAGCACCATCATCCTCAGCACATGACGTTAAACAGTGACCTAGCTCCATGCCTTGCACGCAGGGTCCCCCTGCCGTGGACATTCTCTATGCCCACTCATCTCCACAAGGATGGAATCACCCCTCACATTGGATGATATCCTCCTTATCAGAGCGGCGTTTGTCTGTGGGGAAGGGCAGGCACCTTGGTGTAAGCCCCTAGACATTCTTGCAAGAGGTAGTACCTGAGCTCCTCCCCACTTCCTCGGTGCCAAGGCCAGGAAAGGGAATGATGGGGAATGATGCTCTTCCTTTCTTTTGTCCCAAATCCCCCTACTACTGTGCTTTGTCTCCATTGGGCCTCCTTCCTGGAGTAAGCCCTAACTTCTCGGGCTGCTAACCACACATAAGCCCTTGTTTCTTCTTTGGGCCACTACACACGTAAGTCCCACTCCATATCCCATGGAGGAACCTTTTTCAATGTGATCATCAGGTCTCTAATACCTCTGTTTTCTCACATCGAGCACGTCTCATGTGGGCTTAGAGTGAGCACTGATCATGACCACAACCTTGGGACGCCTCAGAGTGTATGCCCCAATCCATCTCCAACTACACAGACTTTGATCCATGTCAAGTCATGGTACATAAGAAGCCTCTATGAGGTTCAAGCCCCATATCCTTGGGCCGCCTCAGAATTTAAGCCCCAATCCATCCCGAACTATGTGGACTTTGATCCATGTCAAAGCTTGGTGTGTAGGAATCCTCCACGAGGTTCAAGCTCCACCACCTTGGGCTGCTTCAGAATGTAAGCCCCAATCCATCCTAAACTATAGGGACTTTTATCCATGTCAATGCATGGTCTGTAAGAAGCCTCTACAATGTTCAAGCCCCATAACATTGGGCTTCCTCAGAGTGAAATCCCCAATCCATCCCGAACTATGTGGTCTTTGATCCATGTCAAGGCAAGGAACGTAGGAAGCCTCCAAGAGGTTCAAGACCCAAAACCGTGGGCCACCATAGAGTGTATGCCCCAATCCATCCCGAACATCAGGGACATTGATCCATTTCAAGGAATGGTATATAGGAATCCTCCACAAGGTTTAAGGCCCACCACCCTGGGCTGCTTCAGAGTGTAAGCCTTAATCCATCTTGCACTATGGGAACATTGATCCATTTCAAGGAATGGTACGTAGGAAGCCTCCACGAGGTTCAAGCCCCATAACCTTGGGCTACCTCAAAGTGTAAACCCCAATCCATCATGAACTATGGGGACTTTGATCCATGTCAAGGCATGGTACGTAGGAAGCATCCATGAGGTTCATGCCCCATCACCTTGGGCCGCCTCAGAGTGTAAGCCCCATCCAACAACATTGCGCTGCCTTAGAGTTTAATCCCCTATCCACCACCTTGGGCCACCTCAGAGTGTAACACTCAATCAATCATGAACTACATGGACTTTGATGCACGTCAAGGTATGGTACGTAGGAATCCCCCATGAGGATCAGGCCCCAACACCCTCAATGACACCAGGTCCCTATTCACATCGGTTCACCGACTCAAACACCATGGGATGCCTCAGAGTTTTATCCCCAATCCATCCAAAACAATGGAGACTTTGATCCATGTAATGGCATGGTACATAATAAGCCTTTATAATGTTCAATCCCTACCACCTGGTCGCTCTGAGCACCATCACATCGATCCTCCCCCATACCGAATGACATTAAACTGTATTCACCCTTTGAACTATGTGGTCTTTGATTACCTACTATGGGGATATGTAAGAATCCTCCATGAGGCTCAAGCCCATCACCAATAACTCATAGTGATCTCTCCCATGAGACCACGTGTCTCAGGAAGCTCATGCCCTAACTGGGAGGTTCCACTTCCTCTAGGTCCCATCCATGTGTCCATTCTCACAGGTCGCCTCCTCAGGTGTCCCATCATCCCATCGAACTACGCGGACGTTGATTCCCTGTCCTGAGGATAAGTAGGATGTCTCTTCCAGACTCAAGCCCAAAACCATCGTCCATCCTTATTCGTACCTAGGCCACCACATCCCGGTGAGATCATGCCACTTCATTCCCCTCCACAACATTCAGGAAGCCACCCACATCTTGGTCCCAATATCGGTGTTCCCTCTCGGAGGTTCCTCAATCTGATCCACTCTAATTAGTGTTACAAGCAGTCTAATACTTCCCCAATGTACATTAAACACGCGGAATAACATGTTTTAAGCATATGTAGTTGAAGAAAACCTCAGATACACGCCCATGGCATATGATTCCCTGCATCCGATGTGGGCTTCCTTGGGCTTCTGCGCCCTCGAGAAGCCCTATAATAAGGGACAGAATATAGAAATTCAAATCCCCCAACGTCAAGATATGCCTGTGGTTCCCAACATGACTACTCCCCTAACATAAGTTTTCTTCCCTTACTGAACTCCTTGTAATGTCCTGAAAGAAGTAGTGTAATTAACTTGTGTCCATGACGATATGGAATCGTGAGGAGTTTCACGAACTGCACATTAAATCCATGAGGGAGACCAGGACTAGGTGATGAGCTCCGAGGAGGAATCCACAGAAGGAAGAACCGACATCCAATCATCTCATTTCGATCAAAGAGTAGACATCTCTGAATAAATAGAGAATGCATATGGCTTTGGAAAGATTGAATGCAGGGTAACAGTAGCACATCCTTTTCGTGACGGCTGCGCACGCTTCGCCGAATGCGTCAGAAATAGAAATGGTGAACTCGATGTGAATCTATTCTCCTCAGCATGGAGACTAGTAGCATTTGAGAAATCAATGGTTTAGCATGTCATCTGACCCCGTCATCTGGTTCTAGGTCCCACCAAATAGGCCTGACGTGAAACTCTACAGAAGTTGGGACTGTCAGGATGTGGAGAATTCCATTCTGTGACTTTGTCAGCGTAGATCCCTCTTACTGGACACGGAAGACAGAACGTCACTTGGGCACTGGTTTTCAGTTTCTTTTCCTAGAAATGTTAATGAGTTCATCTCCCTACTTTTAGGAACCATGTTTTTTCATCCGGAGCCCGATCACCTGTCCACCAGCGCATGGGCAGGGGAAATATCGACGCGGCTACCCCACAAGTTTCTACCTATTCCATGATAGTTAGGACCTCCATGACTTCTTGGTGCCCATTCCCCCTCTCCCCATCGGATATTATCCAACGAAGCGCAATTAATTTCCTTGTACATAGGTATGAGGAGGAAGGGATCATCCCTACCAGGGAGATGGAACACTTGTATCTCGAGGTAGTAGTGCCTTGCCATCAACGCCGCCCTCGAGGGCCGCACAGGGAGCCACTACTCCCCACCCCATTATTCAATCATTTTGAGTGCTTTTCTCCAGAACGCCTTAAAAACTATCTCCCCTATGCTGACGAGGTAGGTGATGTCCAGATTAGCAGAATCGGAGCCCTAAATCAAGGGATCGTGGTGAGGGATCCAACTTGGTTGTGTCAGTGCCTCCATCTAGTTCCCCGCACCAAGGAGCAGGTAATCCATTCGCCTGTACCACCGGCTCTAGTTCATCTGACCCGACACCAGCATCAGTCGCAAATGGAAGAGGGAGCCCTCCATGTGGTGTCAATTTCAGTGACTAATATGGCCCGAGCCACCACTGACTCATATTCCCAACACTGACCATACGTTGAGTAGGGGCATTTATACGACCGACAAGGATCGAGGCCCCAATCGCCCCAAGGGTAGGTTTGGTTGACTCTGCCGGTCACCAGTACAAGCGATGGCCACTAAAGACCAATCTACAGGAATTCCACCCAGTGTGGAGGCCTACTCTGTACCGCCACTTCGGAAGGTGTGGGACCTCATCGCTTCCAACCTCAGTATAGAGGTCTACCCCGCTCTACCATCATCCCAAGCGAGGGTCTTCCCGTTTTAGAAACAATCCATATAGAGGTATCTCCCCTGCTCACTACACTGGGTATGGGGTCACCCCACCGTGCCGCAGATAGCAGATATGGAGAAAGTCCATGTCTATTCACTCGCCAACATGGGGATCCTTCCCATGTACCCCTTCCAATCGGTGAAGGTCCTCCTCACCCCAGCGGTCAGAGAGGTGGAGGCCAACCTCACTTCACCGACACATAGAATGGAGGTCTTCCTCATGTCCCTTTCAACATCTGTCCCGGTGCCCCTTGCACCCCAGCTTTCTCTGGTGAAAACCCCCTCTGCCCCAGCAGCAGTGCGTCTAGAGGACCCCATGTTGGAAATTAGCCATGTCTTGAGGAGCCACCCAGGGGAAGGAAGGTGGGTCTTCACCACAACAAGAGGAATTCTAGGGAAGTCCGGATAGGAATCATACCAGTCCGCTTCTCAGACTCTAAGGTGGATTATGACTCGACACTGGAGCCCTCTTCTCAACCCTCGAGGTCAAGGTATGGGGCATGAATGAGGCACATCATCCTCATAATCTGATAACGGGAGATCCATATGATCCATGCCTCTATTTGAAGGTATATCTAGGAGGATGAGAACCTGTCATGCCCTAGGGACAAATCACATTGTCGTTGTCGTCATCTCCGGAGGCGCCCTCTGTCTTGCAAAGAGACTACAAAGAGTTATCTTGGGGGTCAATTGAAGGTGATCTGCAACATGGAACACCCTCGGTGGATTTTGATGATGTGTCATGGGCTATGGTCACTAGTAAATTTTATCATGATATTGTAGTAAGATTACTACAATCATCTGTGAACAACACATGATTTGGCGGCCAATCAGCCCGCTCGTCGTATTCTCTGCCGGCCCGCCCAACGGCCAGGCGGCCTACCTCAGCTCCAGCAGTTCCTCAGACACCCTTTGTTGGCGAGTGGAGAAATCAAAGGCCAGACCCTGAATCTAATCCGAGGATCTTTTGGACCATCATCGCAGTGGGCAACTTCTCTGGGATGTTTTGGCTGGTCACAGGACCAAATTTTGGTACGTCATAATGCCTCACCCCGGAGGAGTTTGAATGTATCCTCCAGACCCTCTGGGTGACTCAATTATGTCTTCACCACCAGTGATTGACTTATCATGGGAGCCAATATAACCTTAAATACATCGTCAAACAATGTCATCAGGTTGACCTAGCCACACTCCCCATGGTCCAGCACCCTGAGTCATGAGGTCACCATGAGGCCCTCCAACAACAACGCGTTCAGAGTTTCAAGTACTCCATAAAGACATTGAGGAGGATACCCCCAACGTGAAAGTCTATGGATGGTTGTAGTACGCTTCCCTACTCTTCAGTAAAAATCATTGGCAGCCCAACACACTATGTGACATTGAAGACATGCCCGCTAGAAGGGTTTCAGTCAACATGACCGATCTATCAGGAGGGAAAAACAAGCTGGAACTTCCCAATTGAAACATTCTCCCTGAGGACGTGCCACCATTATTGGACCCCTCAGGGAGGATTAATAGTCATAAGAGTAACCTCCTATGTCTCCCTCTGCCCACCAAGGCACTAGCTTTGCGCCGGAATGTATGTATGGTAAAAGAACATGTCGGAGCTGTCAAACACTCTGACCCATTCTCCTCAGTGCAGAACATAGAAGAGGACCCCAAGAAGGCCATGTTGCACTAGAAACATTATGAGAAAAAGTTGTTGGTCAATGAACTTCAGGCTGAACTCATTTCAGATCGATGACCAGACTACGATGATCTTAGTTAGGAGCAGCAGGTGCTGGAACAACTACCGCTCGGTGAGATTCCCCCAGGCAATGCTGATCATGCTGCATTCGCTGATAGGGTGGAAGCCGAAGCTCCTAGAAATAGGGTGTGGTATGTCTCTCCAATCCCTCTTAAATAGCCTGACAATCCTAGGAACCCCGCTCGGGCTCCTCCGACAGCTCCAAGGTTCGCTCCACCTGTCACTCCACAATCCGATGAGATTGTCACCACATTGAAGAGCTCAACAACACACTCGTGGTTTGGGATCCCCATCATGACCAGGACCCCCACCCAGATGATCCAACGGAGGCAATCATTTCTCGCCTAGAGGCTTCGTAAATGCAGAAAGTGGCCATCCCACTTGATGGAAAGCCTAATCGGGCATGGGTGGATGACATTCCAGCACCCTCGGGATTCGGAAACCTTATATTCTATCCCTTTAATGGGATGGGGTACACTCAATAGCCCCTGCCCCACATCAACATGAGGTGTTGGCTTATGTTAGAGACCCCAGCACAGCAAGAGGCTTCACAGCTCCGATGTTTTGTTCAGAGACTAGCGGGGCAAACATTCGTTTGGTACAACCAACTTCTCGTCAGATCCATGACTTGCTGGGAGGACCTTCATATGTAGTTCCATTACTAGTTCAACTTTACCACCTGGAATAAGAACATCACAGACCTTTTCAAATGAAAGAAAAGGACTGATTAGAGAGTCACGTACTTTTTCACCCAGGGGAAGGGGCTCACGTACTCCCTTGACATGCCACTGACTCAGTAAAAGTTTCTGATGATGTGCATGGGGAATTCCATGATGGGACAGGATCTCTCATTGATCACATATAACAATCTCGGAGGGTTACAATACATCTCAGATAAGGCCCAATGCCTCAAAGAAGCCCTACAACAGGCCTTCTAGGCACGTCCGCTGCCCCATGTCATACTAGAAAAGAGGGCTTCCAGAGTCAAGCTCGCTGTAGTTGTCCAGGTAGAGGCCCCTAGGCAACTAGATTTGCTAATAGTGGAGCCAGCTCCATAGCCGCACAAAGTTCCCCCCCCCCCATGGGAATAGTTTCCCGCCCAGCAGCGACCACCTCAAAACCATCAGGCGCCTCCACGTAACGCGCCGCCACCGAGACGAGATAATCATATTCCGCCTCCTCGATAGGCTCCTCCACCCCCATTCAGGGTCAGGCTCCTAGAGCCCCCTTTATGAACAAAAGGAATTGGATATACTTGTTCAACGAGGCTTAGGTCCCTGGTTACTTCCGCAATGCCTTAGAGTAGAGAATTGTACGATTTCTTGAGGGCCAAAAGTCAGAAGAGGCGCATCTCACTGATCGCCCGAACTACTGCACTTATCACCATATCCTAGGGCACACCATCAAGCAATGATATGTGTTCAAGGACTAGTTCCAAGACCAAATCGACAACAACATAGTCAGGTTGGTCCCATGCCCAACACAAGTATTCGGTGTCTTTGTGAGATCAGATAATAGTAGCGACGACGAAGGTGAGTGGTAGCAGGTTTCTAACCACGGGTCCGAGAAGTATAAATACATGATGGCTCGTAGGATGGTTTCCCACGCCCATGGCATTATCCGTGCATGCCTGAATCAGCCAAAGTCTTCAGAAGCTGCAAACACCACTTCTGTACCATCATCTCTGTCATCTTCTTCCCAAAAGAGCAAGCATCGGTGGTGCAATAAAAAGCAACGCACCCTGCCAAAGATGCCATTGTCCCGCACTCTCACTGAATTAATTCCCCCGGAGATGAGGATTCCCCCCAGAATACACACAATGGTGGATGATTCTTCAAGTGATAGTCAAGGGTACGCTTCGGTTAACATCGTTGAGTTGGTAAACCTCTATATGACTCCCAACGTGGGGGATCGCAAGTCGAACCTCCCCATTGTCCCCAGCCGACGCCAACGACGGTAGATCCGCGACGATATGGTTCATTGGGGCATGCCAGTAGGCACCCCCAACCAGGCCGTGCATGCCGCTGAGACCAGAATGTAGGCCCAGCACAGAACTCAGCATGTGAAGCCTCTTCATCCGGTGTCGACAGGTCCACCTCCACCACTGTTTGTGCTACTGCATCAGGTAGAACCACATCGACCATGCCGCGACTAGCCTCTCATCACTACAGGATTATCATAGTTATCCATTACTCATCCGAAAACTACTCTCCAAGCTATGAAAAGTGGGCATAGGGATATTCCCAGTACCAGTCATCCACTAGTCCGGCCAGTAAGGCCCGCCATGCCTTCCATCATGGAGCATCTTCCCACAAGTAGAAGATCAAATCTGGCACAGATGTTTGGCGTTCTCAAGCACCTCGCCAGTATCCCAGTGAGTCTTTCCATCCTTGAAGCTCATCTCCTATCACCAGATATGCATGAATCACTCACTATGGCTTTAAAGAACCCCCTCTAGTTTCAGACAGAGGTATCGGCTACAGAAGATTAAATGTTGAAACAGCTGAGGATGCCTAATGTCATGAAATCATTTTGTTCTATGGAGAGGATGAAGTCTCCCCTATATAGGGGCACATCCACTCACTGTATATCACTGGCCAATTTAATGGCATGGAGGTTTGCTATTGTCTTGTTCACACTACCATCGGGATCAACCTTATCTCGAAATGGACACTGGAAAATCTAGAGTTATCTGAAGATGATCTGACTCTCTCCGATTTAAAAATTCTGGGATATGATAGGACATAGCAGACACAGGTCGGCATGATCCGTCTGAAGACCCAGTTCGGTGGCCTATTTACCAATACTGATTTCATGGTTGTCTCCCAGGACACCGTGTATAATGCCTTGATGGCCAGGCCATGGCTCCCCAAGCATGTGGATGTCCCAACATCATATCACCAGTGCCTCAAGAACTCCCTTAATGGTCGAGTGAGAGTACTCCAAGGTGATGCCTCTCTTTTCACCTCTTGTGAAGCCCACTACTTGGACACTGACTATTACAAGAGCAAGGATAAACAAGTTCAGGAAAGTGTTTTGGAGCCTTTCACTACTACGATCGACCCTTGGGTAGGACTAAATGCTGCATACATCCTTCCAATCCATCAGATGGATGCCACAACCCCCGATATGGGGTAATGTTTTGTTATTTCAGGGACAAGGAGGAATCATTATCCCAGATCTAGGTGGTTTCAGAAGATCAATTTGTATTCTTATATTAATTAGGCCACAGTGTTCCCAGATCATCCCACTACCATCAGGTATTGTGACGTCCGGCTCATGGCAACAGAGATACCTCATACTTGCCTGTTTCACCAGGCTTGAATAAGTTGGCTCTGGCTGACGCGCCACTACTACTTTGATATTGTCAAGCGTGGCCCCTTGGGCCGAAGACCCGATGGGATTGGGTTGAAAACCTTCATAGCCATTGTCTCAGATGCGTCGGAGTTCCCTAATGCAATAACCACAGTCGCGCAAGTGGGTACCAGCCTCCCATCAGGGTTTCGTGGCTCAGAATCATCTTCCCACGTAGAGGGTCCCTCCATATGTGGAGAAGAGGATATAGAGGACACCCACTACCTTTGAGGAAGGAATATCGGCCACG